>JAVGWX010000011.1:57847923-58460423 GCA_036924085.1 Ariolimax columbianus
TTGAAGCGAGTCCACCACCTTTTGATGTTTGGATCAGACACTGGTCCCCTTGGACACCGTTTGTCAAGGTAAACGAACATAAAGTTGTAGTAAATCTGACACTGGAACTGCTAGAGACTTTCGAATCTGTAAGTATCCATTTGCAGCTGCGTAGGTTGGATCATTCCGTGATTGGAACACTAAGTAAACCATTTTCCCGAAATAGGCCAGGCGCTATAACATAGATTGCCCTTAGATGTTCGTATCAAGGCACGACACAGAAAACTACCTCTAAGATTCCAACAACCAAAGAAACTGCTCTTCGTTTTTGATCTAAACATTAGTAGACACGTCAGAGCCACAAATAGCGGGTTGGCAATAACACGAAGCAAAGTAGGAATGCGGACTGACAAATGACCCACTCCCAACTACCACTCTGTGCCTTCATGCGTCAGCCTCCCCGATTTGTTGACTCAGGTGTTATCGGGCTCTGGCCACTATCACCGGACAATTCATCACGCGCCAGTCTCGTTAACTGCACTGTCCGTCTGCATTTCTTGGCCTTCCCTGAACTGTTTGTGGGCGAACAGGTCACTGGTTCAATAGAAGCTTTCCAGGTTGACGTCTGACAGCGTACGAAGAAGAAGAAGAAGAAGAATAGAAGCTTTTAATAATAGCTTCGTTATTTTATTATTGACACAATTTGGGAATGAAGGAGCCAGTTAACTTTTAACACGTCAGTTTTATTCGTCTGTCCATCTCCTGGACAAACGGTTGTCAACTATCTTATACAATTATCATATATTGATTGTTGTCCTTTCTCTCAAACACATGCAGCTTCTTAAAACTATGGGAGGCAGAGGTATGCACAATCTAAGAGTTGTAGAGTCTTCTACCCTAGATTGCTTAATTCGCAGTGTTAGTTCCATTTTACGAAGTTCTCTTAATGAGCGAGGAGCGGGTGGACTCATCGCTATGAATATAAGTGTCCTAATCACGAGGACATGCGTTCGAAACCTTGGAAAGAGTTTTTTTTATCTATTGGACGTAAAATGTCAACTTAGCCTGTACACTGTTTGCGATGGCAGTGGCGTCACTAGGGTGTGCCGAAGGTGCGGCCCGAATCAGGCGACACCATCAACGAGGGTCATTTGTCAAGAGGTTCTCAAACACACATCCCAGGCCCACATGTGAAGCACAGTAAGTAAGCTGTCAGCGACTCATAGCTGGCTACTTGCATCAGGATTCATAACTAAGACCCTATTTTTCTTCCAAGTTGTGGTTCTTTAAACAACTTTTAACCATGCAGTTTATACATCAAAATGGGAAAGCAAACCCAGTTCCAAAAAATTATATGCTGGAATCGGATGTAATGGCCTGGAAGACGCAACTTCGATGTAAACTACAAAATAACATCACAAAAGTCCTTTTCATGACAAACGCAGAAAAAAATAATACGAAGAAGAAGAAGAAGAAGAAAGAAGAAACAAGCAGCCTTGTGTCGCATGCAGACTAAGAAGACAATTTCTGCAGCCCGCTAAATGATTATCGTTTCATGGTTTGATAATGGAAAACAAATTTTGGATGTCAATATCGAGTATTGTGTACCATGTTAGAGTTGATGTACATTTTCTTAAACAGAAAGATGGTCCGACTAAAGAGAAGACATCGATTGATTTTGAGTTGTTTTTTTGCACAACACGGATTGTAGAAGAAGCTAAGAAAAAACAAAAACAACCCGGAATAGATAGCACTGGAAAACATCAAAAATGTATCCAAAACAAAAGCAGATACATTTATTTAATTGGGACATGCTTGGTTCAGTAGTCTAGGGCCTTCATTTTCCTGACGCAAATAACCCAGCTCTGAACTTTTCTATACCCCTGGCGCGTTATTTACCACGAGACGGATAGCCTTGAACGCCAATTGGATGGTACTATCTGTAGCAGTCATTGCAACCACATTTCCTCCGCGTTATAATTTTTGTTGTTGATTATGTCATTGTAGGCGTGTTGTTCAAGATACCTCGTGAATGTGTGAACATTGCGGATACGTTTCGTTATGTTTGTGGACAAAATAACTTTGCAATCATGATAACGAACCATTACACTTTGGATAAAGAAAGCATACATAATTTACTCTGGCTGTGAGATCGATGATAAGGCCCGGTATTGGACCTCACACATATGCTCTCAATCCTGTGCAACGAATCTGTGTTGGTAGTTGAACTGAAATAAGCGATCGAAGAATTTTGCAGTTCTAATGGTGTGGCGGGAACTGAAAAATCATCTTACTGATTGTTACATTTGAATGACTTCTCCAACTGAACATGGCATCTCTAAGAAGAGAAGCATCACGTTGCGGCCAGTGCTTCACTATGAAGATCTTCCTTCTCCGGACCCATCATAATTGTATACCATGGAGCTGGTCAAAATAGACGAGGAGAAAACCACATGTACAATATTCTCGCTTTCAATCAAACCCCAAAACACCAAATTAAGTCTAAATGGCAAATTCCTGCAGCCAAACAACAACCCAAACTATCTGGGAGTCACATTTGATCAGCGCATGACATGGAAAAGTCAGATCGAGAGAAACCGAATGAGAGCCAGAGAAAGAATGGCAATCATGAGGAAACTTGCTGGCACAAGCTGGGGAGCAGACGAAAGTATACTAAAGAAACTGTACACTGGAAGAGTGAGACCAGTTCTCGAGTATGGCATTGCGGCATGGACAACAGCAGCAAAGGCGAACTTCGATAAAGTTAGCAAACTTCAAAACCAAGCCATGAGAGTTATAATAGGAGGCATGAAGTCAACGCCAATTGTAGAACTTGAAAAGATTACAAAACTGCAATCCCTGACCGATAGAAGAGACTGCAGAGCCCAACTGCAGTCAGAGAAACTCCGAAGACTGTCTGACCATCCAATGCACCAGAGACTAAACAATTTGGGAAATGGGAAACTAAAGCGGAGAAACTTTGCAGAAATAGCCAAAGCAAAGATGCACGAAGATCCCATACACGCACTAACAACACCAAAGCCCATCACTACTGTACGAAAACCTACCTGGAGGCAGGATATATTTCCAGAGGTGGTAGAAAATATACCAGGTATTGGAAACCAAAAACTGCCAGACTGAAAAAGAAAGGATAGATACTACCCTAAGCTTTATATCGAAAAACTACCCAAGCATGGACTGGACCCATGCATACACCGACGGTTCTGTAACAAACACTACACAAAACGGAGGGGCAGGAGCATTCCTGAACCTACCAAATGGCAGAAAAATAACACTGTCATTCGCTACTGGTAAGTACACAAGCAATTTCAGAGCGGAGGCAGAGGCACTAAGGGCGGCAGTGGAAGAAATGGTGACACATTAGGAAAATGAAAGCCATACAGTCCTGCTTACAGATGCTCTGGCCGTAGTCACAGCGCTAAAAAGCCAGAAAAACACTGAGCTTAATGACTTGAGAGCAGTACTCTGTCAACTATGCCAGCAGTCCGCACCAAAAACGGGTAGTGGTACAGTGGGTCCCATCACACTGCAACATCCAAGGCAACGAGGAGGCAGACAGACTGGCAAAAGAAGGTGCAAGACTACCACAAACAGATACTGGTATGACGTACGAAAAGTCAACACAGATTATTAAAGCCAGATACATGACCAAATGGGAAACTGAACATACCGGCTACACCAAAGACGATGCCTATTACCAGTTGAACAGAAGAGAGCAGGTCGTTGTCTTCAGATTTCGCACTGGACACAATAGACTGAGGTACCACCTATTCAACAAATTGAAGATAGGTGGTACCGACGAATGCCCGTATGGCACCGAGAAAATGACCGCTGAGCATGTGCTGCAGAACTGCCCGACATACGAGGATCAGAGAGAGCAGATGTGACCATCATTAGTGGAACCACAAGACAAGCTCTATGGCAGTGTCGACAGCTTCAGGATGACCGCCGCTTTTTTCGAAAAAAATAATGGTTATTGTCTGACTGCGTACGATGAAAAAGAAGAAGAAGTATACCATGGAGAAGGTTGACGTCTGACAACGTACGAAGAAGAAGAAGAAGTAAACCATGGATGACGAAAAAGATAATAATGTCAGTAGATACCCGTTATCCTTGAAAGCGTCTACATCACGAAACCTTGATTTCCTGCCTATTGAAGAGTTTGCTCAGCCACATCAGATTACACAGAGTGAATAGAATGATCTAGTAATATATCTGGCGGTGGAATAGAAAAAGCAGAGCTGCTGAGGTTCAGACAATAGAAACTTCTAGAAGATAATGTACATGTTGCTTTGTTTCGTGGTCGGTAAAACGGTATGCTTTTATATTTTAAAATGACAGATTACCTTGCGTACGGTGATAAAGTGGGTCTGAATGCAGTACTGCTAGTATTACCATCTACATCATTAGTGCTACTGCTACTAACACTACTACGGCTACTACTACCATTACAACTACTACACTACTACTCAGAACCATTTCAAGGTCCATCTAGGTGTTTTGCCGGCTCAGTCGACAATTGGAAAGTATTGAAAATGCCGCCCCTACCCTTTTACTACCATCTCTCTCTCCCCCTGTCATCCAGGCTAGAAGAATTCATGTATTAGATATAATAGAACTTGTATTTAACTTGTATAATAAAACATTATTAGTAACTTATATCTTTTATATGAATTGCATTTACCCTTTAGATATGTTGGTAGAGAAGTACAAAACCTAGCTCTTGATAGATGATCAAAAATAGATAATGAAAAGAAACACTAAAAACATCAAAAGAATAACAATTTTTATTTCTATTTAATTTTTTCTCAACTAATTTGCTCAATTTTGTTGCTGTTAGATTTTAAATTAAAATTTGCCGCCCATAAAGTGTTGCCGACCTAGACGGCCGCCTAGTCTAGCCTAATGGTAGAAACGGCCATGCTACTACTACCACTATTACTACAACTACTGCTACCTCCACTGGAACTATAACTACTATCTACTATTATTTCCACTTCTACTACTAGTACAACTACTGCTATCCCTACTACAACTATTACCACCGGTACTTCTGTTACTATTACTTCTCCAATTACTACTAGAACTACTACTACTATTACTGTTACTACTACTACTAACATTACTTGTACTACTACAACTACTACTACTTATGTTCTGATACTAGTATTGCTAATACTACTAATATTCCTAATGCTGATAATACCACATCTGATATAATTAGTACTCCAATTACTATTCATACAACAACTACTTCAGTAGAACACCTGGGCCACTCAACATAAGTGTAAAGGATATTGCTCTTCAACACGCCCACGAGTTAAGTATTTGGGCAATATTTTTTTTGCGATCGGTAAGATTGACTGGGAAATCGAGACTAGGTGTCAGAAAGCATCTGCAGTAACCTATCAGCTGTCATCACCTGCTTAGGCACCCGAGCATTAATTTAGCAACAAAGCAACAGCTGATAAACAGTACATTTATGTCGACTCAGTGCTACCAGTGCCAAACGTGACCTCTGTCCAGCGAGCGTGAGAGCAGCATTTTGACGTGTGAAATTAAGTTTTTGTGGAAGGTCATCGGTGTTACCAGGAGAGACAATTCAAAACGACGACATTCTCAGCATGGTCGGCACTACGTCTTGTGCAGAATACATTTACAGGCACAAGATATGCTAGTTTGGTTATCTCATGAGAATGCACCTCATCAAATTCCCCTGATAGTTTACAACGCTGGCTACATAGCAAGATGACGGCCGCGAGGCAGGTGGTTAGATGACATTAGAGCGATTGTGCAGCGACAGGGCTCCCATTGACCGACGCAACGCACTTGTCGCAGGACATGCGTCTTATAAACTTCTTACGATTGCCAACGGCATTAGTGAAAAGAAAACTATCAACTTCTTTCTTTCTTTGCGTTCAGGATCTTTTGGTCATGCTATATCTGTAGGCCAGTCACCATGATGAAGTCTGTAGCCTTTATCAGGTCGGAGCGGCTGCCCCACAGCTTTAGTCTCAGCTGGGTACACTCTGGCCAGGTCTGGTATCTCATTTCCCTATAGAGTGGACATTCCTGTATAATGTGTTCAGGATTCTGGCCTCCATTTCCACATAGACATTCGGTGTGTGAGGTCTTTATTTGGTATATATGTTCTAGTGGTCTGCAGTGTCCTCTTCTCAAGCGACAAAGGTAGTTTGTTGATTTCTTTTGAGTTGATGAATTGGGTCTGGTGTACTGCTTATGTTTCTGTTTTCTCTCCATTGGGGTATATACTGATTGTTTATGATGTTCTTTATCTCTGTATGGCACTCGATAATTAAATTGTGCCTTTTTGCTTCCATCTTTTGCTAGAGCGTCAGCTCTCTCGTTTCCTGTGAT
Source organism: Ariolimax columbianus (assembly GCA_036924085.1). Classification (NCBI taxonomy): domain Eukaryota; kingdom Metazoa; phylum Mollusca; class Gastropoda; order Stylommatophora; family Arionidae; genus Ariolimax; species Ariolimax columbianus. The sequence continues at coordinate 57,854,302 of JAVGWX010000011.1, forward strand.
TTCGCAATGGGAGGGTAGCCACTGCAACCTTATTTTTAGGGATCTCTTCAGTTTTCCTAGTTCTGCTCTGATCTCTGATAACAGTGGTTTGTTGTTAGTTTTTTGTATTGCCTCTAATAGTACTCTGCAGTCTGCGAATGCAGCTATTTTGTTGGTGGTTGCCTTTCTGTTTTAAGTATTCTCAGTGCTCGCAGGAGGGACATAGAATCTGCTCTGAGATATTTTTATGTGCAAGCTCTTTGCCATTTAGATTAAGTTTTGCTTGTTCCTTTTCCAACACAGCTGAGCAGACTTATTGGTCTATAGTTTTCCTTGCTTGTCTTGTGCTTTTTTGGTTTTGTGATGGTGATAATGATAGCTTTCAGGCACTGGTCTGGGATATTACCCGTGCTCCATGATTGATTGAAGATTTTCAGGAGTTTTCTTCTTGCGTTTTGATCTAAGTTGTTAGTTATTTCATTTGTGATGCCATCTTTTCCTAGAGCTTTCTTGTTTCTCCGTTTCTGAATAGCACTATTTAATTCTACCATTTTGAATGATGCCTTCATGCAGGGATCTGCATTATGTGTCTTCAGGTTCTCTTTTATCTCCTTTTTAACTTCTAGTTTGCTTTCTTGTGTCAATGTTGTAGTACTTTCCTCTCTGAAAAATTCCGCCAGGGTGTTTGCTGCCATTTTCCATGTATGATGTTTCTCATTTTCTTTAATGACCGTATTCCCATGGCACCCTCTGGTTTCCTCATTTAAGGCTCTTGTCAGGTTCCAGAATTTACTTGTATCCCTGTCCATGTTGAGGCTTTCAGTCTTTTCATGCCAACTCTTTGGATCTCATCCTTCTTTTGCTCTATGAATGTGTTTTTAATTTTTGTTGTATTTCCCCGTTTTCTGGTGAAGGATTTTTTCCATGGTATCTCTTGCCTTGCTTAATTCTTTATGGATTTTTCCTAGTCTATCGCTACAGTAGGGTTTATAGTTTTTCCGTTTTCCACGTGGGACTGATTTCTTTTCTGCCTGAATGATAGGTTCCGTCGTGATGGCGACATTATTGTTTAAATTTTTGGCATGGGATATTTTTTTAGCACGAGGCACAGGTTGCTTGAGTCGGTCCCCTCGAGGCTGGGAGCATGGCACCGCTCCTCCCCGGTTGTAACTTGTAGGAGAGACACCATGACGATAGTGTAAACTGTACCATGACCATATCCTGTTGATGCGTGTTTGCCCTTATTTTCCGGTTCCTACGCGTAGTTCACACACTCCGTCTTAGGCAGGTCAAGTTGAGTTTTCTGTTTTGGGTTGTCTTCCACAGCCTTTTCACCTCCCGATAGTACCTGCAAGGCAGTAGGTTGGTTTGTCTGCTGCGGTTTCCTTCCCGTGGCTAGAGCAAAAAACGGCTCTTACCCGCTTGGTGCACCCGTCATAGGACACATGGGGTATTTCAGTGGGGAAAACAGTGTTACCTGAAAATGCTAACAGATAAGGTGCATGTGCCTCATTTTCTCGGTAAACCTTCCCTTCTCTTTTATCGCTGGGTTGGAGATTTGAGGTATATGTTTCTGAGTGCATTTGTTTATGTATTCTTGTTCCACCTCTCTTTCCTCTAGTCTTTCGAGTTGATTGTTTACTTGATTATGGTCCACGACTACTTATTCGTCCAGTTATTATACCTGGCTTATATCCCAACTGACGCTGCATGTCTGGAGGTCGTTCCCCTATCCGCCACCTGTGGACGTGCCGGGTTGGGCTCGGTCGCCCCCGTCTTCCAGGTACTATCAACTATTCCTACTTGTACAATAAATGCTTCTAATAATATAGCTATTTTTCTAATACTGATGCTGTTATTGCCACCGCTGTTATTGGAACATATAAGACTACAATAATACTATTATTGCTGTCATAAGACACCATTAACATAGCAAATACTACTACTACATGTGTATAATTACCAATACTACTACTCGTACTAGTGCAACAGTTAATTATACTACCATAGCTGTTAGTACTACTACTATTACTACTACTACTACTACTACTACTACTACTACTACCACTACTACCACTACTACTACTACTACTACTGTTACTGCTACTACTACTACTATTACTACTACTTTTACTACTACTATTACTACTACTACTACTACAACTACCACCACCACTACTACTACTACTACTACTACTACTACTACTACTAATACTACTACTACTAATATTAATAATAATACCACTTCTACTTTTGCTACTACTACTACTACTACTACTATCACTACTACTGCTGCTGATACTTCTGCTGATGCTTCTGCTGCTACTGCTACTATTGCTGCTACTACATTTACTACTACTACTATTACTACTGCTGCTGCTACAACTACCCGTACTGCTAATATTACTACTATTACTACCACCACTACTGCTACTGCTACTACTACCCCTACTATTGTTACTACTACTATACCTAGTACTACCAGACTACTTTTGTTATTACACATATCCTGCAGTGATATCATTACTATGGATGTTCACAACAGCAGTATTATCGCGGCTGGTGTTATCAGTCAAAGAGAACATTACAGAACTTCTTCTTCTTCTTCTTCTTCTTCTTCTTCATCTTCTTCTTCTTCGTACGCAGTCAGACAGTAACCATTATTTTTTCGAAAAAAGCGGCGGTCATCCTGAGGCTGTCGCCACTGCCATAGAGCTTGTCTTGCAGTTCCACTGGTGATGGCCACATCTGCTCTCTCTGATCCTCGTATGTCGGGCAGTTTTGCAGCAGATGTTCAGCGGTCATTTTACCGGTACCGCACGGGCATTCGTCGGTACCACCTATCTTCAATTTGTTGAATAGGTGGTACCTCAGTCTATTGTGGCCAGTGCGAAGTCTGAAGACAACGACCTGCTCTCTTCGGTTCAACTGGTAATAGGCATCGTTTTTGGTGTAACCAGTAGAACATTACAGAAAAATATACTTCAAGTTCTTTATCTGAATTATTGTTTCTGCTTCCCTGTGGAATATCAGGCTATACCTGTCACTCTCACCTGCTACATATTTTGGACCGTCTTCTTGAGCTGAGATTGCAAGACTTCAGTAACTTTTGCTTTTAATTTATCTTCGCAGATGTTCTTTGACATCAGCACACCTGTTTCAATTCAGCTATCCGGGGATAAGATAAAAGTATGCACTACACCATAGCATACACATATACATACATCCAGACAATGGGTACGTGTCTTGACACTGTATATATATATACACGAAACAATCTGTCTTTGGTTAAAATGTGTACATTTGCCATAAATAAGGTAACATTTCAAGGGAAAACATTTGCTATTATTTAGGCATCTATGCCTACAAATTGTTATGGTTCACGTGGTCCGATGCAGCCGAATAGACTGTAGTTAGAAAAAGCGTATCCTCACCAGAAGGTTGTTAGAAAATAGAAGAATGTTAAATCTATTTTTTTTTTAAAAGAACCTGTTAGAAAATATAAGAATGTTAAATCTGTTAAAAAATAAAAGTACCTGTTAGAAAATAGAAGAATGTTAAACCCGTTGAAAATTCAGAAATGTTAAACAAATTAGAAAATAAAATAATGTTAACCTGTTAGAAAACAGAATCGCATTAAACCCGTCAGACAATAGAAGAAGGTTAAACGCATAAGAAAAACAGGAACAGGTTGAATGATTTCGAAAAAAAATGTTTAATCCGTAGAAAACATAAGAAGGTTAGGAGACAGAAGAAAACAAACAGCATACATTTGTGCATTGTTAAGCTTCTTTCTGATAGTACGCCATAAATCTCCAGCTGTGTTGGCTGTTTTCGTGCTCTCTGTCATATGCCTGTATTTATTATTGACCATCTGATACGTGGTACGTGAAGAAAACATCTGCTGGGTCAGGTCTGCAGTCCAGATGTGAAACATTCCTGTATCCGAGCCATAATGTAGGATGTAGGATTGGATTTACTTTAAAGCTGCGTACATATATGCTTCTTTTCTACCTTGAAGTACGGAGGTTTGCAACAAACAATGTCAGTCTTTTAAATTGTGACGTCATCATAGAGCGATTTACCGATTTAATAATAAAATAAAAAAATAATAAATTTATCCGATTTCAACATGCGTTTCTGTAGGGTTGCCCTCCTTAGCACCTTGATTGTCTCCATCCCATCTGCAAGGCAGCAGTTGTTTGAGATCAGAGTTGTCTCTCTTAAAAAAGTTGTTTTGCAGGATTATCGAGTCTTCCCCACCCGGGTTTATTTCAGGTTTTCCTTCCTTAGGTGTGCTATCAACCAGTATTGGCATAGTCCGACTTCCAGGATTTGCTCTTTGGTTTTTTCCACAGTGGTTACTCACGTAGTTTAGCCAGCCAGTTAAAGCTGTTTCCCGGGGGTGTCGCTTGGAGCCATAGGTGAGTTAGGTGGGAGTGGGGGGACCAAATAGGGTTCAGGCCATCCTATGCTGCTAGGAAGTGACTGTCTCTCACATGACATGAGGTACTATTCCTTACACACTCCTGCACAAAAAAATGATGCTTATTACCAGTTGAACAGAAGAAAGCAGGTGGTGTCCTTCAGACTTCGCATAGGCCACAATAGACTAAGGTACCATCTATCCAATAAACTGAAGATAGGCGATACTTATAAATTCACCTGTGGTACAGAGGAAATGACCCCTGAACATCTGCTAAAAAATTGCCCGACATATGAGGAACAGAGAAAACACATGTGGCCATCACCAGTGCCAACTAGACAATATGGCAGTTTCGACAGCCTCAGGATGGCTGCTGCTTTTTACGAACACATTTAAGTTGACGTCTGACAGCGTACGAAGAAGAAAACGATATACTGTCTTGGGGTACGCCGTGGTCTAGTGGTTAATTGATACTACTCACAAGCGGAAGGTGCTGGGTTCGCTCTCAATAACAGCACCAGCCGTTACCCCGGTGAAGCAAACCCCTTAAAAATGCAGGAGGACCCTTACAAACAATACCTGCCGAAGTCGGCTGCACTGGTCCGATATGCGCAAAAAAAAACATAGTGCAACGCACACCCGCTTAAGGAATAATGAAATAAGGCGAATACCTACAAAAACAACCCAAAACACATTATTCATTGTCTTATATTGTCATACGAACGGATTTTCAAGTGTTCTGTCACGCTGCTTTCCACGACTGCCGCTGAAACCGATCATCTTTCATTTTGCAAGCTGCATAAGTTAAGAATCGAGTCTGCTTTGATTGGAATTTCAGATTGTGTTGTTTACTCTGATTGTATTTATCTGTACTTGTTACCTGCGCCACTTTTCTCATCTATCGAATTTCAGTGTCTTGGAGCTGACATTTCTTGGTTGTGGTAATTGCACAAGATTCACACCAGCAAATCAAAGCGGGTGCATTTGTGAAACGATATGCAGCCATCTGAGTTGACTTTCCGATATCACTTTTACTGAGCAATATTAGATTTAAAGTGTTAAAACGTTTATCCATGGAGTAAGAAAGTCATCTATGATACCTCCATTCAGGTCTATGACATATCCAAGGTATTTAAACTGCTTTACATGTTCAAGAAAATTGTTCTCTCAGGATAATCTCTCTTCTTCCGACAATTAAATGTTAAACAGTGTCATTTCCATTTCCTATTTTGCCATTACAATTGCAGCTCACGGTGAAGCGTTAATCCCACTGTTAGTAACATGTTAGTCAAGTGATGGTAAATTCATGAATACCTGTAGAATAGAAAGCTTCCCAACACTTGGCATTGCTTACTTTTTCAAAAAATACAAATTGTCATAGCTTAAAAAGCCTTAGATGAACTAAACGTCGGGAGAAGGGTAGAGGATACTATCATACTATTGCATTCCAGGAAGTAAGACAACAGGCAGGTTGCCAAAAGAGGAAATAACACGACTCAAATTGGCTAAATAATCCATGTGTATGTGCGGACAAGCAGCACAGACAGCCGAACATATTCTGTAAGATCGTTGCACGCTTACCCAGTTGAGTACTGAGCACTGGCCCACGGAACCAACCTCGACAAAAAGCTATTTGGAAGCCTTGAAGAACTCTCCAATACAACAATCATTATCCAGAAAACAGTACTTCACGTGAAGATATTATTTTAATTTCCTGTGACATTTGATATGAACATAACGGTTCCGTGGATTTGACGATTGTCTCTTGAACGCTGATTAAGTCGTCCGTCTTCTTTTTGATCTCGTTCGTCATGCTTTTTCATATTACATCTGCACATGAAGACCAGTTCTCTGGATAACGACTGCCGTAGTGGAGAGTTCTTCAGGGCTTTTTTGTGGATATTCGTCTCCGTGGGCCAGTGCTCAGTACACAAATGGCTAAGCATATAACAGTCTATAACAGGAAATGTTAAGATATCTGTACTGCGTGCCTACACATACACATTGGCGATGAATCCATTTTAGCCGGTTCAAATGGCTATTCAATCTTTAATGTCCTATTCTCAAGCGAAACAGGATCACTTTTTTCTACTTGATCAAGACAGTGATAGTTGTCTTTCGTTTGGTCATCTTTCCTTATTGCCTGGATAAGTGTCTTCTTTTCTTGGAAGGTGATTGTTTGGTCGTTTTGTTTTTGTGTTGCTCCCTCCTTTGCAAACCTGTCTGCTGTCTTATTTCCTGGTATACTACAGTGTGATGGTATCCATTGTAACACTACTCGACTTTTGACTTATAGTTCGCCCAGTGCGAGTTTCTTAAGCTCTGGCAGTTTATCATTTTTGAGGGCTCACAGGGCTGACATTGCATATGTAAGGAATACAATCTGCTGACATTGGCTTGTTGTGTTGCTAATCATTTCGTTTGAACAGACATTTCAGGTGGATGAATTCGTGGTTTCATTTTCTTTATCTGCGTAGATAGCGTAGATTCCTGCGCCTTCACTTTTCACTGCTCTTGTTTCTGAACCATCAATAAATACCTGGATACATGCTTCTCTGAGGTACAGTTCACCGATCGTGTTGCATGCTGCTGCTTTCTTGGAGAGCATTTTGGTCTACAATGGGGTATGTGTCAGTTATGAATGTTTTTATGCTTAGGATTTGGTGTTGTTCCCATGGAGTTGGAAGGGGTATTGGATTGACCTCTTTAGTGGTTTCTGGTTATTCATCCTGATATGTTCTCATTCATTTATTGTATCGATATTCAACGCTACTTCCCTTCAATCTTCCACTGGCAAGATCTTCGAATCTGGTTTTCATTGGGTGTGCTGTCATGTTTTTGTATTTTTCTACTTGTAACATGGTCTTGGTGTCCCGTCTATCGGTATTTGTTCCATTTCATTTATTGAAGTTGATTTCATGGCACCCGTGATCATCCTAAGCCCTTGGTTGTGTACCTTATCTAAGGTTTGTGGGTGTGATTGGGCTACTGTGGACCATGCTGCTGATCCATATTCTACTATTGGTCTTATTACCACATTATAGACCTTCTTAAGCGCCGTTTCATTCGCTCCATAATTTGAGCCAACTATTTTTCTCAATATTGCTAGTTTTTTTTAGTGCATTTGTCTCTGCTTTTTTCATGTGAGCCCTCCACGTGATTCTCTTATCAAATATAATGCCCAGATATACCGGCTCATCATCTATATGGGCCTGTATATTTCCAAGTCATAATTGTTCTGCCCTTTCTTTGTTTGACAGTGTGAGGAGTGTTGTTCCAGATTTCTCGTCGTTCATCTCTACCATGTATTTCTTAGTCCATGGCGATATATTGTCTGCTGCTCCTTGTATTCGCTTATTTGCAATTGTTAGGTGTTTTTCTACACACCAGACCAATGTGGGAGACCAGTTGTGTAGGAATGTCTTGATGCATGTTCTCTTGATGCCATTCCGTTGCAGTTTTGCCATTAGTTCATTTTTCCATACCTTATCGAAGTCTTTTTGGAAATCTATCCATAGTATCAGGACCTTTTTCTTTTCTTGAAAGGCGTCTTCAACAATTTGGGACAAGTATGTGATCTAGTCTTCTGTGTTGCCTGTCATCCAGCTATAATTGTATATTTGCAGAAGTTTGTTTATTACTGCATAACCATGGTGTTTGGGCATTTCGTTGGTTATGCCATCTGCACCTGGTGATTTCTTGTCTTTCAGTTTCATAAGGCTGTTTTTAGCTCTTCCATAGTAACAGGTTAGCGCATTACATCCGGACTGTTTTTGCTGTTTTGTGTGTGTGTTATTGCTTGTTGAATATCTCTTTGTCTGCATGTGTATACGGTGATCTTGCTCTCATTCCGGTAAGATTCTGCTTGTTTGCCGGTATATAGTTCACCTGCCTCTTCTAGTGTGGTTGCTTGTCGCTGAGAATTATTATCGTCACTTACTTGTTTAGTTAAACTTTCTGCCTTTCTTCTCAAAGTTTAGATCATGGGTTTTCTCTTTCCAGCTTGTTCTCTGGGCTTCTAGTTTCTTCTTCTTCTTCTTCGTACGCAGTCAGACAGTAACCATTATTTTTTCGAAAAAAGCGGCGGTCATCCTGAGGCTGTCGACACTGCCATAGAGCTTGTCTTGTGGTTCCACTGGTGATGGCCACATCTGCTCTCTCTGATCCTCGTATGTCGGGCAGCTCTGCAGCAGATGTTCAGCGGTCATTTTTATGGTACCACACGGGCATTCGTCGGTTCCACCTATCTTCAATTTGTTGAATAGGTGATACCTCAGTCTATTGTGGCCAGTGCGAAGTCTGAAGACCTGCTCTCTTCTGTTCAACTGGTAATATGCATCGTTTTTGGTGTAGCCAGTATGTTCGGTTTTTCATTTGGTCATGTATCTGGCTTTAATAAGCCGTTTTGACGCTTCGTACGGCATACTAGTATCTGTTTGTGGTAGTCTTGCGCCTTCTTTTGCCAGTCTGTCTGCCTCCTCGTTGCCTTGGATGTTGCAGTGTGATGGGACCCACTGTACCACTACTCTTTTTGGTGCGGACTGCTGGCATAGTTGACAGAGTGCTGTTCTTAAGTCATTAAGCTCAGTGTTTTTCTGGGCTTCTAGTTTGACTTTGATAAATTTTGCTTTGGTACTTTGCAGTGTGATGTGATTTTGTTGTGATGGTTGTAACTCTGCAATGCCTCTTGTCTCAAAGATCTCTTCATGAAATTTTTGTAAAGTTTTAGTCCAATATGGTACATAATTCTTCCTCGCTCCTCTTGGTATTGTTTCTTTTGCTGTTTAAACCACTCCCTTATTAAACCCTCTGCTGACACTGTTAATGTCTCTGTCTGGTACCCAAATATCCTTTGTCAGTAGGCTTACTCTATGTTGGTATGTGCACCAATTTGTTTTTTTATAAATCCATCTGCCCTGGATTAATATTTATTGTTCTGCTGATTTTTATGAATACAGGGCGATGATAGTTTCGATCCAATAGTTTTCTTATTTCTCTTTCTGCTATTCCTTCCAGATCAGGGGTGTAAAATACCAAGTCTGGGGTAGAAGTACTGTGCCGTTTTTCTGGAGTAGAATGTTGTGAGATCGTTAGGTTTGTTTAAGAAGGTTAGATTTCTGTCATCTTGCCAGTTTTCTACCTCTTCTCCTATTCTGTCTAGTTGACCAGTTTTGGGAGTGACTGTTGAAGTCTCCCATTGCTAGGAAGTTTCCACTGGGGACATCTATTCTTGTTATGTTCAGTGGTATGTCGCTGGGGCAGTAGGAATTGTGGAGGTTCAGCTCCAGAGTGTTCTGCTTGAGATGGATTATTTGGTATTTTAGATCTTCTTTGTGCAGCTTGGTTTCTATAGCATTTTATGCCATTCTATATCAAGGTTAGAATACCTCCCTTCTTCCTATCGTTTCTGTCTACTCTGAAGCATTGATGCCCCCGTATCTTAAACTGTTTTCCTTCCTGTAGGAGTGTTTCTTGTATACAGCATACGCTGACTTTATTTTGGAATAGTATATTTTCGAATTTGTTTGTTATTTGTTATTGCTGACTCCCTCCGCATTCCAATGCATAGCATTCATATGGGTCGTTTTGTCTGTTTGGCCAGTATTTTCTCTCTTTCACCTCCAGACTTTACAAGGCATGCTAGGGAAACATCCAGTATCTGAAGGTGGGTTATGTCGAGGCTCAGAACCGGGCACTGCTCCTGCCTGGAGGGACATCAGTATCTGAAGGTGGGTTATGTCGAGGCTCAGAACCCGGATCAGCTCCTGCCTGGAGGGACTTCTCAGGGTGAGAACCATATCTATTTTTGTTTACTATTGTGTAGACAAAGAAGAAAAAGTGGTAGGACGGGTTGCATGGTACCATAGTTGCAAGTGCACCTCCTGGTCCAGTAGCTCTGTTTTCAGCACCTGTTCCGTGATAGAATGTGCTCCATCTCCACCATCTGGCTGGGTGCTTTGACTTCTTCTTAACCTCGTTTGCTGTCCCATCTTACCTCCCGTTGGGGTTAACACCCAACCTTTGGCAATATTATTGGGTATAACATGATTCACCAACGCGTAGATGATGTAGACTTGGCCGGAAGAGGCTATGAGAGATACGAGTCTTGTATTCCGCGATCACTGCCTCATTTGGATCCCACCTGGTCTGTGATACCTTTGATCCGTCTATCCTGTGACATTTTAGAGTCAAGATGGCGCAAATTGAATAACCAGCAACGATCGATTTATTCAGTTGTCATTGCCATTGATGACATTTATTTGGATTTGTATATTTGGTTATCGCACGTCATCACACTTTGGCTGGATTACCTCCACTGGTTCTTGCTGGATCCAGGAGAACCGGATTAATGAAAATGCGTCTATCACTATGTTAGTGGCTTTGACTTTCACTCTGTGACAACACTTTGTGAATATATTAACAGTTTCTTGTGCCATTTGTTATGAACGTGGAGATTTAATATTGGTTATCCTATATTCTCAACATATTGGATGTTACAACCCCGCTGCTTTGTGGAATACCTGTTTAGGGAAAAGGCTTCAGGAGTAAAGCTGAGGAAAGTTTTGCTTTTTGTGCTATCTGCATCCGTCTCGATAATTTCTTATCACTGGCAAAAGAAAGATCAGTAACGAGAGATTCAGGTTGACATATTGTGCAAACCTTAATCACTTTAATCCAAATCACCACGCAAATCACCAATTTCAGCGGACAGAGCAAAAGGAAACGATTGTCCGTATGGCTTAACAGAGAGAATGGTCTTCATCACACGTGATGGACGAACATCACATATATTTTAAATAATATCGCCAACGCAAAGAAAAGAATTGCTTACTTTGTCAATTGCATAAATTCTACTGGGTTTGGACGGAATCTCTAGATACACCGCTCAAATTATTATGTGACTTATGGATTACAAGAGGAAATGATTCATCTTCTCCTTGGGTGATTAATATAAAGTATAAAGTAAATGCTTGAACAGATGATGTGGCTACTCGGCGTGGTGATATTCAAGTTTCACTGTTAGTTCTCAATGAAAAACTAACATTAACTAAGGGATCCAGTTATGGAAAGAAGAACTGACTCAAGTCAAATTGCAAGAAAGCAGATATAATTAGAAGATGCTTGGCAGAACGCTTTGGAAAAATAAATACATGATTTAGGAAAGAACGCTAGAAAATAAAGAGAAAATAATTAGAAAGTTAATGAAAAAAAGCAAAATAATTGAGGAAAACAGCCAGAATTGAAAGAGAAAAAGGAGGTTTAAAGAAAGAACACAGAATAGAAAAAAGCACATCTGAAGAAGGCAGACACAAAGAAAGAATGAAAGACGTCTTAGTGAAGGTCTGCAGCCTGGAAGTGAGGCTCTTAGCTATAAGAAGGCAGAAACAAAGAAAGAATTAAAGACGTCTTAGTGAAGGCCTGCAGCCTGGAAGTGAGGCTCTTAGCTAAATGCCATGTTCCAAGCCATATAGCAGAATTGAGTTTTCTGTTGAACAGCCTAGGCTTATCTTCCTGTGTGAATTCGGCCAGATAATTAAAATAAAATCCGGCTTGTTTAAATCATAGGGACAAAGTAATGATGGTGACCAAAAAAAAAAAAAAAAAAAAAGAGATTAAATGAAGCTGGAAAAGACCCAAAAAAAATGAAGCAGCCAAACAAAATACAAAATAAAGTAAAAAGAGAAAAAAACGAAGCAAAAATATAGAAACAGAAATAAGAGAGAAAAAAAAAGAAAGAATTAGGGCACAAAGATAGAAAACAAACAGCACGAAGAAAAAAACAGAAGTAAGGCAAGAATCGGAAAAACGTACAAAGATAATAAAAAAATAAAGCAGGACAATCAAATAGATAAAAGGAGGTAAATGAAAAAGAAAGGAAGACGAAAAAAAGAAAAAAAGGAAAAATAGAATAAAAATTAACCTATGAAGGATTATAATAGGAAGAGAAAAAAGAAAAAAAGTATGAAGAGAAAACAAGAACTATAACAGGAAAAGAAAAATACAATTGAAGCAGGAATACAAGAAATAAAGAAAGAATAGAACACAATCTCGTTAAATGTGAATAGACAAAAAATAAAGTATTATTAGGAAGAAAAAAAGAAATAACGTAAAAAGAGAAAAAAAAAGAAATAACGTAAGAAGAGAAAAAAAAAGAAAAAAAGGATGAAAAAAGGAAATAAAGGAGTAACGGAAAAAAGAAATAACCGAGGAAGGGATAAAAGAAAATAAAGCAGATAGAGAAAAAAGAAATATAGGATAAGGAGAGAAAAGAAATAAAGCAGTAAGGGATAAAAGAAACAAAGGAGGAAGAGAGAAAAGAAATAAAGCAGGAAACGATAAAAGAAATATAAAAAAAAGGAATAAACCGGGAAGAGAACAAAAAATATGAAGAGGAAGAAAAGGAAATAAAGTATGACGAGGAAAAATGAAATAACGTATGAAGAGCAAAAAAGGAAATGCTGTATAGAGAGAACAATACGAAATCAAATATAAAGACAAACATGCGAAATAAAGTACGAATAGAAAAAAATTTAAAAAGAATGAAAAAAAAAAAATTTAAAAAGAATGAAAAAAAAAAATTTTAAAAGAATGAAAAAAAATTTTTTTTAAAAAGAATGAAAAAAAAAATTTGGCAAAAATAGAATAAAGAGATAACGTATGAAAAGAAAAACATAAAGTATGAAGAGAAAACAAGAATGAAAGCAGCAGAAGAAAGAAAGAAGTACAGCATGAAGAGAAAAATAGAAAAATAGTACTACATGTGATCAAGGGCTCCATTTCTAGCAATTAAAACACTCTTCTCATATTGTCATCTCAATTTCGCTGCGTGCGAAGCTTAGGGCCATACATACATTTGGTCCACTGCCGAATTGTATTAAAACGTCACATCCTTCTGTGTTCCTGCAATGGTGGTATATGTGTCAAATTGTTTTATATGACGAGGCTCTGGTGACGCGGCCCACCACCTTGTGTATTTGCCTTCAAGAACATGCATGAAATGTTGCAGTGGCTCTGTTCTTAAGTCACAGGAGTTTATCTAATATTTTAAGGACATGTAGTTTTGTAGCAACCAATGCTTTCAATTATGCAGTGTTAGAGACTTTATTGTTCAATAATTTACTTTCGATAAGTGATATATTTCCTTCCTAGGTGCATTCCCTTCTATAAAAGTAATCAAAGTACTAATGTACAGATGGGTTGACTGGACCTCGTCTATTTAGCCGTGAGAAGAGAAATGTCTATCACTCTGCCTCTCAGACGATCATCTAATATTTAGATACCCTGAATGGTCATAACAAACGCAACGGGACAACACTCCTTGTGTTAAGTCAAGATTGTGTTTTTAATATTTTATAAAGTCAAGAATCAGCTGTGTGAGAGACATAAATGGGTTCTGGTGACCTTTAAGCCTGCTGGGTAATTGTTACCGCAGGTGTTGCCATGTCTGTGCATACATCAATTAATTATTATCGCACGTGTCCAGGGCATTGGCTTCCAGGTGGCTGTGATTTATGTTGATAAAAGTGCATATATACATCTGAAGATGAAACGATATGATAGCAGCGCTGCTAGTCGTTCTCTGTCTAAAACTTTCTCATCTGATTCAATCAAAGAAATGCGTAATTGAAGACGGTTGTTGTTTTAGCTAGAAATTGTGCGGACGGATATTAGTTTTGTACTAGTGGTATCTTCTGGCTTCTCTCTTCGTCTTATTTTTCTTCGTTTTCGTTTTCTTTTCTTCTTCTTCTACATCTTCGTCTTTTTTCTTCTTCTATTTTTCTATATGTGTTATTTCCTTCAATTGTTTCGATATCTACTACCTCTCTTGTTTCTCTAGCCACTGCTTATTTGTCGTCTTTTGTTTCCCCTTCCTGTGTTTCTAATATTACTTCCTCTTGTTATTGTTCTTTTTCTAATTTTTAACGACTACTTACTACTACTGACTGGCTGACTGGCTTACTACTACTACTACTACTACTACTACTACTACTACTTCTATCACTATTACTTCTGCTGCTGCTCTTTCTTCTTCTTCTTCTGCGTCTACTTCTTCTTTTTCTTCCCATTGGCCTCTATCTTCTGCTTCTCTTTGTCAATTTTTATCTTCTTAGACTGGCTCTTTTCCTAGTACTACTTCATCCTTTTTTTTATCGATCCCGTTCTGCTTATCTTCTTTCTTTTCTACGTGCTCTTCTATGCCTTATTTATCTACTTCTTCTTCTCGATTTTCTACTTGATCGTCTTAAACATTCATCTTCTTTTACCATTTGTTCTTCTGTCTGCCCTTCTTCTAATTTCCCCACTTCTTCGTTCACCTCAGCTGTTTCTTTTTACGCCCATTATGCAATTATTTACTCCTGAGAAGGTGTTAATTGGTGGGTTACAGTAGCTTTTCGTCACATCCCGATTTTGCTGATGAAGGTGGACTGGGGTCATTCAGGCATTTATGCTATTCTTGGATTCATCTGCGTGACGCTCCCTACTACGGGGATTGCATCGATCCCCTAACCTCTCACCCAGACTGAAACAGTCTGTTTCCAGTGAGAACGACATGGGCATGAGTTGGTGGGAGCGGGCGGCGGGCGGAGAGCCTTGCTCAGTAGGTTTATATTTACCTGATCCTGACTGACATTGTCTGATCAGTATGTTTTGTATGACCCTGACTGACATTGTCTGATCAGTATGTTTTCCAGACCAGACATTAGTCTCCTCGTCCTTACGCTCCATTGATTATATGTCAATCCTGATGGACAGGAGCGACCGACCCCAAACTGTCC
Source organism: Ariolimax columbianus (assembly GCA_036924085.1). Taxonomy (NCBI): domain Eukaryota; kingdom Metazoa; phylum Mollusca; class Gastropoda; order Stylommatophora; family Arionidae; genus Ariolimax; species Ariolimax columbianus. The sequence goes on from JAVGWX010000011.1 coordinate 57,869,485, forward strand.
ATCCCACAGGTAGCGGATCATGGAACGACCTCCAGAAATGGTGTGCCAGCTGTAATCTAAGCCAGTTATAACTGAACGAATAAGTAGTCGCGGACAAAACGGCAATGTATCCCAGCAGCACAAAGTGGGACAACAGGTGGCACTGTTGTCCCCACTGAAATACCTCATATGTCCTATGACAGGTACATTCTAGCGAGCAAGAGCGGCTATCAGCTCTAGCCATGGGGAAGTAACCTTGGTAAACAAATCAACTGGCAGCATTGCAGTCACCACTGGGAGATGGAAAGGCTATGGGAGACAACCCAGAATACATAACACAAACAGGTCTGTCGAAGACTGATCTTGTTAGCTATCGGAACAAATTATGACACACATGGATCCTCAGGCACGGTCATGTGATAATTTAACCTATATGTCAATCACAGAATGGTTAATCTGTGATTTTAAGTTGCATCCACAGATTTTGTTTATGGATGGTACCAGTCATGGTCACGTGTGCATTATCTGTTACTTATTTCTGCTTCTGGTTACATCATTGGTTAACGCTTGCCATTTCAAATTGTGACCATTATGAATGATGACGTCTCACTGGACATCACCAAACTATGTTCAATTTCTCCAGTCCACAACAAATCCGTAAGGTGTTCTATAGCTAGTTCGTGACCTTAATCTGAGTTCTATGCGTCGTTGCTAAGTTATTATTGAAAGGCCTTCCGTTCGTCTTACTTATTGACCCCATAGCATTGCTAATTTTGTAATGATATTGGGCTCTCCTCTGTGCTACTATGTGCTGGATACTTTTGTAGCAGATCCCCCGTACCCAAGTGACACTCGTTAGTTTTTTTAATAATTTCTCGAATGAAATGCATTATCAGTCGATTTGATCATGCATTTTTAGTACCCCTGGTATGACTAACTTCTTTCATTCCCAATGGAACTTAGGGTATAACACTCCTTCAGCTATTCCAATTTGAGGTGGCCTTTCGACTATGAGATTCCAATTGTCAACCTTCCCTCGCCCACTGTTCTTGACCATCTGCTGTTAGCCCTCTGTATTCTTAACTTTCCCAGCGCGTTCCAATCCAACACATGTCTTGACTTGGCTTCGTTCGTTCTCAATCTCCCGCTACCAAACCCTGACACGGGCCTAAGTAGCAGAATGTAGTCCAGAGAACGGAATGCGTCGTGTCGTAGTTTACAGCTTGACTGTGATATTTGCACCTTTCGGTCTAACACATTCTACATCAGTAAACATTTTTTTAGTACCGGATTAGCATTCCCTCTTCGTGCCCTTCACCTTAGTCCGTCTGCCCTGCTGCAGGCTGTAATCTAGGATCACCGCGTGGAGATGTAGAAGGGTCCTGGCAGCCCTGGTTCGCTGGCCCTGACGCTAGCAGTCAGCTATGGGTCGCTGACCGCTGCAGCTCATGCGCTGCTCAGCATCTTGATCCCCAACACATGTCCGATTGCATTGACATATTTCTTTCTTTCTCTCTCCTTAATCTCTCTGATGGACTAGTATTTGCTCGTAATCGGGCAGAAGAACATATTTTATATTGAACATCGGCCTGCGTAAGAGCAGTCACCATTAATTAAACGTCAGTTCGCGCCTTACGAAACATAAATCCACCGATGTAGAAGATCACTTGCCAGAAATCCTGTACCAAATCACTTTGTGTACTCATCTATCATTAGTTTCTGCAGTAATTAGTTTTACATGAAGTTGTTGCTAACCATATTCATAACACTAATTACATTGTGTGATAATCGTGGAGATGGAGTTAACGTATTCTTCCCTTTCCAGTAAGGGGTATAGAGATCCACGAGATGCATCATTCACAACCGTTGTTGTCATGGGATGGAGCGCTTGAAATAGTGTTAGCCTTAACCGTTACAGTTATCACATCCGCAGAGCAGCGCGAGAATCCTGTTTGTTTGTAACAACCTCCTTATTTCATTCAAGTAAAACTAAGTAAGTGCCTCTAAGCGATTGGTCTAGATTTAAATGCAGACTAATTAGTAATCTATGTTGAGAACAGATGGTAACAATACAATCGGGACAGAATTACTCGGAAGATATTGATACAAAAAAGAGGTGTGAGACAAGGGTCTGTGTTGTTACCTTTCCTTTTTAACATATACACAGACAGAATTCTCAGACATATTGAGGGAATACCCGGATTAAATATCAACGGCAGAAGAGTTAACACCGTCGTTGCGCTGATGATACTGTTTTATTAGCTGAAAATGAGCAGGAGTTGCAGGAACTGGTATAGACAGTCAACAACAGAAAATGGGAATTTGTTTTGGGTATTAACGTGAGAAAAATAAAAACTATGATAATTAGATGAAAATAAACGTGAAGACCACAGTTAACATCACAGTGAACAGAGAGATAATGCAACCGGTAAATAGCCTTCTATCTTGGACATATCATAATAGATGATGTGAGTTGGAGGTGAAAAAATGAATAGGAATGGCACAAATTTATTTACATCTCCAAGTAATTAACAAATAAACTGAAATTGAAAAGTGTCAGGTGATGTATATAAATTATGTATATATATATATATATATATATATATATATATATATATATATATATGCAGATTTCCAGTACGGAAATCTTTTGAATAGCTTACTCGTGAGATTATTTGCAGTTGTGAGACCTTTTGAATAGCTTACTCGTAAGATATGCGGTGCTGAAACCTTTCTAATAACTCAAGCGTGAAATTAGTAGTGCAAATACATGCTATCAATTCAAACTATCTTACTGTATCTTGAAAATGACAAATATGTTGATCGACTGGAAATTTGCATCAGAATTGCAACAAATACACTTTGGTCTCCTTCATCATGAATTGTTTGCTGTATCTGTATGGTTAGATCAATGCATTTAACTTCCTTTCAATTCTTATCTGAAATACAAAATATGAAATGCAAGATGAACATATTAGCAGCAGTATCATGACTGTATCAAACACAAGACATCAACACGGTCAGTGGCAACAGTAAGACAGTAAGAACACATACGATGATTATTTTGCTCCCAATGGAATTACTCTCGAACATGCAAAGCCAATCAGAAACAAGAACATCAATCTTTTTGAAAGAACCGAACATATTAAAGATTAAATCGTTTATCTGTTTTGTTTGTCCCCTTTTTCACACCAGCTGGAGTATTGGTTCACCACTACAATTGGTCTTGTTTGGGAATTCTGCACGGAAGCACTTTGCTTGTTTATGTAGTGGTGATTTTTTGCAACTACTTGTTTTAATGATGAGGCTGCTAGCCCCATGCACAAGTCTCCTTACATATTTACTCTAATTATACTATACGAATGGATGTTCAGTGCTTATATTCTTTCTTCTCCGGTAAGGAACCTCGCGATCAATTCGGTGAGCTGTGCATATTGATGGTTCCTAATGCAAAGTTTACATATTTTGAGCCAACCATAACGGAAGATGCCCGCAGTGAAACACAAATAATGACAAGGAATGTAATGCCTAAAAAGGGTTTAAGAGAAAAATATAAATTGTTAACCATAAAGAATATCAAGATAGAATTAAGGAAAAGAATCATCGCCACTCATATATGGCCAATTTTACTGTATGGGTCTGAAACACGGACTTTAGCGAAGAAGGATGAAAAAAGGTTGGAAACGTTTGAAATGTGGTGCTACCGTAGAATGGAAAGAGTGAGTTGGACAGATAGAAGATCCAAGGTACTCACTGAAGTGGGTGCACAAAGACAAATATTGCATATGTTACAGAAACGTCGGTTGAGTTGGCTGGGTCACAATATGAGACATGAAAGTCTTCTACAGAAGATGCTAGAGGGCAAGATTCAAGGAAGGAGAGGACCGGGTCGACCAAGACTCACCTTCACATCTCAGGCATGCAGGGACATTCAAGTACGAACTTGTGCTGAAATGAGCTGCAGAGGATATGATCAAATGGAGAGACAAACATAAAACCAGTCTGAGGACTGATCAGCCAGTTGATGATGATGATGATGATGATGATGATGATGATGATGATGATGATGATGACGATGGTGCAATGTACTGGTACCAGATCGATTACATCTCCGTTCCATCCCTTCTGTGCCCACCCTACTTTAAACATAATTGTCCCTAGTGAACATCTGCTCAACACTGTCGACAGCACATTTTCAGACAACAGATTGTCAGACAACACATTTTCAGACAACAGATTGTCAGACAACACATTTTCAGAAAACAGATTGTCAGACAACAGATTGTCAGACAGCACATTTTCAGACAACAGATTGTTAGACAACACATTTTCAGAAAACACATTCCAAATTTATACAGCGGGAGGTTCTGTATGGTTATGAAAAGGTTTCTTGACTGGGCCGTAGTATGTGCTTCCACTGCTTCTGTTACTTCTGCTATCCATCTTTTGCGTGGGCCACCATTGGCTTTGTATCAATTGTATCTGTAAAGCATTGATTTCTGAGGGATACTGTCCGGTGTTTGACATGTCACGTGGCCGAGCCATTGGGTTTGTTGTCTCTTGATCAGGTCAAGCACTGGTGTTGTTCATACTTATCTCCTAATATCTTCGTTTCTTATTCTATCTATTCCTCTTACACCAAGCATTATGCGGAGGCATTCCATCTGTGTTGTTACGATGTTTGGTTTATCTTTGCTTGTTAATGTCCATTTCTGGCACTGATAGCGCAACGTTGGTAGGAATATCGTGTTGTACAGTGTTCTTTGTGTATCAATTGTCACATGCTTACATTGTAATATAGGGTACATTTGTTCAATGATTTGACTTGCTTATATTATTGTTGGATTTCAGTTTCTTTCCTTGTCATCTATTGAGATTATATTACCAAGGTACATGCCATTTTTCACCTGTTCTAACTGTTGATTTTGTACACAAATTTTTGTTTTTCAATTTCTTTTCTTGCAATCGCCATAACTTCAGTTTTTCTCTCTGTTGATTTTCATACTTTAATGCGTTCATAACTAATTCAAATTGTTGATATATTACTGCAGTTATTTTTTTCTGAGGTCGCTGTTAATTCTTGGTCATCAACGAAGAGAAGTTTATTTAAGTAGTTATTGCGCGTGTTCCTCTCACTAATGTTAGATTTTTTAAATGCCAAACATTCTCCGATAATTCGTAGTCGTATTCGTATTCGGTCGTAAAGTAAAAAGCCGCACTCGGTGCATCCATGCCAGGCATGTGGTAGGAAACAGCTACAGAGGGTGTGGCGTGGAACTGGCTACCTAATCCTGTAGAAAATTAAGCCACACAAACCTGAATAAATATTGTAAAGTCCCGGTAACAAAACAAATGCAAATTAATCACCCTAGACTGAAAAAGGTACTCTGTTAAAAGGGCTGATGACATGATAGTCATGGTACAGAAACAAGTTGCAAGGAACCTGCACTGGTGAGTTGTCTGTTCTTTTCAGTGACTCGAGGCACACATGAAGAGAACAGGAAGGATGTGGACAGAGTTGGGATGGAAAGTCTAGGACGGGTGTTCTTTGCGTAGTTTGTGGGACGTCATCAATTCTTGCTATTGTTAAATGATGCTGTACGATTAAAAAGAAATGATACTGTTTATATGAGATTTTTCAATGCACACTTCTTCTTCGAGTAACTGATGATATGTTTCTAGACCGATGAGGTTCACAGAGGAGTCTGAGCGTTTCATGCATTCGCCGGACCCACACAGCTTGACGACTATCGCCGCGCCCCCGGTCCCTCTATGGTCTGCACAAGTAGGGCAGTCCTGCAAGTTATGTTCTTGCTTGGGTGCTCCACAACAGCACGTGGCGGTGTGCCTGAGACCCATTCTGTGGAGGTGAGCCTTGAGTCTGTAATATCCCGTTCCATTGCATTCTTTCCAATGCCCCCCCCCCCCCCTTTAACTGAGTTATATGCAAGCACATTGCGTTCTATTTCTACATATGCTGGTATCCATATAAAAGTAACCTTACAGAATTGTTTATGTATCAATGTGTTTATCTAAACTACTTTAATGACTATGCCATCTTTATGACGTTTCCCTGCCTGAGTTGCTTGTATTTAAGTTAGAGTGTCCGGTGGTATTGTTACGTTTGATAGAGGGTATCCCCTCATCATCTTTGACCTTTTCCAGGTCCCGTAGTTTGCTACCAATTAAAGTGACATACAAAAACTGTGAAAATAGAGGGATGTCACTTTAAAAATAGCAAAACTAAAGTCTAGAGCCTCACATAAAAAGGGCTTGAAAAATCAAAACATCATCTACAATAAAAAAAAAAAAAGGAAAACCCAGGCACTGCCATATTTAAAAGAAGAAAAAGGCAAACATCGTCCAAGCAAAACGTCAAACATCCTACACGCAAAAACAAATCAAACATCGTTCACGCAAGTATGTCAAACATTATTAAAGAAAAAAAAAATGTCAAACTCCGTTCACCCCAAACAAATTCAAATATCATTCACCCCCCAACAAAATTTCAAACATTATTTGCGGATAAAAATCCAAACGTATCTAATTTGCATTGTGGTGGCTCCTTTATTACAAAATAATCTATTCTTTTACTTCACTCTGAGCAAAGTCTTTTGACTTGAAGAGAGCGGGTAGAATTTTCGAATGTAAACCAATTTTCCACCAAAAAATCTGGAAAAACCAAAAAGTCATCAATTGTTTTTGTGACAAAATAATGGATTTTCCCCGCGTAGATAGCTTCCGCATACAGGGGATACACAAATAGAACCGTTGCGTCTTAATGTGTATATAGCAACGTTACTTGTAGAGTGCTGTGCATGGCGCTAGCAACCTCATCACATTTTGCAAATTCCTACATAAATTACCGAAGCAGAAGTTCACAAAGAGCTTCCTAGAGGACGTTTTTTTTTAAAGTAGCCATATTCTATGGAAGCCCTTAGTTTGATTAGGATCGAAATGGAAAAGAACCTAATAGACTAAAAGACAAATACACATTTGGCAAATCGACAATGGGATAAACCCAATCTTTGGATTAAACCAGCATTATTTTACCCCCCCCCCCCCCCCCCCCCTTTTCGCATCAAATGAGGTCAGGCTAGCCCAAAATAGATCCATTTTTTAAAGTAGACCAACTCTATCGTACGATGGTTAGTCACACTTCGGTTTTCCCCACATCCTGATCTACAACTAAAAACAAAACTGACTGTTCTATTTTAGTCTTTGTGCAATACACTTTGCACGGCTATCTCGTATCCAGGTGTTATAAGAGAAGCCCGATATGCTTCCCATCATGGAAAGTGGATGATCTGATAATGCTATATAATTACGGGACCTCTTCCGGACTTTTTTTGGCTATATTTACATCCCTGTCACTGGCAATATATTTTGTTTATATCCCTGTCACTGACAATATATTTTGTTTATATTCCGATCACTGACAATATATTTTGTTTATATCCCTTTCACTGACCATATATTGTGTTTATATTTCTGTCACTGACAATATATTTTGTTTATATCCCTGTCACTGACAATATATTTTGTTTATATTCCGATCACTGACAATATATTTTGTTTATATCCCTGTCACTGACCATATATTGTGTTTATATTTCTGTTACTGGCTATATATTTTGTTTATATTTATGTTACTGACTAAATATATTTTAAATTAATTTCACCACGGTGTTTACTTATTTTACTAGGGTCCATATCGTCGGTAAATTGTGGTCAAAAATTGGCACATAAATCTCTGTGTCAGCCACTGGTCGTCTATAAGTAGTCATAAAACAAGAAAAGTATGTGTTTTTTGGATGTTAGTATTATACATTAAGTTGTCAATCTCATTATGTAGAGCCACTGCTATTGTAAACACTAATTAAAACATTCGAATACAGACTTCCTGTAAACTGCCATCAGTAATTGTGGCTCGACACTTCATTTCGAGCGGATAAGCAAATGTTATGTAGTGAACAAAATCATTATCTTTTTACTATTATGTCCACTACACATGCCTCTGACCTTTAGAAAACAGGTCTGCGCAGACCAGACAGAAAACAGGTCTATTCAGAGCTGACAGAAAACAGGTCTTCCCAGAGCTGACAGAAAACAGGTCTTCCCAGAGCTGACAGAAAACAGGTCTTCCCAGAGCTGACAGGAGACAGCTCTTTCTAGAGCTGACAGAAAACAGCGCTTCCCAGAGTTAACTTAATTTAACGTCTTTATACTAGTTTAGAAGACTATAGAGTCTGTATACAACTAATGTCATTTACATGACCTTGTTCTAAAAGCTATGCGCATCTAATCTATTATTAAATCATTAACTGTCCCTGCCTCCCCTACTTCCTGTGGCAATGCATTCACCACTCTCTGACTAAAAAAATATTTCCTAATATCTAATTTGTACCTCTCTTTAGTTAATTTGTAGATATGACCTCTTGTTCTCGTAGGTGGTTGAATTTTGAAAAAAAACGTGTTATAGTCTAACTGATCCGTTCCTTTGATTATCTTATAAACATGTATAAAGTCACCACGAATTCTTCTCATTTCTAGACACTGTAGGCCGGTTTTTCTGAATTTTTCATCTAAACTGTAAATCTAGAATCCCACTATCAGGTGTGTCGCTCTGTTTTATATCCTTTCCAGCATGTTTATATCCCCTCTACGTTAAGGACTCCACATCTGCACGCATTACTCCAATCTAGGTCAAACTAATGCTTTGTACAGTTTGACTATCACTTCCTTGCTCCTATGCTTAATATTTCTTTCTATCCAACCTAACATTGCATTTGCCTTTTTTACTGCTACCTGGACTTGCTTACTCTCTTTACCTGTATGATCTATTATAACCCTTAGATTCCTTTCCTTATCTATCTTTCTAAAATTGTTCTCGCCCATTCTGTAATTATCTTTCATATTGGATCTACTCTGAAAACATTTTAAGCATTGTGAAATAAAAGCCGAACAAAAACAGAAATAAAAGTCTTATATGTACAACACACAGAGAACCACTACCTAGACAATAGCTGCATCCATGTCTTTACAGATGGATCAGCAGCAGGGGCAACAGAGAATGGAAGGGGTGTTGGGTGGAGAATCTGTCTGAGCCTAAAGAACAGTACACAAAGACCGTTATTAGAGAACTGGACAATTTTCAAGTATCCTCAGAGTACAGAGGCAGATGTCTTGAAAACGGCAGATGAGATTCTAATAGCAGATGAAAACACACACAGAGACACAGAGAGAGAGAGAGAGAGAGAGAGAGAGAGAGGTGGCACTCTTTATAGACACGTTTCCAGTGGTAATGGCACTGGGGAGCCTAAAGAAAAACACAGACCTTCATGGATTAAAAGTGATACTCTATAAACTATGTCACCTTTGCAAGTGAGTTGTGATATCGTGGATTCCATTTCATTGCAACATTCCTGACAATGAACAGGCTGACAGATTGTCAAGAGAAGGTGAAAGATACCGCAGCATTATATAGGTATCACTTTTATAGCGGTTAAGATATTCACCAGGTGTAGATATAGAAACTGACGTACGAAGAGTCAAAACGGCTTATCAAAGCCAGATACATGACCAAATGGGAAACCGAACATACTGGTTACACCAAAAACGATGCCTATTACCAGTTGAACCGAAGAGAGCAGGTCGTTGTCTTCAGACTTCGCACTGGCCACAATAGACTGAGGTACCACCTATTCAACAAATTGAAGATAGGGTGTACCGACGAATGCCCGTTCGGTACTGGTAAAATGACCGCTGAACATCTGCTGCAGAACTGCCCGACATACGAGGATCAGAGAGAGCAGATGTGGCCATCACCAGTGGAACTGCAAGATAAGCTCTATGGCAGTGGCGACAGCCTCAGGATGACCGCCGCTTTTTTCGAAAAAATAATGGTTACTGTCTGACTGCGTACGCAGAAGAAGAAGAAGAAGATATAGAAACGTATGAGAAGCAGACCACACAGGGCATCAACCAAATGACGCATATTACCACCTCAACAAGGGTGAGCAGATGGGCTTCTTTGGATTCCGCGCAGGCTACACTAGATGAAGATACTATCTATTCAACATATTAGGTTCAATAAATACGGACGAGTGTATCTATCTGCGTCACTGATAAAATGACTGTTAAACATCACATATATGAAAGCCCAACATACGAAGAGCAGAGGAAGTACACATGGCCATCACTACTAAAATTATGGGAAAACTCTGTGAAGATACCAATGATGTTCGTCCATCACATGTGATGAAGATTACTCTTTTTGTTCAGCCGTGTGGACAGTCTTTTCTCTTGCTGCGTCCGCTGAAATGGGTGACCTGCGCGGTGATTTGGATTACAGGGAGAAAGAAACTGCGCCTTTTGTCAAATTAATTCTCTGGTCCAGAGCTACCTTTCGCCAGTGGCAAGATATTTAGCGAGACGATTGGAGATAGCGTGGGACGCAGATTTTTCTTCAGGGTTTACTCCCGAAGCCTTTCCCATAAACAGGTATCCCGCAAGGCAGCGGCGGAAGGATGACATCTAACGTCGTATGTCGTGCCTTTTCCATAATCACAGGAGGTCGTAGGGACTTCATTCAGCGTGTGAGTGAGTCTAGATACCACTAGGCACAGGCTGACCACTGTTTTCTTCTGACGTATTCAAGTTGACGCCTGAAAGCGCGAGAAGAAGAAGAAGCTCTTCACTGCGGTTGGCCTTTTATGGAAACGCCCACAATGTGTCCTTGTTGTTGTGGTTTTTTCCTGCTGCAATTTGAAATACATAATGAGATTTCTGGTTACGTTGACAGAATTCTTTAGTCGCGTTTTGCGACATATTTGGAAATTTGAAGTTGGTTTTTTCTTTGCCCTGCGAATTCGCACTGGTTAATGTTAACGTTGTGTGAAGAAACGAGAGACTAGTTTAGATCTTCTGTCTTGGTCAAGACAAGAACAAACACACAATTGTGCACCTGTAGCCTAAAAACAAACAAACAACCAAACAAACAAGCACACGCACGTGCAACTATAGCCACAAAAAAAAAGAAACACACACGTGTATCTGAGGACAAAATACATACAAACAAACAATCACACATGCGCATCTGTAGCTCAAAAATCACACAAACGAACATACATGTGTATATGTAGCCAAAGAGAACAAAAACAAACACACACACGCAGCCAAACAAAACAAGCAAATAAATAAACAAGAGAATAAGAACACGCGTGTGCATATGTAGCCAAAAAACAAATAAACACACCCACACACAAACAAATACACACGTATGCCTAAAAGCAAACAAAAACACATACGTCTGTATGTGTCGCCAAAAAACAAACACACAATCAAACTAGCACAAACACACAAACGTATGTATCCGTAGTCGGAAATAGCTGGTTGTCATTTCACGATAACAACCAATGTAGTGGGAGATTTATGAAAGAAAATGGAGATGAATAAAACACGTCCTCCGAAAGAAGCTCGAAAATATTATCAGACATGCTCTGTAATGAAACACGTTGAGAAAAAGAAGGGTGGGAATGTCAAAAACATATGACAAAGAACAGGAGGCCAGTGCAGCTGGAGTCTTGATGACGGAAGACGGCTCAGAACAGGATCAAACGAAGGGCTTGTGTTGCGGTCATATACTCCAAGAAGAGTCAGGTAGCTGAATTATCCTTACGTTAGCGATGTAACCTGTATAATATATACCAGCTCTTTGTTACCAGGGTCAAAATGGACCATTATCGAAAGCTAACGAAATGACAATTTTAACCTATGAAAATAAACGCCCATGAAACGTCACCAGTCAGAATAGAATAAAAAATGATAACATTATAAATATAGTGAAAACTACTTGTACTGAATACATAGCAAAACAAATTAACAAAAAATACATAACGACCTCTCATAAGAAAACAACCGAATCAACTACCACTGCACGCATATGGGATTATCTGATTTTAAGTCACGATAAAGACAATTTCAAAGGTAAATTTCAGCTCCAAATGCTAACCAAGTATTAAAATTGAAGATCCTAAGAACTTGCGTATTCCCGCTGCCAGTGCACGGATGCGAAACATGGACCACCACACAAATTTTAAAGTAGAGGATCGGGGCTTACGAAACGAAATACTACAGGATAATTCTAAAAACACCCTGGGTAAAGAAAATAACTAATAAAGCCATGCTGAGTGTCAAAGATAACGGGCTTATAAATCATGTTATGTTACGGAAGAAGGTTTTTCGGCCACATCAAGCTCATTGATGGACTGGAAAATGAAGTTATGGAGGGCATTGTTGCAGAAAGACAAGGCAGAGGCCCACCAAGGCGTCGATTGCCATAAGACATCAAGGACACCTTGAACATGAACATTGAGCAGGTAGGTAGACTGTCGGCTGATCGAGACATCAAGGACACATTGAACATGAACATTGAGCAGGCAGGTAGACTGTCGGCTGATCGAGTTATCAAAGACACCTTGAACATGAACATTGAGCAGGCAGGTAGACTGTCGGCTGATCGAGACATCAAGGACACCTTGAACATGAACATTGAGCAGGCAGGTAGTCTGTCGGCTGATCGAGAATCTTATCGAAAGGCTGTGATGAGAGCGACGTTCTATCAAGGACGCGCTACATGATGATGATGAAACTCAAATGTGTACGGAGCTAAATAAGAGCTCTAGAAAGTTCATCGCAAGAACTCGTCTGATGGTGTACAAATCAATGAGTGAACATAACAACAACCATCCAACAATCAGTCATTGTGTTTCTCAAAGAGAAAAATTTGGAATTTAAATGTTAACTTTGTTAAGCTGTATGTATTATTTGTTTCTGTTTCGCTGTTTGATAAAATATTAAGTATGCAAATACGAGAGCAGTCCAAAAATAAACCGGACTCTTAAAGCGACACAGCTAGTTAATGCTTGTATGTGTACCAACGAATATGCAGCGGCAGCTCCGTGCTATGCAAGATACGTGACTCAATCGGACTGAAAAAAATTCAGATTGTTAAGGAATTTTTACAGTGCTATGCAGTCTGTTTACGGTCAGTATAGATCAGATATTCTACCGCTTTTACGCGAAGATGGCAGGTTTGAAATCAGGGAGAAAGATAAGCTACATAAAAGATGACAGACTATTTTTGCAATGGTTCTTAAGAGACTCTTTACTGTTAATGAACAGGCAATTTGACCACCTACCGTTAATACAAATGAATAAGAGTATGGGAGATCCTCCGATCTCGCATGATACTAAGGCCGCATTTGCCATCCTCTAAATGACAAAGCTCCGGAAGCTTATGTCATGTCAGCGGAGATCTACAAAGCATGGCCGCAAATAGGTGATTGAGAAAGTTACTAAATTATTCGACGACATGTGAATGAAAACATCAACATGCAGGATTTCATTGGTAAAGGAAACGGTAGTCAACAAAACTTCGATAACCATAGAGGGAAATCTCTGTTGTATGTGGGAGGAAAAGAGCTTGCAAAAATACTTCTCCGCAGACTAAATCTTTACCTTGAGCAGGGGTTTCTGCCTGAGACTCAATGTAGTTTTTGAATGAATCGTCGGACCATCGATATAATCTATGTTGAAAGGAACAATTACATCGTATACCTATCTGGTAAGATAGACCCGAGAGAAATGTCAAGGACAGAAAGTATCTCTATATATGACTTTTGTGGACCTCACCAGGGTCTTCGATACAGACAATGGAAGTGGTCTTTCACCAGGGTCTTCGATACAGACAATGGAAGTGGTCTTTCACCAGGGTCTTCGATACAGACAATGGAAGTGGTCTTTCACCAGGGTCTTCGATACAGACAATGGAAGTGGTCTTTCACCAGGGTCTTCGATACAGACAATGGAAGTGGTCTTTCACCAGGGTCTTCGATACAGACAATGGAAGTGGTCTTTCACCAGGGTCTTCGATACAGACAATGGAAGTGGTCTTGGGAGATGGCGAAGTTTGGATGCCGAGTAACATTCATTGCAATGGTGGGACAGTTTCATGAAGGCATGGGAGAGTGATCAGGGAAAATACTATGTCCCCGTGAAGCAGGGAAGGGTGCTCGTCCCGACTCGTTTCAGCATGGTTTATGCCATGCTGTGAGATGTCGACAGCAATTGCGACGTTGGTATTGGGCTTCACTACCGTACTGGAGGCAGGCTATTCCATTTGAGAAGGTTCAAGTTGAAAACCAAAATCCACAGGGTGACTACGTGATTTACTTTATACGGATGACTATGCCTTACATTTATAATCGGAGGGAGACATGCAAGAGTGCATAGATCGGTTCGCATCAGCTCCCAAAAACTCCACCATATATATCCCACAAACAAAGGCTCTACATCAACCGGCTCCAGATATCGCATATTCAGAACCTTTAATTACGGTACACGGCCACTGTTTATAAAATGTTAACAGACTTACGTACTTTGGCAGTTATTTACTCAAGTTATTCACATACATGATTAGATGAATACAAGAATAGCAAGTACGGCATTTGGATGACTTAATAATACGGTGTGGGATTGGGAGAGATCAGGACTCAAACAAAAATGAAGATTTACACTGTAGTTGTTCTGTCCACCTTCTTAAATGCGTGTAAGAACTGGAACGTCTATTATTGTCATGACGGAAAATTAAACGACTTCCGCATTCGCTACATGCGGAAGATAGGATAACAGGACATAGTGTCAAATACAGACGTGTTAGTGTAATCCAACATGCCAAGTATACACAACATGATATGTGCAGCTCAGCTGAAATTGGCTGGCCATATGGTATGCATGTCGGGTCAACGTCCTCCAAAAGAGCTGCTCTATCGTGAACTGACAGATGGCAAAAGAGCAAGCGGTGGGCAGAGAAAATGTACAATTTACAATTTACGCTTAAGAGATCACTGAATCAATGCGGTAGAATAAAAAAAAATCGAAAAGGAAGGAATCGTCACCAATCGCACAGACCGGCACAGCACTATTGCCGAGGGTCTCAGAGACATGAGGCATCACGAATGAGGTAGGCTAACGAGACGATCGCCCCACAAGTCAGCCCTCTGCAGAACGTCCTCCAACCCGGTGGAAGTGGGTATCAGCAAATAATTCAGGGCTCGGATTAGTTCGACATACTTAACTTGAAGGCTTTACCTCAACGATTGATTGCCGTCGGCTCTCCTGCTTTGATCACGTTGTGCCAACCCGTCAGGAAGTCCAACTTATGAAATGCTCCTACAGGCTGTGTGGGCGAGGGACTGGAAGAAGCCGTGCTTGTCCTGAAGACATCCTCACAACACCTGACTAGAACAAATCACCACTTCCCCAACAGAATTGCAGGCCGCCTTTGACCCGGCCATAGGCGTGGTCATGGTCATTCGATGCGATGGGCTCTTGATCGTCTAAGTTAATTTATTTATCGATTGGTTTATTTAGCCAACTTCAAACTCATGTGAATTGTGAATGTTCACAAAGTGGTCTTCATCGATTACGATGGACTAGCAACAACACAATACCAGTGACACTGTTTTTCAGTTTAATAATAACCGCTTCACGCTACGGCCGTTAGTCTTCGATCTACAGCCAGTAAGGTCAATTCATCATTTGCCGATTTGTGTTAAAATTGAGGATTGTAGTATCTTGAAAAGCAACGAGTTTGCGCACAGTTCTGAGTCAAATTATGTAAAACATTTGCTGCATGTTGACGAATAATTCCCGAAAAATGCAATAACTAGTGATAAAATATTGGTTTGTGGATACATATCGAAAGAAAAATTGATTCATCACAGTGAGTTGAAACGTCATCACAGCGACCAAAACACACACGCCATTTAAATGTCAAAGTTCTGTTGGCCGTCTTTTTTTTTTTTTTATTGAAGGGTCACCGTTTATCATGAGTTTGTTCCACGCCGTCAGACGAATAAATATTATTACTTGGATGTTATGAGACGTTTGGGAAATCCAATGAAAAGACTTGAAGCACGAGCAAACAAAACCTGGATGCTTCACCACGACAACACACCTGTACACACGTCACTGCTTATTCGTGACTTTTTGGCAAAGCATGAGATGATTGTTGTCCTACTGCCTCCATGTTCTCTGGATTTGGCACCTGCATGCTTTTTTGTTACTAACGTTTAAATCCACCTTTAAATGTCTCAGATGTCATACTATAGAAGAGACAAACAAAAAATTCGCTACGAGGCAGGCACACTAATCCATGAAAACGAGTCCCAGGACGCATTAAAAAAATGGTTTTAAAAAATTGGGAGCGCCGTATCAACGAGGAAAGAACTATTTTGAGGAAGCTAAGTTTGAATAAATTGCAAGTAAAGAAATTAACGTTTCGTTCTTTACAAAGTTGGGTTTCTTTTTTTCAATTGCTTTTGAATTTTTACAAAATATAATGATTAAGGCCACAACCTCACTTCCACGCAATTCCCCGTGAAACATTCTGTTTCATGACAGTTTGCTAGCGAGATGGGGATCGGCACTATGAACCCCATACTGGTAAGCTTATTGAGAAGCCTAGCATTGCACTACATCAAAGAGGACCCTGGTCAATCTTATACCTCAAGATGTGGTGAGAAGACTAATTTCTGGTCAGGTATAACATACTGATCAGACATGTTAGTTTAGGGTCAGGCAAAATATACTGACAAAGACCCTCAAATCGGGTTCCTCGTAGTCCTACCTGGAAAAGGACTGTTTTCATAGCAGCCAGGCTAACGAGGTGAAGGATCGACGCGATCCCCGTAGAAGTGAGCGACACGCATATGAAGCTAAGTATAGCACAACCTATTGGAGGACCCCGGTCCATCTTAATCATCACGCTGTAGATGTGAGAAAAGCTACAACCCGCCACTTAACGTCATTTTCAGGTGCACATAAGATTAATCCTCAATGATTGTGGGCAGTTAACAACATCAACAAGAACCTCTGGGTGTAAAGAGAGTCATTGTAAAGTCATTGTCGCCTCCAAAGAAAGTTATCAAGAAGACATACCTTAAGTACGAGTTTTATTAGCAACAACAACGACCCCAACAACAACGACACCAACAACAACGACACCAACAACAACGACAATAATAACACCAGCAACAACGACCCCAACAACAACTACATCAACAACAACGACACCAACAACAACGACAATAATAACACCAACAACAACGACCCCAACAACAACGACACCAACAACAACGACACCAACAACAACGACACCAACAACAACGACAATAATAACACCAACAACAACGACCCCAACAACAACTACATCAACAACTACGACACCAACAACTACACCAACTTCAACGACACCAACTTCAACGACACCAACAACAACGACACCAACAACAACGACACCAACAACAACGACATCAACAACAACGACACCAACAACAACGACACCAACTTCAACGACACCAACAACAACGACACCAACAACAACGACACCAACAACAACGACATCAACAACAACGACACCAACAACAACGACACCAACAACAACGACACCAACAACAACGACACCAACAACAACGATCCCAACAAAAACCACATCAAGAACAACGACACCAACAAAAACAACACCAACAACAACGACACCAACAACGACAACAACAACAACGACACAAACAACAACAATACCGTGCAGTTTGCATGTTCTGTTTATTCATATTTTCTAGTTTATCAAGTGCATGTCTGTTTTAGAAACTCAAGTGGTTAGCAAGCAAATAATTGAGGTATAACACCAAACAGCATCAACATAACGAACCAGACCCCAGAGAAACCCCACTTGTTGTACGTGCCAAACTGTACCGTGTTGGCGAGAGTTACTGACAGTATAATGAAATCTGACGTCGAGTTAGAGAAGCGAAACATGGATATTAAATTTTCTCTTTGTTTGCAGTTTCGAGCGTAGGTAAAATAATGTATCAGGATTTCCTGGTGTGATGGAAGGACGAACGTACTTGCTTGATTTTGTCACTCCATTTCTACCATGTGGTGTAGATAACTTTTCTGTTTCTCGTAGTTATTGGTATCTACAGTGTATGGTAGCTGGTTCAATGCTCAAATCCCGGATAGGTGCCTTTTACAATATACCCAGCAGGTTACAGTGCTACTAATCTTTACTCCCATTTTAGACCACAGTATAACACGCTCGTATGTGTGGACACGTGAATTTAATTTGAGTGCCGTCTCCATAAGGAAATTTGGCTTCAATAGAACTCCAATATCCTCTGTCGCTTGTCTTGACCGTACACTCTGCCAGACTGACATTAGTCCATCTGCCGATGTTGCTGTCCTGCATGCATCTCTGCCCGCCTCTTGTCATGACCGTACACTCTGCCAGGCTGACATTAGTCCATCTGTTAATGTTGGTCTCCCACGTACAGCGCTGCCCGCCTATTGTCCTTCGACCTTCAAAGTTTCTCTCCAGTATTGTTTTCAATAGAATAGGTATCAGAAAGCATCTGCAGTAACATATCAGCTGACACCACTTCTGACGCACCCGGGCATTAGTTTGGTAACAAAGCAACAGCTGATAAACAATATATTTATGCCGACTCTGTGCTACCAGTTCCAAATATGACCTCTGCCCAGGGCGCGTGTGACTAGAGTATCGGCGACAGTACGTCTTGTGCGTAATTTATTTTCAAGCACAACACATTTTAGTTTGGTCATCTCACGAGAGTGTAGCCTCATGAACTTCCACTGATGGTTTACAACGCTTGCTACAGGACAAGGAAACGGCCGCAAGGTCGGTGGATATGTGATATTAGAGTAATTGTGCAGCGACACGGGCTCATATATACCGACGAAACGCACTTTGCGTGGGACAGACGACTTAAGCTCCATACGATTATTAAAGGGAAAAGTTGAAAGAAAACCAACGAACCATTGTTTTCAATGAAGTATCGTACCTTTTACATATGTTCACAATATTTGACTTGCCTAATTGTAATGTCTGTCAAAAATTCTCTATGAATACTTACTGTCGCCACACTTCGAGGGCCTCTATTTTGTTCTCTAAATGTTTGTTGATAGTCAATGTTTCTACACGGTATAATCCTGTTTAATATGTATAACACCTGATAAGTCCCATTTCTAATGTTTTGGTTATTTGTCTGGATGTCAATATATTCCTCATTATGTTAAATATGCGTTTGGCTCTTCCTATACTTTTCGTCCCTTTCCTTTCACATATACCAGTACGTGTAACTATATGTTCCATATACATGTCAAATAATTAATCAATTATCTTTTATACCGCTGGTGGAGCGTATGTCTTAAAGAAAGACACGCCAACATCTCCAGTTGGTTCAACGTCTAACCAGCTTCCGCCATGTTTACCGTTATTTCTCTTCTCCAAGTGTACCAGGGCCGTCCTCTACTCCTCTTGCCCTTTGGGTTCTAGAAAGGAAACTGACGGGTAACGCTGTTTGGTGTTCTCCTTAATGTGTGTCCAATCCACCTCTTCTGCATTATGTTGTTAGATACTGGGAATTGACCTGTTCATTTTAGAAGCTCTAAATTACTAACCTTGTTTGGGGAGGAAGACTAACGTCTGGTCAGGCAAAATATAATGATCAGACATGTCAGGCAAAACATACTGGCCAAGACTCTCACCTCGGCTTCCTAGTAGCCCTCTCTGGAAACTCGCTGCTTTAATTGCTACCTGGCTAACGGGGTGAGGGATCGACTTAATCCCCGTAGTAGTGAGTGACATGGAGATCAAGCTAAGCATAACCGCTTAGAGGACCCCGGTACACCTTCATCAGCACGCTCAGCATGTGAGGAAAGATACTGCAACCCGCCACTTAACGTCCTTTTCTGGGCGCACAAAAGCTAACCTACTCATTGTGGGCATTCGCACAACAAGAACCAGCCATATTTGCCCAGTGCGGTCTGAGTATTCTGAGCAGACTAATGAAAGCCTACTTTTTGTGAAAAACGTACCGCCTGGCAAATCTGAAGATTTTGTCAACTCTGAGAGCTTGTTATTTTGTTGGGTCTTGGGTGATGGGCAGGAAAGTGTGTTTACAGTCTAATTGAGTTACTCCTATTAAACTTGTGTTCAGTTCAGCAGTCTCAGCTCAAACTAATCTGAGTGCAGCATTTGGACAAGTCTGGTGTCTGCAGATCGGTCCTTCTTATTCCATTCTTATTTTATTTCTTCCCTTCATTCAAATAAGTCGTTGTGGTATCACTTGTAATTGTTTTATGGCTAGCCTGTTGTCAATGTCCAATGAGACGTTTTATTGCTTAACACATGTTGTTGTTTTTAAACAAAAATTTTTTTCTCATTCTTCTGAATGATTCGTTCTCAATCTCCCGCTACCAAGCGGTGAACAGTATTTGCAAGTGGCGGGATGTTGTCCGAAGAAAGGAATGTGATGTGTCGTTTACAGATTGACTGCGATATTTGCACTTTACGGTCCAACAGACATTTTTGGGTACCGGGTAAGCCTTTCTTTTTCGATCCTTTCTCATAAGCCAGTCAGCTATGTTGCAGACTGCTCTTCCAGATCACCGCGTGGAAGTGTAGAAGGGTTTTGGCACTTCTGGTATGCTTGCCCTAGCTATAGTAGTCAGCTTTGGGTCGCTGATTGCTGCAGCTTATGCACTGCTCAAGATTTTGATTTTTCAGATTAAAAACTGTTACTTTTCTCATTTCTCTAGGGAGTGAAGATGTTTCTTCTTCTTCTTCGTACGCAGTCAGACAGTAACCATTATTTTTTCGAAAAAAGCGGCGGTCATCCTGAGGCTGTCGCCGCTGCCATAGAGCTTGTCTTGCATTTCCACTGGTGATGGCCACATCTGCTCTATCTGATCCTCGTATGTCGGGCAGTTCTGCAGCAGATGTTAAGCGGTCATTTTACCGGTACCGCACGGGCATTCGTCGGTACCACCTATCTTCAATTTGTTGAATAGGTGGTACCTCAGTCTATTGTGGCCAGTGCGAAGTCTGAAGACAACGACCTGCTCTCTTCGGTTCAACTGGTAATAGGCATCGTTTTTGGTGTAACCAGTATGTTCGGTTTCCCATTTGGTCATGTATCTGGCTTTGATAAGCCGTTTTGACTCTTCGTACGTCATACTAGTATATGTTTGTGGTAGTCTTGCACCTTCTTTTTCCAGTCTGTCTGCCTGCTCGTTGCTTTGAATGTTGCAGTGTGATGGGATCCACTGTACCACTACCCTTTTTGGTGTGGACTGCTGGCACAGTTTGCAGAGTGCTGCTCTTAAGTCATTAAGCTCAGTGTTTTTCTGGCTTTTTAGCGCTGTGACTACGGCGAGAGCATCTGTAAGCAGGACTATATGGCTTTCATTTTCTTTGTGTGACACCATTTCTTCCACTGTCGCCCTCAGTGCCTCTGCCTGCGCTCTGAAATTGCTTGTGTACTTACCAGTAGCGAATGACAGTGTTATTTTTCTGCCATTTGGTAGGTTCAGGAATGCTCCTGCCCCTCCGTTCTGTGTAGTGTTTGTTACAGAACCGTCGGTGTATGCATGGGTTCAGTCCATGCTTGGGTAGCTTTTCGATATAAAGCTTAGGGTAATATCTCTCCTTTCTTTTTCAGTCTGGCAGTTTTTATTTGCAATACCTGGTATATTTTCTACCACCTCTGGAAATATATCCTGCCTCCAGGTAGGTTTTCGAACAGTAGTGATGGGTTTCGGTGTTGTTAGTGCGTTTATGGGATCTTCGTGCATCTTTGCTTTGGCTATTTCTGCAAAGTTTCTCCTCTTTAGTTTCCCATTTCCCAAATTGTTTAGTCTCTGGTGCATTGTATGGTCAGTCAGTTTTCGGAGTTTCTCTGACTGCAGCTGGGCTCTGCAGTTTCTTCTACCGGTCATGGATTGCAGTTTTGTAATATTTTCAAGTTCTACAATTGGCGTTGACTTCATGCCTCCTGTTATAACTCTCATAGCTTGGTTTTGAAGTTTGCTAACTTTATCGAAGTTCTCCTTTGCTGCTGTTGTCCATGCCGCAATGCCATACTCGAGAACTGGTCTCACTCTTCCAGTGTACAGTTTCTTTAGTATGCCTTCGTCTGCTCCCCAGCTTGTGCCAGCAAGTTTCCTCATGATTGCCATTCTTTCTCTGGCTCTCATTCGGTTTCTCTCGATCTGACTTTTCCATGTCATGCGCCGATCAAATGTGATTCCCAGATAGGTTGGGTTGTCGTTTGGCTGCAGGAATTTGCCATTTAAACTTAATTTGGTATTTTGGGGTTTTATTGAAAGCGAGAACATTGTGCATGTGGTTTTCTCCTCATTTATTTTGACCAGCCATGAGTTCGCCCACTCTTCCAGCGATGTTAGGGCCTGCTGCATCCGCTTTCTTGCTATGGTAAGATTCTTTTCAGAGGTCCACATAGCCAGATCGTCTGCAGACATTGAGCTATTGACTCTTCTTCGTATATTCTCTGTTATGTCGTTTATATATACCAGGAAGAGTGTGGGTGACAGTACTCCCCCTTGAGATACTCCCTGCTCGAGTGTCATCTTTTTGCTCATCTGCCCTTGTACTTGGACTCTGGGCGTTCTTTGTTTGAGGTAGTGGTTGATCCACTTGTACATTTTCCCACAAACATCACTTCTTCTTACCTTGACTCTAAGTCCGTCTTTCCAGACTTTGTCAAATGCCTTTTCCAGATCCACCCAAACAGCTACTGTGTGTTTCTGTGCCTAGTAGGCATCTTCTATTTCCTGAGCTATGAGGATGACCTCAGCCCCATCAGCATTTCGTTTGTTATCCCGTCTTTTCCGGGAGATTTCCTTTTCTTTAATGTTCTCATAGCCTCTTCCATTTCGCTCATTGTTAATTTGGCCATCATGTGCTCTTCAGGTGCCGTATTGATGTTGTCGTGCCCCTTTAGCTCTTCGCTAATGTCTGTATGCCTATCTGCAGGGACCTCGATGTGGTTTGCTCTGGCATAGTGATCGACAAAAGCGTTTGCGGCTTTCTTACCGGTGAGCAAGTTTTCGCCCTGCTTGATGGTAATTTGTTTGTTTGACGGGGTTTCGTAGTTCATGGCTCTGACTAGCTTCCATAGCTTGTTCCCTTCTTTGTCCAGGTTTAGGCTTTCTGTTTTATTTTTCCAGCTTTCTCTTGCTGTTTGCTTGAGAGTGTATTTGTATTTCGCCGTGGCGGCTTTGAGCTCGATGTTTGCCTCCATAGATTGTTCTCGCTCTGCCATGTTCCTAGCATTTGTTACTGCATCTTCCACTTTCTGCAACTTATCATTCCAGTAGAGCTTATAGTTTTTCCTAGCTCCTCTTGGGATGGTTTCAGTGGTGGCTTGCGTTATTGCCTTGCTTAGGCTTTCCACCATGGGCTTCATTTTGTTGTTTCGTGTGTTGATGGTTTCACACAGCCCATCTGTCAGGATTGCAAATCTGTCCCAGTCGGCTCGTTTGTAATTCCAACGTGGGAGCGGTTTTGTTTCCTGTGGGCCTACTTCCATATCAATGTCTAGCCTGATCGGCCTGTGGTCGCTACCTGCCAGTTGGTTTAGCACCTGGCGGTCTATTTTATGGTGTATGTCCTGTGTGGAGAAGGCCAAATCTGGAGTCGAGGTGGTACGCTATGTTCTAGAATAGAAACTAGGGGTATCCTCCGGCCTATTGATTAGGGAGAGATTTGTATCTATCTCCCAATCTTCCACTTCGTCACCTCTGCTGTCTGTGTCAGAGTATCCCCATATCTCCGAGTGGCTGTTGAAATCTCCAACTACTATGCAGTTTGAGTCTCTGACCTCCATACTCGAGAGCGATAGGTCTCTATTTGGTGGTCCGTACAGATTGAAAATGCGGAGCTTCGTCTCTTGAGCCATTATGTCAACTCCTACAATTTCTGCTTGTCCGGTGTGACTGACAGGTACCGCGCTACTCGGTATGCAGTTTCTGGTCAGTATCAGGACCCCTCCTTTGTGGCCTTCTCTATCTAGACGGAAGGTCTGGTATCCTGTGATTGAGAATTTATGATTATTGTTGAGGTGCGTTTCCTGGATACATGCCACGTCAATCTTACCTTCATGCAGGTGATGTGTTAGGGAAAGTTTTTTGTTAATGACTCCCTCCGCATTCCACTGTAGTATTTTGAGGGTCTTGAGTTTTTGGTCAATAAAAGTTGCCCCATAGCCATGTGCCTTGACTCCACGACACATGGGTGGGTGACCAGCAGTAGTCAAGGGTGGGCCCCTTCGAGGCGTGAGGCCCGGCACTATCGCTGCCTGGCGGGACTCCGCAGGATGAGCGCCATACGTTTTTCTGCGATTTACGTTGCACTGTTTTGTTAGGCTTGCGGCCCCGTGCATCCGATTTCAACAGGCGTTTCTGTAGGGATGCCCTCCTTAGCCTTTGGCTGTCACCAGCCTATCTGCAAGGCAGCAGTTGTTTATGATCAGAGTTGTCTCTCTTATGGAAGTTGTCTTACCAGACTAACGAGTCTTCACTACTCGTGTCTTTAGGGTTCGGTGATGATATGTGAGGTGATATATGATATATATGATATGGACTGGTTTACCCGGAAGAGAGGCAGTCCAGTGTGTCTGTACCCCAGGATCGTCACGTCCTGCCAGAACCGTAGCCTTTGCATGTGAGTGGGGTATCTATTTCTCCCTTTATTTTCTTGGCTTCTATGCAGGGATGGTACGCCTAGCATTCCCCGCCACCTGGGATGTTGACACAGTGGGGCAGGTGTGCAATGTCCGCTGGTCTGCATCTCTTCTGCGTCCATTGGTATGGCTGATAGCGTACATAGGTAGATATCGAAGCAGAAGTGCATTTAACCAGGGGACAAGCCTGGTAATGTCACGGAGATGTAGTTCGCCAGGTTTGCGGACATATCTCGTGGTCAAGGAGTGAGTCTTGACAGTTCACAGTGAGGTGGCTGCTCTACTGTTTTCGATACCCCGACCAGGAACTAAGTCTTATGTTGGTGGTTTCGCACCCCATCGCCGTATAGGGTGAATATCGAGCAGCTAACCGCCCGCTTTGATCAGCGGATGGAAGATACCTCTTTCTGTGGCTCGACCTGGTAGGGTTGAGGCGCGATCCCCAGGTCCCGACCATATCGAAGCCTCCCATTGCAGTGGTGCTGAGAATTTGGGCGGGCTTCCGGCTAACAAGCGTCCGGCCGTTATCCCTCACATGGTAGCCTCGCGCCATTGGCTTATCAGCCTGGTACGTGAACCAAATGTCTGCGGTTCCTCTCGAGTTGAGCAGGATTTCCGTAGCAACGCCCTGTCATTTGTAGGGTAAAACTGACCTGTCTTCCGATGGTCTATTTCCAGCACCCGTTCATTTTTTGGCCAGGACGAATTAATCGAGGGCTTTTGTTTGTCCTTGGCCAGGTATCTGGAGTCTGCGGTTTCCGCGGTGTTAAGGCACGGTTTCCGTAGCGATCTTTCATAAGAAGGTTAGAGAGCTGACCTGTCCTCCGTGGGTCTAATACCAGCACACGTTCACTATTAGACCCAACGAAAGTACTCTCGATTTGTCGGTCGTTCTACATTGTTTGCGTCTTGAGTCAAATTAAGCCGCAGGCTCCACTCCTGATAGTGCTCTTCTGTCAATTCTTTTTCCAAAAACTCTAATTGCAAACCAACCGAGCCACAGAGGGCATAACCCCATATTTCTGAGGGTCTAAATCCAGCACCTGAGATCCAACTACGAGCTTTTTAACTGCAACAACTTTAATATACGCTATTGGAGCTGGAATTTCCGCGGCTGCTGGCACCAGACTTGCCCTCAAATAGATCCTCGTTAAAGGGTTTAAAGTGTACTTATTCCAATTACGGGGCCTCGAAAGAGTCCCGTATTGTTATTTTTCGTCACTACCTCCCTGTGCCGGGAGTGGGTAAGTTGCGCGCCTGCTGCCTTCCTTGGATGTGGTAGCCGTTTCTCATGCTCCCTCTCCGGAATCGAACCCTGATTCCCCGTTACCCGTTACAAACATGGTAGGCATGTCACGTACTATCGACATTTGATAGGGAAGACATTTGAAAGATGCGTCGCCGGCACATGAGGCCATGCGATCCGCACAAAGTTATCCAGAGTCACCAGTGGGGACGCCGCAACCCCGCGAGGGGAAACGACGATTGGTTTTGAACTAATAAAAGCGCTCTTTCCGCGAGGGTCGGAGCTTGGTAAGCATGTATTAGCTCTAGAATTGCCAGTTATCCAAGTAGGATCGTGTCATCTAAGGAACCTCAACTGATTTAATGAGCCATTCGCGGTTTCACCGTGAGACAGTGTGCACTTAGACATGCATGGCTTAATATTTGAGACAAGCATATGACTACTGGCAGGATCAACCAGATATCTGTCGAAGACGTACGTAGCGCACACACCGGTCGGTGGAGGACGGGTGTGTAAAAAGCCTCACTGGGACGGCCGCAGGGACCGACTGACGGAACGGACGGACGGTTGTTCCACCCGTCTATCACTCCGTCGACCTAGGACCGCCTGACAGGGGCCACTACACGCACCAGACGACCGACCGACCGGGCTCGCTCGAGGAGGGATGGCAGCGCTCTGTGCAGAACGGATCCCAACGACCTCGGCGATGAATTTCACTGGGACTAGAGACAATTTAGCCTGCCGGCCTGCCCTTCTCCCGAGGGTTGGTCCCCGGGAGAACACAGGGCCTTGAGGCACGATTCCTGCTTTCCATTTGCCGGTCACAAGCTCTTTGCGAGAGTCTGACCACCAGCGAGACGAACTGTCGAGCTCTGCTATAAGCCTTAGATAAATCACCACAGACTGACAACGTTTCCTGATACGGACCAGAGAAGCGCACCTCGGTGGAGGAGACGCCAAAACAAACCGCACACCAATAGCTCTACGGGGAAAGGCAGGCAAGCGTTTTCCGCAAGCCCGCGCTATCGCTCCGCCTGGCGGGACTGAGATCGCTTTACGAGCACTGGTTGAAATTGAATCGCGGCGGTGAGACAACTACCCCAGATAGTGAAGATGTTTAATTTGATACACAATCACGATGTTTAAATGTGATATACAATCAAGATGTTTAAATGTGATATACAATCAAGATGTTTAAATGTGATATACAATCAAGATGTTTAAATGTGATATACAATCAAGATGTTTAAATGTGATATACAATCAAGATGTTTAAATGTGATATACAATCAAGATGTTTAAATGTGATATACAATCAAGATGTTTAAATGTGATATACAATCAAGATGTTTAAATGTGATATACAATCCAGATGTTTAAATGTGATATACAATCAAGATGTTTAGATGTGATATACAATCAAGATGTTTAAATGTGATATACAATCAAGATGTTTAAATGTGATATACAATCAAGATGTTTAAATGTGATATACAATCAAGATGTTTAAATGTGATATACAATCAAAATGTTTAAATGTGATATACAATCAAGATGTTTAAATGTGATATACAATCAAGATGTTTAAATGTGATATACAATCAAGATGTTTAAATGTGATATACAATCAATACTTACTTAGATTCCTTGTCCAAGCATCAAGTCATTTAGTATGCACCCATTATTCCGCGATGTAGATTGCCTTGTCATTTGCCTCTAGCATGTCGCATCTATTACATGTTTCTTGGAGGTTAGGTTATGTCTTCAGGGGGTCAAGGTCTTGTATTGCGACACAGCCACCTGCAATGAAAACTCAAAAAATAGATACAAAAAAACGTTATCAAAGTCAGGAATGTGTGAGAGTGAATGTGTGAGAGAGTATGTGTGTGAGAGAATATGTGTGTGAGAGAGTATGTGTGTAGGAGAGTATGTGTGTGAGAGAGTATGTGTGTGAGCAAGTATATGTGTGAGAGAGTATGTGTGTAGGAGAGTATGTGTGTGATAGAGTATGTGTGTGAGAAAGTATATGTGTGAGAGTTTGTGTGTAGGAGAGTATGTGTGTGATAGAGTATGTGTGTGAGAAAGTATATGTGTGAGAGAGTATGTGTGTAGGAGAGTATGTGTGTGATCGAGTATGTGTTTGAGAAAGTATATGTGTGAGAGAGTAAGTGTGTGAGATAATATGTGGATGAGAGAGTATGTGCGTGGGAGAGTATGTATGTTGGAGAGTATGTGTGAGAGGGTATGTGTGTGAGAGAGCATTTGTGTGAGAGAATATGTATGTGAGAGAGTATGTGTGTGAGAGAGTATGTATGTAAGAGAGTATGTGTGTGTGTGAGAGAGTATGTGTGTTGGAGATTATGTGTGTGAGAAATTATATGTGTGAGAGAGTATGTGTGTGAGATAATATGTGTATGACAGAGTATGTGTGTGAGAGAGTATGTATGTGGGAGAGTATGTGTGAGAGAGAATGTGTGTGAGAGAGTATGTGTGTGAGTGACTATGTGAGTGAGAGAGTATATGTGTGAGAGAGTATGTATGTGAGATAATATGTGTATGACAGAGTATGTGTGTGAGAAAGTATGTGTGTGAGAAAGTATATGTGTGAGAGAGTATGTGTGTGAGATAATATGTGTATGAGAGAGTATGTGTGTGAGAGAGTATGTATGTGGGTGAGTATGTGTGAGAGAGTATGTATGTAAGAGAGTATGTGTGTGAGAGAGTATGTGTGTGTGAGAGTATGTGTGTGAGAGATTATGTGTATGAGAAAGTATGTGTGTGAGATAATGTGAGATAATATGTGTATGAGAGCATATGTGTGTGAGTGAGTGAGTGTGTGAGAGAGTATGTGTGAGAGAGTATGTGTGTGAGAGAGTATGTGTGTGAGATAATATGTGTGTGAGAGAGTATGTGTATGAGAGAGTGACTGTATGAGAGAGTGTATGTGGGAGAGTCTGCGTATGAGAGAGTGACTGTATGAGAGAGTGTATGTGGGAGAGTCTGCGTATGAGAGAGTGACTGTATGAGAGAATGTGTGTGGGAGAGTATGTGTATGAGAGAGTATGCGTGTGAGAGAGTGAGTATGTGAGAGAGTATTATGTAGGAGAGTACGTGTGTAAGAAAGTATGTGTGTGTGGGAGAGTATGTGCGAGAGAGAGTATGTGTATGAGATGATATGTGTATGAGAGAGTATGTGTCTGTGAGAGAATGTGTGTGAGAGAGTATGTGTCTGTGAGAGTATGTGTGTGAGAGAGTATGTGTGTGAGACAGTATTAGTGTGAGAGTGTATGTGTGTGGGAGAGTATGTGTGTTAAAGATGATGTGTTTGAGATAGTATGTATGCGATAAAGTATGTGTGTGGAGATAGTACTTACTTACCTCCCGTGCCCAAGCATAACGTCATATAACGTGCATACATTGTTCAGCGACTTGAGGTTTTGTTTGGTGTTTGTTAATGCCCGTAATGAGTTGGTTACTCTTTAGTATGCCCCGGAAAGGACGTTAAGTGACGGGTTGCAGTAGCTTTCCTCACATCTGGATCGTGCTGTTGTAGGTGGACCAGGGTTCTCCTAGTGGTTGTTATATACTTGGCTTTATCTGCGTGTCACTCACTACTACAGGGATCACGTCGATCCCTCACATCGTTAGCCAAGCTGCCATGAAATATCCCGTTTCCAGGGAGGGCTACTGAAAAGCCGAGTTGAGGATTTTGGCCAGTATATTATGCATGACCCTGACTAACATATCTGATCAGTATATTTTGCCTGACCCTGACTAACATTTCTGATCAGTATAATTTTCCTGACCCCGACTAACATGTCTGATCAGTATATTTTTCCTGACCCTGACTAACATGTCTGATAAGTATATTTTTCCTGACCCTGACTAACATGTCTGATCAGTATATTTTTCCTGACCCTGACTAACATGTCTGATAAGTATATTTTTCCTGACCCTGACTAACATGTCTGATCAGTATATTTTTCCTGACCCTGACTAACATGTCTGATAAGTATATTTTTCCTGACCCTGACTAACATGTCTGATCAGTATATGTTTTCCTGACCCCGACTAACATGTCTGATCAGTATATTTTTCCTGACCCTGACTAACATGTCTGATAAGTATATGTTTTCCTGACCAGACATTAGTCTTCCTCCCCGTTCAGCGACTCGAATTGCACTATCATGAGAATGTCGTTCTCGTCACATGTATCCCAAAGGTTCGGACAAACCATCAGATGTCCTGGATCTTGTACCGCAACCGCAGTCACCAGTATCGCCGTCCGAGATACGCCATCTCTACATGTTCTTCCTATATCGTGATACGCCAGTTCGAAGTCTATTTATTGTTTTTCAAAGTGAGTAGGCAAAGAGATGTCAAGGTGCAGGTTCCTCTTGAAACTCCATCCCTGGGTTATGCATAAATTTGTGATATAATTCAGTGCGACGATGTTCAGGGCTTGGCTTGTATGGTCTTTGTTGATTTAAGAAAACTATGTCTGAATTTGCGTCTTGTGATCTACTCTTGGTGTCCAAACATTTGAGATAGTGTGTAATTATAAGAGTAATGTAAGTTCGACAACACAGAGAGAGAGAGAGAGAGAGAGAGAGAGAGAGAGACTGTTTGAGAGTGTGAGTGCGAAAGGGAGTTCAAGAGTGGAGGCATTTAATGATAAAGTGAGAAAGTGCGAGCAAGTGAGTGTGAGAGATACAGTACGGTAGAGCGTCTGTGCCGGAAAAACTGAGTATGAAACTGAAAAGTGTGCGAGGAAAACGTTCAAGACAGAGAGAAAGAGAGAGAG
The DNA here is from genome assembly GCA_036924085.1 of Ariolimax columbianus. Classification (NCBI taxonomy): domain Eukaryota; kingdom Metazoa; phylum Mollusca; class Gastropoda; order Stylommatophora; family Arionidae; genus Ariolimax; species Ariolimax columbianus. Next base: position 57,900,140 of record JAVGWX010000011.1, read on the forward strand.
AGTACATGTGTATGTTAGAGGGAATATGAGGGCAGGAGAGAGTAGTTGCCGGAGAAAGAATGGTTGCGTGAGAGAATGAGTGAAGAACTGGTTGAATGTGAGAGATGGTTTGCGAGAGAAAGATTGAGTATGAGATAAAATGAATGCACAGAAAAAGTAACTTCCGTGATACAGTGAGAATGACACTGAATGAACGAAATAGAGAGTATGTGTGAGAAAGTGTCAGACACAGATAGAATGTGAGAGACTGCAAGTATGGGAGACAGAAAACGAAAGTAATTATTTGAGGAAAATAAAAAAAAGTTATGAAAATTTTTGAAATGTATTGGGGTAAAAGAATCCAGAAAGAGAAGTACAAAAACATACTAAGTCAAGAAAATGAAGTCAAGAAATAGAAGTAAAGAAACTGAAGTAAAGAAAATGATGTCAAGAAAGGGAAGTCAGGAAATAGATGTAAACAAACTGAAGTCAATAAATTGAAGTTAGGAAAGTGAAGTCAAGAAATAGAAGTTGATAAAGTGAAGTCTAGAAATTATGTCAAGAAAAAAAATCACGAAACTGAAGTCAAGAAATTGAAGTCCAGAAAGTTAGGCCAAGAAACGGAAGTCAAGAGCCTGGTCAAGAAAATGATTGAAGAAAATTCAAGTCAAGAAAGTGAAGTCAAGGAATTTAAGTCAAGGAAGAGAAGTAAAAATATTATGTCAAGAAATAGAAGAAAATGAAGTATAAAAAGTGTGATACAAAAACAGAGAAGTAAAGAAAATGAAGTAAAGAAAATTACATCAAGAAATTGAAGAGGAAAATTAAGTTTAAAAAGTGTAATTCAAGAAATTAAAGTAAAAAAAGTGAAGTGAAGAGCAGACAGCAGTGAAGGAAAACAAATATAGCTTAAGAATGCTCATCAGAAAAAAAACATAAATAAACAAATTAGAATTAAAGAAATTGGTTCGTTGAAGACAGTGAATAAAGCAGTCCAGAACATGCCGGTAGGCTTTCAAGCAGCATACTCAGATTACAATCAGAAACATTCGTCTCATACAAAACATAAGTTGATAGGACATCTATTACAGAGCAGAAATTGACTGAAGATAAAGTCGCTCATGAGCTGACAGCAGTCAATAACTCAAAGTTGGCTGCTTGCATCAGGGTCAGTGATCCAAACTGACTATATTTCGTCTCCAAGTGGCGGCTCTCGAAACAGACTGCTGTCATTCAGTCGGGATTAGAGTTTATGGATCGTAGAGCAAAGACATATACAGTCCCAACAAATGCCGTGTTGAAACAGATGTATCTGGCCAAAATTCGCAGATATCGCAGCCTTGCTGTAAACTATAACACAACGTAACAAACGCATTTTTGAGGACGAACGCGTAGCAAAACATAAATAGCTCGCGGAAAGAAATCAGAACAATGCAATAGTCTGACGCTAATATCTAGAGCCTCAATTGTTTTATTTATTTGTTCCCAGTACTATTTCCGGCGTTAACTTGAAGTTGTCTCAAGTTAAAGCAATGATTTGTATCTCTATAAAGTTCTTCCAGACATGGCTCTGATGTTCGTCATTAAAGTACTTTGTCTCATATTCCTCAAATAATGAGCACTATAGCATCAGCCCCGCCCTACCCCCTCCCTCCCTCCCCAGCTGACTTTCATTTAACATTCCAATTACAGTTATTAGTACTACAAATCTTTAGTTTGTTGATTTTATAAACAATTAGTCGGTGATATCTGAGATTCATTCAGACTCAGGTACTCTACCACCACGACGCAGAGAGAAGACAGGTGTATGTCCTGTGGCGCGGTTTAAAATTACGACAATGCACTATTTGTATCACATGTAATGATCCTGTCGTCTGCAGAAAGGTAAACACAGATTTGAGAAAAACCACACAACATTATCTAGCGTCCCGGGAGTATAAGGTTTCACGTGTGTTATATTGTCACTCTCCTAACAACTAAGATGTCACGATTGAGGGTAAAGACAACAACGGTTTGGATGAAGTTAGCCCAGGCTATTCACACAGCTAACTACAATGTCTTGATGGATGTTTTCACAACTTGTGACCCCCAATTGTGTACGTCTTCCAGGCGTTTGTGTGGTTTGCATTTCACTTGATTAATCGTGAGGCTGACACCACGTTTCAGCGAGTGTTCTGTTTGTAACACACTACAATTCAACTACTGGCGCATTAACAGCATATCGTAAGAGGGAACTTACAATGTAGCATAAGCCATCTAAGATAGAAGGCTTTCGCACCCATATATTTGCGCACGCCACAATTCACATAGGTCAGACGTCTTCTGGGCTTTGAATATCTTTCTGAATGTGAAAGAATGCTGTACAAACAAACCATTTACAATACACGATTGAATACACGAGCAAGTACCTTGTTTTCCAGAGGATCGAAAGAAAAAGGAGAAAAATTTGAAAATAAACGTTATGTTATGTACAAATTTAACTTCTTTTTTGTTCGCTCTCAAATAACTACTTTTATTTCTTTCCCAATGGTATCGGTATGTCTCAAAATTGTCTCTTAGACAGTTTGTTTAGACTTGATTGGGTCTTGAGCTCAAATAGCGCCCTGTAGACACTTAGTTAAAAAATGAACCCAGGTGGTTTGGTTGGTTATTAATCATGCGGCATATGGGCTCCTGCCCTTTGGCCAAATGCCATATAGTGGTGTATGCAAGTGTTTGTAAGCTGTTATTTAGTTCCGTACAGTGTTCCCTTTTCCTGGCCTCGGAGGAAGAAGGTTTTCCTAACACTGGCAAGGGCCGGACATTCAAAAAGATGATGGTCAACAGTTTCATAGAGATGTGTGCACAGCCGACACTCTGGAATTTGTTCTGATTGGATTCTGTTCACGTGGTTGTTAAGTTGAATATGTTGAGTGCGAAGTCGGAAAATGGTGCTTTGGTCTTTCCTTTTCAGGAGGTTGAAGTTGTCTTTGGGATCTGGGATGGCCATGTGTTTGTAGATCTCTCTTCCAGTATTTCCCATTGCCCATCTATTGAGCCAGGCCTCTTTGTTCACAGTTTTCAGTAGGTATTTGACTGTGTAGGGTTGTTGTTGTGTATTGTTGTTTTTGACTTTGCTCCCTTCTTAGCCAGTCTATCTGCCTTGTCACTGCCAGATGTATTTGAGTGATCAGGAATCCATTGTATAACTATTATGTCTTTATGGGATTTGAGAAATTGGTTGGCATCTAGGGATATTTGGTATACAGTAACCCCCGTCTTCCAGAGCTTGAAGGGCAGATAATGAGTCTATAAAGATTACGGTGCTTTAGACTTTTGATGGGAAAGCATCAAATACAGCCCTCAAGCTACTTTCAGTGCTGCTATTTTGGCCACATAATTTGAACATATCTCCACACAGGCATCAAACAGCTCATCAGATGTTCTGTATGGATACTCTATGTAGACTGCATATCCCGCTAAAATGGTGGCCTTAAAAGTAGATCCCTCAGTATAGACATGTATCCATTCTTCTTGGTAGGTGTCAATCGTTCTCTGTGATGCTCTCAAAAGACTGATTGGATCAGCATTTCTTGTTGTATCATTTGTTTGTTTTTTTTGAATTTCTGGCATTGTAATACATTTATGTGGCGCTACATTTTGTGTTGCTCTCTGTGTTTCTCTTTTGTGTCTGGGACGTAATATCTGTCTTTAATATTACTGACATGGTGGAGAACTGATTTTTCTTTTATTCTCCACTTTTGCTGCCATTTTTCTACAATCCTTCTATTGGGGTGATCTTTCCTCATTCTTTTACTCCTCTCATAAACGTCCACAGCGACCACATCTCTTCGCATCTCAAGGGGTTCTACATTCACATGAATTTCACATGCCGCAGTGGTCCTTGACCTCATTGCTCCACTAATAAGACGCAGATGGCATTCCTCTGCCCTCTGTCCAGGGACTCTACATTAGTCCGTGAGCATGTTGTCAGGAGTGCATTACAGTGTTATAAAGCAGAGCGTACATATCCAAAATATAAGTCTCTCAGAGTGTCCTTGTCTGATGCCCATGCTGTACCAGCGAGCCTCTCAGTGTCCTTGTATGATGCCTATGCTGTACCAGCGAGCCTCTCAGTGTCCTTGTCTGATGCCCATGTTGTACCAGCAAGCCTCTCAGTGTCCTTGTCTGATGCACATGCTGTACCAGCGAGCCTCTCAGTGTCTTTGTCTGATGCCCATGCTGCACCAGCGAGCCTCTCAGTGTCCTTGTCTGATGCCCATGCTGTACCAGCGAGCCTCTCAGTGTCCTTGTCTGATGCCTATACTGTACCACCAAGCCTCTTAGTGTCATTGTCTGATGCCCATGCTGTACCAGCGAGCCTCTCAGTGTCCTTGTCTGATGCCCATGCTGTACCAGCGAGCCTATCAGTGTCCTTGTCTGATGCCCATGCTGTACCAGCGAGCCTCTCAGTGTCCTTGTCTGATGCCCATTCTGTGCCACAAAGCCTCTCAGAGTGTCCTTGTCTGATGCCCATGCTGTACCAGCGAGCCTCTCAGTGTCCTTGACTGATGACCATGCTGTACCACCAAGCCTCTCAGAGTGTCCTTGTCTGATGTCCATGCTATACCACCAAGCCTCTCAGAGTGTCCTTGTCTGATGCCCATGCTGTTCCACCAAGCCTCTCAGAGTGTCCTTGTCTGATGCCCATGCTGTACCAGCGAGCCTCTCAGTGTCCTTGTCTGATGCCCATGCTGTACCAGCGAGCCTCTCAGTGTCCTTGTCTGATGCCCATGCTGTACCACCAAGCCTCTCAGAGTGTCCTTGTCTGATGCCCATGCTGTACCATGGAGCCTCTCAGAGTGTCCTTGTCTGATGCCCATGCTGTACCATCGCCCCTCTCACTGTCCTTGTCTTATGCCCATGCTGTACCAGCGAGCCTCTCAGTGTCCTTGTCTGATGTCCATGCTGTATTAGCGAGCCTCTCAGAGTGTCCTTGTCTTATGCCCATGCTGTACCAGCGAGCCTCTCAGTGTCCTTTTCTGATGCCCATGCTGTACCAGCGAGCCTCTCAGTGTCCTTGTCTGATGCCCATGCTGTACCACCAAGCATCTCAGAGTGTCGTTGTCTGAAGCCCATGCTGTACCATCGAGCCTCTCAGTGTCCTTGTCTGATGCCCATGCTGTACCAGCGAGCCTCTCAGTGTCCTTGTCTGATGCCCATGCTGTACCACCAAGCCTTTCAGTGTCCTTGTCTGATGCCCATGCTGTACCAGCGAGCCTCTCAGTGTCCTTGTCTGATGACCATGCTGTACCAGCGAGCCTCTTAGTGTCCTTGTCTGATGCCCATGCTGTACCAGCGAGCCTCTCAGTGTCCTTGTCTGATGCCCATGCTGTACCAGCGAGCCTCTCAGTGTCCTTGACTGATGCCCATGCTGTACCACCAAGCCTCTCAGAGTGTCCTTGTCTGATGTCCATGCTGTACCACCAAGCCTCTCAGAGTGTCCTTGTCTGATGCCCATGCTGTTCCACCAAGCCTCTCAGAGTGTCCTTGTCTGATGCCCATGCTGTACCAGCGAGCCTCTCAGTGTCCTTGTCTGATGCCCATGCTGTACCAGCGAGCCTCTCAGTGTCCTTGTCTGATGCCCATGCTGTACCACCATGCCTCTCAGAGTGTCCTTGTCTGATGCCCATGCTGTACCATGGAGCCTCTCAGTGTCCTTGTCTGATGCCCATGCTGTACCACCAAGCCTCTCAGAGTGTCCTTGTCTAATGCCCATGCTGTACCATGGAGCCTCTCAGTGTCCTTGTCTGATGCCCATGCTGTACCAGCGAGCCTCTCCAAGTGTCCTTGTCTGATGCCCATGCTGTACCATCGAGCCTCTCAGTGTCCTTGTCTGATGCCCATGCTGTACCACCAAGCCTCTCAGAGTGTTCTTGTCTGATGCCCATGCTGTACCATGAAGCCTCTCAGTGTCCTTGTCTGATGCCCATGCTGTACCACCAAGCCTCTCCGAGTGTCCTTGTCTGATGCCCATGCTGTACCATCGAGCCTCTCAGTGTCCTTGTCTGATGCCCATTCTGTGCCACCAAGCCTCTCAGAGTGTCCTTGTCTGATGCCCATGCTGTACCAGCGAGCCTCTCAGTGTCCTTGACTGATGCCCATGCTGTACCACCAAGCCTCTCAGAGTGTCCTTGTCTGATGTCCATGCTGTACCACCAAGCCTCTCAGAGTGTCCTTGTCTGAGGCCCATGCTGTTCCACCAAGCCTCTCAGAGTGTCCTTTTCTGATGCCCATGCTGTACCAGCGAGCCTCTCAGTGTCCTTGTCTGATGCCCATGCTGTACCAGCGAGCCTCTCAGTGTCCTTGTCTGATGCCCATGCTGTACCACCAAGCCTCTCAGAGTGTCCTTGTCTGATGCCCATGCTGTACCATGGAGCCTCTCAGAGTGTCCTTGTCTGATGCCCATGCTGTACCATCGCGCCTCTCACTGTCCTTGTCTTATGCCCATGCTGTACCAGCGAGCCTCTCAGTGTTCTTGTCTGATGTCCATGCTGTACCAGCGAGCCTCTCAGAGTGTCCTTGTCTTATGCCCATGCTGTACCAGCGAGCCTCTCAGTGTCCTTTACTGATGCCCATGCTGTACCAGCGAGCCTCTCAGTGTCCTTGTCTGATGCCCATGCTGTACCACCAAGCATCTCAGAGTGTCGTTGTCTGAAGCCCATGCTGTACCATCGAGCCTCTCAGTGTCCTTGTCTGATGCCCATGCTGTACCAGCGAGCCTCTCAGTGTCCTTGTCTGATGCCCATGCTGTACCACCAAGCCTTTCAGTGTCCTTGTCTGATGCCCATGCTGTACCAGCGAGCCTCTCAGTGTCCTTGTCTGATGACCATGCTGTACCAGCGAGCCTCTTAGTGTCATTGTCTGATGCCCATGCTGTACCAGCGAGCCTCTCAGTGTCCTTGTCTGATGCCCATGCTGTACCAGCGAGCCTCTCAGTGACCTTGACTGATGCCCATGCTGTACCACCAAGCCTCTCAGAGTGTCCTTGTCTGATGTCCATGCTGTACCACCAAGCCTCTCAGAGTGTCCTTGTCTGATGCCCATGCTGTTCCACCAAGCCTTTCAGAGTGTCCTTGTCTGATGCCCATGCTGTACCAGCGAGCCTCTCAGTGTCCTTGTCTGATGCCCATGCTGTACTAGCGAGCCTCTCAGTGTCCTTGTCTGATGCCCATGCTGTACCACCAAGCCTCTCAGAGTGTCCTTGTCTGATGCCCATGCTGTACCATGGAGCCTCTCAGTGTCCTTGTCTGATGCCCATGCTGTGCCACCAAGCCTCTCCGAGTGTCCTTGTCTGATGCCCATGCTGTACCATCGAGCCTCTCGGTGTCCTTGTCTGATGCCCATGCTGTACCACCAAGCTTCTCAGAGTGTCATTGTCTGATGCCCATGCTGTACCCCCAAGCCTCTCAGAGTGTCCTTGTCTGAAGCCCATGCTGTACCATCGAGCCTCTCAGTGTCCTTGTCTGATGCCCATGCTGTACCACCAAGCCTCTCAGAGTGTCCTTGTCTGATGCCCATGCTGTACCATCGAGCCTCTCAGTGTCCTTGTCTGATGCCCATGCTGTACCAGCGAGCCTCTCAGTGTCCTTGTCTGATGCCCATACTGTACCAGCGAGCCTCTCAGTGTCCTTGTCTGATGCCCATGCTGTACCAGCGAGCCTCTTCAATAACTAGCCGCCGCAATGCTTTATTTTTAATCTTTTGGACATGTTTCTTGAGGCTGAGCTGTCGGTTGAGAGTCACTCCAAGATATGTAGTCTCTTCCTCTCTGAGCAATTTCTGTTTGCCAAATCTCAGACTCGATAAAAATTTGTCTTGGCTACTTTGTGGCTATTGATAAAAGTAGTGTAAACAGTCTTTTAACAGTTTATCTTTCCACATTTGACGATACTCATGCAGTCTTCTCAGATTTCCATTTAATCTTTGTGCTGCACTGTCTATATCTTCATGGCTCTGTGCCATATTGTCAAATCATCAACATACATGACATTTTCAGCTTTGATGTGATTGGCCAGGTCATTTATGTAAATGAGAAAGAGAGTGCAGCTCAAAGCAGAGCCCTGTAGTAAGCCTTCCTCTAAGACTTCTTTAGGGGAGACTGTATTGTTCATTTTTGTCTGGATTTTTCGGTCAATGAGGAAATATTGTATCCGGCTGTACAATCATCTTCATGTAGAGACCTTTTCTCAATTCTCGGTCACAGGCCTGTTGTAAGTCGAAGAAGATTGCTACTGTATGTTTTTAATTTTGGAACCCATCGTGAATTTTCTATGTTAACCTGAAAAGCTGGTCTTCTGTCCAACTGCCTTTTCTGAAGCCTGCTTAATCAATGAAAATTATTTCTGAGCTCTCAAAGAAACAGAAAAGGCGTACATTTACCATTCTTTCTGCTAATTTTCTAAGGCTTGATGTTAACGAGATGGGACGGTAGGTTTTTGGTTCATCTGGAAGTTTGTTGCCTTTCAGGATGGGGATAACACGACCATTCCTCTCGTCTTTGGGCAGTTGTCCATTTCTCCAAGTCATGTTTATTAATTTGAGGACTGTTTCTTTTCCCAATGAGCCCAGGATAGTTATCATTTCATTACAGATTTTGTTTGTCCCAGGGGACTTTCTAGTTTTTAATTTCTTCAGACTTTGTTGAAATTCTAGCATACATCTTCAAATAAATTATTGAGTTCGTAACGTATTTAAACCGAAAAACTCAATTAATTTTCAAATAAATGGATTTACTAAATTGATATTTACCACTTGATTGCCTTGATCTCTATCGAACCCTACTATAAAATATTGGATCAACAGAAATAATTCTTAAATGGCATTTATAAAATGGTTTTAACGAATATATATATATATATATACATACATACACACGCACGCGCAGACACGCACACACACAAACACACACACACACACACACATACACATAAGGGACAGTCATTAAGCAACAGTAATTTTATTAACAACACATTTACAAGAGTGCGAAGCACAAATTGTGTATGCCTAATTTTCGACATTGCCCCCTTCCCTGGCAACACACTTTGTCCACCAGTCTACTAGCTTGTGGGTGCCTTTTATTTAAAGTCTTCAGGTGTGCCCCTTAACCAATTTTGCACCTCTGCCATTATCTCATTTTCTGCTGCTTTGCGGCTGCCACACATTGCCCTATACCCGAGATCATCATGGACAATTGTGTGCGTAGTGCCATGACGTAGTGCCATGACGTAGTTCCATGACGTAGTGCCATGACGTAGTGTCATGACGTAGTTCCATAACTTAGTGTCTTGACGTAGTGACATGACGTAGTGCCATTATGTAGTGCCATGACGTAGTGCCATGACATAGTGCCATGACGTAGTGCCATGACGTAGCGCCATGACGTAGTGCCATGACTCGACTTGACATCTACAGCTATTTCATCAATAGTGACTCCCGTGTTGTCACGGATAGGCTGTCTATCTGCTGTTTCACTGTGTCAGTTGTCACGCTTGCTGGTCTTACAAGCCGCGTTTCATCAATGATGATACTCCTCTGTTTAAAAATCTTTCTGCCCATGCATACACTCTCCTCTGACTCAAACAACTGTCTCCATAATAAATCTTCCTTTTAAAGATTTCAAAAAGGTTCACAAGTTCTGAACATAACAAACGAATAACGCCTAGTTATTCATCCACGTGTTGTACGTGGCCGTGTTGTACGCTATACTGTACTACATATGCTGCTCAATCGTCCCATGAAGTATTGTGAAAGAGCCATTTTGAGTCCTGAAATAAAATATGTTTCATAGTATATCCATTCTTTGTATGTAGACAAATGTAGACACTTGGCAAGAGTTGGTTTATCAATTCCATTTTGGCTAGAAAATGCCAATTTTTTAGTCACATCAAAAGACACAACGGTCTTGAGAGAACGGTGATGGAAGATATGGTGCCAGGCAAAAGAGGAAGGGGTAGACCAAGAAGGCGATGGCACCAAGATATCCAGGAGTGCCTGAGTATGACTGTGGCGGAGGCTGGAGTTTTGGCAAGGGAACGAGTTTCTTTCAGACAGACTGTGATGGGAGCGACGTTCTACAAAGGACATGCTACATGATGATGAGTATATCCATTTCCATGAACTTTAAAATTACTTATTGATATATGTAAAAAACTTTGATAAAAATAAAGCTGTTTTATTACTATTTTTTGTTCGCTAATGAACTTGTTCACAAAACCAGACACATGATATAGACAAGATTACAACTTAATTTTTTTCGGATTTTCTAAAAGCAGAATCAGGAATTCGGTTCTCAATTGAAATGCTACGCAGCTTATCGCTTTCTATGCACACGATGTAAGTGCAGTCATATTTTGTTGATACATGGTTGTTCCCATTTCATTTGTTATCCACTTTAGGTGTAAACAAATGACATTTATCCTGAAAATAATGTGTTGCCATCAGATATAAGAGTAGTTGTAATATTATTTCTGAAATTCTTTGTGACCCATTCGGATCATGAGTCCCTTGATTTGTTTAAAAGACAGTAAAGTTTAGGTCCAGTTTATATGTCGTGGGCCATTTTGAGAATGTCATGTTAGGTCCATATTATCTTGAGTAACGGTACACTAGAGGTGATGTGTCCGCTTCATGACATCCGTCTTTACTACCAATATTGTCAGGATACTCCATTTTTTATGCTTGCTGGGTCGACCACGAAATTCGTTTTGCGATCGGAAATAAATCCCGCATCAACAGGTGACCGAACCCAGATCGCTTGGCTGTGAGCCACTGCACTGCCCTGGCGTGTTTAGCTCATGCTGAAATCCGACACCGCTCGTAGAAATGTAGCTTTCCCCTTAAATATGTTGATAACAGACGTGCGATCACAGCTCTTCTCTTGCTGATCCGACAGACCTGGAGAGCATGTTTCATTAAAGGGAGACGTCCTGAACACAAGCACAGTTGTCTGTCGGTCTGTGGGTGTATGTGTGTGTGAGACTCTATGTGTGTGTCTGTGTGTGAGACTCTATGTGTGTGTCTGTGTGTGTAATTTTATATGTCTCTCTCTCTCTGTATATGTGTGTGTATAGGAGACTGTATGTGTGTGTGTCTGTGTGTGTGTCACTATGTGTGTGTGTGTCTGTGTGTTTGTGTGTGTCTCTCTCTCTCTCTCTCTCTCTCTCTCTGTCTGTCTCTTATGTGTATGATCGTGCAATCGCGCACGTGTGTGCCACCTTCACCTCCCCCCTCTCAATTGTCGTCTTATTATTCGCTCCTCATCTACCTCTGGAGTTGCGGAGGAATACTAACGTCTGGTCAGGCAACATACTCTGATAAGACATGTTAGTCAGGGTGAGGCAAAAAATACTGGCCAAGACCTTTACCTTGACTTCTCCGTAGTCCTGCCTGAAAACATGCTGTTTTTTTATGGCAGCATGGCTAAAAAAGTGAGGGATCGACGTGATCCCCATAGTAGTGACAGACACACCATTAAAAACAAGACTAACACAACCACCTCGTGGACCCTGGCCCATCTTCATCAGCACGCTCAGAATGTGAGAAGAGCTACTGTAACCCGCCACTTAACTTTTTTTCAAGACGCACAAAAAGAGTAAACCACCTTCTAGGGGGCATTCGCAAACAACAACAATCTCTGGTGGTTGAACAGGTTTTCTGCACGTATGTGCAATAAGGAATGCAGGTTTTCTGCACGTACGTGCAAAAGGTATACAGGTTTTCTGCACGTACGTGCAATAAGGTATGCAGGTTTTCTGCACGTACGTGCAATAAGGTATGCAGGTTTTCTGCACGTACGTGCAATAAGGTATGCAGGTTTTCTGCACGTACGTGCAATAAGGTATGCAGGTTTTCTGCACGTACGTGCAATAAGGTATGCAGGTTTTCTGCACGTACGTGCAATAAGGTATGCATGTTTTCTGCACTACGTGCAAAAAGGTATGCAGGTTTTCTGCACGAACTTGCAATCAAGTGTGCTATTGTTGCTATTGTTGTTGTTGTTTAATGCCCACAATGAGTAAGTTTACTCATTTGTGCGTCCTGAAAATGACTCAAAGTGGCGGGTTGTAAAAGCTTTCCTTACATCCCGAGCATGCTGATGATGGTTGACGGCGGTCCTCCAAGAGCTTGTTCATGCTTAGTTTGGTGCTCTGTGTGGTGCTCTGTGTGGTGCTCACTATTACGGGGATCATATTGATCTACATCTCGTCAGCACGACTGCGATGAAAACAGCGTGTTCCCAAGGAACGCTACATGGAAGAGAAATTGTAGTGTTGGTCAGTATTATTTGTGCCTGACTCATAGGCGACGTCCTGATCAGGATGTTGTGCTTGACCGGACTAGCGTCTCAGTTCTCATCGACTGGCTTTGGATGTCCATGATCAGTGGCCGCCTGCTATTAGCCTTCGTTCGAGCTACTATTGTGTTGGACCAGTGTAATGTTCAAGATGTATGTCCTCGCAGCGGCTAGCAGTCTGCTTTTGTTCGATTTTCAACTGCCAAGTTTTCTTTTACTTGCACAGCGTTACCACGTGGCGTCAGAGTTTATCGTCTCTGACAGGACTAGGTGTCGATCTCACCTCCCTTATGACTACTTGGTTACTCGAACCATGTAGGGTTCGAGAACCCTCACTTTCACCTTTTTGTTCGTTCGTTTTGTTTTGTTTTTTGTTTTTTTAAAGCGAGTAGCTCTAATATAGCGACCACCTCAAATACAGATAAAAGCGGAACATGTCCTACGCAGTGTCAAGTATGAGAGACTTCACTATGTTAGGTCGTCAGTAGGTTGATGTGAAATATCATATTCCTTTCTACATTATCTAGCACGGAGCACATATATTCTTTATAACCGAATAAACGTGTTTGTCACACAACCTTACTACGAACCATTGTCGATGTACTATCGGAGACCAATATATTATAATGTCCTATTTCATATGTTTAGGAAAATGACTCTTGTAGCAACACAATTAACCCCAAATATTCGTTTCCATTAGAAACCAAAATTATTGTTACGACGTTTAATATCTTTACTGGTGTTCACAGTGGTGCATTTTTGTGATTTAGAAATAAATATTGCTTGCCTGTACAGTCGCTGCGCTAGACTTTGATTTCATCGCTGATATTAAATAGTAAAACAATCCATATTCCTTTTATCAAGAGGTACATATCCAAACCGTTCGGCCATGCGAAACTGTTCCCGGTTTTTTTGTTGGTGATTAATGTCCAATAGCAGATGAAGTTGGATGAAGTGTTGGAGACTTTATTGTACTAATCCACAGATTGCATGGGGGGGGGGGGGGGGGGGGGGGGGGGAGGGGGAGAAATTTCCTTCTTCACTGACTTTATTTCCATAACCGTAGATCAGGTGATAGTTTGTCCATCACAAGTGATGAAGACCACTCTCTTTGTTCAGCCGTGTGGACAGTCGTATCTCTTGCTGTGTCCGCTGAAATGGGTGACTTGCGCGGAGATTTGGATTAAAGTGAGGAAGAAACTGCGCCTTTTGTCAACCTCACTCACAGAGCCTAAGCTACATTTTGCCAGTGGCAAGACATTCATCGAGACGACTGGAGATAGCATAGGATGCAGATTTTGCCTCAGGGCTACCACCGAAGCTTTTCCGTAAACATGTAACCCGCAGGGTAGAAAGGTGGGAAGGCATCTAACGCAGTTTGTCGTGCCTTTTCGATAACCACAAGAAGTCGTATGGACAACACTCAGAGTGTGAGTGAGTCTGGCATCTCTCCCAGCTGTATTCAGTTCATCATAGTAGCATTTAAAATTCCCACACGCCAAATTCGTGAAGGTGAACCGGCAGAACTAACCCGTGAGATACGACACAGGTATAACTAGTTTAAGCGTAGCGCCATTCAGCCGGCGTCCAGACCAGGATTAACGGATGGAAGAAATCACAAAAAAAGAACGAAATAACAAGTCCAGACGGAAAACAATTCCACGTATCCGTGAACACAAGTGTAAGTCGTCGACTAGTGTGAATTCCAGGCAAATCCGTGGTCTGGCGGCATCCATAATGATCCAAAACAGTAGAGAAATGTAGACTCGCAGCCAGTTATGGCGCCATCTTTGCCAGATTTTTTCAGGAAGATCAGGTACCCATTTACAAATGACCTCCTTATACAGCTCGGTCAACTGAAGAATGCGGGTAGTCAAAGCTGAACCATGTTCCTTTGCCCTGCAAAGGGAGGGCTCTACCATTTGTCTAATCAGAAGCTCTGTGAGTTCTCCAACGTGATTAACACAGCTTCGCATTTTGCCTCTGCTTCAGTATTCACACGAGGACTCCGTTGGAGTTTCCCTTCTGGTAGCATTAAAGTATTTTTGTGCTGCTGAAGCACAGGATTCTGAACCATGGTGTACGACATGTTGGGATTGTCAACTGAAGGTTCCTTGCCGAAGACGGATGTGTCGGACCGAAAGGTGCAAATATCGCGAAAAAATCCGTTCTCTGGACTACATCCAGCTACTTGCACAGCCCTGTTCAGGGCTGGTAGCGAGAAATTGAGAATGAACGCAGAAGAAGAAGAAGAACCGAAGGTTCACTTATCGTCTGAAGCATACATCATACGAAGAACGCACTAGAGACGGAAAGCCAAGGTAATGAAGCAGACAAGATTGCATGCGGAAATAAAATGTTATCTTATTGTTATTATTATCTCTAATCTTTTAATCTCTCAATCCTGGTATTCATTCAGGCACGTGTGTCTGGTGCCAGGTAGCCAAATGTTGAAAAAACTCATTTCGCTCTTTTGTTATAGTGTACCATGTTGGGCACAGGGCCTCCTTCAGGCCATCTCTCCAACTCAACTTTGGTCTCCCGCGAGGGCGACTAAAGTAGTATGGCCACCACGACGTCACTCTACATGCCCATCTGTTATCTGTCATTAGCACCACAAGGTCGCCCCATCTGTTATCTGTTATGTGTACCACAAGGTCGGCCCATCTTTTTTCTGTCATGTGCACCACAAAGTCGGCCCATCTTTTATCTGTCATGTGCACCACAAAGTCGGCCCATCTGTATTTTCGTAACAGCACATCTAAAACGCCAGTGAGAGCAGTTCAAACGTCTGATCTTTGCGTTGCGGATTTGATCTCGAATAAAGATTTTCAATGCTCGTCGCTCCATTGTTTTGGAAACCTTATCTATCTGTCTATATGCATCAGCTTTCCGTAGGTTCCCCGCCTCGCAATCATATACCATGGCTCGAATAACCACACCGTTAAAGGTGTGAGCTCTAGCGCTGTCGTTTCACATCTGTTGAAGTATGAGTAGAGTACAGTTGAGGCATATTAGTGTTATTATTATAATCATCTCTTTCGGATTCTAGTTAATAGTGTTGGGATGGGAATAGGGCGTGGTCCCGTGGCTTTCCTTTCAGCCCCAGAAAGAGACCCTAGATTGCATTCGACGGTGCGCAATGTTGATTGCCAAGCTATAACAATAAATAGGAACCCTAGTTATTTACTTGATTGTGCGATGTTTCAACGATTTTGAGAGGTTTGCTTGTCGATTTAAGGAAATTAATTGTGGACATTGCCTTCCTTAAACGAAAGTTATATACCAATGTACAACTGGGCACATTAAAGATTTGCTGCTGAGAGCAAACGTAAGAAGCAAAAGATATGACAACACGGAAACTGAGATTTCTGGATGGGACATGGTGTCATATTCTTTGCTCTAAGCTGAGCAGCATCGAGACTTACACGAGAGACTACAGTAATCCTCTCTCAAGAAACATTTCCAGTTATGCTCTTTTCCAAGAAAGGAGCCGAAGATGTAGCACAGCAAACATGAGTAATTACGACTCAAAGCTGGTTGATTGTTCCAGGGTCAGCAAATCAGATTCCAATCGGCGGTCCTGATAACAGGCTGCACTAGTTCAGTCTGGCTTCGAGAACTGGGATCTCTATGTGAAGGTAGACCGGTTCCAAAACCAGTTAAAAATAGGATTTGTCATGAGGAAAGGCGCAGCTATCACAGCCACGCTGTAAGCTACGACACAACATTCTTATCAGCACACGCGCCGAAGAAGAAGACGCTCCAAGAACGTTCTGCCCCTTGATCTTTACTTCGTGCTTTTTGACAGAAGTTGAAGAAGTCCTCCAAACTGTATCTCTGTCACGCTATCTCCACTCTATTGACAAAGCAAATTTCAGCTTCACATCATGAACTGTGTGACACTAATAATTATTCAGACAATAATACGCACTCGTTATCAGATGTAGGTCCTAACCCAGACGTATTTGAGGTCAGGGTTTTGTTACTTTTGACCTTAAGCGTGAGGTTACATGTTTACCTGGTACTGACTAGCAAAATAGGTTGACTAATTGGGTAGGGCTGGTACTTGTTACTAAAAACCTTCAACACTCAAAGTGGTGATATGCTAGGCCAGCTCTCATCTATGGTGATGTGCTAGGCCAGCTCTCATCAGTGGTGATATGCTAGGCCAGCTCACATCAGTGGTGCTATACTAAGTCAGCTCTCATCAGTAGTTATTTACTAAGCTCCCATCAGTGGTTCTATACTAGACCAACTCCCATCAGTGGTTCTTTACTAAACCAACTTCAATCAGTGGTTCTATACTAGGCCAGCTCTCATCAGTGGTGCTATACTAAGTCAGCTCTCATCAATGGTTCAATACTAGGCCAGCTCCCATCAGTGGTTATGTACTAATTCAGGTCTGTTCAGTGAATCTATCGTATGCCATCTCGTCTCAGTGGCTCTATACAAGTGCATCCCTCTCTCTCAAGTGGCCCTATAGTATGTATGTTCTCTTGTGGCCCTATAGTATATCAACTTCCCTTAGTGACTTTATGGTAGATCAGCTGTCTCAGTTGACATATGGTAGACCATATCTTCTCAGTGGATATGTCAACCGATATGCCAATATGTTCGCTGGCTCGATAGCAGGTCCTCTCTCTTCAGTGGGTCCATGTCTACCCTGATCATTGGCACTACAGTATGTCGCCCTTTCTAGTCGCTCTCCTCAATGATTTTATTTAGGTGCAACATCCTATTTGGCTCTATAGAAAACCCACGTTGTAGTGCAAATGTGTTCTGTCGCTTTATTCTACGCAATCATTTCCCATTTCTGTGATTCAATGCCGAGTGTCGTAATACACAACAGTCCCGAGCGTCGTTATAAAAAGGGGTGTTCAAGTCCAACCAGCACTTGTTTTTTTGCAAGGACAAGAATTGTTTTCAAGTAGTCAAAATGTCATTTATTTTTCAATATAATCTCCTACATCGTTTATGCACTTATCCAAGCGTTTAAGTAATACTTGAAAAGCTTCAGCGCAGAAATATTTGTCAGTATGTCTGAACCAATCCAGGACAGCCTGTTTCAATTCGTCATTAGTGCTGAAATGCTGATGTCCCATAAATTCTTTTCGGGGTCCAAACAGGTGGAAATCGCTTGGAGCGAGGTCTTGGCTGTAAGATGGATGTGACAATACCTCACAGCCGAGTTGCTGCAGATTTCACATAGTGCGGTAACCTGTAAGAGATCGAGCGTTATCTTGCATGGGTAGGACGCCCTTTGTGATCAAACCAGACAGTTGTTTTTTTTCAGCAGACGGTTATGCACATCACTCAAAATGCGTACGTACTATTTGCTTTTGATAGTGACACCACGGGGTAGAAAATTTCATTGATGATGCCAAGTGTGTCACTGAAAACATCACTTTTTCGGTTGAGAACGACCACGATCAAGATCATCAATATCAGATATACGGCCTTCTCTAAAACGTTTACACCATTCAAATGTCTTACTGCGGCTTAATGTCTCATCTCCGTATTGTGATTGCAGTCTTCTGTAAATATCCGCCTTCATTTACAAGAAACTTCATCACCGAAGCTGTTCCATGAAAGTACTAACAGTGTTGTCAGTCATATTTGTAAGATCTGCCACTGAGTAGCCAATGGCAAGTTGACACCTAGAAATAATAGGACACTAGTGCCCCTAGCTAATGATAGTAGTTACATAATTATATGACACATTCTGGTAGAATTAGTACAAAAATCTCAGTTTCCTTTTTAACGTTCCTCGAAGAAAGCAGTCCCCAGTGTCGTTATTGAAGGCAGTCCGACTGTCGTTATAAAAATCAGTCCCCAGTGTCGTTATAGAAATCAGTCCCCAGTGTCGTTATAGAAATCAGTCCCCAGTGTCGTTATAGAAATCAGTCCCCAGTGTCGTTATAGAAATCAGTCCCCAGTGTCGTTATTGAAATCAGTCCCCAGTGTCGTTAAAGAAATCAGTCGCCAGTGTCGTTATAGAAATCAGTCCCCAGTGTCGTTATAGAAATCAGTCCCCAGTGTCGTTATAGAAATCAGTCCCCAGTGTCGTTATATAAATCAGTCGCCAGTGTCGTTATAGAAATCAGTCCCCAGTGTCGTTATAGAAATCAGTCGCCAGTGTCGTTATAGAAGGCAGTCCCCAGTTTCTTATATAAATCAGTCCCCATTGTCGTTATAGACATCAGTCCCCAGTGTCGTTATATAAATCAGCCCATAGTGTCGTTATATAAATCAGTCCCCAGTGTCGTTATAGAAGGCAATCCCCAGTGTCGTTATAGAAGGCAGTCCCCAGTTTCGTTATATAAATCAGTCCCCAGTGTCGTTATAGAAGGCAGTCCCCAGTGTCGTTATATAAATCAGTCCCCAGTGTCGTTATAGAAGGCAGTCGCCAGTGACAAAATAAAATATATCACAGAAGCACCCACTCAGTGACTATATAGAAGACATCCCAGCACCACCGACTCACTGACTATATAACAGACATCCTAGCACCACCCACTCACAGACTATAAATAAGACATCCCAGCATAACCCGCTCAGTGACTATATAGAAGACATACCAGCACCACCCACTCAGTGACTATATAGAACACATCCCAGAACCACCCACTCACTGACTATATATATGACATCCCAGCACCACCTACTCACTGACTATAAATAAGACATCTCAGCACCACCTACTCACTGACTATATATAAGACATCCCAGCACCAACCACTCACTGACTATATAGGAGACATCCTAGCACCACCCACTCACTGACTATATATAAGACATCCCAGCACCACACACTCACTGACTATATATAAGACTTCCCAGCACCACCCACTCACTGACTATATATAAGACATCCCAGCACCACCTACTCACTGACTATATAGAAGACATCCCAGCACCACCCACTCACTGACTATATAGAAGACATCCCAGCACCACCCACTCACTGACTATATATAAGACATCCCATCAGCACCCACTCACTGACTATATATAAGACATCCCAGCACCACCCACTCACTGACTATATATAAGACATCCAATCAGCACCCACTCACTGACTATATAGAAGAAATCCCAGCACCACCCACTCACTGACTATATAAAAGACATCCCATCCGCACCCACTCACTGACTATATAAAAGACATCCCATCAGTACCCACTCACTGACTATATAGAAGACATCCCAGCACCACCCACTCACTGACTATATAAAAGACATTCCATCAGCACACACTCACTGACTATATAGAAGACATCATAGCAGCACCCTCTAACTGACTATATAAAAGACATCCCATCAGCACCCACTCACTGACTATATAAAAGACATCCCATCCGCACCCACTCACTGACTATATAAAAGACATCCCATCAGCACCCACTCACTGACTATATAAAAGACATCGCATCAGCACCCACTCACTGACTATATAAAAGATATCCCATCAGCACCCACTCACTGACTATATAAAAGACATCCCATCAGCACCCACTCACTGACTATATAAAAGACATCATAGCAGCAACCTCTAACTGACTATATAGAAGACAGTTCATTGCCAGGCCATCAGAGTCTATTAAAAAATAGTCCAGCACCACCCACATAATTGCTATATAGAAGACCACAGTCCCATACACGTTACTCTATTGTAGACAGATATGACATCATGAACGACATATAAACGATGTGGTTTTATGGAAGAGAACACGACTATGTAATTCTATGGATGACATCTCGACCATGTGAACATATGGATGACATCTCGACCATGTGAACCTATGGATGACATCTCGACCATGTGAACCTATGGATGACATCTCGATCATGTGAACATATGGATGACATCTCGACCATGTGAACATATGGATGACATCTCGACCATGTGAACCTATGGATGACATCTCGACCATGTGAACATATGGATGACATCTCGACCATATGAACATATGGATGACATCTCGACCAAGTGAAGCTATGGATGACATCTCGACCATGTGAACCTATGGATAACATCTCGACCATGTGAACATATGGATGACATTTCGACTATGTGAACCTATGAATGACGTCTCGACCATGTGAACCTATGGATGACATCTCGACCATGTGAACATATGGATGACATCTCGACCATGTGAACCTGTGAATGACGTCTCGACCATGTGAACCTATGGATGATATCTCGTCCATGTGAACATATGGATGACATCTCGACCATGTGAACCTTTTGATGACATCTCGACCATGTGAACATATGGATGACATCTCGACCATGTGAACTTATGGATTACATCTCGAACATGTGAACCTATGGATGACATCTCGACCATGTGAACATATGGATGACATCTCGACCATGTGAACCTATGAATTACGTCTCGACCATGTTAACATATGGATGTCATCTCAACCAACAGCTTCTATGGCTGACAGATGTTGAAGAGCATAGAATATGTCGACTATACCTTTCGAAGCATTTCCAAAATAATAAGTAAATACTGTAGAGTTTGCAACATTATTTTGTTTATTAAGTTTCCTATCCATCTTTACTGGGTTATACGAACTGGTTTGATAAAGGCTTCTGAAATGATGTTTTTTGCAGTGGAGACCGCGTGCTCCGTATGAATCAACAACAAGGCAAGCATACCCTTCCTCTCTTCTAGCTAGTGGGACTCTCGTGAGACTGATACACACATCTCTGACTGTTAGTTAAGTTGCAGTTGGCCATCCCCGATCTGAAAGTTTCGGAAAAATACGGTTGGTCTGGAAAGGGCAATGTTTTCACTGAAATTATAAAACGAGGAAACTGATTCTCTTCTAATTCTTGGGGAGAGATTAGGACTGAGCTTAACTTCCAATTTAGATGCTGGCTGGGAGCTTGCTTGCTTAAGCGCGGGAATTAATTGAGGACGAAGGATTACGGGTCGTTTTAAATCGGAAAAGCAAACACCATAAAGAGGAGTTAAGGACACGGAAATATTCCCTAGATAAACAGTCTTCTTAATGCTCAACAATCCTATCTCTTTCTGCTGAGATGTTCTTTGCTGTTGAGATGTACTAACTATTGTAAAATATTATATCAATTCTTGGATCAACCTTCCGTTTTTCCCTCAAACAGGATAGTTGGCCATTAGTGTAGTTGGTGTCGTCCTCGTAGAAAGCTTGCGCATTTAACTTAATTTAATTTAACTTTATTTAACTTAACTTAAAGTCTGTTATACTGGTTTAGAAGTTTTTGCCGAGTCTGTATACAACCAGTTTCTTGGAGGTTGATTAACCGACGTGCGAGTCCATCTTAATAGGCTCAAACACGAGTTAAGTAGACCCCCACCCATTTAGGCGCCATCTATGCTGCTCTTAACAAATCACCTACTAGAAGGTACACATAATGTGGTAGATTTTTTTATCTTGAATGTTGTCCGGGCAGCGGCCGCTAATCCTACATTTTTCGATTTCTTATTACCAATAGTTTTTCAACGTGCCCAATACTGACACGTGAATCCGATCTCAACTACCCAGGGATCGGGGGAAATTTTATTAGAAGAGCGAAATGAAAAAAAACTCCAGTCTGTACCGTGATTCGAACCCGGGATCTTCGTCACCGTAGACGCACACCTTACTCGAGTACCTCTTTATTACTAATCACTATATCAGAGAGGTAATGGAAATGAACGAAACGAACGAGCGAAATCGTGCAACTATGGTGTTAAGTCCCGCAAGTTTTAAGTGTTCATCCATTCCGCGGACGGACGATACACCTGAACGCACCAGTTTTCTTCCATGAGCTTTATCAACACAAGCTTTTCAGAGAGTGTATATATGATAATCTTTGTTGTAATGTTTAGTTGATTAAGTTGGGATGTCTTCTACTTGCAATTGTTGTTTCATTTATATCCCTCAATTTCTAATAATAATGTTCAGACAGATAACAAACAACAGTACACCGCGTTCACATGCGCGTGTGTCCATGTTTGGCGTCTATATGTGTGTATGTTCTATTGGTTACATTTACCTGTCTACCTCTCATATATATGTATACCATCGCTCACGTCACAGACAGGTGCAGCATAATGATCAAGACCTCTCATTATGTCACATTATCAGCCTGGCTACATGTTTAGTTACTGCAGTCTAGTCAATGTGGTGAGAATCAACACTCTAACCCCTGAAGCGGCGTTACTGATGAGACGTCTTGCATAGGCAGGACGCCGTTTGTGATCAAACCAGGCCGTTTTTTTTAGCAGACGGCTATGCACATCACTCAAAATGTGTATGTACTGTTTGCTGTTGATAGTGGCACCACGTGATAGAAAATCTAATGAATGATGCCAAGTGTGTCCCAGAAAACATCACTTTCTTCGGTTGAGAGCCACCACAACCAGGAAAGACCATGTCCCCTTTATCCAGTACGTTTGAGTA
This sequence comes from Ariolimax columbianus, assembly GCA_036924085.1. Classification (NCBI taxonomy): domain Eukaryota; kingdom Metazoa; phylum Mollusca; class Gastropoda; order Stylommatophora; family Arionidae; genus Ariolimax; species Ariolimax columbianus. The sequence goes on from JAVGWX010000011.1 coordinate 57,922,899, forward strand.
TATAAAAATACACTGAAGCTGCTACTACATAAAAAAGTGGGTATCTACGAATGACAGTCAGTAACAATGAATAACGTGTTAGGAATATCTTTGAACAAATGTCAAAACTGAATAACGTGTTAGGAGTATCTTTGTACAAATGTCAAAACTGAATAACGTGTTAAGAGTATCTTTGAACAAATGTCAAAAGGTCTGTCACGCAAGTGCTGAAAGAATTGGGTTCAGATGCTGAATAGTGAATGAAATGTAGTGGTCAACGACCCAAAGCTGCCTGCTAGCGTCTGGGCAAGCAACCAGGAGCTGATAAGACCCTTCTCGCCCTCCAAATGGTGATCCTGGAAAAACAAGCTGCAACAGGACAGACTGACTGAAGAAAACAGATCGACGAGGGAAGGCAAACTCGGTATCCAAAAATGATGTGCTGAAGTCGGATGTATCATAAAGAAAATATCGCAGTCAAGCTGTAAGCTACGACACAGCGCATTCCGTTCTCTAGACTACATCCTGTTAATTGAAAAGCCCTTTTAAGGGCTTGGTAGCGGAAGTTTGAGGAGGAACGAAGGCTGAAAGAACCCAATAAACATCAGTACAATAGGTAAAGTAACCGAAGATACTAATTGATTTGTTTACCTTAAATACAGGACCACAAGAAAAAGAGACAAACAAAAATACATAAACATAAATCCCTCTCACTTAGAGCAAGTTACAGAGCCAGACATCTTTATCAGATGTACCGTGTGATTGATACGATTGATACCTAAACAAATAGGACGATGAGGCTAACGTCTGGTCAGGTAAAACACACTGATCAGAGAATGTTAGCCAGGGCCAGGAGAAATAAACTGGCCAAGACCCTCACCTGACGGGACGATGAGGCTAACGTCTGGTCAGGTAAAACACACTGATCAGAGAATGTTAGCCAGGGCCAGGAGAAATAAACTGGCCAAGACCCTCACCTGACCTCCTTGTTGGTCGTCCTGGAAACGGGCTGATATCGAGGAAAAATGTCTGGCCAACAATGTGAGGTTTGACGTGATCTCCGTAATAGAGAGCGACACTCAGATGAGGTCAAGATTAACACAACTTCCAGAAGGACCCCGCTCCACCTTCATCAGCACGCTTGAGATGTGAGGAAAGCTATTGCAACCCGTCACGTAACGCCCTTTGCAGGGCGCATATAAGAGTCACCTACTCATTGTGGGCATTCAAAACAACAACAGCAACAACAACCTTAGGCAAGTGGATCGTGCACACATTACTTGACAGCACCAATGCCGATAGACCCGAATGGAGAACGGCACTAGTTTCCAGAGACCTGGCGCGCTATAAGGTGAATGTGGTTGGTCTTAGTGAGACCAGAATACCAGGAGAGGGTGAGATCACATAAGTTGTGGGCGGATACATGTTCTTCTGGAGTGGGCGCGATATAACAGAAAGACGAGAGGCTGGTGTCGGATTCGCCATCAGGTCTCATCTAGTCCCGCGATTGTTTGACCACCACAGGGTATCAATGATCGGCTAATGACTGTCCAACTCTCACCAGGACACAGAGGGAGTATCACAGTGATCAGCGCCTGTGCCTCAACAATGAATAATCCTGAGGATATCAAGGAATAATTCTATGAGGAGCTTAACTCTCTCATCTTGTCGGTTCCAAGGTTCGATAAGCTTGTTATCATTGGCGACTTCAATGCCAGAGTAGGGTCCAAACATCGGTTCTGGGAAGGTGTACTTAGGGTACATGCACAGGCAACGTAAACAGCAACGGGTTGCTACTGCTGGGCATCTGTGCCTCCCATGATATCTCCATCACCAATACCATGTTTCGGTTGTCCACTCGCAAAAAGACGTAGTAGACGGAATCCCCGCTCTAAGCAGTGGTATCTTATTGACAATGTCATCACCGAGTGTTGGACAGATTACATACTCATTGTGTCAAAGTTTAACCTCCACATAGAGCATAGGCGACGTAACCAGGGTCGAAAACCTTAGAAGAAACTTAATATCTTCAAATTGCAAAGTGAGCTCTGTGCAGTAAGCTTTTCTAGGGATCTGCACAGCCGGCTGAAGGACACACATCCATGCATGGAAACAGTCGAGGACAAATGGGCCGTTCTGAAGGATGCAATATTGAATGAGTTCTAAACTAGACTAATTTTGGTCTTACTGTAAACACCAAGAAAATAGAGGTAATATTTCCACTTGCGGCCGGGGAACCCTACCACGAACCAAATGTTACTGTACCGGGACATCGTCTAAAAGGAGTTGATAGCTTTACCTACCTTGGCAGCACCCTCACCAGAAAAGGAAATATTGACTCTGAGGTCCACAACAGCATTTCTAAGGCGATTGCTGTTTTCGGAAGACAACGAGAAAATGTTTGGGACTGGCAGGGAAACAGTGTAGGCACCAAGATAAGTGTATATTGTACTATTGTGTTAACCAGCCTTCTGCAAAACATGGACAGTCTATAGCAGGCATGTCAGGAAACTTAATCATTTCCCTGTAATCTGTCTCAACAGACTGTCCAAGATCTGATGGAAGGACATAATGTCCAACTCTTGAGTTCTCAGCGGGGCTAGACTCTCTGGCATCCATACGCTGCTACAGAGATCCCAGATAAAATGGACAGGGCATGTTGTTCGTATGTCAGATGAATGCCTCCCTGGACAGCTATTGTACCGTGAGCTCATGACAGGAACGAGTTCACAGTGCGGTGGAGGGGGGGGGGGGGGACAAAGGAATCGATTCAAACATACTCTAAACGTTTCTTTAAAAACTGTTTCCATTGTTGCTGACTGAAAGCTGCTTTTTCCGAACCGCTCAGCCTGGCGCACTGCTGTCACACATCGTGCTTGCACCGCTGAGCAGAGGACCATCACGGAGGTGCAGGAAAATCGAGCTGCACGAAAGGAGAGAATGCAAGTCCGCCCAACTAGAAATGCTGTTCATGTATGCCCTACGTCCGATAGAGTTCCTCAAGCTCAAATTGGACTGCACAGTCACATGCAGTCACATCTGAATAAACATGTATGACGATGTCGCCGTCTACGCTTGTGATGGGCAACTAACTAATGTGTCTGGTACACTTTGCCCGAGACCCGTGAAATAGGCGTTACGTTCTTTGTTTCATGTAAGACTTAACTAATCGTGCCTTCACTGGTTAACATCTGGTAGACATCTACCCAGTAAACGAGTGTTATCAGCGCCGAAAAAGTAGGCAAAGAATAGTAACATTGTAACTTGCCAGGCATGTAGTTTGAGACGACTAAGAGAGGTGTGGAGTGGGGGTGGGGGGAGGTTGAAGTGGGGGGGGGGGGGGGTGAGGGAGGAGGTTACTCAAGGGGTTGAACATGGGACTGGCTGTCCCGATGTATAGCAGCTTCAAGCCACATAAACTTCAACAAAGTGGCATGACGGCGTTTGTTGACTTGATGTGTATTTGTTGAATAGCGATGCTTCACAGCGAGCGGACTCATTTTTATTAAATCGAGAGTGGCACTTGTGTCTTTGTTATTATGAACATTGGTTTGTATTTCTTCTTCTTCTTCTTCTTCTCGGTATGCTTTCCGATACCACTTTCAATACATTTAAAGACAGTAGATACTATGTTGAGGTATTATTGTTTTCCCTTATCTTCTTCTTCTTCTGCGTACACAGTCAGACAGTAACCATTATTTTCTCGAAAAAAGCGGCGGTCATCCTGAGACTCTCGCCACTACCATAGAGCTTGTCTTGCAGTTCCACTGGCAATGGCCACATCTGCTCTCTCTGATCCTCGTATGTCGGGCAGTTCTGCAGCAGATGTTCAGTGGTCATTTTACCAGTACCGCACGGGCATTCGTCGGTACACCCTATCTTCAATTTGTTGAAGAGGTGGTACCTCAGTCTGTTGTGGCCAGTGCGAAGTCTGAAGACAACGACCTGCTCTCTTCGGTTCAACTGGTAATAGGCATCGTTTTTGGTGTAACCAGTATGTTCGGTTTCCCATTTGGACATGTACCTGGCTTTGATAAGCCGTTTTGACTCTTCGTACGTCATACTGGTATCTATTTGTGGTAGCCTTGCACCTTCTTTTGCCAGTCTGTCTGCCTCCTCGTTGCCTTGGATGTTGCAGTGTGACGGAACCCACTGTACCACTACCCTTTTTGGTGCGGACTGTTGGCACAGTTTGCAGAGTGCTGCTCTTAAGTCATTAAGCTCAGTGTTTTTCTGGCTTTTTAGCGCTGTGACTACTTCGAGAGCATCTGTCAGCAGGACTATATGGCTCTCATTTTCACTGTGTGTTACCATTTCTTCCACTGCCGCCCTCAGTGCCTCTGCCTCTGCTCTGAAATTGCTCGTGTACTTACCAGTAGCGAATGACAGTGTTATTTTTCTGCCATTTGGTAGGTTCAGGAATGCTCCTGCCCCTCCGTTCTGTGTAGTGTTTGTTACAGAACCGTCGGTGTATGCATGGGTCCAGTCCATGCTTGGGTAGCTTTTCGTTATGAAGCTTAAGGTAGTGTCTCTCCTTTCTTTTTCGGTCTGGCAGTTTTTGTTTGCAATACCTGGTATATTTTCTACCACCTCTGGAAATATATCCTGCCTCCAAGTAGGTTTTCGTACAGTAGTGATGGGTTTTGGTGTTGTTAGTGCGTTTATGGGATCTTCGTGCATCTTTGCTTTGGCTATTTCTGCAAAGTTTCTCCGCTTTAGTTTCCCAGTTCCCAAATTGTTTAGCCTCTGGTACATTGGATGGTCCGTCAGTCTTCGGAGTTTCTCTGACTGCAGCTGGGCTCTGCAGTCTCTTCTGTCGGTCATGGATTGCAGTTTTGTAATCTTTTCAAGTTCTACAATTGGCGTTGACTTCATGCCACCAGTTATGATTCTCATGGCTTGGTTTTGAAGTTTGTTAACTTTATCGAAGTTCGCCTTCGCTGCTGTTGTCCATGCCGCGATGCCATACTCGAGAACTGGTCTCACTCTTCCAGTGTACAGTTTCTTTAGTTGTACAGTTTCTTTAGTGTTTTCCCTTATAACTGTAACGGGTTAGTATTGAAGCGGTAGATCGCTGGTTTCTCAATGCAAAGGCATTGGTTTTTCTTCTTCTTCTTCGTACGCTGTCAGACGTCAACTTGAATTTGTTCGAAGAAAGCAGCTGTTATCCTGAGGCTGTCGACACTGCCATAGAGCTTGTCTAGTGTTGCCACTGGTGATGGCCACATGTGCTTTCCTTGGTCCTCGTATGTCGGACAATTTTGCAACAGGTGTTCAGCGGTCATTTTCCCTGTGCTACATGTGCATTCGTCAGTGCCACCTATCTTCCGTTTATTTAATAGATCGTACCTCAGTCTGTTGTGCAAAGGCATTGGTTCGATCCCCGCTATTGACCTGATCAAGCTGTAAACTGTTACCTAGTTTAATATTTAGGGAGGAAAAGTAGCGAAGAAGGGAGTTGGAAGGGTCACTTAAGAAATAGCTGTATTTCTGAAATGAGAGACACACAGCCAGACAGAAGAGACATGCAACCAGACAGGAGAGAGAGTGAAAGGGAAGACAAACAGACAGAGCCAAATGAGAGACATACAGACAGAGAGAGGAGAGACATACCGACAGAGACAGGCGAGACCTACAGACATAGTGAGAAAGAGGAGACAGTCAAAGGAGAGACAAACAGAAAGTGAGATACAGGAGAGAGACACATACAGAGGTAATATAGAGACATAGATACATACAGAGGTAATAGAGAAACAGAGATACATACATACATAGATAAAGTAAAGACGAGAGACCCACATAGAGACACACGCACACATAGAGACACACGGACACATAGAGATACGCAGATACATAGAGACACACCCATACATAAAGACACACGCATATACAGAGAAACACGCACACATAAAGACACACGGACACATAGAGACACACGGACACATAGAGACACACGCACACATAGAGACACACGGACATATAGAGACACACGGACACATGGAGATCCACGGAAACGAGAGACACACGGACACATAGAGACATACGGACACATAGAGACACACGGACACATAGAGACACACGGGCACATAGAGACACACGGACACATAGAGACACACGGACACATAGTGAAACGCGCACACATAGAGACACACAAACAGATAGAGACAAACACACACATAGAGAAACACGCATACATAGAGACACAAGGACACATAGAGACACACGGACACAGAGACATACGGACACATAGAGACACGCGGACACATAGAGACACACGCACACAGATACACACGGACAGATAAAAACAAACGAACACATAGAGAAACACGCATACATAGAGACACACGGACACATAGAGACACACGGACAGATGGAAACAAACGAACACATAGAGAAACACGCATACATAGAGATACACGGACACATAGAGACACACGGACACATAGAGAAACATAGACACATAAAGACACACGGACAGATAGAGACAAACGAACACATAGAGAAACACGCATACAAGAGACACAAGGACACATAGAGACACACGGACACAGAGACATACGGACACATATAGACAGACGGACACATAGAGACACATGAATATATAGAGACACACAGACACATAAGGACATACGCATACATAGAGACACACGCACACGTATAGACACATGCATACATATAGACCCGCATACATAGAGACACACTGACACATAGCGATACGCACACGTAGAGACACACGCATACGTAGAGACACACGGACACATAGAGACACACGCACACATAGAAACACACGGACACATACGAGGCACGCATACATAGAGACACACGCACATATATAGCCTCACGCACACATAAAGACACACGCATACATATAATCTCGCTGGCAGTGACAGGAGAGACATATGCACAACGAAACGGAGAGTGAAATACAGAGAGACGTAAGGTGACACACACACACACATCCCGTCACGGAGAAACACACACGTAGAGACATACACGCACAATGAGTGATACACGCAGACCATGAGAAATAGACACGTACACGCACACACACCTGCATCCAAGCCCACGCACACATACATACACCTTCACATATACACAAACCCGCACACACAGACACTCCCTCGCGCGCACGCACACTCACAGACACACACACTATGATCTAATCTTCAAACGTTCAATGCGTATCAGTCTACAGTCACGCGACACCGGGCTACCAGGAAGTGCACGGACCGGAAACTCCAGCCGTTCAGAGCAGGTAATACTTCCTCTGTTTGAAGTGCCAATAGTTAAGTAATCACTTTTGAGCTTAGGAAACGAGATGAAACAGTAATTACTGAACATATGCAGCAAAGGGATAGTAAAAAATGTGAACACAGTGCACACTAGTGGAGAAAGACAAGCTGATATGGACATAATGTTAATTGGCCACCGCAATCGTTGGTGGCTACTTTATCTGACAGTTGTTTTTGTCTTGATGGTGTAACTTGTGCTGTATTTGGATTATAGTGAGGAAGACACTGCGTTGATGATCAACTTCACTCTCTCGTCCCGAGTTACCTTGGACCAGTGGCAAGACGATACAAGCGACACATGTTTGACATGCCCCTTTCTTATGCCCCCGCTTTTTTTTTAGCTCTACACTTGATGCCATATATCACAAGAAAAGAATTTTTAGTTTCCGGACCAAGTCATGAAAAAAATGAGCACAGCCCCGAACACATTACCTTGTAAATAAAATTAAAGGATTTGGACGACTATATAATTGACTAAACACGCCAATAGTGTAGAATGACTGTCAAAAGAGAGCACCTTCGGGGGGTCTAATAGTGAACATGTGCTGGTATTAGACCCACGGAAGACAGGTCAGTCTCCAAACCCCCAAATGAAAGAGCGCCTGCTACGGTAATCTGGTCTTCACCCTCCAGAAATCGCAGGCTCCAGAAACTGGGCCATTGACAAACTAAAAGCCCTCTATTGATACGGTCTGGCTAATATTGAACGGGTGCTGGAAATAGACCCTCTGAAGACAGGTCAGCTTTACCCTACAAATGACAATGCTATGCTACGGTAATCCTGCTAAGCCCGAGAGGAGCCGCAGACATTTTGGTTCACGTACTAGGCGGATAAGCCAACGGTTCGAGGTGAGGGATTACGGCCGAACGCCTCTAAGCCAAAAATCCCGCCCAAAAGCAGCCCAGCACGAATGCAAAGGGAGGCTTCGACATGGTGGGGACCTCGGGGTCACGCTCCAGCCCCGCCCGGTCAAGCCGCAGAATGGGGTCTCTGCCGTCCGCTGATAAAAGCGGGCGGGAAGCTGCTCGATATTCACCCCATACGGCGATGAGGAATGAAATCATTTGTAGAAGACTTAGTTCTCGGTCCGGTGCCCTAAGCAGTAGATCAGCTACCTCACTGCGAACTGCTGAGACTCAACCCTTGACCATGTCCGCTCCCTAGGCGGACAACATCTCCGTGCAAGACTAGGCTTGTCACCTGCTCAAATGCACTATTTCGAGAGGAATCACAGGTCGCTGACATTTGGTCCACGTGCTTGGCTGATAAGCTACCATCTGAGGGATTATGGCCGAACGCCTCTAAGCCAGAATCCCGCCCAAAATCTCAGCACCGCTGAGATGGGAGGCTACGACATGGCTGGGGCTTGTGTCCCGGCCCGATCGAGCCGCAGGAATGCACCTGGTAAAATGCACTCCTTCCTCGCTCTTTGCATCTGTCTGCTATCAGTCATTCCAATGGACGCAGAAGAGATGCAGTCCAGCGGACACTGCACCTCCTGTCCTATGGTGGCAAGCTCACGGGTGGCGGGGAATGCTAGGCGTACCATCACTGCAGATGAGCCGAGAAAATAGAGTGAGCAAAAAGATACCTCACTCACATGCATATGCTACGTTTCTGGCAGGACGTGACGATCCTGGGAAAAAGTCACACTGGACTGCCTCTCTTCCGGGATAGTACAAACTAGTACATAGTCCATCATATCATTGCCAAACGAGTATAGACACGAGTAGGGAAGACTCGATAGTCCTGCAAGACAACTTCCCAAGAGAGACAACTCTGACCAAAAACAAATGCTGCCTTGCAGTTAGGCTGGGGACAGCCAAAGGCTAAGGAGGGCAACCCTACAGAAACGCCTGTTGAAATCGGATGCACTGAGCCACTGGCTAACAAATTAAATCAGTGCAACGTAAATATCGCTGTAAACAGCGTACGATGAAGAAGAAGAAGGACGACTATATTAAATGCTATATATAATTTATAGCAACAAAATAAATTACGTAACGAATGTTGCAGATTAGCCCAATTGACCTACTCTTTTCGATTTCTAACTAATATATTTTTAACGTGCGCGCCATTGCACACGGGTGTCTGATCTCACTACTCAGAGATCAGGCGAAAAATTTACCGGATGATCCACGTGAAAAAAATCCGGTGTATCCAGCGAGACCTGAACACGTGACCTCCAGCAACCGAGGCGAACAACTTACCTCGAGACCACTTGGTCCCTCCAGATCGGATTGCTGAATTCGTTAGTGTAATTAATGTAGATGTCTAATGGTGTACGAGGCATAATAAGAATTATTGAGAACATAATTGATTTAAGAGCTATGTCTTCGTTCTTAGTTCGATCCGTTCTTTGCCAAGGAGTGGTCGTCCTTGTGCGGATCCCAACTCGGGATCAAGTCGTTTCTGTCGCAGGACGTGTCGTTCAGTGGGACAGTAATATTTTGTTGTGGGATTTTATGTGTTGTGCTTTTCTAGCGAATCTCGTCAGCGAGTTGGGAGCCGTCTGCGAGGTCTCTTTATGTCGTGCGGGTACCACGTGGTGGTTATGGTACTACATTATTCGTCTTGTCTTCTTGCTATATGACCTGCCCAGCGATGTTTCGAATGGTTGACGTGCTGAAGGACATCTTTGATCTATGACATTCTCCGGACGTCGCTATCGTGTAGTTCGATTTGCAGCTGTTGTCTGAGAGTTATCTCCACAAGGACCAGGTTTCGCTACCATAGCAGTGCGCTAGTAGGATTATCGAGTCGAAGCTATCCTCATGTAGTCTAGCATCTTTTTGTGGCGTATGTTGCTGTCATGGCGGAGTTCAAGGCAGTCCAGCCCAAACGTCTGTCTGCTTCTGGCGTTTTCAGGTTCTATGTCGAGCAGCCTTCCCATGTAGGCAAACTCGTCAGCATCTTCTATGGACATTCCATTGAAGAGCTAGATAAACACAACAATAAAATAAATGTACTGTTTTCTTCAATCCGCGAATGAAAACAAAAAAGCTGCTCTCCGTGAAAGACGTTCAGCTTCACAAAAATATTACCTGAGACATGAACATGTTAAGGGACCCCAGAGGGAAGCAAAGAAAAGTAACAATGAAGCATACCAAGCTGATTTTAAGAGAGGAATATGGAGTATTGGGCATGGGTCGGCTCTCTCATCATGTAGAAGCTTCGAGCCACTAATTATGGACAAGTCAACTACGATGTGCCATTCGATCCATTCATCCAAAACAGAAGCAGGTCCTGTGTCAAGACATCAAATGACGCAAGGTAGAGGAAGCCCAAAGGAATCTGCTTCGCTGGTTACCTGTTCTCTTCTAGAAAACATCTAGGTTTGGTCGCAACAATTTTCGTACATGTAGGATCAGGAAAAGGCTGTACACCTGGCAGCAGAATCACCTGGGTCTGGCGGACGAACACAGAGCTGGAATAGACATCACAGGGTAAGACAAATCCGTGTGCGATGGTTAAAGACTTTGGTGTTAATAGGATGGCAAGCAGGTTTGGTCACCGATCTCCATTCAAATGGGAGCGGACTCAAAACATCTAAGGGACACATTGTTTTATATTAAGGACGGGTGTACTAGGAGGCAGGGGGAGTTGAAATGAATAATTTGAGCTCACACTTCGTGGCGATTACAAGACAAGCGGCCGTTATTCCACATCACTGCACATTTCCCTGGCAGACTCCAACAATGGAAATTGGAAATCGTAATAATAGTTTTATCAAATAATGTTGCCGTTAGTTAATGATAGGCGGCACTTGCTTGCAGATAAACAAATGGACGTGCTGGCGCCATCTCCTGCAGCTCTCATGGCTATCGTCAAACTCTACCCATCTCTCGCTAGGCCATTTCCACCTTCATTATTAGCCGGATCCATCCTATGAAAGGATGAAAGGAATACATTAGCGTTGCACATTTTCCCGCCAACCGGTTGTGCAGTTCTAGTTCCAAAGCAAACACCTAACACAATATACTTCACCGGCTAGTTAAAGCCCATTTTGAAAAGCGTGGATTACGGCTCACAGACGTCGCTCACCTGATCCAGGTAATTTGTCTCTCGACAGCATCATTCTACCCTCAAATAGTCTCTTCACGTGCTCGTTTGCTTAAAGTACCTGGTGTGTTGTGGACTTTGAGGCTACACTCTATGCCGCTCGGCCAAACGTCTCACGGTTTTAGAAAACAATGACAGTGTTTACCCAGGAAGGGAATGAGTTTACTTTAGTGTGTAATCCTGTTTGAAGAGTAATGCAATACGAATGTGGCTGCTAAACGCAAACCCGTAGTTTTTATTGACACTGACCATCTAAAACAGACAGAATATGTTCACAAAAATGATCAAGTATGCCAGAGACTGCGATAACCTATACCAATGCTGGCTGAAAGACGAGAAAGATTAAAATGTAATTCCCATGAGAGTTGTTACACACATATGTCCGCGAAGTTTCGTCCCACAAAGGTTTTGATCTGGGATTAGACAAGCGAATACGTTTACATTAAAGAAAACATGATGTAAAAAACACTACAAAGTAGAACATAGTAGACACTGTCACTAAAGTTTAAGTATATAAACCGTCGATTACACCTTATTGATATAAGTAAAGCAAGGGTAAGGTCGAATAATAGTCACTGACATCGTTTCCTGCTTTACCGATGATATTGTCATACGTAACATTCACCCACATCGCCTTTTCTCTCTCTCTCTCTCTCTCTCTCTGTCTGTCTCTCGCTCTCTTCTCTCTCTCTCTCTCTCTTTTATCACTGCATCGCTTCCTTTTCTTGTTTCTCTTCAAACTATCTTTCAGTATATATATATATATATATATATATATATATATATATATATATATATTTATATATGTATTATTACAAGATTAGATTAGACTAGACCAGTTTAGGCAATACTAGACTAGACTAAACCAGATTACATTACAGTAGGCACGATTAGATTAGCCTAGACCAAATTAAGCAAGACAAGACTAAACTAGACTATATTAGATCAGATTAGACAAGGGTAGATTAAACTAGACTAAACGTCTGATGCTAGACCAAGACTAGTCTAGACTTTATTAGATTATACCAGACTAGACTAGATTTAACTAGAGTAAACTAGACCAGATTAACCAAGACTAGACTAAACTAGATTGGACTAGGCTAAACTATATTACATTATTTACATTTAATAAGACAATGCTAGATTAAACAATACCAAATTAGGCAAGACTAGAATAAGTTAGACTAGACTGGACTTGAATTCTCTTCTTGGATACACTAATCGAGTCATTGCAGGAGTTTGGCCGTTTTGTAAACTGCGGTCTGGCTTCATATGCAGCACATCGAGAAGTTAGTCTACACAAATGCTATATGATAGCGCATGTAACTGAACTGAAATTGTCAGAACATTAAATACGTCCTCAAACAAGGACTTGTGAATTACGTCCCAGTAGAGTGTGCTCTAAAGGTAGGTGGGCCGGGGCTGGGGGTGGGGGGATACAACTGTAGAGTGTCTCAGAACAAATACAATATTTGACGGAGTTTGTTGAAAAGTGACATGACGCCTCCTGCAAGAACATTACTGGTTCAACTAGTCTAAACAAATCGAGTCTAGGCTCAATGTCTTGTCTTCTTAGTCTGCTCTTTTAGTGTGCTGTTTAAGTTGTGATGATAAGTAAATGGTTAACTGAATGATATCGTAGAGTGATCGACAGTGATAGAGACGAAAACAGGCACAACCTTCAGACCGAGAGGTGGCTAATAGTTCGTTCTAACACATATAGGATAGAAGACTATCAAACGAATGTGATTACATAACTTTGCAATTCATACACGCACCACGCACACTCACACTCTTTCACACACACACACATCAGAAACCTGCTGAGCATAGAGTAGTTTTCAGATCTTGTAGAGCAGCTATAGTAGCTATACTACATTCAGGGTACATCTGAAAATCTACATAGAAAAAACGCAATTGTAAAGCTAAATGTGGTCAACAATATTAATCCTATCAAACCAAAAGAAACATTATTGAATGAGGCAGAGGCCTTCACACATCTAAGAAACAACTTAACGTTTTTGCTACTACAGTCATTTGTTATCGGCGAGGAGAATATCTTTGAGAAGAAGTTCAGTAATTGTTGTCTTAGCTTTCAAGCGAGTTGCGTGGAAAAGTGAATCATCAGATCTAGTGCGAATAAAGATAAAACTAGTATTACCACGGTGGACATATTCCAGCAGGGCTACAAAGAAGATGTTCTTGTGGCCCCCAGTGAGCTGCAGTCCGTAATTAACAATCTGGCAAAGGTTGTGATCTGTTCTCTCTGACTATTAGTGTTACGAAGGCTGTAGTTCTAAGTCTAGGAACAACCACTACAACATATATCCCGTCAAACGACAACCAAATTGTGTAAATGCAACAATTATTATATTTTGCCTGTCACAGCCACTCTCTCACTTGACGAAGAAATCAATACATGAATTTGAAATGCAGCTACTAGAATTTGCAGAGTATCCACAAGAGTGGGAAAATAATAAACTAACGATACAAATGAAGACTCAGATATCCTGGGCCTGAATGCTTAGCGCCTTACTGTATGGCTCCGAAACGTGGGCCACTTACTCCAGACACAAGAGGAGACTCAACAATTTTCATATCTACGCAAGGGGAAGGCGTGGCCTAGTGGTTAAGTCGCACGGCTCACAACCCGAAGGTGCTGGGTTCGATCCCCATCACAGCACCGGCCGTTACCCCGGGGAAGCAAACCCTTACATAAATTGCAGGAGGAAGCAGACCCTTACATAAAATGCATGCTGAAGTCGGATGCACTGGGCCGACAGGCGCAAAATAAAAACCATAGTGCAACGCACACCGCTTTGGGGATTAGAGAAATAAAGCGAACGCAAAAACAAAACAAAAATCTACGCAAAAATAATAAAAATCAAGTCGCAGGACAAAATTACCAATACTGCGGTATTGCATCGAGCCAAGCTGGAATTCATCACGATGACACTCAATACTAGTTGAGTTCTTCATCTTCTTTGCGTTCAGGATCTTTTGGTCATGCTATATCTACAGGCCAGACGCCATGATGAAGTCTGTAGACTTCACCAGGTCGGAGCGGCTGCCCCACATCTTTTGTCTCAGCTCCGCACCCTCTGGCCATGTCTGACATCTCATTTGCCTATATATTGGGCATTCATGTAGAATATGCTCAGGGTTCTGGCATCCTTTTCCACATGGGCACTCATCGGTGTGTGAGATCTTCAGTCGGTATAGATGTTCTAATAGTCTGCAGTGTCCAGTTCTCAAGCGAAGCTATGAGCTAACTGGGACGTGTGCGAAGAATGAATAAATATCGCACACGCAAGCAGGTGCTTTTCGGTGAACTTGAATAGGGCAATACGATCTATAGGTAAAAGTAAAGTAAAGTGAACTTGAATAGGGCAATACGATCTATAGGTAAAAGCAAACTAAAGTGAACTTGAATAGGGCAATACGATCTATAGGTAAAAGCAAACTAAAGTGAACTTGAATAGGGCGATACGATCTATAGGTAAACGTAAAGTAAAGTGAACTTGAATAGGGCAATACGACCTATAGGTAAAAGTAAAGTAAAGGTCCCGTCACGCCATGCAGCGTATAAGAAATATGGTGCTTATCCCATATTATTTTGAGACCCACGGCATATAGTGGATGATGTGGTCAGAACCACTTTTTATAGAATCACAGAGTCGCTTTTCCTTCTAAGATTTTTTCTTGTACCCAATTTCTATGGCTGGATTGACTACAGGAGCCGGTTTGCGACCAGAAAAAAAAACCTACACCAACTGCGAATTGAACCTTGATTGCCTGACTGAGAAGCCAGTGCATTGTCTACTGGGCAATGGCGGTCCTTAGACCTGTAGGTAGATCAGTTTTAAGATTCAAAGATAAATGTAAGAACTCAATTAACGACTTTTCATAGACATTCAAAGGTTGGGGGAGATGATTGAAGATAGAGTTACATAGAAAACATCATTATTTAAAGGTAAAGAGACTTTCTATGAAACGCTAAAAAAAAAAAAATATGTTGGAAAGCAAGCAAAAAAAAGCATTCAAGTAAATGTAACTATATATCGAAGTTCTGCATTAAATGTGGTAAAGTGTGTCTGTCTGAAATCGGAAAAAATATCCATGCAATTAGCTGCCAAATGAGATTTTGACTCGCATAAAACCGTCTGTAAAGATGGAAAGAGCCTTACGTTTAGTCATTTGCTGATGAAACATAGGTTCAATGCTGCAATTGGCTTATCATAAGCAGTTGTTCCGGGTAATCTGACTGCAGTCATTTGTTGAAGCATCAGTCCAACAATGCACTCGGCTTGTACTAACCTCTTTTAAATGAAAGTAAAGATGTGCCCTATTGTAGTTACACTACTGTCGGGGATCAAGTTGTTAGAGACTTTAGTATACTAAGCCAGATTTTGTATCTTCTTTTTCTTCGTTCCCAAACTGCCCTTAAAAACAGCTTTGCAAGTAGCTGGATGTCGTCAGGAGAATGCGTTGTGTCGTAGTTTACAGATCGACTGTAATATTTGCATTTTTCGATCGGACAGAACCGACTTCAGCGAGAATATTTTTAGTTCCGAGAGAGCCTTCCTTCTTCAAATTCTTCTCCTTTCCCAGTCTGCTCTGTTGCATCCTGTTATCCAGGATTACAGTATGGAGGTGTAGAAGGGTCTTGGCAGCTCTGACCTGTTGGCCTTGAAGCTGGCAGGGAACTATGTATCGTTGACCGCTGCAGCTCATACTCTGCTCAGCACCTTGATCCCATATCTTGTATGAGGTAGGGTGACCTGTTTTTTTCCTCGCTGCCCTTTACTTCCCTAGTCGCATGCAAAGTACCTATTTACAGTTGGGTTGACTTTACGGGAAATATGTGTTCCATCATGTGCAGTACGACTTCGTTTCAATAGTTTTTACATCACGAGGTTGCTAGTCCCTTGTGCAAACCTCTTTTGTCGTCTTTTAGAACACGACGGGAAGGAAACAGTAAGCCTATTCTGCGCATCACGTAAACCACTCGAGTGATCAAGTATTTATGACTGCGGGCTAATTACATGAACGTTTCTATAATTTGGACATTCATTAAAATTCATGCACGCACCTTGACCTCATTTTCCACGCACTGGCTTCCTCGTTTACAATATTAGAGACGGAAAACATTTCTGTATCATATCGTTATCATTATTATGTGTCTTGTCTCAAGCCGTCATAGATAAAGTCCAAACACGAACATCTGCCCTACACGAATTTTAACATATCAGTTGGCCCCTGTTTTCCCGACCTGTTTGCCATGACCTTCCTGATCTTTTCTCTCGGTTCACATAAAGCAAAATAATACTCTCTTACTGGGTCCAAAAGAGAGTAACAAATATAAACAGTAACCTGAATGGTACCCCGCAAGAGGCGACTATATAGGGTTGAATAATGTCGAAATTATAAGCCACAGTAGAATAAACGGCCTCTATACCCAATGATATAAGAAGAACGACTAAGTCAAGTCAGCGACTAAGTTGAGCCAGCGACTAAGTCAAACCAACGGCTGAATACAATAATTGACTAATTAAATCTAGCGCCGAAGTCAAAGAGTAAGTCAAGCCAGTCAATAAGTCAAGTTAATAAGAAAGTCATTTCTTAAAGATGCTGTATCCCAGGTCGGGTGATTGACGATACTCGTAAGAACCTTTCACTGATTCTATATAACTATGTACAAATATTGAAGGAAATATGAGATTTGAGATCTGTGGCGAGTGAGCATTTCTTGCAACCATATGCTCCGAAAGAATGGCAAGATAAAACCAAAGAAGTCCCGGTCAATATATTCTCCCAACCGTTGTTCACCAGTCAACTAAAATTGTTATATAGCAAGCAAAACGAAATGTTCCACTCGTGACTTGGACTTGACACGACATATCGATTAAGCCGCTGAGCAGCGCATGAGCTGCAGAAGTCAGATGTGGGTTGCTGAACAGTGTCACGTCAGCGAACCAGAGCTGCCGAGACTCTTCTACACCTCGACACAGTAATTCAGGATAAATTCCTGCAACAGAGCAGGGTGACTAGGTAGAAGGGATCGAAGAGGAAAGGCAACCCGGTACTCAAAAATTGGCTGTTTAAGTCGGACAAGATTCTGTAACTTGTGAAGTCTTTTTTGCGGGCTTGGCAGTGAGCGATTGAGAATGAACGAACGATGAAGAAGAAGAAATATATTTATGTTAAACAAGTAAATAATTACTAAAATAAGTCGTCTAAGCGTAGGCAATGAAACAAATGTGTGGTTTTTAATATAATCATCTTACTTCAAAAATGTCAATTTATTAGTACATAGCATTTAGATTTTTATAATATAATGTGCATTGTGAAGTGCACAAACGAGACATTCCCTGAACGCGCTCTTCTTACGTTTACATCTAAGCAAATGCGGCCTTCCAACATGAAACTGTTCCCCAACCCAGCTGTGTGGTATATTGTTCCTATCTGGCGTTCAAATTGTCAGTGTCAATGACAACTTATGTAAACAATGGCGTGTGATAAGAACATATTTATTCCCGCTATTTGACACCGACTGTTCCAGCAACGAGATTCTCGAAGGAGAAACAGGAAACGAAAATAAATATATACAATGTACCGGGGATACTGATCAAAGGCGCAAGGTAAGCAAACATTTGCTCTTCTTCGCTTTAAAGAAAATAGGAATCGGATGTGAGAATATTAGACGCCATTTGATGACAAAAACACATCGTATGTGAACAAATTAGACGAGATTTGAAGACTGCAAAAGCACAATGTAGCCTATTATGACAGCGTAACTTGAGTTCACATATGCCATTTACATCTACGTGTTATTATGTAAGTATTTAAGTAAGTAAGCTGCTCATCGCAAGCGAAGATGGCGACATCATCAGACTGTCTTCGTCCTGAACATCGAACTTGCACTGAATGTGGATTACAGTGAGAAAGAAGCTGCGCTGCACATCAATCCCACTCTCTTGTCCTGAGTTACCGGGAACCAGTAGCAAGACATACAATCAAGACGACTGGAAGTAGCTAGAAATGCAGACATTCAGGTCGTAAAATCCGTGAGACCAGGGGTCACTTGAAACTTGTGGGAGTCGATCGTCCACCGTTTCCTAGACCATTTGAGAGGCGAATGTCGTACCTCTCGACAGCAGCAGCCCCCACGCGTAGACTAGAAGACGCTGCTGCTGACCAGTGCCCACACCTGTAGGTCATGGCTGAGGGGAGATTCCGGTATTGGCATACACTGAAAATGGACGCAATTGTCATGTAGGTCGTACACCACACAAACCAAGGACCGTGCGAAATCTGTAGTGACGTCCTATCTAAAAAACGTGTATTCTATAACACATGAAGAAAAGATCGTGTTTTTTTCCGAATTCCGAGGGAAATTACACACATATGCTTCCTGTGAATAGCGTAGGACGTGCTAAAAAATTATCGCTACACAACAGTGAGCTCAATTCATTAATTGGAACGGAGAAATCACACGAAAATCGTAGACCATGTTAGCATCTTTTGCTTGGTCGCCATCTTACCGGAACTCATAAAATTTGTAAATATATACCAGTGAGTTGTAGATTCAAGTGTGGATGATTGAGGTCAGTTTTTGGGGACGAACAAATAGCGCAACTGTTACCTCTTATGCACGTTGTAAAAGGCAATACCTGGGATAGAAGAATCTTCAATGCATATCATTGAACACACCGCTATTGATATGTAAGTGTGTCTTCTTAATGCTGAGGGTCTTTCTCGTGTGGCTTTCATCTCCACATTGTCTTTTCTCAAGTGAGTTTCAATCTAGAACATTTTCAATAATACTTTTACCTACTTTGGTTAAGTTTATGATAGTAAGATGGAAAAACCGATAATTCCGTCAACCAGTATGCGCTTTTCACTGTTATGGGCTAGATGAAGTGGATTAAACAACGTTCTTGAAATTGTTAACAAACCTGCATCGTTCTTCTAGAAGGTGTATTCTTATTTTGTCGAAGACAGTTGTTAGCGAGCTGGCTTCGCATCTGAGTTCATTTTCCAGTTGAGGCGGAAAATGTTTTTTCAAGGCTGCAACGACGCACGGGTCGACCCAGCCTTAAAAGGGTACAGGTTGATTCCGTGAAGTTAAATGCGGGGAGAGAGAGAGGCATGGCACCCGCCCTCATATAACCGAGCCTTGAAATGGGAGATCGCTAACACTTTATACTTCTACGGGAGTAATGATATGGGTTACTTTGACTTTTGACTCTCAATTAAACCACGTGTGCCTGTCCTGACATATGGGTGTGAGTCATGGGCAATGACTACAGCCCACTAAGGCAATTACAAACTTCAGAAATGAGGTACCTAAGAAAGGCGGTTCAGGTGACGAAAAGTGACAAGATCCGTAACTAGACAATACGTAGCAATCTTGAAGTTCAACCCCTGCAGACACGAGTGGAGCAGTCCCAACTACAGTGGTTTGGCCATGTCTGTTGAATGGAAGAAGATCGGATACCAAAGCGGTCATGGGAGATAAAAAGTCAAGGACGCAGACCCCGAGGACGTCCCAAAGTACATTAGGAAGACAACATACGACAGTCCCTAAGTGATAGAGGGCTGGATTGGAAAGAGGCCAAGAATAAGACGGCGGATAGAGCAGTGTGGCGTTCTCTTTGGCAAATCTCTACACCTCACGGCAGAAGAGGAGCGACTAAGTAAGTAAGTAAGAGTTATTTTGGCTATATTTAAAAGTACGAGGCATCAAACATAATCGGCATTCAGTCATGTACATTTGTTAGACGTAAACAAGTGGTTCACCCTTAAAAGTAAGCAAACCGTAGCATTGTTGACAGGTGGCCATACTACATTTGTCAGGATGGCTTGAGACAAATCTTTGTATGTGTTGGAGGAGAGGTGAGACTAGAACTAGTCCCGCATTGATATTATTTTATTGGAAACAACTAATACATATCTCTGAACAATCTATAGTAAGAACAAGTTCTTTTTCATTACAAACAACAAAATAGAACCACTGTTCCCTCAAAATGAAATCAAGAAAGAAAACTAAGCAATCGAACCCCAGATGATATTGCCTTTGATGCAGGCAAAACTGTCAATTTTCCCATTAGGGGACTAACAAATATGTCCAGCCTCTCAATAATTGAAGACTCTTCACCTTCCGATTTACATATCCCGTAAATTTCGCACAGATGGAGGACCTGCCGAGCGTAGAGTTACCGTTCGTTTTTGAAAGAATACTATAGAAATAACATGACATAAGTGGATAGAAGATCGAATAGCTTGTTTTAATTTCGGATCAAAAGAAAAATGAAATAGTCCAAGTAGTCTAGCCTTACCATTATTTCGCAACCAATATCGTGTCGTCCCTAATTATCTACCTGCACTTTCATCAGCTCTTCAGGATTGAGGTGATATCTTCTGAGATTGTGCAACCACGTGCGTTGGAAGTCTAAAGTGATAAGATTGTCGCGATACAGCGCGTGTCGCTGACATGATAGAACTGGGTCACATGTCAGTTTTCTAGTTGTGATGTCAAGGTTTGGTATTATCCTAACTGCAGATATGTGTTACGCAGGAGTTGATGCGTTGTGGATAGAGGGTTAAGTGCTAAACCGCTACTGTCAGGGTCAGGTGTAATATACTGACCAAGATAACTGTACGCCACGTCATGCACCTGGAAATGTGGACGTGCTACAGCAGCCCGGTCATCGATTTGGGGATCATCCCTGCCATCGTCGTAGTGGTAGGTTTGTTGAGAAATCCAGTGTTACTTTGCTTTCAGAATTCAAATCCGTATCTTTATTATCCATAGGAAGCAAGAACAGCTAGTACACCAGTCCACTGCCAGGTAGACCTGGCAACACAACAGAACATTAGTATACTGCCAGAAGATTCCAGTCGATCAAGGGTCTCAGGCCTACCACGTTTCTAATCAGTTACGGACAACATACAGTAACGTCAAGAACTGCCCCTTTAGGCAGACAAACTGCAGGTTTAACATCAAGAATTTTAGACCTACCAGTGATATAATATAAGAAAAACAACAACCCAATTAGAACTGACAGACAGTCACTACAAGTTTGGCCATCGAAGGTTTGAGAATTACCAGCCACATAATTAAGAAACAAGACAAAACAACAGCTCATTTAGAGCAGACAGCCAGGCAAGTATCACAGTTACGCAAATAAAGGACCCATGCATTCCAATGAAGAGAAGAATTCCAAGAGTCAATGTATTCTTTATGAGAGTTCATAGAATAATCCTGTTCCTGTCATACGCCATTTTTCCCATTGCTGGGGTAGTCGAGGGGATTTGAAGGCTGAGGACTACAGACCCCTTCGCCACTGCTGTCGCCACGTCGTGTGCTGGCTATGTTTGTTTATTTCACCCCCAACTGAAAAACAATATATGCCATACCGGGGATTCGAACCTCTGCCCTCCTTATCGGCAGGCAGGCCTCGAAACCATTCGGCCACGCGCTCCTCATAAAACAATACCAACCTTCAAATCGCATGCCTTCAAATCATGCCAAATATATCAAGTAGATCGAAGGAAAACAGACGGTCCTTATCAAGACATAGACTGTATCTGGAAATACCCAAGAACCTGGGAAAACAGCAGGACAAACAAAGTACTATAACACAGCATTGCCACAGCGAATAAGGAAATCTCGCTTTAACATAACCAACAGGTTGGCAATAACTAGGGTTGAAAAGTGTGTCGCTCTGTCGGAGGTTGTCACAATTTCTACAACCAAAAACAAAAGCCCACTACTACAACCAAATTAGTAAAGAACGAAGAACTAAGCAAGAGGATTGTTAGGCAGCATCTAATAGCGAAGCAAAGGAGATATTGTGAAATCCAGGAGCGTACTGAAGAAGGTAGGCTTTAGCTCTCATGGCTGTATTGCTATGTTAGGTTAATCAGATTACTCACAATTACGGAGATCTCCATAGAAACATGAACACGATCCATGGGAGGAAACGGTCAACAAACTATGGATCAGATTCGACGAGCTTTAGAGAAGAATATAAACGAAAGAGGAGATTATTGTCGAGACACAAATGACTGAGAAGTCATCTTTATCATAAATTCAAGATTGACACTACGGACATTTGTACCTGTAGCAAGGTCCCTATGACAACCTAACCCCTACTGCAGTACTGTCCATCATGTACTAGTGACAATAACCAGTGTCGGTCCATGAAAAACTCTGCGGAAGTATACAGAGCCTCGAGATGACTGCTATCTTTGTAAGTCATTAAAGATGACGTCGAACGAAGAGGCAGAAAAAGAACAATGGTTTGACCAACTCATATTCGTTGCTCTACTACCCTGGGATGTAGAAGTCCTTCTACTATCATTGTTTGATGTTTATCGTTTCTACATAGGGGGTAGCCGATATCATGCCAACCCCCCCCCCCCCCCCGACCCCCACCCCCAAAGTCCCCTCTTTTACATGCACGGCAAATAACATTGTTATTATTCCTTTCTCCGCTTTTGGGCTCTTCTCACACAAGGGTGAGGAAAGGACTGGTCCTCAACGTAAAGACACAGGTGGGAACTTTCATTAGTTTCTATAATTCTCTTTTTCGCTTCAGGTTGAGCCAAAAGTATTTACTTAGCTAGCGACTTTTAGCATTAAATATGTATTCAAGTATTTGTAGTGACAGTATCAATAGTAATGGTTTTACAGTAATGGTTCAATCAATGAACCAAATCACAAAAGCTGTAATTTTGTTCTGCATGTCCATCTTGTTGGCCCTAAGAAAGTGACGTAGCCTGTCCTGTCTGGTTTTTCGTTTGGACTCACATTAGTAGTACATTTGTGGGTGAATTCCTTCTTGCGTGTTACTGTGTACAATGAAGGTGCAACTCTGGGATGAACGGTCTCCATGTTTTTAGTTGCTAGCACTAAACCAATCAACAGTGTATGCCTATTACTATCACTCTGCCATGAAGGTATCGTGCAGAAAAATTATGAAAACACGTTTCGACATCCTAATTAGTGTACTTCTCAAGGGCGCAAATGAACTTATAAACAACGGTTGCGGAAGCAAGGGGAGCGTTCCAGCAGCCGGACAGAAGTAGTAAAACTAACAACCCTGATCACGACTGGCCCTCTGATAAGGAAAGAGGTGGCCAATGCCAACCCCAGATCAATCAGCCCAGACCCTTTCTCCACCATGAAGTCCAACCTAGACATGGATAATCCAATTGTCCACTGGTCACTTTGTGACAAAGTTGGGACTTGTGCAAGATGTACTACCTTGTCGAGAATCGGGTCATTTATGAACTATGAACAGTGTATGACCTGCATTCTTCTTTTGCCGGTACTGATAATTTTCAAGATGCCTTTGGCTGAGGTCTTGCTGTACGGCCTTTGCCAACAGCACCATAAAAAATTATATTAACATTGATCCAGACAACACGAAGTATCATCATTATAGGAGTCTCAGTCTCTGTAGACCATGCGTTTGGCGTCCTGTGAATAGCCTCTTCAGGGCGCATGCCTGGGCGCTAAATATGGAAAACCTGTGCTGCCCAAACTGCAGGATCCTCCTCTCGTTCTCACAAGTGTAATCTAAAGGAATGCAAAACATCTCGATCTGGCACCAGTTCAGCTGAAGGAGATGCCGGAATGAGTTCACACCTTTGAAACCATCAGTGCTAGGTGGTACCACTCCGGATTTTCTCTCTTGGCGTACTCACGCAGCCCTACCCTATCCCGAATTTTCCACATGACAGTGGAGTCGTTTCCCGCAGATGCTACTTACTCGAACCATCCAATGACACTATCATCGTTCCATCACAACCTGTCACTTGTGAGTTTAAAATCTGATTTTCCCCTCTCCTAGGCGAACTGCCTAAACAGGCTTGAGGGTTTCAACCCCTGAACACAACCCTACATCCACCACACATCAACCCCACCAACTCGGCTTAACCTCCATACTAACAGCTCATTATGTAAAAACATCAGCCACAGCAAAGGCTAAGATACATGATTCGTGTATAGGGACCAGCTGTAATTGAAACGTAGGCTTTACTTTGGAGTAGAAAAAGGGTGAATTATGCAGATGCTTGGAAACATGCTTTCTTAAAAAACCGGCTAGGTGCAGTGACGTTATGTGTTTCACATTGGAGCAAAAACAGCTAGGTGCAGGGGCGTTATGTGTTTCACATTAGAGCAAAAACAGCTAGGTGCAGTGGCGTTATGTGTTTCACATTGGAGCAAAAACAACTAGGTGCTGGGACGTTATGTGTTTCACATTGGAGCAAAAACAGCTAGGTGCAGTGGCGTTATGTATTTCACATTGGAGCAAAAACAGCTAGGTGCAGTGGCGCTATGTGTTTTACATTGGAGCAAAAACAGCTAGGTGCAGTGGCGTTATGTGTTTCACATTGGAGCCAAAACAGCTAGGTGCTGGGACGTTATGTGTTTCACATTGGAGCAAAAACAGCTAGGTGCTGGGACGTTATGTGTTTCACATTGGAGCAAAAACAGCTAGGTGCAGTGGCGTTATGTATTTCACATTGGAGCAAAAACAGCTAGGTGCAGTGGCGCTATGTGTTTTACATTGGAGCAAAAACAGCTAGGTGCAGTGGCGTTATGTGTTTTACATTGGAGCAAAAACAGCTAGGTGCAGTGGCGTTATGTGTTTTACATTGGAGCAAAAACAGCTAGGTGCAGTGGCGTTATGTATTTCACATTGGAGCAAAAACAGCTAGGTGCAGTGGCGTTATGTGTTTTACATTGGAGCAAAAACAGCTAGGTGCAGTGGCGTTATGTGTTTTACATTGGAGCAAAAACAGCTAGGTGCAGTGGCGTTATGTGTTTTACATTGGAGCAAAAACAGCTAGGTGCTGGGACGTTATGTGTTTCACATTGGAGCAAAAACGTAGAATGATGATGATGATCTCTTGGTCTTACTTGCTTGAACCAGGCAGTGCAACCCATACAAGAGATAAAACAGATTAAGTACTGGTGTCGAGTTTCCACGTTTCTTCCAGTCCCAGTACACAAAGCTTACAGATAACCATGCAGGAAGACGACTCGAGTAATGGTAATGGAGACAAGCTGTTGCTGTTGGTTAGATGTTTCGTATGTTCAGACCGCGAGCAGGCCACTGTAGAATGCATAATCGTATGTTCAAAAAATGTAAACAATTGTTCACTCAAACAGATGCTTCAGGTATGTTGCCTACACGATAGAAGCAAAGTGGCAATATGTTCATAGCCAGCCCAATTACGAGACAAATTGTATGTCGACGAGAAAGCCATCATCTTCTTATTCTTCTTCTTCTTCTTCTTCTTTTTCTTCTTCTTCTTCTTCTTCTTTTTCTTCTAATTCTGCTTTTTTTTTCTTTTTTTTCTATTTATTTTATTCTATCTTAATCTTCTTCTTTTTCGGTGTTCGTCCATAAAAAGTCGTCTGTGACATTGTGTTGTATTTACAGCAGGACTGTGATATTTTTGCCCTTAGGACGGACAGATCCTATTTCGGGTCGGCATTTTTGTTTTGGGACGGGGAGGGGGTGGGGATGGTTGGGGGGCGGTTGGCCGAGAAGAACAATGTTTCCATCCCTCTACGATTCCTAATTTCTTAGCCAGACTGCATGGTTGCAGTATGTTTCTAGGACCGACTAGAGGAACGAGTGAATCAACAGTTGGAAGATCATGCGGATGGGCAAGTTGATGAGCGAGTTGAGGTGCAAGTACAGGAGCGAGTAGAGGAGCGAGTAGAGAAGCGAGTAGAGAAGCGAGTACAGGAGCGAGTAGAGGAGCGAGTAGAGGAGCGAGAAGAGCAGCGAGTAGAGGAGCGAGTAGAGGAGCAAATAGAGGAGTGAGTAGAGGGTCGAGTAGAGGAGCGAGTAGAGGAGCGAGTAGAGGAGCGAGAAGAGCAGCGAGTAGAGGAGCGAGTAGAGCAGCGAGAAGAGCAGCGAGTAGAGGAGCGAGTAGAGCAGCGAGTAGAGGAGTGAGTAGAGCAGCGAGTAGAGGGTCGAGTAGAGCAGCGAGTAGAGGAGTGAGTAGAGGAGCGAGTAGAGCAGCGAGTAGAGGAGTGAGTAGAGCAGCGAGTAGAGGGTCGAGTAGAGCAGCGAGTACAGGAGTGAGTAGAGCAGCGAGTAGAGGGTCGAGTAGAGCAGCGAGTAGAGGAGTGAGTAGAGCAGCGAGTAGAGCAGCGAGTAGAGGAGTGAGTAGAGGGTCGAGTAGAGGAGTGAGTAGAGGAGCGAGTAGAGGAGTGAGTAGAGGGTCGAGTAGAGGAGCGAGTAGAGCAGCGAATAGAGCAGCGAGTAGAGCAGCGAGTAAAGGGGCGAGTAGAGCAGCGAGTAGAGGAGTGAGTAGAGCAGCGAGTAGAGGAGTGAGTAGAGGAGCGAGTAGAGGAGTGAGTAGAGGGTCGAGTAGAGGAGCGAGTAGAGCAGCGAATAGAGCAGCGAGTAGAGCAGCGAGTAAAGGGGCGAGTAGAGGAGCGAGTACAGGAGCGAGTAGAGCAGCGAGTAGAGGAGAAAGTAGAGAAGCGAGTAGAGGAGCGAGTAGAGCAGCGAGTAGAGGAGCGAATAGAGCAGCGAGTAGAGCAGCGAGTAGAGGAGCGAGTAGAGCAGCGAGTAGAGCAGCGAGTAGAGGAGAAAGTAGAGAAGCGAGTAGAGGAGCGAGTAGAGCAGCGAGTAGAGGAGCGAATAGAGCAGCGAGTAGAGCAGCGAGTAGAGGAGCGAGTAGAGGAGCGAGTAGAGGAGCGAGTAGAGCAGCGAGTAGAGGAGAAAGTAGAGAAGCGAGTAGAGGAGCGAGTAGAGCAGCGAGTAGAGGAGCGAATAGAGCAGCGAGTAGAGCAGCGAGTAGAGGAGCGAGTACAGGAGCGAGTAGAGCAGCGAGTAGAGGAGAAAGTAGAGAAGCGAGTAGAGGAGCGAGTAGAGCAGCGAGTAGAAGAGCGAATAGAGCAGCGAGTAGAGCAGCGAGTAGAGGAGCGAGTAGAGCAGCGAGTAGAGCAGCGAGTAGAGCAGCGAGTAGAGGAGCAAGTAGAGGAGCGAATAGATCAGCGAGTAGAGGAGCGAGTAGAGCAGCGAGTAGAGCAGCGAGTAGAGCAGCGAGTAGAGGAACGAATAGAGCAGCGAGTAGAGGAGTGAGTAGAGGGTCGAGTAGAGAAGCGAGTACAGGAGCGATTAGAGGAACGAGTAGAGGAACGAGTAGAGCAGCGAGTAGAGAAGCGAGTAGAGAAGCGAGTAGAGGAACGAGTAGAGGAGTGAGTAGAGGAGCGAGTAGAGGAGCGAGTAGAGGAGTGAGTAGAGGAGCGAGTAGAGGAGCGAGTAGAGGAGTGAGTAGAGGGTCGAGTAGAGAAGCGAGTACAGGAGCGATTAGAGGAACGAGTAGAGGAACGAGTAGAGCAGCGAGTAGAGAAGCGAGTAGAGGAACGAGTAGAGGAACGAGTAGAGCAGCGAGTAGAGCAGCGAGTAGAGGAGTGAGTAGAGAAGCGAGTAGAGGAACGAGTAGAGGAACGAGTAGAGGAGCGAGTAGAGGAGCGAGTAGAGGAGCGAGTAGAGGAGCGAGTAGAGGGGCGAGTAGAGGAGCGAGTAGAGAAGCGAGTAGAGGAACGAGTAGAGGAACGAGTAGAGCAGCGAGTAGAGGAGTGAGTAGAGGGTCGAGTAGAGAAGCGAGTACAGGAGCGATTAGAGGAACGAGTAGAGGAACGAGTAGAGCAGCGAGTAGAGAAGCGAGTAGAGAAGCGAGTAGAGGAACGAGTAGAGGAACGAGTAGAGGAGCGAGTAGAGGAGCGAGTAGAGGAGCGAGTAGAGGAGCGAGTAGAGGGGCGAGTAGAGGAGCGAGTAGAGAAGCGAGTAGAGAAGCGAGTAGAGGAACGAGTAGAGGAGCGAGTAGAGGAGCGAGTAGAGGAGCGAGTAGAGCAGCGAGTAGAGGAGCGAGTAGAGGAGCGAGTAGAGCAGCGAGTAGAGGAGCGAGTAGAGCAGCGAGTAGAGGAGCGAGTAGAGGAGCGAGTAGAGGAGCGAGTAGAGGAGCGAGTAGAGCAGCGAGTAGAGGGGCGAGTAGAGAAGCGAGTACAGGAGCGATTAGAGGAGCGAGTAGAGCAGCGAGTAGAGCAGCGAGTAGAGGAGCGAGTAGAGGAGTGAGTAGAGGAGCGAGTAGAGGAGCGATTAGAGAAGCGAGTAGAGGAGCGAGTAGAGGAACGAGTAGAGCAGCGAGTAGAGGAGCGAGAAGAGAAGCGAGTAGAGGAGCGAGTAGAGGAACGAGTAGAGCAGCGAGTAGTGGAGCGAGTAGAGAAGCGAGTAGAGGAGCGAGTAGAGGAGCGATTAGAGAAGCGAGTAGAGGAGCGAGTAGAGGAACGAGTAGAGCAGCGAGTAGAGGAGCGAGTAGAGAAGCGAGTAGAGGAGCGAGTAGAGGAGCGATTAGAGAAGCGAGTAGAGGAGCGAGTAGAGGAACGAGTAGAGCAGCGAGTAGAGGAGCGAGTAGAGAAGCGAGTAGAACAGCGAGAAAAACCGCGAGTAGAGGAGCGAGTAGAGGAGTGAGTAGAGGAGTGAGTAGAGCAGCGAGTAGAGGAGCGAGTAGAGAAGCGAGTAGAGGAGCGAGTAGAGAAGCGAGTATAGCAGCGAGTAGAGCAGCGAGTAGAGGAGTGAGTAGAGCAGCGAGTAGAGGAGCGAGTAGAGCAGCGAGTAGAGGAGCGAGTAGAGGAACGAGTAGAGCAGCGAGTAGAGGAGCGAGTAGAGCAGCGAGTAGAGCAGCGAGTAGAGCAGCGAGTAGAGCAGCGAGTAGAGGAGCGAGTAGAGCAGCGAGTAGAGGAGCGAGTAGAGCAGTGAGTAAAGGATTGAGTAGAGGAGCGAGTAGAGCAGCGAGTAGGGGAGCGAGTAGAGCAGCGAGTAGAGGAGCGAGTAGAGCAGCGAATACAGGAGCGACTAGAGCAGCGAGTAGAGCAGCGAGTAGAGGAGCGAGTAGAGGAGCGAGTAGAGCAGCGAGTAGAGGAGCGAGTAGAGAAGCGAGTAGAGAAGCGAGTAGAGCAGCGAGTAGAGAAGCGAGTAGAGGAACGAGTAGAGCAGCGAGTAGAGAAGCGAGTAGAGGAACGAGTAGAGCAGCGAGTAGAGGAGCGAGAAGAGCAGCGAGTAGAGGAGTGAGTAGAGGAGCGAGTAGAGCTGCGAGTAGAGGAGCGAGTAGAGCAGCGAGTAGAGCTGCGAGTAGAGAAGCGAGTAGAGGAACGATTAGAGCAGCGAGTAGTGGAGCGAGTAGAGCAGCGAGTAGAGAAGCGAGTAGAGAAGCGAGTAGAGAAGCGAGTAGAGGAACGAGTAGAGCAGCGAGTAGTGGAGCGAGTAGAGAAGCGAGTAGAACAGCGAGAAAAACCGCGAGTAGAGGAGCGAGTAGAGCAGCGAGTAGAGGAGCGAGTAGAGAAGCGAGTAGAGGAGCGAGTAGAGAAGCGAGTAGAGGAGCGAGTAGAGGAGCGAGTAGAGAAGCGAGTATAGCAGCGAGTAGAGGAGCGAGTAGAGGAGTGAGTAGAGGAGTGAGTAGAGCAGCGAGTAGAGGAGCGAGTAGAGAAGCGAGTAGAGGAGCGAGTAGAGCGGCGAGTAGAGGAGCGAGTAGAGGAGCGAGTAGAGGAACGAGTAGAGCAGCAAGTAGAGGAGTGAGTAGAGCAGCGAGTAGAGCAGCGAGTAGAGGAGCGAGTAGAGGAGCGAGTAGAGCAGTGAGTAGAGCAGCGAGTAGAGGAGCGAGTAAAGCAGCGAGTAGGGGAGCGAGTAGAGCAGCAAGTACAGGAGCGAGTAGAGCAGCGAGTAGAGGAGCGAGGAGAGCAGCGAGTAGAGCAGCGAGTAGAGCAGCGAGTAGAGGAGCGAGTAGAGGAGCGAGTAGAGCAGCGAGTAGAGGAGCGAGTAGAGGAGCGAGTAGAGGAGCGAGTAGAGCAGCGAGTAGAGGAGCGAGTAGAGGAGCGAGTAGAGGAGCGAGTAGAGGAGTGAGTAGAGGAGCGAGAAGGGGAGCGAGTAGAGCAGCGAGTAGAGGAGCGAGTAGAGGTGCGAGTAGAGGAGCGAGTAGAGCAGCGAGTAGAGAAGCGAGTAGAGGAGCGAGTAGGGCAGTGAGTAGAGGAGCGAGTAGAGCAGCGAGTAGAGCAGCGAGTAGAGCAGCGAGTAGAGGAGCGAGTAGAGGAGCGAGTAGGGCAGTGAGTAGAGGAGCGAGTAGAGCAGCGAGTAGAGCAGCGAGTAGAGCAGCGAGTAGAGCAGCGAGTAGAGGAGCGAGTAGAGCAGCGAGTAGAGGAGTGAGTAGAGGAGCGAGTAGAGCAGCGAGTAGAGGAGCGAGTAGAGGAACGAATAGAGCAGCAATAAGAACTGCGAGTAGAGGAGCGAATAGAGGAGCGAGTAGAGGAGCGAGTAGAAGAGCGAGAAGGGGAGCGAGTAGAGCAGCGAGTAGAGCAGCGAGTAGAGGAGTGAGTAGAGGAGTGAGTAGAGGAACGAGTAGAGGAGCGAGTAGAGGAGTGAGTAGAGCAGCGAGTAGAGGAGTGAGTAGAGGAGTGAGTAGAGGAGTGAGTAGAGCAGCGAGTAGAGGAGTGAGTAGAGCAGTGAGTAGAGGAGTGAGTAGAGCAGTGAGTAGAGGAGTGAGTAGAGCAGCGAGTAGAGGAGTGAGTAGAGCAGCGAGTAGAGGAGTGAGTAGAGCAGCGAGTAGAGGAGTGAGTAGAGCAGTGAGTAGAGGAGTGAGTAGAGGAGTGAGTAGAGGAGTGAGTAGAGGAGTGAATAGAGCAGTGAGTAGAGGAGTGAGTAGAGGAGTGAGTAGAGGAGTGAGTAGAGAAGTGAGTAGAGGAGTGAGTAGAGGAGCGAGTAGAGCAGCGAGTAGAGCAGCGAGTAGAGGAGTGAGTAGAGGAGTGAGTAGAGGAACGAGTAGAGGAGCGAGTAGAGGAGCGAGTAGAGGAGTGAGTAGAGGAGTGAGTAGAGGAGCGAGTAGAGCAGCGAGTAGAGGAGTGAGTAGAGGAGCGAGTAGAGGAGCGAGTAGAGGAGCGAGTAGAGGAGTGAGTAGAGGAACGAGTAGAGGAGCGAGTAGAGGAGCGAGTAGAGGAGTGAGTAGAGGAGTGAGTAGAGGAGCGAGTAGAGGAGTGAGTAGAGGAGTGAGTAGAGGAGTGAGTAGAGGAGCGAGTAGAGCAGCGAGTAGAGGAACGAGTAGAGGAGCGAGTAGAGCAGCGAGTAGAGGAGCGAGTAGAGCAGCGAGTAGAGCAGTGAGTAGAGGAGCGAGTAGAGCAGCGAGTAGAGGAACGAGTAGAGGAGCGAGTAGAGCAGCGAGTAGAGGAGCGAGTAGAGCAGCGAGTAGAGGAGTGAGTAGAGGAGCGAGTAGAGCAGCGATAAGAACTGCGAGTAGAGGAGCGAATAGAGGAGCGAGTAGAGGAGCGAGTAGAGCAGCGAGTAGAGGAGCGAGTAGAGGAGTGAGTAGAGGAGCGAGTAGAGCAGCGAGTAGAGGAGCGAGTAGAGCAGTGAGTAGAGCAGCGAGTAGTGGAGCGAGTAGAGGAGCGAGTAGAGGAGCGAGTAGAGGAGCGAGTAAAGCAGCGAGTAGTGGAGCGAGTAGAGGAGCGAGTAGAGGAGCGAGTAGAGCAGCGAGTAGAGGAGTGAGTAGAGCAGCGAGTAGTGGAGCGAGTAGAGGAGCGAGTAGAGGAGCGAGTAGAGGAGCGAGTAGAGCAGCGAGTAGTGGAGCGAGTAGAGGAGTGAGTAGAGCAGCGAGTAGAGGAGCGAGTAGAGCAGCGAGTAGTGGAGCGAGTAGAGGAGCGAGTAGAGGAGCGAGTAGAGCAGCGAGTAGAGGAGCGAGTAGAGCAGCGAGTAGAGGAGCGAGTAGAGCAGCGAGTAGTGGAGCGAGTAGAGCAGCGAGTAGAGGAGCGAGTAGAGCAGCGAGTAGAGGAGTGAGTAGAGGAGCGAGTAGAGCAGCGAGTAGAGCAGCGAGTAGAGCAGCGAGTAGAGGAGCGAGTAGAGCAGCGAGTAGAGGAGTGAGTAGAGGAGCGAGTAGAGCAGCGAGTAGAGGAGCGAGTAGAGCAGCGAGTAGAGGAGTGAGTAGAGGAGCGAGTAGAGCAGCGAGTAGAGCAGCGAGTAGAGCAGCGAGTAGAGCAGCGAGTAGAGCAGCGAGTAGAGCAGCGAGTAGAGGAGCGAGTAGAGGAGCGAGTAGAGCAGTGAGTAGAGCAGCGAGTAGACGAGCGAGTAAAGCAGCGAGTAGGGGAGCGAGTAGAGCAGCAAGTACAGGAGCGAGTAGAGCAGCGAGTAGAGGAGCGAGTAGAGCAGCGAGTACAGGAGCGACTAGAGCAGCGAGTAGAGCAGCGAGTAGTGGAGCGAGTAGAGGAGCGAGTAGAGGAGCGAGTAGAGCAGCGAGTAGAGGAGCGAGTAGAGGAGCGAGTAGAGCAGCGAGTAGATGAGCGAGTAGAGGAGCGAGTAGAGCAGCGAGCAGAGGAGCGCGTGTAGTAGCGGATTGGATACCGCCTGTCTAACTCAACGGTTCAAATCCATAAAAAAACCTACGTTTAATTTACCAAAGAAACGATACTTAACCTTTTCACTGCGTGGTATCTGTAACACCAAACACTCTTTATTCTTCGGTCCTATAAAAGCACCCTTTGTTTAGACACCATGTGTAGTGCATAAGACTGAAATATAAAAATCTAGTTTCCTACAGTGTACACAACCCACACAGAGTAGTCTCGGAAGACGCAGCATGGAAAAATGAAGTGAACTGATCCCCCTTGATCGAGTTGTGGGAGGGACCTGTGCCTGGACACCCCTTGTCTTACTCAACATGGATGCCACTTATTGAATCTGAACAAGACTACCACAAACAGATACTAGTATGACGTACGAAGAGTGAAAACGGCTTATCAAAGCCAGATACATGACCAAATGGGAAACCGAACATACTGGTTACACCAAAAACGATGCCTATTACCAGTTGAACCGAAGAGAGCAGGTCGTTGTCTTCAGACTTTGCACTGGCCACAATAGACTGAGGTACCACCTATTCAACAAATTGAAGATATGTGGTACCGACGAATGCCCGTGCGGTACTGGCAAAATGACCGCTGAACATCTGCTGCAGAACTGCCCGACATACGAGG
Organism: Ariolimax columbianus; assembly: GCA_036924085.1. Taxonomy (NCBI): domain Eukaryota; kingdom Metazoa; phylum Mollusca; class Gastropoda; order Stylommatophora; family Arionidae; genus Ariolimax; species Ariolimax columbianus. The sequence goes on from JAVGWX010000011.1 coordinate 57,956,290, forward strand.
ATCAGAGAGAGCAGATGTGGCCATCACCAGTGGAACTGCAAGACAAGTTCTATGGCAGTGGCGACAGCCTCAGGATGACCGCCGCTTTTTTCGAAAAAATAATGGTTTCTGTCTGACTGCGTACGAAGAAGAAGAAGAAGAATCTGAACTAGTGTATCATGACACATGAAAAACTTCAAGAGATATGGAATCAAGTGATGATGAGGCATGCAACTGTGGTGCAACATCAAGGCCAAGGCAACCTGATGATCTGCTCAAACCTTCTGGAAACATGCAATGTTGCGGACATGTTTAGGGGGAATGACAAGGTAATCCAGGCGTCCGAACATTGGAAACATGATATCTGATGTTGTGCCCAGGACAGGGAAATTAAGTAAGTAAGACCTGTACATTTATCGATCTCAGTCTTCTTAGTGTCTCTGCTTGCTGCAGTGCTTTTCTGTCTCTTCTATCGTTCATAGAAACGGCATACATTCAATTACAACTACACGAATATGCAAATGTTTAATAAAGAAAAAAATATACCAGTCAGTGAAAAGTATAAATCTGCACGCAATTACCAGTACATCAAATATTGTCGATTTTATGGCTTCATGTGCAATGAATGGGATAAGCATTGTGTTTAGCGGGGCAGGTCACATTTATGCATTTGAGCAAAATAGATATGGCTTCACTTTGAATATTTTAAAAGTGGGCATTATTCCAGAGAGAAGCTAAAACGTGTGTGTTTTTTTGCGGCAAAGATATCAAATGTACTCCTCGATTTGAACACTCTTCAGTTTACCCTTTTCCTAAGCCAGTCTGCCTTGTTGCATTCTGTTATCCAGGATCACCACGTGGAGGGGAAGCAGAGTCTTGGCAGCTTTGGGTCGCTAGTCCTGACGCTAGCAGTCAGTGTTGAATCGCTGACCGTTACAGCTTATCACTGCTAAGCATTTTGATTCCGTATTTGTAAATGAATCGGGATTCAAATCACGGTCAATCAGGCGGCATAGACACCTTGCTGCTAGGCAGACGTCAGTTAGGGAAGTCTACCAACTATGCACATCGTTTGACATCTATACATCCTAGATCTACTGTAAAAAAAACTAACCATTTTGTCTTCAATTACTGTAACATAAGTACATATGTCTTATATTCAGTAATTTAAGACAAAGCGGGTAGTTGACAACTGGTCATCCTACTTACAAACGCCGAGACCGAGTATAAATGCATTGTTAACAATGTCGCCTACTACAGTACGTGCAAAGGGTGTTGTCTTTACCTCATATATTACCCTGGTCAGTGTTTAAAAGAAAGTTGGGTGTAATCTGAGAGCCTTACCACTGTGGTATCATCGGTGTCAAGGAAGAAAAGGTAAGTGCTGTTACTTGGAGCCTGAAGATAAGAGTGGACGAATGGGAGATAATTGAACACGTCAACAGGAACAGTTACTGGCGATAAATCTGCCGTTTCAAGCCAAAGAGTGGATGATAAGAGGCTGTATTCGCCGTTCAGTGTCACTTCTGCGTGTCTTCGCTCCGATACAATCTGCGTTTCTGATCCAATTTTTTTTTTAAATTGTGCTGTTCTGTTATCAAATCCTGGTGTAAAAACATTTAATGCTTGGCTTCACCGGCGATAGATCGCAATGCGAAAATAATGTGCGTGCTCGAATTTCCGCAAATAAAACAGTTGATAGCCGGCAACAGCAGAACATCCAGACATACACTACCAAAGCATAACATCCAAATGTCTTCTTCTTCTTCGACGATGAATTGATCTGTGTTCGCCCTGAAAATTACGCTTGTGAAAGTCTGTCACAGTTTACAACAAGACAGCGGTATCTGCGCCAATTGACCAGACACATCCGATTTCAGAACTACATTTTTTGAACCGGGTTTGTCTAATATCTTAGGCAGACTGCACGGTTGTAGCCTCTATTGAGGACTGGTACTTTGAGGCAGAATGGGGTCAGTGACCGTGATGCAAATTATTTATCATATTGATCTCCTTATCTTCATTGAAATGTGTTTTTGTCTTAGTCAATGGCGAGAGCTGATAGGAGACAGCATTCGATTTCTGTGTTCTTGATTAAACCTCTCTATCTAGCCTTCCATCTTGAACCCTGTGCCCAATCATTTGAATTCACTGACTTGTTTAAGCTCTGTATTTTGTATCTGTATATTTAGTGTTTTCTCTATTCTACTGATTTCCATTGCCTCAGTCTTTGCTCTACTAATCCTCGAATTATAACTATCGCAGGCATTGTCAAGGGCATGTTCTTTGAGCTTTTTTTCGTTTGAATTAAAGAGACTGATCATCTGCAAACAGGAGCTCGTTCATTGTGGTGGTGTCTGATTTTGCTTCAGCTGTTATTCGATCCATGTCTACAAGGAACAAAAGTGGTGTTAGTACACATCGCTGTCTTATCTCTGTCTCAATCGCAAACAACTTATTGATTTCGCTTGGTGTTCTCACAGAACATTGGCTGTATTTATAAATTGCTATTATAGTTTGAAATAATTCTGCACAGACAATGATCTGTTACTGATTCCATTCAATAGTTTGTTCACAAATCTGTTAGAGTAAATGGGGCGTTTGTCCAACAACTTCCTTTTCTGAAGCCAAACTGTGTGTTACCTAATTGTCTTTCGACTATTGGTCTTGTTGATTTTCAGGATCTTCGCGCACATTGTACTTGAATGGCTCAAGAGAGTTATTCCCCTGCAAGTTTCAGTCTCTTTTGTTTTATTTTTTCTTTTAAATGGATATAACTATTGATTTTGGCCAGTCCTACGGAACTTCCATTGTTGTCCATGTTACATATACATATATATATATATATATATATATATATATATATATATATATATTCACACATACACACACACACACACATACACAAACACACACACAAGCACATGGACACGCAGTTTCTATTTATTTATTATAAAGATTCAAAATAAAGGCAAACGTTATCATCAGATTAGTGAAATCTTTGTTGTTGCTGTTATTACGGATCGAACGGCATCCGGGCTCTCGCCCTTCGTCCCAATACCATGTAATGGTATCTGCGTGAAGTGAAATCTTGAAGAAAAGCCTAACAGACGGTCAGTAAGACGCGCTGAAAATCTTTGAAATTAGCAGTTCATGTAGTCTTCACGCCAACAATCGATGATGGTCTACGGTAGCTTGACAGACCATTCACGCAGCATTTCTATTTAACCGCGAGTGGAAGAAGATAAGGCAAGCGTTGGTAAACCATCGCTGGTTGATTTCATGAGAAATAGTTATGTTTCTTAACTTCGTCAGTTCTTTTGTAATTTCAGTCGACGATCAAGACAATCAACCAGGACTTTTATGAACAATATAATGTTTTGTGAACAAAGACTATTGTCAACAACAGGACCTTTGTAAGCAACATAACGTTAATGAATAAGGTTATATATATCAACAACAGCACAACTTGGAACAACATTACTTTTATGAACAAGGTCGCCTATATCAATAACAGGACTTTTGTGAACTTTACTTGAATGAAAAAGGTCACCGCCATGAACAACATGACCTCTTCTAACAACCGAAACTTTATGAAAAAAACATGCCCTTCTGGGATAAGCATTGTCATTGATTTTGTTTGCGCTATTTTGATGTAACTTTATATTAACATTTGTCGTGTCATTTTGATTTGCCAATCAAATCAACAGCACATATATGAAATAAATCCTACTCTTTACCACATTTGATTTGTGTTTTCTGTCATGTTTATATAAGGATAATACCACTATCACAAGCATTAACGTCGAAAAACAGTCACCTTGAAAATAACCGACAATTCCTAACGTTTCTGTAAGTTCTATTAACAAGAATTCTATATACACAGGGTTTCTAAAGAACACCATTATCGAGATCATCTTTGACGGTCTGTATCTATAGCATGTCGATGTAACTTTGCAGACTAAATGGTCTTGCATGTCTGGTTCTGTAAACTAGCCATCTTCTGTAACACATAATGCTCGCAGAGCAATTTAAAACTCAATCAGCTATCGTGTATCTTTTTATGTCGCCAGAGTTCTCCGGGAGACGTAATTTTTCTCATATAGATTCTGATATATTCAATCCCTGCCTCTGTAGTGTTTCTTAAACACCGCCAATACACCTTGTTCTTGGTGCCTTTGTTGGTCCCGTTATTATTAAGGATAATTAAACGCCTGATAGAATATGAACAAGATGGCAAAAATGTCATGATATAACCAAATGAACTATTACATCAGAAAACGGAAAATAACAGCACTGACTGATGAACTGGTTTTACATAGACTGTGCTACAATTCCAAACAACGATAATGCAGCATTAAAAATCGCATAAAAGACTATCTAATGAGTTTAATAGTGTGATTTTTCAATTTAAAAAAATCATTGTTGCAATTGTAATATTTTTAAGTAGACTGAAATCGTAATGCAAGTGACTGAAATCAGGCATTCCTAAGCGCTGCTTAGAGTAAATAAAATCTAGTGCTGCACATATGCTTCAATAAATGACTACATGCACACTTCTGCAGGAGAACATCAGGAAGAAGAGCGAAAGGTAGGTCAAGGAAAATGTGGATAGACAAGATCTGCAGTAAAGATAAGTGACACTCGGGTTTTGAGAGAGACGAAAGACAAATACTTACCACCACACTGGGATACAACTCGGTAGAACCAATTTACCAGGAAAACAAAGATAGATGTATACTGCTCGACCTATCTGCCTGTCTTGACATATGGATGTGAGTCATGGGCAATGACTACAGCCCAAGAAAGGCAATTAGAAATGAACTTCAGAAATGAGGTACCTAAGAAAGGCGGTTCAGGTGACGAAAAGGGACAAGATTCGTAACCAGACAATACGTAGCAATCTTGAAGTTCAACCCCTGCAGACACAAGTGGAGCAGTCCCAACTACAGTGGTTTAGCCATGTCTGTAGAATGGAAGAAGATCGGATACCAAAGCGGTCAAGAGAGATCAAAAGTCAAGGACGCAGACCCTGAGGACGTCCCAAAGTACGTTGGGAAGACAACATACGACAGTTCCTAAGTGATAAAGGGCTGAATGGGAAAAAGGCCAGGAAAAAGACGGCGGATAGAGCAGTGTGGCGTTCTCTTTGGCAAACCTCTACACCTCACGGTAGAAGAGGAGCGACTAAGTAAGTAAGAACCAATTTACTTTATTCGAGCTATTTAAGATGGACGAAAAAAATCCATAATTGTATTCGGGGTATGGGAGAGATATTAAGAGACATATTTTCCCTCGATTCAATTTTTAATTACTTAAATGACATAGTGCGCCGAACTTTGACCCTCTGTTTGCAGACAGATCTGTTAGATAGCACCACCAGGTTATCTGGTCGAGCACCCGTTTCCAATCTTCCCTCAGGGAAACGCGTTCGACTGAGCAATCACTCCGCGGGGCTAAGCAACTTATCGTCGGCTTCAGAAAGTCACTACGCATGTCCTCAAATAGTCGCCCTTCTTGACAAGTGGCCTCTGGGCATATCGGTGGAGTTCCCCACGACTTGTGCCTTTCAATTACTGCCCCTTGGTGTGTCTTTCTCTCCTGCTTTGATGCATATCTTGTCTTTCGCTCTTACTTGTTCTTGCCATTATCTGAAATGGACAATATTCGATGTTTTCTTTGTTCCTTATTTCAGTGCCTAATCTTTTCGTTACATTATTTATTACCACACGCCTCGTATAATTGTATTCGTCAGTCGTCCTGCATACTTCCACGTCTTCTTTCTCTAACTTTATATCACTCTGTAAAACCTACCAACAGTTATTGAATGCAATCTGATATTTTCTTCTGTCACCCCACCGTCTGTTCAGATAATGCCATAAGTAGCGAAGTCTAATCTTAACATTTTTCAACATTTTGTATGTTTCCGCACGGCAGCAGTTTGTTTTTGTGTATTGTATTGAAACTATCTATTAAATAAAACAACAGCACTAATGCCATTTATTTTTCAGTCTCTGCGTTACTTTGTTGTCCTGGTTGTCTAAATGGCAGAGCTGGTAGAGCAGTGGATGCGCACTCGCGACATTATTATCGGTAAATTGTGTTTTTAGGGTAAGCAATGTTTGGACAAGACTACATGCATTGTGTACAATATTTTGGACAAGGTACATTTTCCTAAGCAGAAACGTGAACTTATTAGAAAGAGGACCGATTAAACGTGAGTTTACTTGATGTCCAAAGCACAAATTGTAAAATAAGCTTGAAATGTCCCTAACAGAACGTGTCAAAGTGTACTAGTTAATATAAAAATAATGTGTATAATATATACGTGTATTAACTACTCAAGTCGGTAGATTTTGGGCGAACTCTTTCATATTTTGTAATCTCAATCGCGGCCTGGATTGAATTGTGAATGTGTTCACAGCAGCTGATTGCTTGCATCACGGTGAGCGGAAAAGAGCCAACCACGACTTTATTCCGCCTCCATATGGCGACTCTGGAAACGGGCTGCGCTAGTTATTTGTGTAGTCTGGGCAAGGGATATGGTTGCAGTGAGAAGGCAAACCCTGTATTAAAAAATAACAATCGGAAATCAGATTGTCCGGTCGATATGCGCAGATATAGCAACATCGTTATAAACTACAACGCAATGTCACCACGTCTTTTTCAGGATGAACTCAGTAGAAGAAGTTATCTAAATCACAATGCGATTTTCACGAAGAAATGAAAGTAATGAAGGTTCAGTTAAATATTGCTGTATTTAAAATAATCAATAGATGTATCTTTTCAGCCAAATGACAGACAAATTAATTAATCTTGTTTCTTTATTTTGGTGTTATCTGGTGTCATCCAATATTTTTTGTTTTTTGTGTGTGCTCTTTCTTGATTTGTTGACCAAATAATTGACATCCAAAAAATAAGATTGGCTTTTTCTGACTTTTCATCAAGAAAATTATTTTCTCAGATTTACACAAAAGTATATCATTTTCTAGAATAAAATAAAATAATACGTAAAAAAAACAAACCTTTCGAAAAACAGTTTTTGATTAAAGAGAAAAAGTTCCATTTTGGCACAGCTCATACAACGACCTGTTTACTACTGGTGTACTTAAATATTCAAAGAAAATGCAAAGCACTACTGCTTATTTAATAGAATAGTGTTGATCTGGAAGGGGTATTCATTCTTGCAACAACACAACATTTGAAGGGCAAACCCAAATTGTAAATGTGGTGATACGAAACACATTCTAGCAACATTTTGACGATTTAATACAGTCTGAATATCAATGTTCAATCAATGAACACTTGTCAAGTTTCCTGTGGATCACCTGGTTTCAGTATATACACGTCAATTCCTTCTGAATTGAGCCATTCACTCCAGCTCTCTCAAGGATTTCCGAGTTTCCTGTAATCGTGTCCCGATATCATTTTCTCCAAGGAGCGTTGTAGCATGCATTTACGTCTCAACATTAAATACATTGGACATCTACAAATCGTCCATAGAATGTGCAATGAACTACATATGTCTTTTCATTTGCGAATCTGGTTTTAACGTCACCATACATGTAATATATATATATATATATAATATATATATATATATATATATATATATATATATATATATATATATATATATATATATGCATACAGGAGCCGGCTCCAACACAACGCCTACTCCACCTGATCCAGAGCCGGAACCTAGTATAGAAGAGGTCCGTACCGCAGGACAATGTTTGGAGAAAGAAAAATAACCAGGATGCGATGATATTCCTTTTGAATTTATTCAAACATAAGGGCAAGCCAGTGTCAGCATCTATCACGCACTATCTAGAAAGGTCTGGCACAGTGTAAAATAGCTAAGAACATGGACAATATATGTGTATGTATCTGTCTCCGAGCAAGGCGATTTGAAGCAATGCACCTATTAGCGAACCATCGCTTTAATAAGTCTTGCCAGCGAAATCCTATTACGAGGATACAAAAACAAGTTCAACAAGGAGGTCCATGAAGTACAGACAGTTTCAAGAAAAGCCTGGGGCACAAGGAATTCCATTTTTAACATAAGGAATTTTATAGAAAAATGCAGAGAGTATAATGTCGACTTACACACTTGCTTTATAGATTACACGAAAGCGTTCGACCGTATACAACACCAAGCGTTATGGACCATAATGAAAGAAATGGGGTTCCCAACACACATTATTCACTTGATCGAATCACTATACCATGAACAAACAGCTTTGACCAGAATAGCCAGCGACACATCAAACTAGTTCGAAGTTCAAAATGGTGTAAGACAGGGGTTCATACTCTCATCTTTATTGAAGATATATTCTGAATCTATAATGAAGAACGTCAAAAATGTTGGAAAGTATGACAAGTTCGAACCATTAACAATTGGTGGGAACGATATAACAGAACTCAGATATGCAGATCACACAATTGTTCTCTCAAAGAGCTCTGCAGGACTGGAAGGGATGACCACGTCGGTAAAACAACACAGCCAAAACCAAAATATGTACCTGAATATAAGTCAAACCAAAATAATGAACACAAACAAGACAAAGACCAAACCTAAGGTTATTATAAGATCAACAGGAAATTTAGAAAGAAACAAGTTTTGAGCACATCGGCTACATTATAAGCAATAATCAAGATTGCCTGAAGGAAGTCAGACGGAGAATGACTATGGCAATGCAGAGGTTGAATGATATGTGATGGGATCAAGATGCTGAGCAGCGCATGAGCTGCAGTGGTCAGCGACTCATAGCTGACTGCTAGTGTCAGGGCCAGCGAACCAGAGCTGCCAAGACCCTTCTACACCTCCACGCGGTGATCCTGGATAACAGGCTGCAGCAGGGCAGACTGGCTAAGGAGAAGGGATCGAAGAGGGAATGCTAACCTGGTACTCAAAAAATGCTTGCTGAAGTTGGATGTGTTGGATCGAAAGGTGCAAATATCGCAGTCAAGCTATAAACTACGACACAACGCATTCCGTTCTCTGGACTACATTCTGCTTCTTAAGCCCTTTCATGGTTTGGTAGCGGGAGATTGAGAACGAACGAACGAAGAAGAAGAAGAAAAATGATATGTGCAAATTATGCCAGAACTTGAAGAGAGAGAGACTGAGCACCAATGGTATGCCCGGAGTGCAGTGACGTCGATTCTTAAAAAAAGAAACAGAAACATGCTAGAACTCGAATAATATCTAATAATAACTTGTATCTTCCCGGTGGCAACGTACGGATGTGATAGGTGGAATACCACTTAAAAACAGGATTTAATATTTTGAACTAAAAGGCTACAGAAGGGGACTCAGAATATCATGGATAGCGAAAAGGAAGATTGCTGATGTCCCAAAAGAACTGGATATCGAGGAAAATTGGTTCGTAAACAATATATTGTCCAGAAAGCTAAACTATTTTGGCCACATCAAAGAGAGAACGATACTTGGAGCAGGGGGCAGGGGGGGTGGGGGGGGGTGGGGGGGTTTGGGGTTGGGGGGGGGGGTATGTTGCCTGGAAACGGGGCAAAGGCAGATTGAGGAGAAGATGAACACAAGACATCACAGTGGTCGTGAAGATGACAGCGACAGAAGCGTGAGTTCTAGCTTGAGATAAAGAGTTTTACAGATCGGCTGTTGTGAATGCGATGTTCTGCAAAGGAAATGCCACATGATGATGATGACGGCATATGTATGAGTGTGTGTGTGTTTGAGAGAGAGAGAGAGAGAGAGAGAGAGAGAGAGAGAGAGAGTGGGTGCTTGTGCTGAAAGGGAGGGAGACAGAAGAGAAGAACTAGAAAATATCGATGACAATGAAATGGTAACGAGACGACATAGAAAAGATCGGACAAAATTAGAAATTGAGGAATGAGAAAAGAGAGATAGAAGAAATATGATGAGAGATAAAGAAAAGTAGAAGTAAAAAAAAAGAAGACGAAATGATAAATCCAGACACAAAAAAGTAGAGAGAATTAGATAATTAGGTTGGCTTTTTTTCTCTTTCTGTTTTCCTGAGAAACGCAACAGCTCCGGGCATTGGTAACTTAATCAAAGCAGTGGAGCAGCCAGTGAGATGATGTTGTCGGGAAATAATAGGGGATTAATTAAGTAACGAGAGCAGTAAAGTAGCTTTACCATCAACAGGGGACATACCAATGATTGTAGGCGTTACTTTATAACACGTTTGCCTTTCATCACCGGGTAATAACGTGGCGTCAATCAACGCGAATGTCCAAGCTCAGTTCAAACATCGACAAAGTAGTGCCAACAATGGGAAAGAAAAGTATATTGTAAGCACTCGGAGAACATACACACTAGACAATAACAGTTTTAGCAAATTGTGTTCTTTGTTGTTTGTTCTCAAACTCTCGCTACAAATTCATGAAAAGGACCTCGCATGTAGCAGGATGTAATGCGGTTGAACTGAACGGGCGATATTTGACTGCGATATTTGCGTCTGTCGGTCCGACACATCCGAATTCAGCATGCTATTTTGTGGGGTTAAGGTTAGATTTCCCTCTTCGATCCATTCTCCAAAGCCAGTCTGCCCTGTTGTAGCCTGTTATCCAGGATCACCACGTGGAGGGGAAGCAGAGTCTTGGCATCTTTGGATCGCTAGTCCTGACGCTAGCAGTCAGTGTTGGATCGCTGACCGTTACAGCTTAGCACTGCTAAGCATTTTGATTCCGAATTCGTAAATGAATCTGGATTCAAATCACGGTCAATCAGGCGGCATACACACCTTGCTGCTTAGGCAGACTTCAGTTAGGGGAATCTACCAACTATGCACATCGTTTGACATCCATACATCCTAGATCTACTGAAAGTCTAATAATGTTATTCTTTGCTTAAACTTTCTCAGGCCCAACTATTGCAACCATGGTAGATGTACTAAGTCAAGGGGTTTTATCGGAGGGTTGGGTGGTATTCATACACATTGGGTCTAGGGAATACGTGTAAGGGGTGGGGGAAGAGGAGCTGGATCTCAGAACATTTGTAAATTTTCTATAAATAGGTATGTACTTAATGTGGTTACCTTTCATCTGTCTTCATCACATCCACCGTTAGATTAAATAGATGAAGTTACTAACATCTTTAAAGACATACTGGCACCCACCTGCTGATGATAATGTTATTGATGCTGATTATGATGATTTTGAAAGTCTGTCTAAGTGGTAAGTGGACATATTTGGCGATCCATTTTATTGGTATCGTAAATCATCTATGTACCCGTTCTTTCTGCGCCTGATGGCTTTAGTGGTAGAGCACTTTCTTGTCATGGTAAAGGCACGGGGTTCAACCCCCGATACCGGCACGTTTCAGCTGACCTAACTGTAAAGACGGCACGGTATTTATAAATGTGTTACCTTACCTAAGACATCGAGGAAGTTAACAGGTTATCCCATATCACACAATAAATGACTTAGTACAAATATGTTTCAGGTACTTCATCCCCGACGGCAGGGACTCATTTATTTATCATTTTCCTCAACAATTTTTATTGACCGCATTGTTTAACCACTTGCCTATCAGTTAAAGAAAATACATGGACATTATTTGTGGAGTATTAATAAATAATCTCAGGTAAACGGCTGACACAGTTCCGATAGTTAGGAGCAAGCATCAGCTACTGTAATCGGTGATTCAAAAAGGGAACAAAGGTCAAGTGAATGGATTATATATTAACAATGCGAAAACAGAATCGAAGGTAATTAACAAATGGAAATCTACTCTACAGATAAAAACAGACGATCAAATACTGAAACAAGGTCAAGAGCTTTTCCTATCTTTGGAATATAATAGCCAAAGACGGAAGAGGTGAAATAGAAATCAAGAAGAATAGAATAGACATGGGCAATTTTGGTTTCTCCAATATTATTCATTCTCATTTTTCGTCATCCAAACAAGTAAATCGCAAATTAAAAATAAAAGTGATGTATACTCGTTTTTTTTGTAAAGACACTGGGACAACGAACAAATGGTTAGAGAAGAGAATAGAATGTAATGATATTTGGAGATGTCGAATATGAAAAGAAACAAAAACAAGAAACCTCAATCGGTCAAAAACGGTGGCGGTTGTAAGAAGCGACATTTTGCAAAGGTTATGCTTCTACAGTTTCTTCTATAACTCATCTCATAACAGAATGTCAGCCCCTCCTCTACCTTTCTCTCTCTGTCTGTCTGTTTGTCTGTCTCTAACTTATTCAATTTCTACTTCTCTTTTACTTGTCTTTCATCCAACAAAATATATCTCGATTTCTCTCTCTCTCTCATTCTCTATATTCTCACTCTCTCCCTCTCTCTATCTCTTCTTATTTTATCCATTCCGCTTCTAGTGTAAGAAATCGTTATCTGTTACTCAACTGACAAAACTCTAGATAACCAACTGTCTTTCTCCCTCACTATTTCCTTTCGTTCTTGTCCTACTCAATCCTTCTCTCTCTTGTCCCCTTCCATTTCTCCTTTCTCTCCCCACCCCCCCCCCCCCCTTACATCTCACAAAACGTTCGTTACTCCACATTGGCCGTGTCACATTATGTCATCTTTCTCTCGTTCGTATAATTTCGTGTTGTTATTTTTCGTTCTCTTTTTTTTCTCCTTCGTATCTCTTTCACTCTTTCTTCTTCCTCTTCTCATACGTCCTTTCCCTCTTTCTCTCCTCCTCTCGTTTTCCCCTCACCCGTCTCTCTCATCACCCTTCTCTTTCCTCTCTCATCTCTTCTCCGTCTCTTTCCTTACCTCATCTCCTTTCTTTCATCCTTCCTCCTTTTTCCTTAGTCAACAACTATCCCCCTCCCTCCTCTCATCCAGCCTTCTCATTTACGCATCCTTCTCTTCTCTCCCTTCTACTTCTACTCCTCCATTCCTTTTACTACTCTCATCACTCCTTCCTAACCTCCTTCTCTCCATTCCCACCTTCCTTCTCTACTTCTTTCTCCCCTTGCGCCTCTCATCTCTCTCCTTCTCCACTACCACGCCCTCCTCCCTTCTACTCCCTCTTTTCTTCAACACCCTTTACTCTCCGTACTCTCACTTCTTCCTCTCTCCCTATCCCTTCAATCTCTTTCCTCACAACCCTCCTTTTCTCCCCATCCCTCCTTCCTCTTTCCTCACCCCTCCTCCCTCTCCCCCAACCCCTCCTTCCTTTCTCCTCATCCCTCCTTTCTCTCTCCTCACCCCTCCATCCTACCTCCACTCTCCCGCCGCCCCATCTATCACGTCCTTAACACCAAATGTCTCATTACCCGTCCCTTAACCAGTGACATAACTCAATATTGTCAACCCCCGAAGAGAAATCTCAAAATTTCGCCAGAGAAGATTGGACTTTTCTATTTTGGACCATCCAAGACGTCGGGCGCTGATTAACTCTATTCCTAACCCATCCGCAGCCTTAGTTGTGAAAACCCATCGGGTCGTAATCATCAACGCGTCGAGCAATCACGGTCTGCTCAATCTATTGACTCTACGGTACCACCGTCAGATCTCCTGGGGACAGAACATTCCCTGGCGTTTGTTTTGTTCTTGTATTTGCCCTGCTTTAATTGTCTCGTTCCGTTAACACAGGGTCAAATGTCAGCGTGCATATAATACATATGTTTATATGTGTGTATGTATATGTATATATGTGCATGTGTGTGCATGTGTGTATGAACGTAGGTATGTATGTGCGTTCCAGACGGAGAAGTTACCATTTGCAGACGGCGCAAACCAAAGGCCTGATCCGGAAGGAAAGAACAGAGAAACCACTCTCATCGGCAGCAGAAGACAGAATGTGCAAAGCATGCAATAGAAGGTTCTTTTCTCGCATTGGACTGATCAGCCACATGAGGTCCAGCAAACATCACACTGAAACATGTCAGCCAGGTAAGAAACAAAACAAAACAGAAAACATGCAACAAGGATAATGTCGGTGGTCGTCATCGACAACGATGGACAGTTATCATGTATGTGTGTGTGTATGTGTATGTATGTATGTGTGAATGCAAATGTAGGTGTGCTTATGTGTATGTACGTGAGTCCGTGCTTGTCACCGATATCCTACAAAACGTTGGATGGACACAAGTACAAAAACAACATTTATGTTAAAACTCAGACTTTATCTGGTTCGAAATGCAACACACATGAGACTAACAAACTAACCAAAACAATAAGGATCATTTTAAATGAGCAAATCTGGCTCGCTAGCTTTCAGCTGAACTATTCGAAGTAGAGAAGGTGACGAGTGAAAGCGATGTGGCGTTGGAGAATAGACGCAGTAGAATACATTAACACAGAAAAGGAGAATGTGTAAATGACATTTAAATAAAGATAAAAGTTGACAAGGAGACTTAGACAAGGGTATGAGCCCTTCAAATATAGAGATCTCTTCAGTGTAGAGCATTGCAAACTATACCACTAGCAATCAAATATCCTGCTATGTGTGGACAATTGATCTGAAAAAAAGCTCTCCAAATGGTACCCCGATATTAATGCGGGGAAATGCAAGTAAGTGTCTTGTTTTTCCTGGAATTGACAGAAGAAAATGATCTTTTGAAATATGTTTAGGAAGTATGTAAATGCTAGGCACAGAATGTCAGCACAAAAGACAATTATTGCCACATTCACAATGTGGAAGAGAAGAAATGTGGCGTTTTCTTGCTAATTGTTGCCTAGCTTGCTCGTCTAGATTCCCATTGTTGTCTCAACAAATCTACAAGCTGCTGGTAGAATCTTGTCAGCGAGATTCACTACTCAATTATAACGAAACGTGTGAAAGCTGACATTCTGACCTGTGTCTTAGAACCTGAAACAAGAGAGTTTTGGAATTGAATTTCGGATCTCCATGCACTATATTTAGGCAGCACTATGCGAGATTGTGATACACACACACGCACGCACGCAAACACACACACACGCACACACCACACATAACACACCACACAACACACACACACACACACGCACGCACACACATCAACACGCACGCACGTATGCACCCATGCAAGCACCCACGCAATCACACCCACACACACACACTTATGAGTCAGTAGAATATATAGGCATCTATACGAATCTGTCGCCACTACAGTCATGTTGGTAGCAGAAATCTAGACCTCAAACATGGGATTTACGCTTAAGAAGCCATAACATCTGTCGTGATGAGATAATGCCCGTGTTTTAGGCGATACCTTACAAATGAAATGGTTTTTACAAGAAATTGGAAACGGTGTATTTGTTTTGCTCTGTAAACATAATCGTAAAATCAGGAGTGTGTTCGTGCTCTTATAACATAAGAAAACCGAATCTCCAATACTTGAAACTCCCACTTTGATAATCATCGACTTTATTTATACATCCTTTTTTATTATGGTTGGTAGGTTGGTTATTGATCCAGCGGCTTATTTTATCCTGCCCTTTGGCCCAATGCCCTTATAAATTATGAGTCATTGTCTAAGCAGATTTTGTTATTAATTGTTTGGGTAGATGAACACTCGCTGCGTTGTTGGTTACATGTTCATGGGATAAAAGCTATTGGTGTAAACTCTGATGAAAATATCCAGGCGTTTCGACTACGTCTTGCCAGTGGATTGATGTAGCTCATGACGAGGGAGTGAAGTTAACGACTGCTCAAATCTTCCTCTCATGAATCTATTGAAACTCGGTCACAGCGTCTGCTCTGACTCTATATTCGGTTGCGGTTGACAATTGTCACTATTAATAGTCTCCGTCTACGCTACACCAACATACCTCGTATATTGCTGTCTAATCATCCAGCAATGACTGGCACAGTAAACGTTGATCGTCACGCATGATTGCGTCCCGAAGAGCAGCAATAAACTCACTCCGCCGTAGCCGGTTTGTGCCTTCCTATGTACGTTGCCCCGGTTCTGATTCATGGTGTTAATTCGACAACTATGAATCTTTGCCAAGTTGTCTTAGGCAGACCTCTGATTTGCCTTTTCCATGGGGTCCATGTCGGGGAGGTTCTGGTGACGGTGTCAATATTTGTTATTGGGACACTGTCGTTCAAATTCATACGTCTAGCGCTGATGAGAGTTTTTATATCTTTTTGGCTTCTCTGTGCAAGCATTTATCGGTTGGTGGTGGCGATCGCTTGACAATTAAATGAATCTTTCTGAGACAGTATGTGGTCGGTTGACATATTGGAAACTAATAATAAGAACGCGATTAGTAAACAATTGGACGCACATACTTATTTGTATGATTTTCAGAGCCAATGAAAAGTGTTTCAGAATCAGGCTCAGTGGTGTGAAACACTGGGAACTCGATCCCATTTGAAATCACATAATTGTGTCTCAGGAATTTGTAAAATGATATATTCAAATGTAATTTATTACACCTTAGTCTGTTTAAATGACAGCGTGAAACATTTGAAAATATAATTATACTACAGCAGGGTTGTGTCCACAGAGAGGTTGCCAAACAATAGTCTTGTATAGTCTAATATGTGTTGTTCTACATGTAATTAACATGATTGATTTCATTTCGTTTCAGGTGAAGCATACGGTCACTACTGCAACTGGTCCTTCTAGAGGAAGTCTGTATATGAGCATAACTGTGGCGGTTTTAATATTAATGGCTTTATACGAAGAGGTTAAGTATCGACCTGTAACATTGGGGTCAGGTGAGACAGAATGATTTAGAGATGGAAGCGTAACACAGGAGTCAGGTGAAACATACCGATTTAGGGATGGAAGCGTAATATAGGAGTCAGGTGAGACATACCGATTTAGGGATGGAAGCGTAATATAGGAGTCAGGTGAGACATACTTATCTATGAATGGAACCGTTATATCGTGGTGAGGTGAGACATACTGATCAAGGTGAGAGTAAAGAGTAACATCGGGGCCAGGTGATGCATAGTGATCAAGTGATCTAAGAATAACATCGTAATCAGGTTATAGAAACGGATCAAGGTGGAAGTAAAGAGTAGCATCAGGGTCAAGTGAGACATACTGATCAGGGGGAAGGAAAGAGTACCATCAGGGTCAAGTGAGACGTACTGATCAAGGTGGGAGCAGAAGTAACATCTTGGTCTGGTGTGACACACTGATCTTCTTCTTCTTCTTCTTCTTCTTCTTCTTCTTCGTACGCTGTCAAACGTCAACCTGCCACACTGATCAATCCCCACCTCTCCAGGCCTGACTTTCTTGTTGGGCTCATAGAAAGCGACCGTTTCACAGCAGTCTGTACACTGACGATGGGGTTGATAGTGTAATCCCTATAGTCGTTAGCTTACTGAGGAGCTTTGAAATGCACTACAGTCAGGAGGGCCTCGATATACCTTCTCAAGTACTCCTCGGGATATAAGAACTGCCTCTGTACTCAACCATCGAATCAACGTCGTCAATTGCTAAATAACTCAGTACAAGTGGCCTCCATTAACAACTTGATGACTTTACTAACCCCATACACAACCCTTTTCAGTCGACATGTGCAGTGTGTTTCGAAGGTTAAAGTGATCGAGTGTTGTTTTAAACTGGGGTATCATCGATGTTTCTACACACCTCCTAGAGGAGATAGTGTGACACGCCTAGATGTCAAACAATAACACCATAATGGTAACAAGTGCCCCCAAGAATTAGTGCCAGCTCTATACTATTGGGCAGGTTTAATGTTAACAAGGAAAAGCTTGCTATCTAGGTCCCAAATAATCACACTTTCAACAGAGCTAGTATGCCTCAAGAACGAAATCACCCACAAACGTACAACCAAAAACCAAATGTGTAGGACCAGAATGTTGAGCAGTGTATTAGTTGCATTGATCAGCGACCGGAAGCTAAGTGCTAGTGTCAGGGCCAGCGACCCAGATCTGCCAAGCCCATTCTACACTTCGGCGCAGTGATCCTGGATAACAGGCTGCAACACGGCATACTGGCTAAGGAGAAGGGATCGAAGACAGACGGCATCCCTGTACTCAAATATGCCATGCTGAAGTCTGATGTATAGGACCAAAATGTGCCAACTGTAAACTACGACACAAAAAATTCCGTTCTCGGGACAAAATTCTGCTACTTGTAAAGCCATTTTTAGGGCTTGATAGCGGGAGATTGAGAACGAACAAAGAAGAAGAAGGTAATAAAATGTTTGACCGAAAAACAATCCATACAAGACTGAGGACGTGATTTTCTCATGACTGACCTGTTGGATTTCCAGAACAAAGGAATAGCTTCCGACCATTGGCAGCAGGCACACATTTGTGTGATTAAATATCAGGATTCCAGGGCCGGGACGAAACTGAAAATAAAAGTGTGGTAAAATAAACAAGTTAAGTGCAGTAACGGCCAGGCATACATACAAAGACAAAGCTTACGTTACGACCATATAGTCTTAGTGAGGAGTAAATAACAAAACAAATACAAATTACTAACAGAACATACCAACTATGAACACATATATAATAATGCTAATGAAAGTGGGGCGAAATGGCATTCTAATTAAATTTAAATAAGTCCTTTCAAGAGTAGTGGCCCCTGGGAGATATTACAATAACTATAAGGCTGAGGCAACCGTACTTAGCCGTGAAGAAACTTTCATAAACTGCAAAATACAGACAAAGAAGTTAGTAAGTTTCGTAACCAATGCTCCATCAGTAATGGCAGAACTGAAGAGACAGACGAAAACCAGAACTAGAGACTTAAACATACTCACTGTAGTGCTTGTCTCACTGCTTCAAATACGTAACAATTCAGTAGATACTAACCCTCTGTAACATGCCATGCAACGAAGATGCTGGCTAGTATACCCCAGATAGGATGGGACTCTAAAGCAAGATGATATAAGAAGAGACCAAGCCATTTATGGAAGTCACCATTAGATCAAATTGGGCAAACGTGAACACTGGTCATACACAAGCTGACGCTTATCAGCAACACTCGAGGAGAGACCAAGTCATCGACTTCAGGCTACTTAGTTACTACTTATTGGGCTTACCAGACTGAGAGGACCTCTCAACCATAAATTCAAGACTGACATTTGAGATCTGTGTACCTGTGGTACTGGCCTAATGGCAGTTGAACACGTGTTACGGGCCTGCCAAGCCTTCATCGGTGAGATGAGTGACACTTGTCAGCAGGCTGCCTAATTCCACAAGAAACCCTACTGGATATCGAATACAGGCTACAAGTGGGCCTCGATGAAGTGGAGGCAGACAGTTTCACGCGGACCCAAAATCTCAATCATCATGACATGACATGACATGACCTAACATGACATGACATGACATTACAAGGAAGCAGTCAACACTTTACATCTATCAGTAGCATTTAATTTCAATCGCCCTTTTATCAAAAAATGTTTCAACTATTATTTTCGTTCACATTTCACTTTGTTAATCACAGTTTCAACTATTGCTTGTTTCAACACACCTTTCCTTGTCTCCCACCTTATCAACTATTACTTTAGATCAGCTTTCTTTTCATCACTAAACACATCTTCTCACCCTTCATTATAACTTACCAACTATTCTTTAGTATGTCCTGATTACAAATTACAAAATATTATTGTGATTCGTCTTTCCTTTCATCACAATTTATCAACTATTACTCTAGCTAGCTTCCGTTTACCAGAACTTGTTATAATATCGCCCAAATTGACTACGGTCTGGGGCGGAATAGGCGCGCCTCCGCCAGTAGAAACTAGTGAGGCAAACACATTACGAGAGGATAATTAGAAGCGAGGAACAACGGGAGGAACATCACGGAAACACCAGGTTAGGTACAAACAGATACACACACGCATCCAAGCACTGGTTTATGCGTCTTAATATCGCCCAAATTGACTACGGTCTGGGGCGGAATAGGCGCGCCTCCGCCAGTAGAAACTAGTGAGGCAAACACATAAAATAAAAATTTAAAAAATGTACCACAACTTGCTTATTTTAATTCCATTCACCTTTTCTTTATTCACAACTCACCAACTCTTACTTTCATTCACCCTTCATTTCTTCCCAATTTATCAAATATTGCTCCAGTTAGCTCTTAATTCACCTATTCTTTATTCACAAATCATTAACTTTTTCTTTCATTCACCATTCTTTCTTTCACAACTTACCAAGCATTACTTTCATTCATCTTTCATTTTTTCACAACTTACCAAGCGTTACTTTCATTCATCTTTCATTTTTTCACAACTTACCAAGCGTTACTTACATTCATTTTTCATTTTTTCACAACTTACCAAGCGTTACTTTCATTCATCTTTCATTTTTTCACAACTTACCAAGCATTACTTTCATTCATCTTTCATTTTTCACAACTTACCAAGCGTTACTTTCATTCATCTTTCATTTTTTCTCAACTTACCAAGCATTACTTTCATTCACCCTTCATTTTTTCACAACTTACCAAGCATTACTTTCATTCATCTTTCATTTTTTCACAACTTACCAAGCATTACTTTCATTCATCTTTCATTTTTTCACAACTTACCAAGCATTACTTTCATTCACCTTTCCTTTTGTCACAAATAACCAACTTGTGCCAGTGAACACACATTTCACAGCACTTGGGTGGTGAGTCGTTAGAACGTATGCTTCTTGCGACACAATCAGGACATAGACATCAATTTCAGAACGCTTCAGTCTATCTAGGTGTTAATGAATACCTGCCATTCTGTTAGATAATCAAAGCAATGAGTAAAGGAACTGGCCATCACACCTTTGAGAAAGTCTAGTAAAATGAACCACCTAACACATTATCCCCGACGGCAATGTCTGTTAAGAATTAACTTTACCTGCAAGGCAGAACATAGCTTGACGTTTTGTTTTCAACTCCTGCATGAATTACCAGAAACGGCATGGGAACTGAATTTATCCCATCCGTTTTGATCTTACGACACCAAAGATTGGGACAGAGTCAAATTTGCTGTAAGTATGGACAGTCCAGCATACGGTTTCATGTTTTAAATTCTCACATTTACTAAAATCTGCGTTTTTCATTTCTAACTTATTTAGTGACGGCGGGTTTGCTGTCTCACCTATATTATATTCTAAGTTGTACTGAACAGGTGGACAAGAGTTCTCCTAACCATCACCACCTAGTTAGCCAGGCTGCTGTAACACAGCCTGTTTCCGGATACTTGTTCTTCTTCTTCTTCTTCGTTCGTTCTCAATCTCCCGCTACCAAACCCTAAAAGGGCTTAAGTAGCAGAATGCAGTCCAGAGAACGGAATGCGTTGTGTTGTAGTTTACAGCTTGGCTGCGATATTTGCACCGTTCGGTCAAAAACATATCCGACTTCAGCTAGCATTTTTTGAGTACCGGGTTAGCATTCCCTCTTCGATCCCTTCTCCTTAGCCAGTCTGCCCTGCTGCAGCCTGTTATCCAGGATCACCACGTGGAGGTGTAGAAGGGTCTTGGCAGCTATGGTTCGCTGGCCCTGATGCTAGCAGTCAGCTATGGGTCGCTGACCACTGCAGCTCATGTGCTGCTCAGCATCTTGATCCCGTTTCCGGATACAATACGAGGATGTGGAGTTAGAATAATTGATCAGCATGTTGCTCCTGATCTTGAAATTAGTCTTTGCATTTTTTCGTGCATGCACATTATTTAGCCACTAAGATTTCTGTTACTCGAACAATTCTTACCCCTGACGAAGACACAGTGGTCGTAAAGTAGGCTCTTAGTAATTGTGTCCACGTTAAACGGGTCAGCTGTTATGGCTATAGTTCTCTTCGAAAGTGGCAGTAAATAGTATAACAGGCTGTCAAGATGAGTGATTTATAGGTACTCGGAAACCTACCAAGTACAATCTGTAACGTATTAGTACAAGTATGTAGATAATAGGACACATAGTTTAACAAGGTCCGTAAATTACGTTCGAGCTTATCCACAGGGGACAATACTGTTGGCTGTGTCGGACCCACAGGTGTAAATAGATGGACAATGTTTGGCTGCCAACTCGGGCACGCAGGTGCGAATATAAGGACTGTACTTGGTTATCGGGTAAGCTGCGACTGCCCGTTCCCAGTGATAGACAAGTGTCCACGTTAGCAAGCCGTGTCATACATGCTGTCTCATTAGTACATTTTGGACTAGCCCGCTGTCACTTAGGATAAATTAGAAAGTCATTTAAGTGAGTTCCAGTATGTCTAAAACCATGTAATCTACAAGTTTGTGTTCTCGTTTAACACGTTTACAGACAACATGATTTCGGTTTACGTGTTGACGTTGGAAATGTTCTCGTCAAGTGTCACCATCTTCTTTTTTTGTAATTCTGACTACGCTTTGTGTATTCCTTATTTGGGCATTCCTTCTTTTTTTTAACTGACTTTCTTCAACTGAATGTGATAAATACCTCTAGTAACGATTGTCGCTATTCGACCCAAGACCACATATGTGTGTGTGTGTGTGTATATATATATATATATATATATATATATATATATATATATATATATAAGTAGCATAACTTTCGCACAACGATGCTTCTTACAACAACCGCCAACCTGTTTGGCTGTTATAACGTTTCTGGCAGGTGTGCACAGTAGGTTACTAATACTTTCCAAACACGGAGGAGCGATCGTACCGAAGAAAAACACTCTGTGTCGGCCAAACTGGACATGGCGGTAATCGAGCTCGGTGCGTTGAGATTGTGAAAAGGGCGTTTCACTCCTAGTTTGTCAGCAGTTTGCAAGAATCTAAGAATAGACGTGGCTCGAGCAGGGAGAGGTGTTTCAGAGAACGCAAACCATAGAGGTGGAGTATATGGACCATATACCCAAAGCCATTTTCGGATACACACTGAGCACTTACGGGCCTATCTGGCATGCAGTGCTATCTTTTATCTTTGACACTCGTCATAAAATAGGCATTGTTATGTTGTGTCGTATTTTGCAACTACACTGATATCATTGTCGGGCCTATCTGGCATGCAGTGCTATCGTTTATCATTGACACTCGTCATAAAAAAGGCATTGTTATGTTGTGTCGTATTTTGCATCGACACCGATATTATTGCCCGTTTCGGCCCGACAAAGCCGGTTTTGACATGGCAGTTTTGGGGACTTCGTTTGCTTTCCCTCTGCTATCCTTATTCTCTTTGCCAGACTGCACTACTGCAGCCTGTTTGCAAGGCCACACCTGGAGGTAGAATACGATCTATAGAGTCGCTGACCCAGACGCAAGCAGACAGTTAGGGTCGCTGGCTGCTGTCAGCTCATTTACTGCTGCTTCGTCAACCGCGGGCAGAGATATTAATGATCTTCAACATAAAATATAAAATAATCAGATGTAATGAGTTCCTTCTGCAATGTTCTTTTTTAATGTTCGTTACTCATATATGTATTAGGTTTTCCTTCGTTGGTCTTGAATTGTTTACATTTATTTTCAAAGCTCCTGGGAACGAGTGGTGGTAAAATAGTGCGTCTGCTACTCTCTAGATATTCTCAATACTATGAACCACCCTGTAATAAGATTACTCAATGAATCACCTTATAATACCATTACTGTATCAATTGCAATGCGTTCCGATCAAGGATGCTTATAAACCATGATTACAGTATCTGCCAACTACCAATGTTTCAACCTATTTTGATCTACATCAAGGGGTGAATTAACGAAACCGGGCACAACATAAATGAGCTAAGCTAATAAAATATTCTAATAAACACACGTGCTTTTAAATTTTCTTCATAAGTTTGCAGAAATATGTTGTTCCATCAAGTACCACCATTGGATGGACACACTCAAACGTCCGTACACATCTCTAACAGCTTTTATGTTATATTTTATCCTACAGTAGAACTTCAACTTATGGTCACCCAATTAATTGTAAGTGTTTGCTACTCAACAAGGCCGCCATTTAGAAGAAATTGTGCGAAAGGTAACAAGATTTGGATGAATCCGTTCGCTAATTATATGTTACTATTGCAGTATTGCATCTTGAGAAGGGTCAAGAAGTATTTGTTTAAAAATAATTGACTGGAAAGACAAAACCAAATACAATTCGGCACTGTTCTGTACATCCCGAATGGTCAATTGGGGTCTCTGTGTGTGACATGGACAAGAAAAGCATGTCGTAAGAAGCCACTAACTGTGTGTCAAGATATATCATCGGCCATGGTTGGGTGGAATGTTAAGAGCAGTATAGATAGCGGTTAACAGGCTGCCGGTCAACTTTGCTCTACTGTTTGAGTCTTTTAGGATGGACTCGCACATCGCACCCTCCACGCACTTGTTCCAAAGCAGTGGAGTAATATGCTAATCGAGCCTAGACCGCCAAGCAGGAAATCCTGCCTCCGGTTACATTCAGCTCACGCCAGAGCTGGGACCTGCAGATGGGCATGTGAGCTTGTAAACGTGACTACAACAAGACTAAGACTGTTCTGTACTATTGTTGACCTAAGTTTTTGTTTTATATTAGAACTTTGTACGCCCTTAAAACATGAAGTTCAGACATCTGGACAAAAAATATGAAGTACGGAGTTCTATATGATGGAGTGCTTTCGAAGTCCTTTGAGATAAGAACTAGAGTGAAACAGCGCTGTCTCTTATCACTATTTCTCTTTCTGCTGACTATTAGCTGGATTATTAAGAACATGACTTCTACACACGTAAAAAGAACTCAACGGCTTTTGATAAAAAGGGTTAACGATCTGGTCTTTCTTGATTGCTTGGCTCTTCTGTCTCTTAACCACAACCAAATGCGGACCTGGACTTTGTTGATTGATTGGCTCTTCTGTCTCTTAACCACAACCAAATGATGACCTGGACTTTGTTGATTGCTTGGCTCTTCTGTCTTTTAACCACAACCAAATGATGACCTGCACTTTGTTGATTGCTTGGCTATTCTGTCTCTTAACCACAAACAAATGATGACCTGGATTTTGTTGATTGCTTGGCTTTTCTGTCTCTTAACCACAACCCAATGATGACCTGGACTTTGTTGATTGCTTGGCGCTACTGTTTCTCGACCACAACCACATGATGACCTGAACTTTGTTGACTGCTTGGCTCTTCTTTATCTCCACCACAACCAAATGAAGAATACGAACAAAATTAACGTAGCGAAAAGACATTGAAATTAGATTTGAAGGTACACAGAGAGAATCACATATTGTGAGAATAAAGTAACTAACAACAATTATCTGATAAAGGGAGACACGGTATTACAAGAGGTAAATTCATTCATAAATCTTGGTAGCAATATAAACAAGGTCGGAGGTAATGATCGAGATATCAAACTAAGAATGTAAAACTCGAGAGAGGCTGTTATTGTTGTACTGGATATGCGAAATTTGAAAGAAATTAAGTCCGCCACAAAAATACAAATCTTCAACTCCAATGTTAAGTTTGTCCTATCGTATGGCTCGGTGACTTGGAAGTTCAAGATTTTATCAATGGATGATTGCACTGATTTTTGAGAATAAAATGATATGATAAAATCAGTAATATAGAGCTGTCAGTGGCACTCGATATTAGAAGAAGGTGTTGGCGATGGAGAGGACACCAATTACGGAAAACTGTCTATACCATTACACGGCAATCACTGCTATATAATCATCAGGGCAAAAGAAGTAGGTACAGATCTAAACATTCATGGGCAATGGAAGTCAAAACAAACCTAAAAACGACTGGAAATATCCAGGGGAAAAGGGGGGGGGGGAGGGGATGAGAAGGATGATTGTTCAGGAAATGATGGCTCATAACAGGCAGACCTGACGAGTATTTGTTTGAGATCCCTGCCCCGCAGGGAATCGAGGCGTTTTGATTTGATTGATTTATTAATTGTTTAATTGATTGATGTTGACTCTACAATAAAATAACGACAGTTGAATTCCTCTCCCCTGATTTGATTTACAATTATTAATCACAGAGTACAATCCTCAAAAGCCGTCACTAAAAATTGGAAATTATAATTTTCAGAAAGGTGTTTAAATTAAGAAGAAGTGTCAAGGTCTGTTATCAGACAATGCAGCCTGAATTCGAAGTCAGCCTCTTCAGTCTCTAGTGTTGCGATTTTAGCCACCGTATGTAGGCTGTTTCTACCAAATTAAAGAAGACCAATCACTAGTCATCGGGAGCCAAAAGCTAGTGATCCAGAGCACACAGGACGACCCAAAATCCCTTGGAGTGATAATGTGAGATAGTCTCAGACAGTGTACATGTCACACAGAATTCAGGCAAGGAGGAAACCAACATAGACCAGTATGGCGTTCTCTCCTAAAGCATCTCAACCTTTGGTAGAACATGAGCGATTTGGTGACGTAGGTACTATGACTATAGTACAACACTTGTAATGTACACATCAACCTATCCTCATACCTGCGTGGTACATGTCACTCATTTTGGCACAAATAATCGAAGTCATTCAATCATTATCGTTTCAACTCCCCATGGAGAATATCCCTCCAACAAACTTATGAAAGTCACGAAATGTTCACCTGTCTATATATGTTGAACTTTTGAAAGCTTAACGTTTCTACAGGATGAGCTAGCCAGCCCAATGCAGACCCCTCATTTTGTCAAGTTACTGTGACTATTCTTTGTTCCCGTTTGGGGGCATGACAGCACTCGAGATAATCTTTATACTGCATAGTATTTTGTTTTTCAGTAACCTTTTTTAGGCCTTTTTAGTCTCCCCTACATTGAATGTTTGAATGACAGGACGGTCGGAACACTTGCCACTCATGACAAAGACACTAAGCTCTTTTCTTGGTAGTAATACTTCTATCCATCTGTAAATGGGTGTCTAGTTTTCACTTCGGGAATGCAAGTCAACAATGGAGAGAACTATTTGCTCTAATTGACAATTATCTTTTTCTTTGCCGCACACATTCGGTAACCAAAATTAGTTGTGACTGTAACCCCATTCAACCGCTTCTCTGGTCGCCACATCAATACTGACTTTCACAAACGTGCCCACTCGAAACCACACTTAATACACGTACAGCGCGTCACTTCCGATTTCTGTTGCTCCCTAGAAAGTTTCTCAACCATTTTCAGAATCACTCAATACCGCAAGGCTAAGCTCGCGCAGCTGTCTGATTGGTTTAATTCCCAGCACGTGCTTCTCCAGAGCCTGGAGTGCTTCAAAAACCATTACCACTTCCTGGTGAAGAAATCTGTCAAGCGGTCTAATGAAGGTTTAAGTAGGGAGAATGGGTGACGAGAGGCTGACGAGTAGAGGATTTGCTTCAAGTGTCGTCTATACGAGTAGTTTGTCTATAGTTTGTATAAAAACGGTAGACGACAATAAAGAATAGTATACCAAGAGGCAGTTTTCCATGGGTACAATAACCTGCGTTACGACCAAAATATCTTCGTCGGTAAATAGAATAAAATTATTCATGAAATCACATAGCTGACATTGTGTTCAAGACTTCGCTTTCTTTGTCGACCTGTACTTCTACAGGGGAAGATGCCCCCGTGAAGTCCTCAGCTCTGTCGTGAGCTGGATGTAGCCTGGAGAAGGATTTTCCTGCTTAGCTGTATACCCTCGAGCAGCTTATTACTTCCCTGTGTGGCGACTAGTGCCATGGAGGGTGCTCAACCGATGTCTGAGTCCATTTTAATAGACTCAAACACGAGAGCAAAGAGGCACCATCTATGCTGCACTTTAAAAACCACATAACTATGGCCGGTGTTATGCCATGTCACACAGTTGGTCGCTTCTTACGACATGCTATTTGTAGGACAGTGGTATTATTCTTGTCCGTGGCATACACAAAGACCCGTTTGACCATTCGCGAAAGACTTGGCTGTATCTGTTTCATTTTATTAGAAGGCTGATCTGACCAAACCCCTGGCTGTCCAGTTTTCTGTAGCTGTAAATCAGGTTACCATTTACATAAGGGTAACGGTAGTCATAAGCGTTTTGTGATAGGAATGTATACATAGCCCCTCTGTTCTGATGATATATGACTTTACCGCTCGCACGAATCGGGAACTTAATAATACAAAAAAGAGCGACAAAACTGATAGTGGGATTCCAGAATTACGGTTGTGAGGAAAGACCCAGAAAAACCGACCTACAGTGTCAAGAACAGAGAAGAATTCGAGGTGTCTTAATACAGGTTTATAAGATGATCAGAGGAATGGATACATTAGACTTCAACATTTTTTTCAAAATACAACCACCCACAAAAACAAGAGGGCATAGCTACAAATTAACAACAGTAAGGTATAGATTAGATATTATGAAATATTTTTTTAGTCAGAGAGTGGAGAATGCTTGGAATGTATTGCCACAGGAGGCAGTGGGGGCTGGGATAAGTATTGCATTTAAGAACACATTGGATGCGCATAGCTTTTAGAGCAAGGTAATGTAAAAAAAAACTTGTTGTATACATACTCTGCAGAGTCTTCTAAGCCAGTATAAAGACGTTAAGCTAAGCCAAGTTAAGTTAAGTTAATGTAGAAACTAGAACAACTAAACTATACTAGCCAGATGGTAGCGAACATTCATTGTGACAAAAGCAGAAGAATGTTTGCCTCGTCTGCGTTCATGTTCATTGCTTTAGCTAGATCTTCAAACCTGCACCAGGATGACGTCTGCAGTCTGTTTAAGGTCTAGGCAGCAGCCACACCTTAAATGACTCCTCTCCGAGCCTCCTGGCCATGTATGGTCCCGCTGGAGTTTCGTTTCCATCTATATCATCTGCAAATCGTAGTCTTGTAATCGTCTTGTCACCTATTCTGAGCGTACCAATATGCCGCTCCAGGGCCGCCTCCATCATTCTTTCCATGAATACATTGAAGAGTCTCACCCCAACAGATGAGCGGAACCATTCGTATAGTATTCCGTCAATAGAAACTGTACTTGACGCCTTCTCATAAAGGTTCTCAATTAACAATATTACTATTGCTCTTGTAATGCATCATTGTTGTCCATAACGGCGTATGCCATACTTTGTCAACGCATATTTGAAATCGACGATGACATGATATATGTGTTGTTGATATTCTAAGTATTTCTCATTCAATATCCGCAGATTAAATATCTGTTCAGTGATACTTTTTCCCGTTCGAAACCCTGCTTGCTCTTCGGCAATGATATTCTCTACCTGTGGTTTTAATCTGTTGAAGATTATTCTTAAGTGAAATTGCTAGGATGACTAATGAGGCTAATTGTTATACAGTTCTGACACATCTTTACGTTCCCTGACTTAGGCAGCGGTAAAACCACTGATTTCGTCCAGATGGTTGGCCACTCTCCTGTCCGATAAATTATGTTACAAATGTATATCAGAGCCTCAATTATTACCTCACCTCACATGTTTGAGCTTTGCTGGGATATTATCCACACCCACAGCTTTAACATTTCTAAGCATTTTCACCGCTTGTTACTTCATCTTTTGATATCGGTTGATCCTCCTCTAACATTTTCATTTCGGGGGCGGTTGCATTTCTGAGCTGGCCATTAAGTATGGTAGAATGGAAAAAAAATTGTTTTTAATTTTTTGTTTAGCGTTCGCCTTATTTCTCTAATCCCCAAGGCGGTGTGCGTTGCATTGCGGTTTTTATTTTGCGCCTGTCGACCCAGTGCATTCGACTTCAGCATTCATTTTATGTAAGGTTCTGCTTCCTCCTGCATTTTATAAGGGTTTGTTTCCTCGGGGTAACGGCCGGTGCTGTGATGGGGATCGAACTCAGCACCTTCTGGTTGTGAGCCGTGTCACTTAACCATTCGGCCACGCCGTCACCTGAATGGCTTATTTGATTTCGAGGCCCATGTTCTACAGAATGCTCTTCTTTTTCACAGGTTGTTCACTCATGGCGAATTCGTTCTGGTGGCAGGTAGCAATGAATAGCTATTTATCAAATACCATTGGAAAGATGGTTCCGTGACTTCCTGTATATAGGGCAATGATTTGTATCTCAGCGAGATTGACACTACGGGGATAGCAAAATCGGTTGTAACCTCGTTGATAAGGCTGCTGTAACATAACCTGTTTTCAGCTGCACGATGTGGACATGAGGTTGAACCTATGTCAGTTTTTCTCGCCTATGACTTTGTACACTCCGCAGGCCGAGGTTAAGGATATAATAAGCAAGAGTGACCTTTGCTATGTTGAAAACCATGTGAAACTCTCAAATGATGAGAAAGCACATCACGACAAGGACAATGACCGCAATGTAAAGCCGATCCTTATAAACGGAGAGACAACAAAATCGATGATCAAAGTTAAAATTAAGTAATTACAATGCTCTATCTCGGAGAAAGATTATGGGCCTGCAGTAGTTCGGCAAGGCTGCAAACAAAAGGAAGAGGACATGATAAAGACGAGCAGACCAAGAAATCTTGGAAAGAAAGTGTTCTGGCTAGTCCACACACTGCGAAAGCCACAAGCCGGAAGCACCAAACAATATATCTCGTTGAGCGCACAGGGAACAAGTGGCAAAGACAGGCTACAGATCACACGGATAAAAGGCGGATTCAATGAAAGCAAGGAAATGAACTGAATAAAATAACACAGGATCGTTCTGTTGGAAGAGGCTTGACTGATGACCTAGTCACTCCAAGGTGATAAGGTTAAAGAAGAAGAAGAGAAGAAAACATTATGAGATAACCAGACCCACACGTAATCCTCCATTACGGCATGCCAGGCAGGTTATAGTGCTTCTTCGTTGCCACCTTTTCGGGCCCCTGCAACACGAGGGCACGATTTTCTCTTTAGAAACAGACTACTATATTTGTTTGTATTCTACTGAAAACAAAGCAACATTTATTTTGTCTGCAATTGCGCTGTCAATTGTTGTTTTGTTTCTTCTAGCGTAGAATTGCCCAGGTTGATATCGCAGATCAAGAGTTTAACTTCTAGTGTAGAATTGTCCAGGATGATAGCGCAGATCAAGAGTTTAACCGGAATGACGTCTAATTGTTCAAGATGATAGCGCAGATCAAGAGTTTAACCGGAATGACGTCTAATTGTTCAAGTTGATAGCGCAGATCAAGAGTTTAACCGGAATGACGTCTAATTGTTCATAGTTTATACACTCTGCTCTAGTGAAAAAGACAATGTGAGTTATTCAAGGAGTGCACCTTCGCCAAATTTTGATTGCGTTCGCTTTATTTATCTTTTTCCTAAGGCAAGGCTTGTTGCACTATGTTTTTATTTTGCGCCTGTCGGCCCTTTGCATCCTATTTCGTCATGCATTTTATGTAAGGGTCTGCTTCCTGCATTTTATACGGGTTTGTTTTCCCTTGGTAACGGTCAGTGATGTGATGGGGAGCGAACCCAGCGCCTTGGAATTTTGAGTCGTGACATTTAACCACTAGCCCCCGCCGTTATGATGATGATGTTAAGTGCCAACCTCACATCCAAGATTGGCTGCGATGGTCTCTAACATGCGCTGCCTCTTGCCTTAATGGTACACTCCGACGGAGATCAGGATGTTGCTTCTAGCTGGCTGCTAGCGTCAGGGCAAGCAAACCAGAGCTGCTAAAACCCTTATACACCTACACGCGGTGATCCTGGATAACAGGCTGCAGCAGAACAGACTGGCTAAGGAGAAGGGATCTAATAGAGAAGGCTAACCCGTTACTCAAAAATGTCTGCACAAGTCGACAACTGCAAATATCGCAGTCAAGTTGTAAACTACGAAACAACCTAATCCGTTCTCATGATAACATCCTGCTACTTGCAAAGCCCTTTTCAGGCCTTGGTAGCCGGAGATTGAGAGCAAACAGCGAAAATGAAGAAGTACACTTCTCTAGATGTTGCTCTTAAAACGTATAGTGTTATCTCCCGCTTGTTCGTCTGGCTTCAACCGTTTCCTACTATATCGTTTACAGAAAAGTCGTGAGCCTCTTTATATATCCAAAATATATCTGATTTGTCAAATTTATATTTATCTATTTCCAATTTAAATTCTAGCCTCGTCATGACTTCTTTATTTGTTTGTTCTTCTTTCCACGAAATGCAACCCATACATCTGTACATCTATATTTCAATGTTCTCTATTGCATCCTCCAATTGTTTACTCATTGCTAAAATAAGGTAAATTCAATAGGTAAATTCAATAGGTAAATTCATTAGGTAAACTCGTTCCATATCATTTACTGCAGCCGACGATGAAGATTTAGAGAAGCGCTCAACAAATATTTGCCAAGTAAACAAACAAGTTTATATGTGTTGAAGTTTCAGAGACGTGATTTTACTATAAATAAATCGACCAATAAATAAAAACACGTTTAGCTCCCTGTGGTGTGTAGGCCTCTATCAAATGCAAACCAAGTAGTCAGCCTATATGTGTTGACGTTTTAGTATCTCAATTTTATTATCGGATTGAGTAGCCATCCTCATGTTCAACATTCCTTAGTCGTCTCTTATAACATACCTGGCTGGTTACAGTGGTACTATTCTTTGCTCCCTTTTATATAGCACATTTATATAGTTCACAGCTTTGTTGAACACTGTGAGCCAAAAAAATGATGCCTTTTATCAGTTGAACAGAAGAGAGCAGGTCGTGGTCTTCAGACTCCGCATACGCCACAACAGACTGAGGTACCACATATTCAATAAACTGGAGATAGGTGCTACTGACGTACAGGAAAAATGACCGCTGAACATCTGCTGCAAAATTGCCCGACATACGAGGACCAGAGAAAGCGCATGTGGCCATCACCAGTGGCAACACTAGACAAGCTCTATGGCAGTGTCGACAGCCTCAGGATGACAGCTGCTTTCTTCGAACAAATTCAAGTTGACGTCTGACAGCGTACGAAGAAGAAGAAGAACGTTGTGAGCAGTGATCTTCCTCTCTGCATAACTTTCAGTAATGAGTAAGGATTCCATTTACTACTGGATCAACAGTAGCGTGTCGACTGGTGATTGAGCCATACTCCTTTGATCTGTGAAGCAAGTGCTCAGACTACTCTGCTGCTGAGACAGTTAGACCTTATTTAACACTGAAAGTTAGGTGTTTCAGGTTTGCTCAACTGTGTCTCCATTGAGACAGCTATGAGAGCCGCTGTTCTGGTAGCTTATTCCTAGATTAGTCACTGTCTAGCCGGCCTGTTTCTGACAGGGCAATGAAACGACAGAATATGGGTCAATTGGCGATTGATAAGTCCCCAGATTGAAGCTTAGAACTCTCAGGTAAAGAGATGATTTTACGTTAGGTCAAGGTTCTCAGATCGATAGATGTTGCTCCTTAGTAAACTGCAGAGCTGAACTATATTGTTCATAAGAAATGTGTAAGAAGAAGGTATAATAAGGATTCAAAGAAATACGACTATATATATATATATATATATATATATATATATATATATATATATATAGAGAGAGAGAGAGAGAGAGAGCAGCAAAGATGGCACCATAACTGGCTGCAGGGCTACATTGCTCTTCTATTTTCGTTCATTATAGATGACTCTAGACCATGGTTTTGCCCGGAATTCACACTAGTCGACGACTTACCCTTGTGTTCACGGAAACGTGTTGCTGTTTTCCATTTCGACTGGTTAATTCGTTCGTTTTGTGTGTTTTCTTCCGTCCAATTATCCTAGAATTGAAATTGACTATATGAATAAAGCGCTTTGGGCAACCATGAGGATGTATAATATCAACGGAAATATTATAACTGTTCTTGAACACCTGTATAACAAGGCGTCTAGTGCAGTTCTTGTGAATGGGAGGCGAGGAGACTGGTTTCGCACATCAGTTGGTGTGAGACAGGGGTGTACACTCTCTCCAACTCTTTTCAATATATTCCTTGAAGGAATTATGAGTGAGGCACTTGGAGGTCACATTGGTACTGTCAAGATAGGGGGCCGAACGATTACTAACCTTCGTTTTGCAGATGATATCGATGGGTTGGCGGGTTCAGAAGCAGAACTCCAGGAATGGGTCAGTGGGCTCGATGAAACAGCTCTTGACTATGGTATCCAGATAAACGCTGGAAAGACACAATTAATGACTAACAACGCTACGGGCTTCAAAAGCATGATAAAAGCTAACGGTCAGGATCTCGAAGTGGTTGACCGTTTTAAATATCTTGGGTCGATTGTCAGTGATGAAGGATCAAAATGTGAAGTATTGGCCAGAATAGCACAGACAATAGCGGCGCTTGCACGGCTTAACAAAATCTGGCAAGATAAACGGTTAGCACTACGCACGAAAATCAGATTAATGCGTACACTGGTCCTGTCAATATTCCTCTATGCGTGTGAGACATGCACAGTTACAGCTGACCTTCAACGAAGGATACAGGCCTTGGAGCTGAGATGTTTCCGAAAACTTTTAAACGTCAGTTACAAAGATCGAGTTACAAACGAGGAAATACGAAATAGAATTCCAACGGCAATAGGGCTTTTCGAAGATCTATTGGCAACTGTCAAAAGAAGGAAACTCACTTGGTACGGTCACATATCGAGAGTCACAGGCAGCGGCATCTGACAGAGACGGATGGCGTGGAGTTTTGAGGATGTCTTCATGTGTGCCCCAACGACCTCACCGGTTACGGGATGAGCTGACCTGACCTGATATGAATATCACTACGCTTAGACACGAGTCATATTTTACGGCCTTGTTCACCCGGCTGAACTTCACGAGAAAGGCGCCCTTGGCCTTAGCTGAAGACAGTGTCAGCTTTGTTGTATGAAATTTAGACACAACTATAATGAACTGCCACCTGGAGAGAGATGGGCTCTGTTAGGTGTGTAGCGGCCCAAGACAGACCGTTGTTGTATGGCAGAGCTGGTACGACACACTGCAATAACGGTGCCTCAACGAACTTCTAGGTTATGGAACTGATGATATATATATATATAAATATATATTGGCTACACGAGTATACGAAAGTAGGAGGGCAAGAGGTTAGTAAATACAACTGTGTGAGCAGAATATTGCAGGGTAAGCGGATAGACAGATGGATGCGGAAATAGACGGACAATTGTATCACCAGAATATTGTATGACAGGTGGATAAATAGATGGACACGTTAACAGATAGGCAACTGGACACATATAAAAACAGAAAACGAATGGATGGAGAAGTGGAGTGACGGACAGAAGTGCCCCAACCATAGCTCACAATTGTGTCCCTACGTTCACTGACAGAAGTGCCCCAACCATAGCTCACAATTGTGTCCCTACGTTCACTGACAGAAGTGCCCCAACCATAGCTCACAATTGTGTCCCTACGTTCACTGACAGAAGTGCCCCAACCATAGCTCACAATAGTGTCCCTACTTTCACTGACAGAAGTGCCCCAACCATAGCTCACAATTGTGTCCCTACGTTCACTGACAGAAGTGCCCCAACCATAGCTCACAATTGTGTCCCTACGTTCACTGACAGAAGTGCCCCAACCATAGCTCACAATTGTGTCCCTACTTTCACTGACAGAAGTGCCCCAACCATTACTGACAATTGTGTCCCTACGTTCACTGACAGATGTGTCGCAGCCATACCTGACAATTGTGTCCCTACGTTCACTGACAGATGTGTCGCAGCCATACCTGACAATTGTGTCCCTACGTTCACTGACAGATGTGTCGCAGCCATACCTGACAATTGTGTCCCTACGTTCACTGACAGATGTGTCGCAGCCATACCTGACAATTGTGTCCCTACGTTCACTGACAGATGTGTCGCAGCCATACCTGACAATTGTGTCCCTACGTTCACTGACAGATGTGTTGCAGCCATACCTGACAATTGTGTCCCTACGTTCACTGACAGATGTGTCGCAGCCATACCTGACAATTGTGTCCCTACGTTCACTGACAGATGTGTCGCAGCCATACCTGACAATTGTGTCCCTACGTTCACTGACAGATGTCCCCCAACCATAACATACAGGTGTATCCTAATAGACATCTTGTTGAAAAATGGCAGCAAAAGTAAAGAATAAAACAAAAGTCATTCCTCCGCCATGTCAGTAAAATTAAAGCCAACTATCACATCCAAGACAAAAGACAAGAAACACAGAGAGTAACATGACTTTTACCACCACGAACATGTTTAAAAATGCCATAATTTATTTTTTAAATCGCAGATAATACAACAAAAGGGGGTGGTGATACAGTAAGTCTTACGAAAGCATCACAAAGAACTTCTTCTTCTTCGTCGTACGCTGTCAGACGTCAACCTTTATTTTTTCGAAAAAAGCAGCGGTCATCCTGAGGCTGTCGACACTGCCAAAGTGTTTGTCTAGTGTTGCCACTGGTGACGGCCACATCTGCTTTCTCCGATCCTCGTATGTCGGGCAGTTTTGCAGCAGTTGTTCAGCGGTCATTTTCCCAGTACCGCACATGCATTCGTCAGTGCCACCTATATTAAATTTTTTTAATAGGTGGTACCTCAGTCTATTGTGGCCAGTGCGAAGTCTGAAGACCACGACCTGCTCTCTTCTGTTCAACTGGTAAAAGGCATCGTTTTTTGTGTAGCCAGTATGTTCTGTTTCCCATTTGGTCATGTATCTAGCTCTAATAAGCCTTTTTGACTCTTCGTATGTCACACTAGTATCTGGTTGTGGTAGTCTTGCACCTTCTTGCCAGTCTGTATGCCTCTTCGTTGCCTTGGATGTTACAGTGGGGTGGAACCCACTGTACCACTACTCTTTTTGGTGCGGACTGCTGGCATAGTTGACAGAATAATGCTCTTAAATCATTATGTTCAGTATTTTTCTGACTTTTTAGTGCTGTGACTACGGACAAGGCATCTGTAAGCAGGACTATATGGCTTTGATTTTTTTTGCGTGTCACCATTTCTTCTACTGCAGCCCTCAGTGCCTCTGCCTCCGCTCTGAAATTGCTTGAGTATTTTCCAGTCATCACAGAGAACGATTGACGTATTCCTAAAAGTGTGGATACGTGACTACCCTGATTGGTCGACGTTTATGGTCACCATTAAAGTGCGATATGGAGTCTACATAGAGTTTACACACAGAACATCTGATGACTGTGGGCAGATATGTTCAAACCAAGAAGCAGAAATATAAGCACTGGAAGTAGCTCTGTGCCACTTAAGGACTTGTATTTAATGTTTCCTATCAAAAGCTTTAAAAAAAAAAACCGTAATCTCCAAGCTCTGGAAGATGATGGTCAATGTAATCTTGAACTTGTCCAAATATCCCTAGATGTGATTCAACTTCTAACATCCCATGCAGTCATAATTGTTACGCAACACCTCCATGGTAACTCAAATACACTTTGCAATGACAAGACAGAATGGCTAAGAAGAGAGCAAGTATAAAAAACGCAGTCAAACAACTAATGAAGACTGTGTACAAAGAGGCTTGGCTGAATAGATGGACAATATTGGGAGAGAAATCTACAAACATATGTCCATCCCAAATCCCAAAGACAGCATCAACCTTCTGAAAAGGAGAGATCAAAGCACCATTTTCCGACTTCGCATTCAACAGGGGAAACTTAACAGTCACTTGAACATAGTCAAACCAAATATTCCATTTGAAATTTTAGAACACCAGATTTGTGAATGTCCGGCACTAGCTGGTTGTTAGGAAACAACTTCTTCCTCAGAAGCCATACAAATGGAACACTTTGTACGGAACTACAACCGCGCACAAACACTTGCAGAAAACAATACATGGTATTGAGCGAAAAAGCAGGATCCCACAGGCCGCTGATCTAGTAATCAACCAGTTCAGACGATTGTGAAGTAATTAAATACCTGTCTCTAGAAGATTGCGAAGTAATACAATACATATCTTTAGTAGACTATGTTAATGGAATAATTGTCTTTAAAAGATTGTTTGTTTTAGAAAATAAATGTATTTAAAAGATTGCGAAATAAAATAAATGCCTTTAAAAAAAAATGTTGCTGGTAGGTGCGAGTAAAGGTCGAACTGACATTTGTGTCAGTGCCAAATTAATAGTTTATATATTATATTCATACTATCTTTACGAATGTTTTTCTCAGTATCTCAAATGTATGTCATTGCCAGTAAGGCAATTCAATTAAATCTACTAAAATAGCATAGCCAATTATTATTATTATAATTATTAACAGTATTAAATTATTATAATATTGTGTGAGGAGCGGCTGGTGGTTGTGTGGTTTAGGTGTCCGGCTTCTGACCACGTGGAAAGGTATAGTTTTTTCTGACTTACTTGGATTACTTGAAACACTGGTATTCAAGCAGACATAGTATGCCTGCTGTCAAGAAGCCGAAGGCAATCTATAGTACGTTCTTTATTTTTCATTGCTTATTTCAGTGGCTCACTGGGCCGGGAGGAAGGTAGATTATTGCGCATTGGGTAGGAATGCCATTACTTTATAGAATGTTGCCGGGACAGCAGATCCACTCATCGAATTTAAATTGCCAATTAGTCATTAGTGTTTACACATGATTTCAGTGTTGTTCGTTAATCTCCGCAATGACTAGACGCTGGTGCCACATCACGTGACACAATGGGACGTTTGAAACTTGTGGGATTCGAAACACCACCTTCTCGATTGTTCTCGTGAGAGGCAAACGTCTTTACCTCTAAGCTACCTAACTTGTGAGGACAAGCGACCATGTAAAATAATC
This sequence comes from Ariolimax columbianus, assembly GCA_036924085.1. Taxonomy (NCBI): domain Eukaryota; kingdom Metazoa; phylum Mollusca; class Gastropoda; order Stylommatophora; family Arionidae; genus Ariolimax; species Ariolimax columbianus. Next base: position 57,994,721 of record JAVGWX010000011.1, read on the forward strand.
CTCAATGTAGGTCTAACCAAAGGTAATACACAATATGATCCTGGAAATTGTATGGGGTTAATGATTCTTGATTGACAACTGACTAATCACGTTAACACGAATCAGGTGGTCCCTGAGACCTGACAATTATTTTTAGTATTTCGGAACGAGAGAAAGGTTTATAACGCTAGGATAGACCAACGAGATGTTCGCAGCCGCTGCTAAACCAGAATATTAGATTGGAAAATATAATTATGCTTTGAATTCCTTTGTTAAGATTTGTTTGCTGCGGCTTCTGGTATGATATTCCATTTAAATAAATTTGATTTGACTGTCGCATAATTGTACATCCTTTATTAGAATTACTTTGATTACGTTGATCTTCTCGAACGAGATGTCGATGTTACCATTCTGCTCTGTAATTATGACTGCGATCACGAACCTGAATATAAAGAATGTGCGGCTCCACTTGGTAAAAATGAACATCTGTGTATGACAGTGAGTCAACGTCTATGATTTCTCACGGACACAGTTCTCAGCCTCATGTCTTACGCGGGAGATATTTGAGATATGAGAATTTTCACACGCATCGGATATTATCTTTAATAATAAACTATTACGTAATAAGATTTCCATCAAGTAGTTCAGCGTTTCTCAACCTTTTAGCTCTAACGAGCCCTTGAAATCATGTTTATGTCTTAGGGAACCCCTACATGCACATTAATATATGTAACTATATATATATTTCTCTTTTATACACTCCGTCCAAAAGGAAAACATGATAAATTTTATCTGATAACTGGTTTAAGTAAAATAATATCTGATGTTTTTTTTTCATATTCATTGACATTGCCATTAAAAATGAAATCAAATTGCATATTAAATAAACTTTATATTAGCTCCTTATATGTAAACACATACACATCATAAGCATATACAACAAGCCTTACATGTAAACACACACACAACATAAGCATGCACAACCAGCCTTACATGTATAGGCACGCACAATATAAGCATTTACAACCAGCCTTACATGTATATGCACGCACAACATAAGCATACACAACCAGCCTTACGTGTATATGCACACACAACATAAGCATACATAACCAGTCTTACATGTAAACGCACACACAACATAAGCATACACAACCAGCCTTACATGTATATGCACACACAACATAAGCATATACAACCAGCCTTACGTGTAAACGCACACACAACATAAGCATATACATGGGACGAATGCATAATAACTACTACAATAACTGAATCGATTATTAACCATGTTGGTAAGATAAATCAAGGTCAATGGTGATACGAGCAAATATATCTATCTAGGATGTTATTTACGAAGCCAATTCAGGTACTAAAATGTACTTTTCTAATGTGAAACGTCTGTTTGTCTGTGGGTACACAAAAACCTAATTCGGGGTCCATGACGCTTCTAAAGGATATAACAGGCTGAAGACTATTATGATACCCAAGAATGTGTCGTACGTGTAAAATAAAATTGCGAATAAAAAATTAAAGACACACATGACTCAGAAACACATTAATACAGGATTAGTCTATACGTCACTGTTTCTTGGGGTACCCCGAAGCGATTTCATTCGTAACCTAATGGTTTCGGGAAACCCCGGTTGAGAAACGCTGAAGTAACCTAATGTAAATTAATTATCCAAATGAACGATCGTATATTCAATTAATGCTCCTCTCGAGTGGATCGCTTGGTCTCTAGCTGTGGACGAATGACTAAAACCACTGCACCTTTCCATGCATATTGTAAGATATAACTAAGTAGGGTTGTGCGTGGGACTGGCAGCCATATAAACAGTAATATGCTGCAAGATTATACCTCCTCACTTTAATTCACACTTTACCTGTGGATTCAATACGAGCACATGTCTGCATAGTCTAGCCACTCTCCACTGACTCTTCTTTTTTGACGTATGTATTTTTGTACACACTTCGGCAACACTTTCTATGCCAATGTTCATAGCAAATATGGGGTATCATTCCCCCAATGTTCTTTAATTAAATTTCCGATCCACTGCATGTATGGCTGCATTGTGAAACGTCTTCATGAGATTATGTCTACCAACTACTTTTCTTCACAGTCTTCAACTTTTGACCTCCCACCTTTGTTTTTTATTACATCTTGTCATCAAATGCGTAATAAACGGCTGCAGTCAGCGGGTAGTGTACACAATGTCTGTCTCTATTACTGTATGTAGAAACAAACCCCTAAGCTTTGCCACTTGTAACTCTTGTCATTTTCGTTAATCAATCATTAATCAATAGTACGCTTAGGCGACCAGGGCCCGACGCGTCGAATGACCATGTCCATAACCCCGCCTGATGGTCATGTCCCAGGCAGCCTGCAGTTCTGTTGGGGTGGTGGCGTCAGAAGGCGAATTATTGAAAGCGATTGACCAGTCGTTCCTTAAAGTTTAGATGCTATTTTTTTATTATTACAAAAACAATTACTGATTGATTATATATATATGTTTTATAGTGAGTCCAGTTTGGCAGACATGTGCATGTTGTTTTTCTCTGTAGGATCGTTTCTCACCGAAGGGATAATAATGCCAAGATATCGTACTGCACACCTGACAAGATACGTATAACTGCCAAATAGATTAGGGGCTGTAAGAAGCGACGATCTGTACGTGCTAAGTACATGCATGTATACATATACTCACACATATATGTACATATATGTGCTGATGTCTATCTCTCTCTCTCTCTCTGTGTGTGTGTGTGTGTGTGTGTGTGTTTCTCTCCCGTGCTTGTGTGTGTTTGTGTGCGTTTTTGAATTATCGGTTTTATTCCAATTGCTTTCTTGATGTTCCTCTGTTTTCTCTGAGTTTTTGTACATGTCGATTATATTGAAGCGTGACTACCTTGTACGAAGCGTCTTCAAAGGACACCGGACGAAACTGCACCAAGTGAACATACGGACGATGCGCAAGCTGACGTCACTTCTGATGTATACAGCACACACGAACTGTCAAGTTTGCAACATTTCATTATTTTCCGACTCATACTTTCCTCAGCTCACCGTTGAAAACATGTCGGTTGTGATAGGCAATCCGTCCAGAGTTGATAAGCGAGAGGTGATTCGATTTCTAACAGCTGAAGGATGTCGACCAGTTGGCATTCATTGAATGCAGGCAGTGTATGGTGACAAAAGTGTGGCGGACGTAAGCTCCGACGACTGTCCACCTGAATTGCTATATCAATTATGGCGATGTGTGCCTGACCTGGTCTCGGAAGATCTTTCGTTAACTTACGTCCTTCTTTAAACATCGTTGTCCAATACTTCAATGTTCACTTCGACAAACTTTGTCCCCATACACTGCCTGCATTCTGCGATGAATGTCAACTGATGGTCATCTCTGTGTGTGCACGGTAGCTATAGAAGCAATAAATGGTAAATTAATAAAACTAGACTGTCGGTGACTGAAAGCGGAGCAGAGAATAGTAATACTGTAATCTGCCCGGCATATTGTAAAAGGCAACTAACGGGTGTTCAGGCTTGAAGTCATCTACCCAATTCTATAGAAACTACAAGCAGCTCAGTTCAGTTTAGCTCATCCCGTAACCCATCAGGTCGTTGGGGCACACATAAAGACATGAAAACCCCACGCCAGCTCTCTCTGTCTGTCTCCGCCTGACGTATCTCACCGTGACGAAGGCCTGACCACTCAGTGATGTTGTCCACCAATCTCTTCCTTGGACGTCCTCGCCCTCTCTGTCCCGGTACGGATCCAAAGAGTATCGAGTTGGGAATTCCGTTGGACCTCGCGACGTGCCCGCACCGGGCCATCTTTCGTCTTTTGATAGTTGTGAACAGATCTTCAAAAGGACCAATAGAGTCTTCAACTCTCTGACGGATGTCTACGTTAGTGACACGATCCTTTTATGTAACATTTAGGAGTTTTCTATAGCACCGCATTTCCATTGCACGTATTCTGCCCTGGATATCTGCTGTAATGGTCCTGGTCTCGCATGCATACAGAAATATTGACAGCACCAAAGAGCGCAGTAGTCTGACTTTTATGCCGAGGGCGAGGCGCTTGTCTCGCCAAATAGGTTGCAGCCTAGTCAGCGCCGCTGTTGTTTGTGCTATTCTGGCAATTACCTCTGGCTTCGAACCCTCTTCGCTGATCAACGATCCAAGATATTTGAAACGTTTCACCACCTCAAGTACCTGCCCATTTGCCTCTATGACAGATTGAAACCCTGCAACGTCATTGGTCATGAGTTTTGTTTTATCAGCATTTATTTCCATACCAAAACTCATGGCCGTTCTATCCAATCTACCAATCAACTACTGGAGTTCCCTCTCTGTGCCTGCCAATACATCAATATCATCAGCTACCAATTTCTATATACACTTAAGTGGCGAGAAAAAAAAAAGGCTTTTACATTACCAAGGAGTCTGCCGATTTAAGTAGTGCATACCTTGGCCGCTACATTTTCTCAAGGACGCTTTGGAATTACTGATGAAGCCTGATGTGGTCGTCTTGTTGATTGCACTTGACGGCTGGTATGTGCTGTTTCTATCATAAGTGACGTCATCATGCGCATCGTACGCTTCTTGCAGTGAGGTCCGGTTCCATCTGAACATGCCCCATATCTTGTGATAACTACGTTTACATGATGTGTTTTTGTGTCATGTTGTCTTGTTGATTTTTTGGATGTTGGCATTCCTAAACTCCTTCAGTAGCAGTTGTAATGATGAGACACAAAGGTCGCATGTCTTTGCAGTAGCCGCGCAAGGTTTATATTTTAAATAAAATTAAAAAAGACCCATTTATTACCGATGTTTTGAACGTATTTCCGTGTGGTCTGCACACTGACACTCACACCGTTAGGCCACCTGCTCCTCACCGTTTAAGAAGCCCTGTTATATTTTAGACTTTGTCACCAGAGGGCAGCACTCCTCCAAAGCAGCCATGTGTACAACTGGCTAAACACAGGAGTTAGATCCAACGATAGTCACCTGTTAGGGTTAGGAAACGTGCTTCCGGTATTCAAAGTTAGTGTCTTCCTCTTTGACTTAGTCACACATTCTTTAAATACTGCGTGACCTTATTGAATGGAAACTTCTTTAGTTTCGTTTCCTGATTAATGGGAATGTTTTCCTATTTTTGTTTGTTTAAAGAGTAGTTTATTAGTCACCCGATTGGCACACTGATTGAAAATAATAAAACAACTGTAACCTTTGGATAATGTTTTGAAATGCTACTAACGTGTATTGGGTATGGGGCTAGCAACATCATCATGTACATCCAATGAGATTTAAAACAAGCACTGCAAATGCTTGGATTCATGTTTCCCGTAAAATGACAATTTATAGTTATGGGCTTTTACTTCACTTTAGAGCGAAAGGGCGAGTAGTGAAAATGTTATTTTCATTCTTTTCTTTGAGAGGTGTGGTTTTCCATCTTATTATCTCTCGTCTCATCTATGCACATATTGCATTAGACAGTGTTGGGATGTGCATTGTTCTTTCATGTGACATCTGTATGGTCATTAACATTTCATCCCATGACTAACTAACTCGTGTGACAATCATTCAATCAATCAATCAATCCGTTAACCAATCAATCAATCAAAGCCGGTCGTTTCTGCCGGTTGACAACATCTCACATGCACACACGGACCTGGTCTCTCGTTTAGCCTCTCTTTATGTGTATTTATTTAATCTTAGTTACTTCTCACATTATCTTATACATGTATTTTTTAGTCTACCTATCGTTCTATTCCCTTCAGGATTCCATGTAAAACCCTTTCTGGCTATGTTAGGCGATGTCTTCCTCAGCGTATATCTTATCCAGTCCCCATTTCTTTGCTTATTTTGTTGTTCTATTAAATGCTGTTGTTTTCTTTCCCATATGTCTTCATTTCACATCATGCCCTGGTGCATTGTCGATAATAATCGAAATACCTATATGCTAGATGTAACATAAAACATTACAAAAAAAAAAACATTTCTTACGACCGAATTTTATTTATCAATAGAGAAGAACAATACAAATAATAACATCTAACTAACCTATACTATAACACAAATAAATATATATATATATAAAACTAGCAACACATTTTACTTTATAATTAACGTATCGCCCGGGTTGACAGACTAGACATATGGCGATTTTTTTTCGTGATATGACTGTTTCTCATAGGCAATCTATCTGCAAATTGATACCTGATGAAGCTGCAGCAACTACGAAGTTTGTGCCCTGTCGTCGGCACCTAAAAAATGAAAGGAACGGAGCACTTATGGTGGAGCTTTGATGCAACGAAGTCCATTCGTCGCGCCCTTGTCCATTTCGCTATATTTTCCCTTTTTATTATTATTCCTTTTGTTCATTGTCCTCTACTGATCCCCAGGAAAACAGGTTTTGTCTCGGATATTCGTTTATCGTATTTGGTGTACAGTCTAGCGTATTCGTTTATATTCAGAAGGATAAATTATGTGCTTTTGACTAGGCTGTTAGCCACAAAGCTGAAATATGATTGTGTGTGAAGTCATCCAACAGGACGCGTCCTACTATCGCCTCTAGGAAGTCTGTCAACTTAGAAGGATACTCCACACTCGGCAGGCTTTTGGTTTGTGTAGACAGCAGAGTGTGCCATATCATGAGTTGGAGAGTATTCTATATTATTAAAAATCGGATTAAACGATATATCACCAGTTCACTGAACCCGGTAGTAGTTAGAATCACGCAGATGAAGCGAAGCACAGCACATCCGCCTGGAGTACTCCGGTCCACCGTTATCATTATGTGAGGAAATCTACTGCAACTCGCCACTTAACGCACTATTAAGGAGGCAAAAAAGAGTGAAGTTACATTTCGTGGGCATTCAACATCAACAATAACAACAACAACAACTACAAGCTCATATCTTTAGAATTGGATGGTTTATATGATCCAACAAACAGCAGATCTGAGTGCACAGACCTAGGAAGAATGTTCAATCCATTAACCAGATGTCCGCACTTAAGGTTTAATGTACTCTGAAGTGAGCAGTAATCCGTGAATCAGTAGGATTTCCTTTTGTGGTACCAGTCCCAGTCCTCATGATCTGGTCGAGTTAAGCTATGCTTATCTAAGATATTTCCAGATCATAATGGGTTTAGCTATAATTGAAAACAAAATACTAATAGATGTTTGTCTTTCGTTTTTCTCTATCGACCCACGAGAATATCAGCTTTTCATCAATATTGTCACGTATTAAATATTGTTGGAACTTGTTTTCAAACTCAGAAGGTTATTCCACACTCAGAAGGCTTCTGGGCTGAGAGAACGTCTTTAGCTTGAATAGCTCCCATTTCTGGAAAGGGAAAACTGTTACATCCAACTATTTCTTCTTCGCATCTTGTTGCTGTTGTGGATGTTATTGTTGTTGTTGTTGTTCCTGTTGTTTTCGACACTGTTCCAGTTCCGTTTTTGTTGTTGCTGTTGATGATGTTGCTGCTGATGTTGTGGTTGTTCTTGTTGTTGTTGGTAATGTTGTTTTTGTCATTCTTCCTGTTCCTTTTCCTGTTGTTGTTGTTGTTGTTTCTCTTGCTGTTTTGTTGTTGTAAGTGTTGTTTTGCTATTGCTCTTATTGACGTTGTTTATTTTCTTGTTGTTGTCGTTATAGTTACTGCGGTTGTTTTTGTTATTGTTGCTGCTGATCATGTTGTTTCTGCAATTGTTTCTGCTGTTGTTTTTGCTGTTGTTGTCCATGTTGTTGTTTCTGATGCAGTTATTTTTGTTGATGTTGTTGATCATAATGATGTTTTTGTTATTGTTTCTGTTGCTGATGTTGTTCTCAATGACGTTTTTGTTATTGTTTCTGTTGCTGATGTTGTTCTCAATGACGTTTTTGTTATTGTTTCTGTTGCTGATGTTGTTCTCAATGACGTTTTTGTTATTGTTTCTGTTGCTGATGTTGTTCTCAATGACGTTTTTGTTATTGTTTCTGTTGCTATTGTTGTTCTTATTGTTCCTTTTGCTGTTGTTGTTGTTAATGATGTTATCATTATTGTTCCCAATGCTGTTGTTACTCCTTCTATAAATGTTGTTACTGTTCTAGTTAATTTTGTTGTTCCTGCTGTTGTTGAAGTTTTGTATTGCTGTTCTTGTGGTTTTGATGTTGTTCGTGTTCTCATTTAATTGTTCGTGTTATTGTTGTTTCTTTTCTTGTTATTGATGTTGATGCTATAATTACTGAGGCTGTTTTTGTTGTTTTCGCTGTTGTTCATGGTTCTGTAATTGTTTCTATTGGTCTGTTTTTGTTGTTGTCGCTGTTGTTCATGGTTCTGTGATTGTTTCTATTGGTCTGTTTTTGTTATTGTCGCTGTTGTTCATGGTTCTGTAATTGTTTCTATTGGTCTGTTTTTGTTATTGTCGCTGTTGTTCATGGTTCTGTGATTGTTTCTATTGGTCTGTTTTTGTTGTTGTCGCTGTTGTTCATGGTTCTGTGATTGTTTCTATTGGTCTGTTTTTTGTTGTTGTCGCTGCTGTTCATGTTAGTCATCTTTCTGTAATTGTTTCTATTGGTCTGTTTTTGTTGTTGTCGCTGTTGTTCATGGTTCTGTGATTGTTTCTATTGGTCTGTTTTTGTTGTTGTCGCTGCTGTTCATGGTTCTGTGATTGTTTCTATTGGTCTGTTTTTGTTGTTGTCGCTGTTGTTCATGTTGGTCTACGTTCTGTAATTGTTTCTATTGGTCTGTTTTTGTTGTTGTCGCTGTTGTTCATGGTTCTGTGATTGTTTCTATTGGTCTGTTTTTGTTGTTGTCGCTGTTGTTCATGTTGGTCTACGTTCTGTAATTGTTTCTATTGGTCTGTTTTTGTTGTTGTCGCTGTTGTTCATGGTTCTGTAATTGTTTCTATTGGTCTGTTTTTGTTGTTGTCGCTGTTGTTCATGGTTCTGTAATTGTTTCTATTGGTCTGTTTTTGTTGTTGTCGCTGCTGTTCATGGTTCTGTGATTGTTTCTATTGGTCTGTTTTTGTTATTGTCGCTGTTGTTCATGTTGGTCTACGTTCTGTAATTGTTGCTATCGGTCTGTTTTTGTTGAAATCGCTGTTGTTCATGTTGGTCTACGTTCTGTAATTGTTTCTATTGGTTTGTTCTTGTTACTCCTATTGTTGACGTTGTTATTGTTGTTGTTGCGGTTCCTGTTGATGTTATCATTGTTGTTTAAGTTGTTATTGTTGGAATCTACCGGTTCTGATTTCATCTAACCATAGCTGACGTTCTTTGGTTTCTGGTTTAAGTGACTCTTCTTACATTCCAATGTGTACTTGGAAGGCTGACCAGGGTTCTCATAGCTGTTTTGCAACGCAAGACGTCTTCAGCAAGCTCACCAATATGGGGATGGCACAGCCGATCCCCGCCTCGTTGTCCAGAAAACTAGGTCCTGTTTCCAGGAGACACGACCACAACGTAGATTGGGATCTTGATCAGAAACCTTGAAAAAAAAATGTTTTTTTGAAAGTTTTGGGAAGATCCAAATACGGTTTTGATGGGCAAATAAACGTATCTATTGCGACTCAGTTGTAAAATGTGATACAACGTACCTTAGTGCTGAAGACGGAACAGAATAAGAACACACTACCTGGCACACTTATAGTACGTTATATAAGACGACCGGCGGTCGGGTCTAACTAATCCTTCCTGGGCGTCTCATTAGGATAGTGGCAGATCATTTCTTTCTAAAGTTTTCTATCAAACACAGAAACACTCAGGTACCTATTTACAATTGGGTGGATATGAGCGTGGCGGTTGCGAAAGTTGACCCCGTTGCTTTGCCGTGAAAAGCGCTACACTAATCAGACGCTCTTTCTGGTTATATGATATATCATAGATTTTCAAAGGAGTCGGTTGACAGAGAAGGAGAAGAATCAATGAAAAACGTGGATGACCAAGTAAAGATTAAATAAAAGTTAGCATCTAAAAGAATTTTTTTTTAAAAAGCAACGATTGGCAACCGTTGAAATGGCAGAGTGGTAGAACCACAGCATCTCCTGCATATGTTCCAGGTTCTACTCTAGTTACAGACACTCTCCAGCTAGCCTAGCTGTGAAATTGGTACCTTCCTGAATGTTAAGGAAGAAAAGGCACAGATAAAGGAAACTATAAGAAGCTGAGACCGTGCAAAAGCTCATCTCTAACGTCAGTATGCAATCTGGAATTATCGTTATCTTTAATCCGGATGTTTGTAAATATTTAAGTCTGTGGAATTTGTTATCTCCTTCTCCGTGTTTTCGGTGTTATTTATGTTGTTGTTGTTGCTTGTTATTCCGGTGAGCATTGGGATGGTTACAGTAGTACAATCTTCGATTAGCTTAGTAACAACCAATGATACAAACAGATTTTAACGCTCTCTCGACAAGCACTTAACGCCGGTGTGTTTCATCGTAAGCTTTACATTGATTTATGGTTATATTTAGATTTCTCCAGTCACATTGAAAAGGTGTTTTAACTTAAACATCAGGTGAATTAGATCGGTTGTGTTAGTGATGGATTTGAAGCAAAGAGCATTGGAATAGAGAAGCCACAGGAGAAATGTGATAAATGGATCTGTGTCGGTTTTCTTTGTACTATTTGGGGAAAATGTGCCTTACAGAGATATGTGGGAATGTTCAGGAGTTGATTTCTGGATGAAAGGATAATGATTGAGAGGGATGAAGAGGGAGAAGGAGGGTCAGAGAGCCGGAGGGGATATGTACAATAGTATGTACTAACTGGAGAAAGACATCAAGACAGAAGCTATCATCATGTACCATGCCAGTTCACGTTGGCGATCAAGGATCTATATCTCTTCTTATAACCTGTGTCGTTTATCAGTTCAGCCGTTGATCGTCCACCGTGCCATTCCTTTTAGCTGTCCAATAAAATCTCTCTCTGGATCCATCTGTCTCTAATCCCTGCGATTCTGCCCGTTGTCACCATGTGTTCCAACCTATCTTTTCTCATGATATGCCAGAAAAAAAATGGATCAGTTGTCTGACCTCTACCATAAACTGTCTTTGTTGTCTCTTTGTAGTCTCTTCAACTACCACGTTATTAGCCTTCTTTGCAGTCTATGGAACTCTCAACATTCTCCTGTATAACCACATGTATGTTGCCTCCAATTATCCATCTGCTTGCTTGCTGATTGTCTGTGCATCGGTGTCGTATGTCAGTACTGGTTTCAAGTTGCATCCGACCACTTTCTTTCTTAATTCCAGGGATTCTTGGTACACAAGATTGCCTCCATACTACGGAAAACTGTTATTGCCTTGGTAGTTCTGTTCTTTATTTCACAAATGCATCTTTCATCAGAAGTTATGTGGGTGCCCAAGTATTGCAATGTGTGTACTTGTCTTAGTTCCGTCTCGCTCACCTAGATACACCAATTGTACGAGTTATGCTTCTTAGTTTCTACAACAGTATATCACAACCTATCTGAATAGTGGTGTCAATCCGTTTGATGTCACCCAGTATAGTACCTCCGTTCCAATTGACAATCTCTCATACCTGATAATAAATAATTATTTGTAATATTTTATGTTCTTCTTAGTTCTTAGTCAACATGTACTTCTACAGGGGTAGATTTCCTTGTGCAGGTCCTAGATCTCTTATTAGCTGGATGTAGCCGTGAGAAGGATTTCCTGCTTAGCGTGCTAGGCTACATTGCTCTAAACAAACCACTTAACCATGGCCGGTGTATGCCATGTCACACAGTTAGTCGTCTTTTACGACATGCTCTCTGTGGGGCAGTGGTGCTATTCTTGTCCTTGGCACACACAAGGACCCTTGCGGATCCCTCGGGATATTTTATGGACTAATGCTAATAGCAAGTTTCGACTAAGTGACAACTTTCCTTTCCAGACCTTCAAATCCGCGAACTTGTCAATCACTTCATTGACATCAATGTATTTAACAATTTTTTAAATATAACTATAAATTATGCAAACTTCGAAACACATGTCATGTTCTATGGTGAGATTACATACATTAGGCATAATGTCCGCGATTGAAAAGAATGTATTAGCTTTTCGTTTCGTAGAGAATCAAAGGGGTTATGCCTATGATCAACTACAGCTGGACAGAAAATTAATAAATGAAAAAATGATTTTTTTTAAATGGTGCTGAAACACTGCATACAAATGTTACAGGGAGTCACTTTAACGTTACTCCGTCTGTTAATGTTAACCAGTGAGGTCCGCAACCTACGCACCCTAATAGTAATGCCACTGTATCTCAACCAAGCAACTCTTTAATAATGATTTTATCTACATATCAACATCTAACAGTGCACTAGCCTAATCAGCAAGTTCTGCTTGTAATAATCGATTGACCTAGATCAATGATCTATTGGTGGATATGTATGCGTTGCATATACATCATATACAGTTATTGGCAATGTTCCATAGTAAGGGTACTAAACATATTATGTGCATACATGATAGATAGAACTTATGTTTATTACTGGCGCAGCTACATACGGGACTTCTCAGTGTCTGACCACGACTAAGAGATTCTATTTTCAGTCCCGAACTCTAGCAGAACACTGCCGAACACATACTATTCTATCGCTTAACGCATATGAACCTATCGCGGAACACATAGGAACCTATCGAGAATAACACATGAATCTATCGCCGAACACATCTAAAACTATCGCTCCCCAAAAATAGGAACCAATCGTGAGACACCAGGTTTAAACGGAAAATCGGTTCAGAAACTTTGGTAAATACAGAGAGAGAGAGAGAGAGAGAGAGAGAGAGAGAGAGAGAGAGAGAGAGAGAGAGAGAGAGAGAGAGAGAGAGACTGAGATCTAGGAATAATGTAGTCTAACATATTGTCTGTTGTGTGTAGTCTTGATGATGTAGTCTAATATATTTTCTGCTTTTTCATGTCTTGGTGGTAGTCTAAAATATTGTCTGTTGTTTCTTTTCTTGCTGGTACAATCTAAAATATTGTTTTGTTTGTGTTTCTTGATTTGCTGGTACAGTCTAACTTATAATCTTCTGTTTCTTGTCATAGTGGTACAGTGTAACACATTGTCTTATGTTTCGTTATCATGATACAGCATAACACAGTTTCTTCGGTACAACCTAACACATTGTTTTCTGGTTCGTGTTATGGTGGTACACTCTAAGCTATTGATTATGTTTCTGTTTCTTGTATGTGTCGTGAAGTCTAACATACCTTGTCGCTTGTTTACCAAAAAAATGTTGTTGGTGCAGATTCTAACATAATGTTTTCTTTGTCTTATCTTAGAAGTTCAGTCTAATGAAATATTGTAAGCTTTTTTATGTAGTGTTGGTACAGTCTAACAAACTATTTCCTGTTTTCATTTACTTTAATAGCACAGTGGAACATACTGTTTTTGTTTCTTGGTTGTGCAATGTAAAGAGCATTTATGTGGACATTGCTGGTACAGCATATTCAGGCCATCTGTTAAAAAGGGAAAGGTCTTGGTCAGCTCTGGTTTGCTGACCCTGATGTGAATAGCTATTAATATGTCACTGGCTGCTCTCAACGTATTCACTGTGCTGCATCTTCCACTACTAACTGTTATCTGAGTTTGTTTGGTTTGATTCTGAAGTCTGACAAACTTGTTTTTGTTTTTGTTTTTGTCTTATAGTTACAGCTGAATATAATATTTTCTAACGCTTCTCTCGTTTGCCCACTTTCACAAAAATGTTCATGTTTTTGGGAAGTCTAATATGAATGCTAATCTACTGTTTTCTGTCTTTCGTTGATGAACGCCTTGATATGTGTGTGATAGATCTATCCTTGATGGTACACTATGCCTATTATATGGTTCTAAAATATAATCAGACAAACTAATTGTTTGTCTTTTATCATGGCAGTAAATACACACTATAGTCCGTCTCGTGTCAGCTATTGACTATCTCTTGTCGAATTCGATGACTGTGTCTGACCGTCTGCATGTCTACCTGCTGGTCTACGGATCGATCAATTGGTCCACCCATCGGTTGACGGTCGGTTGGTCTAACCATCCAATATATCTGTCAAATTGACGCATCAATAAAACTGACAATCATATGCCATATTTTCGCGGCACCAATCAATGTCTCCATCTAACTACGCTGTGATACGCGTTCTTATTTCATAATAACAGCTAAACTATTATTATTATTTGCATTTTATAGTCTGCTTGCTTTCTGTCCTTATACTTCTCAAACTGTCCCAAGCTTTCTCTCTCTCTCACTCTCTCTCTCTCTCGCTCTTTGCATGTCATTTCTCCTCGCACCGTCCTTCGCTCACTCCTTTCTATCTCCCAATCCGTATCTCTTTTCTAAGCCTCCTCATTTTCTCTCTATCTGCCTGTCCTCTAACCTTCTCATTTGTCTCCCATCGATACCTGTCCCAGTTCTAAACTGCCCCCAAGAGAAATCAGTCCGCCCTGTCTCATCATGCTCTGTTATCTGCCTCACTACCTCCAATCCATTTTCCTCTCTCTCTTTATCGCTCTCTCTCTCTCTCTCTCTCTCTCTCTCTCTCTCTCTAGCCGTCGCTCATTCTTTTCCTTACAGTCTATTCGTCCCTCTACAGCCCTCTCCCTTGAGAAATTAAGGCACTGTCCTCTCCAAATTTCGTCTACTCCTTACACCAGTCCTCCACTCCCCATCGTCCTCTCCTGTGTCTCACATCCTCCCTAATTTCCTAACTGTAGAGAAAGCATTTGTCTGGAATCTCCTATTAATTAAGTCTTTCTTCTTCCTTCATTCTAAGCCTTTTTCTCAACAATGCTCATCTTATTTTAAAAAGAGGAGTCTCTGCATCCCGTTAACCTGCCCTGCCCATTAACTATTATTGATTTATCCCTGTTCCCCATCCTTTCTTCGCCTCGGATCTTTTTTTTCGAATTATTTCCTCCATTGCCATTGTGACGTGTGTCTGTGTGTGTACATGTATGTGTGTGTGTGTATGTATATGCATACATTTATGTGTGTGTGTGCATGTTTGTGTGTATGTATGCATGTATGTATGTATGTATGTATGCATGTACGTATGTATATATATATATATATAAGTAAGTATTTATATATTTATGTTTGTATGTATGTATATATGTATGTATCTATGTATATATATGTATGTGGTATGCAATTCTTTGTGTATGTGTGTGTGTATGTGTGTGTATGTGTGTGTGTATGTGTGTGTGTATGTGTATGATTTAGTGAGCGAGTGAGACAGCGATAAAGAAAGCTGCAACCATTGTTCTGCAACAATTGTACAACTATATTTTTGTGTCTTGCCTTCTCTCTCCTCGCTGGTCGCTTTTACTCTCCTGCTCTCTTTTTAAAAACGTCTTCTCTCTCATCCGTCTGTCTCTTTTACTCTCTCGCTCTCTTATTGATAACGTCTCCTCTCTCGTCGCTCACTCTGACTTTTACTTTCTCGCTCTCTTATTAATAACGTCTTTTCTCTCCTGGCGTTTCTCTGTCATCATCTTAATCAACAATAGTATATTCGTTCCCTTCATCATTTTCATTCTCTTACTCCCATTTCTCATTCCTTCTTTATTTTAATTATCTCCCCTCCCGCATGGCCTTTCTGGCTCCTCACATAATCAGCCTCAATCTCTTCCAAGTTCTCTTCCCCTCTTTCTTTGCCCTCTATCTATCTCGCTCAATCCTTCACGCTTCAATCCTCAATTCTCATTCTCTAACTTTCACCCCGATCTCTCTCTAGCTTAAACTCTAAACAGATAGTTCTGGTGCACACTGTTGTTTGTTCTTCTCAGCCCATACCTTTTCATGCGCGCTCAGCTAGAAACAGTGCTAATATGGAACGGGTGCTGGAATTAGACCCTCGAAAATCTGGGGCTACCCTCTAAGTAACTTGATTGTCTCGCTAAAGGAATTGACGGAAGGGAACAACCAGGAGTGGAACCTGCGGCTTAATTTGACTGAATACGCCAATACTGTAGAACGACTGACAAATCGAGAGCACTACCGTCGGGTCTAATAATGAACGTACGCTGGTATTAGACTCACGGAAGACAAGTCAGCTCTCTAACACTCTAATGAAAGAACGCTACGGAAATCGTGTTTAACCCTGCAGAAACCGCAGATTTCAAATACCTGGCCACTGACAAACAAAAGCCCTCAATAAATTAGTCTGGCAAAATAGTGAACGGGTGCTGGAAATAGACCATCTGAAGACAGGTCAGTTTTACCCTACTAATGACAGGGCGTTGCTACGGAAAACCAGCTCATATCGAGAGGAGCCGCAGACACTTTGGTACACGTACCAGGCTGATAAGCCAATGGCGCGAGGCTACCATGTGGGGGATTACGGCCGAACCCTTGTAAGCCGCAATCCCGCCCAAAATCTCAGCACCACTGCAATGGGAGGCTCCTACATGTTCGGGACCTGGGGCTCGCGCCCCAGCCCTATCCGGTAGAGCCGCAGAAAGAGGTCTCTGCCGTCCGCCGATCAAAGCGGGCGGACAGCTGCTTGATACTCACCCTATACGGCGATGGGGTGCGAAACCACCAACAAAAGACTTAGTTCCTCTTCGGGGTGTCGAAAACAGTAGAGCAGCCACCTCACTGTGAACTGTCGAGACTCAACCAATGACCATCAGATCTGTCCGCACACTAGGCAAACAACATCTCTGTGACATTACCAGGCTTGTCCTCTGGTTAAATGCACTACTGCTTTGATATCGACCTCTGTACGTTATCAGCCATATAGCTATCATGCTGGACGCAGAAGAGATGCAGACCAGCGGACATTGCACACCTGCTCCACTGTGTCAACATCCCAGGTGGCGGGGAATGCTAGGCGTACCATCTCTGCATAGAAGCCAAGAAAATAAAGGGAGAAAGAGATACCCCACTCACATGCAAATGCTACGTTTCTGGCAGGACGTGACGATCCTGGGGTACAGACACACTGGACTGCCTCTCTTCCGGGTAAACCAGTCCATATCATATATCTCATATATCATCTCACATATCATCATCGCACCCTATTGACACGAGTAGTGAAGACTCGATAGTCTGGTAAGACAACTTCCATAAGAGAGACAACTCTGATCATAAACAACCTTGCAGATAGGCTGGGGACAGCCAAAGGCTAAGGAGGGCATCCCTACAGAAACGCCTGTTGAAATCGGTTGCACGGGGCCGCAAGCCTAACAAAACAGTGCAACGAAAATCGCAGCATGATGACAGTACAACCGTTAAGAAAAACGCATGGCGCTCATCCTGCGGAGTCCCGCCAGGCAGCGATAGTGCCGGGCCTCACGCCTCTAAGGGGTCCACCCTCGACTACTGGTGGTCACCCACCCATGTGTCGTGGAGTCAAGGCACATGGCTATGGGGCAACTTTTATTGACCAAAAACTCAAGACCCGCAAAATACTACAGTGAAATGCGGAGGGAGTCATTAACAAAAAACTTTCCCTAACACATCACCTGCATGAAGGTAAGATTGACGTGGCATGTATCCAGGAAACGCACCTCAACAATAATCATAAATTCTCAATCAGAGGATACCAGACCTTCCGTCTCGATAGAGAAGGCCACAAAGGAGGGGTCCTGATACTGACCAGAAACTGCATACCGAGTAGCGCGGTACCTGTCAGTCACACCGGACAAGCAGAAATTGTAGGAGTTGACATAATGGCTCAAGAGACGAAGCTCCGCATTTTCAATCTGTACGGACCACCAAATAGAGACCTATCGCTCTCGAGTATGGAGGTCAGCGACTCAAACTGCATAGTAGTTGGAGATTTCAACAGCCACTCGGAGAGATGGGGATACTCTGACACAGACAGCAGAGGTGACGAAGTGGAAGATTGGGAGATAGATGCAAATCTCTCCCTAATCAATAGGCCGGAGGATAGCCCTAGCTTCTATTCAAGAACATGGCATACCACCTCGACTCCAGATTTGGCCTTCTCCACACAGGACATACACCATAAAATAGACCGCCAGGTGCTAAACCAACTGGCAGGTAGCGACCACAGGCCGATCAGGCTAACCATTGACATGGAAGTAATCCCACTGGAAAAAAAACCGCTCCCACGTTGGAATTACAAACGAGCCGACTGGGACAGATTTGCAATCCTGACAGATGGGCTGTGTGAAACCATCAACACACGAAACACCAAAATGAAGCCCATGGTGGAAAGCCTAAGCAAGGCAATAATGCAAGCCGCCACTGAAACCATCCCAAGAGGAGCTAAGAAAAACTATAAGCCCTACTGGAATGATGAGTTGCAGAAAGTGGAAGATGCAGTAACAAATGCTAGGAACATGGCAGAGCGAGAACAATCCATAGAGGCAAACATCGCCCTCAAAGCCTCCACGGCGAAATACAAACACACTCTCAAGCAAACAGCAAGAGAAAGCTGGAAAAATAAAACGGAAAGCCTAAACCTGGACAAAGACGGGAACAAGCTATGGAAGCTAGTCAGAGCCATTAACGACGAAACCCCGTCAAACAAACATATTACCATCAAGCAGGGCGAGAACTTGATCACAGGTAAGAAAGCCGCAAACGCTTTTGTCGATCACTATGCCAGAGCAAATCACATCGAGGTCCCTGCAGATAAGCATACAGACATTAGCGAAGAGCTAAAGGGGCACGACAACATGAATACGGCACCTGAAGAGCACATGATGGCCAAATTAACAATGCGCGAAATGGAAGAGGCTTTGAGAACATTAAAGAAAAGGAAATCTCCCGGAAAAGACGGGATAACAAACGAAATGCTGATGGGGCTGGGCCAAACAGCGAAGAGGAAACTGCTATCGGTCCTGAACAAAAGCTGGAAAAGGGGAATTGTACCCCAGGCATGGAAAGACGCAATACTGGTACCAGTAACAAAAACAGGAAAGCACAAAACAGATCCAAATGGATACAGGCCCATCAGCCTACTGAGCTGTGTCGGCAAGCTGATGGAACGTATGATAAACACCAGACTGATGTGGCATCTGGAAGAAAAACGAATACTAATTCCACAGCAAGCCGGCTTTAGACAGCACAGATCCACTGAGGACCAGGTCATCCTCATAGCCCAGGAGATAGAAGATGCCTACCAGGCACAGAAACATACTGTAGCTGTTTGGGTGGATCTGGAAAAGGCATTTGACAAAGTCTGGAAAGACGGACTTAGAGTCAAGCTAAGAAGAAGTGATGTTTGTGGGAAAATGTACAAGTGGATCAACCACTACCTCAAACAAAGAACGGCCAGAGTCCAAGTACAAGGGCAGATGAGCAAAAAGGTGACACTCGAGCAGGGAGTACCCCAAGGGGGAGTACTGTCACCCACACTCTTCCTGGTATATATAAACGATATTACAAAGAATATATCAAGAAGAGCCCATAGCTCAATGTTTGCAGACGATCTGGCTATGTGGACCTCTGAAACGAATCTCACGATAGCAAGAAATCGGATGCAGACGGCCCTAAAATCGCTGGAAGAGTGGGCGAACTCATGGCTGGTCAAAATAAACGAGGAGAAAACCACATGCACAATATTCTCGTTTTCATTAAAACCCCAAAATACCAAATTAAGTCTAAATGGCAAATTCCTGCAGCCAAACGACAACCCAACCTATCTGGGAGTCACATTTGATCGGCGCATGACATGGAAAAGTCAGATTGAGAGAGACCGAATGAGAGCCAGAGAAAGAATGGCAATCATGAGGAAACTTGCTGGCACAAGCTGGGGAGCAGACGAAGGCATACTAAAGAAACTATACACTGGAAGAGTG
Source organism: Ariolimax columbianus (assembly GCA_036924085.1). Classification (NCBI taxonomy): domain Eukaryota; kingdom Metazoa; phylum Mollusca; class Gastropoda; order Stylommatophora; family Arionidae; genus Ariolimax; species Ariolimax columbianus. Next base: position 58,014,465 of record JAVGWX010000011.1, read on the forward strand.
AGACCAGTTCTCGAGTATGGCATTGCGGCATGGACAACAACAGCAAAGTTAGCAAACTTCAAAATCAAGCCAGGAGAATTATAACAGGAGCCATGAAGTCAACGCCAATTGTAGAACTTGAAAAGATTACAAAACTGCAATCCATGACCGATAGAAGAGACTGCAGAGCCCAGCTGCAGTCAGAGAAACTCAGAAGACTAACCGACCATCCAATGCACCAGAGACTAAACAGTTTGGGAAATGGGAAACTAAAGCGGAAAAACTTTGCAGAAATAGCCAAAGCAAAGATGCACGAATATCCTATAAACGCACAAACAACACCAAAACCCATCACTACTGTACGAAAACCTACCTAGAGGCAGGATATATTTCCAGAGGTGGTAGAAAATAATCCAAGGCAACGAGGAGGCAGACAGACTGGCAAAAGAAGGTGCAAGACTACCACAAACAGATACTAGTATGACGTACGAAGAGTCAAAACGGCTTTTCAAAGCCAGATACATGACCAAATGGGAAACCGAACATACCGGTTACACCAAAAACGATGCCTATTACCAGTTGAACCGAAGAAAGCAGGTCGTTGTCTTCAGACTTCGCACTGGCCACAATAGACTGAGGTACCACCTATTCAACAAATTGAAGACGAATGCCGTGCGGTACTGGTAAAATGACCGATGAACATCTGCTGCAGAACTGCCCGACATACGAGGATCAGAGAGAGCAGATGTGGCCATCACCAGTGGAACTGCAAGACAAGCTCTATGGCAGTGGCGACAGCCTCAGGATGACCGCCGCTTTTTTCGAAAAAATAATGGTTACTGTCTGACTGCGTACGAAGAAGAAGAAGAAGAAGAAGAACAGTCTTTTTCGCAAAAGGAAAAGTGACAGACAACCATTTAACTGATTTAACTGTCAAGGCATGCAGTTAAGGTGGACTATAGAAGGTCGAACAAGTAGCTGGCATGTTTATCATGTGAAACTAGAAACAGAAACCGGCACTACAAGTACTCGCATGTCACCGAAAAGTACGGGGTTTAACAACTTATACCGACACACTCCAGTCAAAAATGGCTGAATGGGTCCTTTGTTTACTATTAGGGAAGGAAAGGTAACGGGGAAGGGAACTGAGTACCTCGCATTACACACACAATCTAGTCCAATACAATGAGGTTTCTACCACTTTATTTTCGACAGCAGTGTCGACTTATGCAAGTCGCCTGGACCAAGGTTCCGGAAGAGACTGCGACTGGACACCAGTGGCCACAGGCAACACGACAACCACTAAATATACATATATATATGTATCACGACGAATAGAATACTAAAACAGATGAGGATACAGACATGATGAGACATGCGACTTTGAAGAAACGCAAGACCCAGATCTCCTGATGATGTTCTGCTTAGTTTGTTCTCAATCTTCCGCTACCAAGACATGAACAAGAGCTTCGCAAATAGCAGGCTGCTGTTAGAAGAAGGGATCGCGTTGTATCGTAGTTTACAGATTGATTGCGATTTTTGCACTTTTTGGTCCAACACATCCAACTTTCTTTAGTTCCTTCTGCTTAGCCAATCTACTCTGTCGCAGTCTGTTATCCATGATCAACGCGTGGAGATGTAGAATGGTCTTGGGAGCTCTGGCTGGTCCGGCCTGACGCTAGCAGTCAGTTATATGTCGGTGACCACTGCTCACCATCTTAATCCCCACGATCATCTGACCAATCCTCTGGATACATGCAAAATGACAAGGCAATCCACACGACTGAATATTTGTAGCATGAAATCTGACCTAGTGCCCAGGACACGGAAAGTACATATGTATGAAAACAAGAAGACAATAATTATTTCTCATTAAATAATTACTAGTAGGAAAAACTTTACAAATTCACACAGTTGTAGTTGTTACCTTTCTTTTTGTACTGCCTACATTCGCATGATTTTTGGATGCCATTATCATTAGATCAGTCTTCTCCAAAACGACGTTCAAGCAACAATTTAAAAAAAATACAGTTTGAGTCGAATTTTTATAAGATCATTGCAAACAGGACGTCTAACCTAGTGTTCATGGCAAAAAAGAAGGTAAATAGGCATTCAGTGTCAGCTACCTGGACTACCTTACACTACAGGCTCACAGGTACCGGTTTTTATCAAAAGCACTTGCTGTATCGGGACAATTTTCTTCTATGTGGAATGAACAGAGGAAATGATGATGATAGTTGATTAATATATTTTTTTTATATCTCTGCGGTGTTTATTCCCATTTCTGAGGTCGTGCGAGAGGATTTAATGGGGTAATAAATAAAGGCCGTTTGTCACCTGCAGTCGCCACCCACTGTAAAATGTATCATTATGTACCATCTCCATTGCATAGCGCCGCTCTCATAACAGCCAATCTGTAAGATTTGATTTGTCACCATCACTCTCACCTCTGCAACCGTCATCTTCATAATCTCTTTAATGATATGTGTCCGTCAACAAACTTTTTTTCACTTTAGTTAATTGTACAAAGTAGATTTTCGTATATAATTCCAATTTAACAAATTCCTATGCGCAACCACGCGTTTAATATGATATCTGCTTGTCAAAGACTTGTGTCCAAAGAGTTCGATCAGTCGCTCTTCCTGCAAATTACTATTGACAGTAAACGTAGACTTAGGACATTTCTGTAGTAGTGGTTGAAGAAGCTATTTGATTAGTGGTTAAGAGATATTTTGTGGATATTGGTGGATTAGTTGGGGGATTGATTGGGGATAGCTGCTGGGAGTTGTGTGGAGGATATGTTTGCGGAGTGGTTTGGGGGAGAGTTTGGTGGAGCTATTGGTGGAGTAGCGGGGGGGAGTGGTTGGAGGAGTGATTTTGAGATACGTTGAATGAGTGATTAGAGAGGTGGTTGGAGGCATGTTGGGGGGGGGGGGTAGGGGGTAGTTGGATGAGTGGTTGAAGTAGCAGTTAGGGGATAGGTCTGAGGAATAGGTTGGGGGATAGGTTGGGGGATAGGTTGGGGGATAGGTTGGGGGATAGGTTGGGGAATAGGTTGGGAGATAGGTTGGAGGATAGGTTGGGGAATAGGTTGGGGGATAGGTTGGGGGATAGGTTGGGGGATAGGTTGGGGGATAGGTTGGGGGATAGGTTTGAGGGATAGGTTAGGAGATAGGTTTGAGGGATAGGTTTGAGGGATAGGTTGGGGGATAGGTTGGGAGATAGGTTTGAGGGATAGGTTGGGGGATAGGTTTGAGGGATAGGTTGGGGAATAGGTTTGAGGGATTGGTTGGGGTAAAAGGTTTGAGGGATAGGTTAGGAGATAGGTTGGGGGATAGATTGGGGGATAGGTTAGAGGGATTGGTTGGGGTGATTGGTTTGAGGGATAGGTTAGGAGATAGGTTTGAGGGATAGGTTGGGGGATAGGTTTGAGGGATAGATTAGAAGATAGGTTGGGGGATAGATTTGAGCGATAGGTTAGGAGAGGGGAGTGGATGTAGTGGTTGAAGTAGGGGTTGGAGGATAGATTTATGGTGCTGTTGGAGGAGTGTTTTGGTGTGTGGTTAGAAGTGCGGTTTAGTGAATAGATAGGTAAGCTGTTGGATAGGCTGATGGGAATAGATTGAGGAACTGTTCGAGGGGCTGATGGGAATAGATTGATGAGCTGTTGGAGCGGCTGATGGGAATAGATCGATGAACTGTTGGAGGGGCTGATGGGAATAGATCGATGAACTGTTGGAGGGGCTGATGGGAATAGATTGATGAACTGTTGGAGGGGCTGAAAGGAATAGATTGAAGGACTGTTGGAGGGGCTGATCGGAATAGATTGATGAACTATTGGAGGGGCTGATGGGAATAGATTGATGAACTGTTGGAGGGGCTGATGGGAATAGATTGATGAACTGTTGGAGGGGCTGATCGGAATAGATTGATGAACTGTTGGAGGGGCTGATGGGAATAGATTGATGAACTGTTGGAAGACATGTTGGAGTATGAATTTAAGAGGCGTTGGGGGGGGGGGGGGGGGGTGGAAAGGTTGGTTATTAGCAGTGGATGAATAGGTAGAAGCGGTTAAGATTTGGGGTGTTTTGAGGATTAGTTGGGTGAAGATTTGGTTATCTAAACACAAGGATACGCATTTTAAATGTATGTTAATAGAGCATCAATACATATTCAGGGGAATAGTGGAAGATGTAATCAATCAGTTCAAATACCTCAGAACCGTGGTAGACAAGTGTAAGTTATCAAAGAGGAGTTGGCTACTCGATTAGCAGAAATTATTTAGGTTTTTTTTCATGCAATAAATAGAGGATTCCTTAGTAAACTAGAAATATATTAGACAATTGAGATGCCAGTTTGGCTTAGTTGTATAAGCTATAACCAAACGTCAAAACGCATAGATCCTCAATAAACCTTATGACACGAGATAAGAGCAACAATATAATACAAGGTCTGCATTAACACACCTTTCCAGACGACAGAGCATGAATCTCTGCTTCAGTGGCTCGGACATGTCTGTGGAATGACAGAAGCTTGACTACCTTGGCAGTCTTGGGAAACAAACAGCCAGGAATCTAGACCCACTGGACGCTTTGGCAGTCTTGGAAAGCAAACAGCCAGGAATCCAGACCCACTGGACGCTTTGGCAGTCTTGGGAAGCAAACAACAAGGAATCCAGACCAACTGGTCGCTTTGACAGTCTTGGAAAGCAAACAGCCAGGAACACAGACCCACTGGGCGCTTTGACAGTCTTGGAAAGCAAACAGCCAGGAATCCAGACCCACTGGACGCTTTGACAGTCTTGGAAAGCAAACAGCCAGGAATCCAGACCCACTGGACGCTTTGACAGTCTTGGAAAGAAAACAGCTAGGAATACAGACCCACTGGATGCTTTGACAGTCTTGGGAAGAAAACAGCTACGAATACAGACCCACTGGACGCTTTTAAGACCGGTGGGACGATAGTAAAGGTAAAGGTAAAGGCCGCCGCTATTTCTAGTAAGGATTAACTGAGTTGCTTTTTATCCTCACTCTCTCGTCTCGAGTCGACCCACCCCAGTGGCAAGATCAGGACTTGCAGGGTACTCCGCATCAAGCATCCGTGAAAAAGACGGCGAAGTCAGGAGTCGAACACACATCACCTTATCACGAGGCCGACGGATTAACCACTTCGCCACAGAATCCACGGGACAATAATATAAGACTTTATATAATAGACCAGGGACTAGACTGGAACGAACCGAAAAATACAGTAGATAGGATAGTTTGAAGCTCTTTCTGGCATACCTCTACACCACACGGTACTAGAGAAGCGAATAAGTTAAGTACTGTCAAGCCGATTGTTAGTTAAAATCAATCCCATAGGAGACAATGCCGTCGAGGATGAAGTATGAGGAACTTCCTTGCACCAGCACTTATCTATTCATTAAAACGGGGAATGAGTAGTTCTCTTCCTCGCTGCATTTCCTTCCTTGACAGAACGCCATGTACCAATTTACAGCTGCGTTGATTGAAACGCAAATATAATAGGGATCTAATTCGGTACGTTTGCCGTAGGAAAGTAATGCGCTACCAGTCAACGTCACAGATTTGTGTCAACTATTTCAAAGAGTCGAACCAAACCATGCCATTGAACACTCAGTTCCGAGTATGCGTCCCTGCCTAATATATCACTATTTTCACCTTAGCACATTTGTAAGTATTTATTAGTGTTATATTGTGTCATGAGCGGACAAATACTTTAACAGTTATCAAAAAAAACCACCGGGAAGTTAGACCATTATTATTACAAATACCCAGAAGTAAATAATGAAATCAACAACAGGGAAAGGGCACTTTTTACGAATAATTGATAAAATAATTTTTGGTAGGAGAAAAATATCAGGGAAGTAATGTTCTGCGAGAAGTATAGAAGTAACAGAATCAAGTGTGCGTGTGTGTGTGAGTGTGAGTGTGAGTGTATGTGTGTGTGTGCGCGTGCGTGTGTGTGTGCGTATGTGTGCGTGTGTGTGCGTGTGTGTGTGAGTGTGTGAATGTGTGTGAGAGTGTGTCTGAGTGTGTGAGTGTGTAGGTGATAGTGTGTGTGTGTGTGAGTGTGAGTGTGTGTGTGCGTGTGCGTGTGTGTGTGTGTGTGAGTGTGTGTGAGTGTGTCTGAGTGTGTCTGAGTGTGTGAGTGTGTAGGTGATAGTATGTGTGTGTGCGTGTGTGTGCGTGCGTGCGTTCGTGCGTGCGTGCGTGCGTGTGTGCGTGCGTGCGCGTGTGTGTGTGTGTGTATGCTCGAGGCGTGTTCAAATGAAACCAGACCAAACTGCAACAAGTGAACATACGTACGATGCGCATGATGACGTCACTTCTGGTGTAAACAGCACAGACCAGCCCGTCAAGTCTGAAAAATGTCATTATCCTCCGACTCATAGTTTTTTTCAGCAGACCGTTGAAAACATGGCGGGTGTGATGCGGAAGCCGTGCAGAGTTGATCAGAGAGCGGTGGTTCGGTTTCTAACAGCTGAAGGATGTCGACCAGTTGACATTGATCGCAGAATGCAGGCAGTGTACGGTAACAACAGTGTGTCGAAGGCAACGGTGAAGAACTGGACAACCATGTTTAAAGATGGACGTGAGTTAACGAAAGATCTTCCGAGACCAGGAAATGCGCATATTTTTGCCTTAACTCACGTCCTTCTTTAAATATGCGTCAAGAAATAAACAAAAGAAGTCTGCTTGAGACTGAAAGGGGCGCCCCTTCACAATAAGTCAGATATACATACAAAATAAATAATCACGATACATTTTGTGTAGCAGCCACATAACTTGTGGAGGCATTTCCTGGAAAACTTGGACCATCATCGAAGTATTCCAGCCGTGACTGACATTTTCACTTAAGATACCGCGAAATTGTAGAATGCAAAGAGATAATTGTGAAAAGCGGTGAGGGGCATTTAGAAGAAAACGAATCAGGAAAGTAGAAATTCTTCAGATAGTAGGAACAATGTATGAGAAATGTAGAAAGACAGAAAACTACATAGTTTCATACTGAGGCATCTCATCACTTCAGCCGCACGGGTCTATAACAACAGACAGCAGGGATTTACACATGATGAAGACTAAGACAAAGATGTGCTGACGGTGCTAAATAAACACTACAGATGAAAAGTCTCAAATGACCTCACAGATGTCACACGTCGTCAAATATTTTCAGTGAAAAGATGGGATGGAGTGATAAGTCAGTTGACATGGTTTAAATTTAAAATAAAAAACTATACACTGCGTGTCAACTGAATGGACAAGAGAACTTTATTCCTTAGCTCTACGGTAGTCCTGGAGGATCTCATCAACGGGGAAAACGTCAGAATGACCTTTCTTTTGTTTTTCTTAAAATTGTCTTATTCTGGCAGATATGGGAGGTTATCTCCCGGAGAGACTGTATTCGAATCTTGTCAAAAACTATTACTACACTGTCATTTGTAAGACAATGATACATATTAGCGGCAAAGCAACAGGCGCGTAGGACACACAGAGTGTAATACAGAAGTAGAAGGCTACTCCATGCCACAAAGAGACCAAATGACAATATTCCGGCTACGGTCAGACCACTACAGACTGATCATTCGTCCGTTCATTAAATAAACAATTGTAAACATAGATATATGCACATGCTTGGAGAAGAAAAACAAAGGTGGGACATGTTTTCCAGGTTTATCGGCAACATGAACAGAGCAGAGTAGCATCATATCCCACCTTAACCAAATTAAAGAATGCATTGTGTGGCGGACTGCCACGTTTAATATGAAAATATAATAATAATAATTTACTAGGTGCTCCATTTGTTGAGGCATACTGCTAACACAGCATTTGGCTTCCCTAGTAACTTTTCAGGAAAGTCTGATTTCAGTCATTTATTGAAACATAGGTCCAGCACTTCATTTGGCTACAATAACCAGCTTTCAAGAAAACCTGATTTCAGTCGTCTGTTGAAGCAAATGGTCCAGCCCGGCATTTGGCTCCAATATCAGATTTCAGGAAAACCTGATTTCAGTCATCTGTTGAAACATGGGTCCAGGACTTCATTTGGCTCAAATAACCAGCTTTCAGGAAAACCTGATTTCAGTCATCTGTTGAAGCATGGGTTCCAGGACTTCATTTGGCTCCCCAAACCAACTATTAGGAAAACCTGATTTGTATTCATTTGCAGTGCAGTTTTATATCAATGGATTTTACTTGATAAAGTTGTCACAAACATGCACATCCCTCATTAGTTGTCTCTTTCCGCGAAAAGAACTTAGCGGTTGTGCTATTTTGCTGACCCAGGAGCCACCCGGATGTTATGATGAAAATAGCTGTACCTATTTTAAAGCGAACATTGGGGGAGAAGATGAAGAGTGATGCTACATGTTTGTTTCCATTTCTTGTACACTTTCGTGTCATTTTATATTTTGTTGTACAAACTGCAGCGAGTCACTTTCTTCTTTCGTTTCGCTTGCGTCCTGCTTGTGCTATTCCTCCTCGGGATATGAAGAGGCATCTTGGCTGGGTAACTTGCCTCCTAAAATCTTCGTTTCTGATTCTATCCATTCTTGTTACTTCAAGCATTATGTACAGACATTTCATCTCTGTTGCTATGATGTGTCTTTTATCTGTGTTTGTTAATGTCCAATTCTGGCACTAATAGCACAACAGTTAAAGGTGGGTCAGCTTATTGAGTTGCTGAATGATGGTAGAAGCAGAATGTGGTTTAACAATCAGGTCGAGTCACGAGCCTCATATGTGATTATTCTACACGAGTCAGACCATCAAATTCTTTGTTGTCCCTTATCAGCTCCCGTCCGAGTATAGGGCAACCACTGCAGTTAGCCACCTTTAGGAAGTCTGTACCAAATCACGGTGCGTATTTTTGTTATGGTGGTTTCTGGAGCGATTTTTGTTTTACATGAAGACGTCTTTAGATGCACGAACACTGTAGTAAACTCTTACAACATGTGCAGACTTGCAGTGATCATATTATGTCCGTTCCAGTAAGAGGTCGTTTTGCAGACACTACTGCTATGAACAAAGTGATAGAGAATTGTCTCAGTATTTTGTGCTGCGAGGTGACCAATTTCATTGGCTGCGGGCTTTGTTTTCCATTTCAATGAGCCGGGTAGTATTAACAGCTGGATAAACCAGAGCTTCTGGCCGTCCCGAAAAACGAACCGGATGCATCTGCTGCTGGATACAAGTATTCAAACCACTTATGCGTTGAATATTGTTGGTCACTATAATAATAATTACCGGTAATGTAAGAATTATTTTTACTTCTATTTAAATAGTCAACATTATCGCTCAACTAAGAAGCCTGATAAATTTCCGTCCTCGATTTCGTATGGACTTTTCCTAAAGTGATGTATTATATTATGTTAAAATCGACGTCAGTGCGCTAAGACAGACACATAGGTGCTCAATCTCTAACAGCAGATGACGAATGTTATAGATCATGCGTTCTAAACCTTGCGAGAACCACTAAGCTCTTTTAAGGACATTTGGTGCTCGCGTCATGCAAGTAAACAAGTGCTCGCGTCATGCAAGTAAATAAGTGCTCGCGTCATGCAAGTAAACAAGTGCTGGAGTCATGCAAGTAAACAAGTTCTCGCGTCATGCAAGTAAACAAGTGCTCGCGTCATGCAAGTAAACAAGTGCTCGCGTCATGCAAGTAAACAAGTGCTCGCGTCAAGCAAGTAAACAAGTGCTCGCGTCATGCAAGTAAACAAGTGCTCGCGTCATACACGTAAACAAGTGCTGGAGTCATGCTTGTAAACAAGTGCTCGCGTCATGCAAGAAAACAAGTCCTCGAGTTATGCAAGTTAAGAAGTGCTCGTGTCATGCAAGTAAAAAAGTGCTTGTGTCATGCAAGTAAACAAGTGCTCGCGCCATGCAAGTAAACAAGTGCTCGAGTCATGCAAATAAACAAGTACTTGCAGGTACCAAGGCTCACGAGACCCGTGTTCCAATTTAAACTTTGCTCTACAAATTCAAATAATTATCTTATCCATCCATTATATTTTAGGTGACCTGAAAGTTGTTAAGTTGCGTGTTTGCTGCCAGTGCATGCATTTACCGCTCTATATTTTGAAATATTTCGCTCTGCTGACTTGTTTAGGAGGATTCCAAATTCAGCCCTATGTTGCATCATGCCTACTTGAATTAATATATATCAAGTCCTCCTTAATGCTGAAATATTTGTTTGAAAAGGAGAAATTCATATCCTTTTGTGTAGCAGAAGATACAAAAAGGTTCAAAATACTACGGAGTGTTTCTCTCAAATGTATTACTATGTTGGAGACAACGTACCTGGAAGAAAAAAAAAGCTTTCTCACTTATGAAATACATGAAAAAGGATCAAGATGCTGAGCAGCGCATGAGCTGCAGTGGTCAGCGATCCGGATCCATAGCTGACCGCCAGAGTCCGGTCCAGCGAACCAGAGCTGCCAAGACCCTTCTACACCTCCACGCGGTGATTCTCGATAACAGGCTGCAACAGAGCAGACTGGCTAAGGCGAAGGGATCGAAGAGGGAATGCTAACACGGTACTCAAAAAATGCTTGCTGAAGTAGGATGTGTTGGACCGAAAGGTGCAAATATCGCATTCAAGCTGTAAGCTACGACACAATGCATTCCGTTCTCTGGACTACATTCTGCTACTTAAGCCCTTTCAGGGTTTGGTAGCGGGATTTTGAGAACGAACGAATCCAAACCAAGCCAAATACATGAAAAAAACATAGCACGATCATGATTAACTAGTTAACATTTGCAAGACTGTTTACGTGTAGCTACAAGCGACTTCCCATTGCACATCACTAAACTTCTGAGTGGCTGTCAAACTCAAGGATGTTATCAACTAACTCGTTGAGTGTTTTATAAATGCATTATTTTTCAAAAAATAACCCATCAAATTTACATCGTTCTCGCGAACTCAATGTTACATGTGAAAGTTGCTCGCAATCTTAAAAGATTGAGAACCACTGACAAAGATACTGGTTCCTATAGCACGCTCGCTAAGCCCACTCCTGATCCGTCCTCTCAATCGTCCCTATCTGCTGAACCCACTAGTGATTTAAACAATCTGGGATCTGTGAATGACCGGGGCATCGATTACAGTGTCCTCGTCCCAGAACGGTCATTTATCAACATCAAAACGTCACCGCTATCCGTTTCCAGTTTCCTTGCTACGGATCCCTTGGAGGCCACGACGTCAGCTCTTTTAATGTCACAAATCCTAGTTTGAAGTGTTTGGTTTGGTAAAACTAACCATGAGCATAAGATTCCCACCGTCATTTATTACAATGTTAATGTGTTACTCCATGTCAGAATGGAGGTAGAGTCGAACTTTTTTGTTAAGCCACATTCTTCGGTTACACTTAGTGGTATCTGAGACTTTCGGTCCGGTGACATTCAATTTCTTATCGTCACATTCACGTTTTGTCCGGTAACATTCACTTTCTATCCGGCACATTAACTTTCAGTTTGGCACAATCACTTTCTGTCGGCACACTCACTTTCTGTCGACACATTCACTTTCTATTCGGCACATTCACTTTCTGTCTGGCACATTCACTTTCTGTCTGGCACATTCACTTTCTGTGGACACATTCACTTTCTATTCGGCACATTCACTTTCTATTCGGCACATTCACTTTCTGTCGACACATTCACTTTCTGTCGGTACATTCACTTGCTTTTCAGCACATTCACTTTCAGTAAGACACACTCATTTTCGGTCCGTTACATTCATTTTCGGTCCGATACATTCACTTTCGGTCCAGCATATTTACTTTCGGTTTTACTCATTGACTTTAGTATTGACATATTAATGTCGTTCCCGCATATTTTACTGTTGTTTCCATACATTCAAATTCGGCTCGGCACATTCATTTTTGGTCCAGCAAATTCACATTTGATCTCGCACATTCAAAATATCTCCGGTATATCCAATTTTGATTCAACAAAATCACTATCGGTCCAATATCAACTATTTCAGTTCGGTATATTCCCGTTCGATCCGGTCCATTCACTTTCTTTCGGGCACAATCTCTTTCGATGCAGCACATTCGCTATGACAAGTATTTTACTTCGAAAAATTCGTATTAGTCTTCAGATGTCACCAGTCTACCAGAAAGGAAACAGGTAGTAGAAAGTCAGTGTGTCTCCTAGATGTGTTACCAGATAAAGATTACAGGCTCCATCTATTTACATTATTCTGATTTTAGGAGGCAAGAACATGTACCTGTTCATTCCCCTATCTTCTTCTTCTTCTTCATCGTACGCAGTCAGACATAAAACTTTATTTTTTCGAGAAAAGCAGCGGTCATCCTGAGGCTGTCGACACTGCCATAGAGCTTGTCTAGTGTTGCCACTGGTGATGGCCACATCTGCTCTCTCTGGTCCTCGTATGTCGGGCAGTTTTGCAGCAAATGCTCAGCGGTCCTTTTCCCGGTACCACACGGGCATTCGTCAGTGCCACCTATCTTCAATTTGTTGAATAGGTGGTACCTCAGTTTATTGTGGCCAGTGAAGACCACGACCTGCTCTTTTCTGTCCAACTGGTAATAGTCATCGTTTTTTGTGTAGCCAGTATGTTCGGTTTCCCATTTGGTCATGTATCTAGCTCTAATAAGCCGTTTTGACTCTTCGTACGTCATACTAGTATCTGTTTGGGGTAGTCTTGCACCTTCTTTTGCCAGTCTGTCTGCCTCCTCGTTGCCTTGGATGTTGCAGTGTGATGGGACCCACTGTACCACTACCCTTTTTGGTGCGGACTGCTGGCATAGTTGACACAGTGCTGCTCTTAAGTCATTAAGCTCAGTGTTTTTCTGGCTTTTTAGCGCTGTGACTACGGCCAGAGCATATATGCTGCCTCTAGGTAGGTTTTCGTACAGTAGGGATGGGTTTTGGTGTTGTTAGTGTATTCATGGGGTCTTCGTGCATCTTTGCTTTGGCTATTTCTGCAAAGTTCCTCCGCTTTAGTTTCCCATTTCCGAAATTGTTTAGTCTCTGGTGCATTGGATGGTCAGCCAGTCTTCTGAGTTTCTCTGCTTGCTGCTGGGCTCTGCAATCTCTTCTGTCAGTCATGGATTGCAGTTTTGAAATCTTTTCAAGTTCTACAATTGGCGTTGACTTTATGCCTTCTGTTATAACTCTCATGGCTTGGTTTTGAAGTTTGCTAACTTTGTCGAAGTTCGCCTTTGCTGTTGTTGTCCATGCCGTAAAGGCCATACTCGAGAACTGGTCTCACTCTTCCAGTGTACAGTTTCTTTAGTATGCTTTCGTCTGCTCCCCAGCTTGTGCCAGCAAGTTTCCTCATGATTGCCATTCTTTCTCTGGCTCTCATTCGGTTTCTCTCGATCTGACTTTTCCATGTCATGCGCCGATCAAATGTGACTCTCAGATAGTTTGGGTTGTCGTTTGGCTGCAGGAATTTGCCATTTAAACTCAATTTGGTATTTTGGGGTTTGATTGAAAGCGAGAATATTGTGCATGTGGTTTTGTTCTCGTTTATTTTGACCAGCCATGAGTTCGCCCACTCTTCCAGCGATGTTAGGGCCTGCTGCATCCGATTTCTTGCTATGCTGAGATTCTTTTCAGGGGTCCACATAGCCAGATCGTCTGCAAACATTGAGCTATGGACTCTTCTTGGTATATTCTCTGTAATGTCGTTTAAATACACCAGGAAGAGTGTGGGTGACAGTACTCCCCCTTGGGGTACTCCATGCTCGAGCGTCACCTTTTTGCTCATCTGCCCTTGTACTGGCCGTTCTGTTTTTGAGGTAGTGGTTGATCCACGTGTACATTTTGCTCATTGGTCTAAAGGCCGCATGTCAATATGCTCAAACATCAAAAGGTCCCATGACGACAAGCTCAATATCCAAATGGTCGCATGTCGACAAGTTCAGTAGACCAAGGGCCGCATGTCGACAAGCTCAATGGTTCCATGGTTGTATATCGACAAGTTCAATGGTCCCAGGGTCGGATTACGACAATCTCAATGGCCCAAGAGTCGCACAAAGACAAGCTCATTGGACCAAGGGTCGCACGAAGACAAGCTCATTGGACCAAGGGTCACTTGACGACATACTCAATGGTCCCATGCCGCATAATGACAAGCTTATTGGTACAAGGGCCGTATTTTGAGTAACTTAGTGGACGAAGGGCCGCATGGCGTTCACGCTGTTTACTACAAAGGTCACATAACGATAATATAGATGTCCCAAGACCTGCATGGTACTACTTTTACCTTCATTATCGAGAGTAGAAGAAGGGATGGCCAAACGTTTAGGAGCCCAGTATCTTGATCAAGAAGACACGGGTTCAAATCCTTGGATAGGCATACATTTTCTTAACAGGTCTCTAAATAACACAAATCTGCAAACGCCATCACCATCATTAGGTTAGTCAGTCAAAGACTGGTGTTCGTCTCCTGATCATGTCACGTATCGTCCTCTGTTAGTCGGTCAAAGAGTGGTGTTTAAGTCTCCTGATCATGTCACGTCCCCTGTTAGTCAGTCAAAGACTGGTGTTCGTCTTCTGATCACGTCACGTCCCCTGTTAGTCAGTCAAAGAATGGTGTGTAAGTCCCCTAATCATGTCACGTCCCCTGTTAGTCAGTCAAAGACTGGTATTTAAGTCTCCTGATCATGTCACGTCATGTCCCCTGTTAGTCAGTCAAAGGTGGTGTTTAAGTCTCCTGATCATGTTACGTCCCTTGTTAGTCATTCAAAGACTGGTGTTTAAGTCTCCTGATCATGTCACGTCCCCTGTTAGTCAGTCAAAGAGTGGTGTTTAATTCTCCTGATAATGTCACGTATTTTCCTCTCTTAGTCAATCCGATACTGGTGTTTGTTTTCTTTCGATCAAGTAACGCTACTGACCTCTGTTAGTCAGTCCGAGACTGGTGCTGTCGTGTTTTGATCGAGTCCCGCCACTGGCTTCTGTTAGTCAATCCGATACTGGTGTTGAAGTCTTAGGTTCCAGCCACGCCACTGTCCCCTGACTCAGGTCAATCGACGGTGGGTTTGTCTTTACGAGACATTCAACGGCTGCATTCGACTCTGAGGTCACTACTCGGTGTGCCTGACCCGTTCATGAACAGCCTGTCAAAGAACTCACGCCATTTTAAAACTTTCTACTCCACTCGTACACTTTCTGGAGTGCAAGGCATGCCTCACCGCACTGGTCTTTCATTCGCCGTTGACTGTCTATAGAATTCACCCCTTCACTGCATAAAAAACGAATAACAGAACGTTGCTCCTTTAGTGGGTGATGTCCATAATGGGACGGCCATCTTTTAACTGCAATTATGACGTTACGTTGCTCGTCTGCACCGTTATTGCATGTTCATAACGCTTTTGACATACTTAGCAATCATATTAACACGTTGCAATACACATTTTCTATTTTTCTAATTTCTATCCAGCTTTTAAGGTTTTCCTTTAAATCCCCCTTGTACTTCTTTGTAGCTGCTTTACATTGAAAGAAGAAATATATTCAGAGGTCAAAGTAATCCACAGTGAATGAGTTAAGTTTGCCATGTGTGTTCATGTTTCTTGTTTTATTTCTGACACAAAATTGAATTATTTTCTCATTTGTTATGGTATACATTGCCTGCATTTTTTTTCCACACATATTTGGAATCCTGTTCTACAGAATTTATCGTTATTTAAATTTCTTTTTTTTAATAGTCGTAATTATTCTTTGAAACTAACTTAGAGCACTAAATGCACAGTAAGTCGAGTGTTGGGATCCCCATGTGGTAGGGTACGAGAAAACTAAGAGCTACAGTAAAATAATCACCTTTCTTTCTCCACGAGACCTCTGCAACCTTGAAAACAAGTCATAAAAGTCGACCAAGGAGGGTCGTGTATAGTGCTTGCAGGCTGAAGATCTGAAACATATAGCTACATGAACGTCCACTGAAAGAGCACACTAAGGGCTTTGGCACATGTCAGCCATGGGCCGACTGCGAGATTGGCCATTTTTTTAACGTACAACGGCATTGAGTCGAAAATAATTAGATCCATTTTGGATCGCGCGAAATGGAATTCTTCACAACGTCTAAAAATATGTATTCTCTTTATGTAACTATATTTCTTTCTTACATTCTAACTTAATTACTTACTTACATAGTTGCTTACTTACATAAATCGAAAGAGAGAAACAGGTAAACGACTCAAGGCACCCTATGTTTGGACACAAACTTCAGTGCCAAAGGCTGAAATCTAGACTAAGTTTCTGACGGTCAACATAGCTCATACAGACTAGTCCTCAGAAACACGAATCGAGCTACGGAAAGAGCCTGCGTCTGGACACCACTTGCCTTAAAGAATATAGAAGTCACTAATTATACTGTGGGGACGGCGTGGCCTAGTGGTTAAGTGGCACGGCTCACAACCAGAAGGTGCTGGGTTCGATCCCCATCACAGCACCGGCCGTTACCCCGGGGAAGCAAACCCTTAGAAAATGCAGGAGGAAGCAGACCATTACATAAAATGCATGCTGAAGTCGGATGCACCGGGCGCAAAATAAAAACCACAGTGTAACGCACACACGCCTTGGGGAATAGATAAATAAAGCGAACGCAAAAAAAAAAATATATACTCTGAACGTGTGCATCATGATGCAGAAAGAACAGAGAAAATGATAAAAGGACAATGAGACATGCGGTTGTAGAGAAACACAAAAAGAAACTCACCCGATGATTAGCTCAAACTATTTAAAAGTATGTAATATGGATGACATGTTGAAGGGGAACGTCAAAAGGAATCCATTGGAATCATCTCTGACGTTGTTGTCAGGACACGGAAAGTAAGTAGTTAAATACTTTTAAATCTTTTCTTTTTGTTAGAACAGATGAGAAAACAAATTGTTGCAATGGAATAGAAAAGGACGAAAGAAGCTGCAGTAATCGGATAGAAAATACTTTTAATGACAAACCAAGCTGACTGTTACAGTAATGATGACATATCAAGCTGATTGACAGAGCAACGTAGCTAGAAATAGCTGAAGTAGTCCACGAATAGTTCTAAACACTTTATATTACAACAGATCTCTATTGACCAAAGATATGGCACTGCAAACAATAGTCAAACTTTCAGTGTACTTCCTCTAGGAACAAGGAATAGAACCCCTGCAACCTTCATGTATGTTCTAAAACGCCACTGGATAGAATCGTGCGTGGGCTACCAAAATGTTATGATTGAAGACTGCATATATGTCTCAGTTGCTACATTCCAAACATTTTTTTACATTTTAAAACCTGACCAATGACTGTCTCCACTTAACAACTATTTTACGACAAGCTGTTATCATGCATTTCCATTCATAGCTCAAGAACAACATCCAGAAGTACAACCATATTCTTTCAGAGTTCTGTGTTATTAAATAGTGAGATAAATTCGCATGTTGAGATAAGCAAATACGATAACAGAGAGTTAGCTACAGACACTGCCTGAATCGTAAATATATACAACTGAGAACATTCTCGTTGCCTTTGTATTGCCCAAAATTGCCAGACATTGGCCTGAGATAAGAAAATTATGACAAGTTGTAACGCTGGTTTGAGGATTGGCTACATCGACTAGCCTCTGTGCTTATTCTAAAGTCCCACGGGGTCCCGTCTGAACACATATCCCATCTATATTATAAATCTAAGGTTAAAGATGTCTGCTTTCCAACGCGTCCTGTTCAGGATAATCTACAAGAGATCACTAAAGAAAGACATGGTTTTTACGCCATTTAAGAGCTTGAGTGTCACGCTGAACCTATCATCTCAGCCTTTTTCACAAAATATAGAATGATCCAACGGATCCGGAACTAACTTATATGTATACTTAACCCTGTCGTTTCCCCGGGAGACACAGTGCTCTGTGATTTCTTTTGTTCGTTGCTATGTGAATGATAAGTTTTTAATTGCTTCTGGCTTTATCACAGGAAGCCTGAGTCCGAGCTTATGCACTAGTTGATTGTAATGGCAATGTTTTCCGCAAGAATTAGTTGCAAGCCCCAAACACATCATCTTTAGTCGTCTTTTAGACATGTATGGCAGGTTACAGTGTTACTATTCTTTGATCCTCTTTCAATCACCGACAAATACATTTTTATTATTATACCATACCAATCATTGCCTGACATCTTTTCATCTTCGGATTTTACTGCAGTAATAGCTGCTTCCCACTTGTTGTCTTCCTTATACCGTTTTCTTCAGTTTTGCAACTGAGACTTCAGCTATCGAGTCCAGAACTTTCACTGTTTTGTATCTGATGGTCTCTGATCTACCCACTAAGCACTTGCTTTGTGGGTTTCAATCCAGCGCACATCTAGTTATATTGCAAGTCGTTTTACTGAGGGTGTGTACTATCCATCCCCATTTCCCTCCAATATCTTTAGCTGTATGGATTTTTGCCGTGACCATATCCTTTTCATGTGGACTAATTGAAATGTTAGTATGCGTTTTGTAAATGATACATTCTGAAATATGATGATAATTTATAAGATCCTGTTGTTAATTTATGTTACAAAATTAACGTATTGTGTTGAACTGGTTCCATTGCACCTAAACTTTCAAAGTTGAATTAACATAATTATGTGAACTACAATCTGACTCTTGTTCTTTGTCAAATCCTCGAGGAAATAACTGAGCACACTTGTGTGACTTACTTGACTTTGAATGACTCTCTTCTTTTCTTCTACGAGGTGAAAACGTCTTCCTTTTCTTGAACCTTATAATCTTATCATTACTCATCTGTCGCTGATCGGATAATTTCCTTACAGATACTTCTGTTGCAATCAACAAGACGACCAGATCAGGCTTCATCAGGAATTCTATAGCGTCCTTCAGAGAATATATCGACCAAGTTATGCACTACTTTATTCGGCATACTTCCATAGAGTGTAAACGCCTTTCTTTTCTTCCTGCTTAAAGTTTATATAAATATGGGTAGCTACTTATAGTTTCTACAGAATTGGATAGATGACTTGAAGTCTGAATGCCCCTTAGTCACCTTTTACAACATGCCGCGCATATTTCATAATTACTTTTCTTTGCTTCTCTTTCAGTCTTCGACAGTCTAGTTTTATAAATTTTCCATTTATTGCTTCTATAGCTTCCGTGCACACACAGACATTACCACTTTATGTTTTAAGGCTGTTGGGATGTGTCAAAGGCTGGGTCTGTAATGTGATACAAAGCGTATTCAAACGTAACCGAACCTAACTGCTCCAAGTGAACATACGTACGATGCGCATGATGACGTCAATTGTGGTGTAAACGGCACATACCAACCACCAAGTTTGCAAAATGTCATTATCCTCCGACTCATAGTTTTCTCAGCAGATCGTTGAAAACATGGCAAGTGTGATACCGAATCCGCCCTGAGTTGATCAGCGAGCGGTGATTCGGTTTCTAACAGCTGAAGGATGTCGACCAATTAAAATTCGTCCCAAAATGCAGGCAGTGTATGGTGACAAAAGTGTGTCGAAGACAACAGCGAGGAAATGGACAACGATGTTTAAAGAAGGACGTGAGTTAACGAAAGAGCTTCCGACACTAGGTCAGGCGCATATTGTTGGGTCAGAAGATGTCATCGCCAAAACTGATGCAGCAATTCGGGTGGATCGTCGCCGGAGCTTACGTTCGCTAGCAGAGGAATTCGCTGTGTCGTTAGTGACAGTTCAAATGGTGGTTAGTAAGAAACTGAAATATCAGAAGGTGTGTTTACAATTGGTACCTCGGTTGCTGACCAGCCCCCATAAGGAAAAACGTATAGGAATGGAGTTTGAATAACTGGTTATGAAGAGGAGGGTGATTCGTTTCTTTTACGCAAAGTGGCAGGTGATGAATCGTGGTGCCATCCATAGACACGCTGCATACAGCAATCATGAAAAACAGCCCGGTTGGCAAGAAACTGAAGAATCGGAAGCTCTTCACAGTGGGTACTGATACTTCAGTTAGGTGCAGTAAGGTCCGGTTTCGTTTGAACACGCCTCGTATATTAGAAGAGTCTTCTCACATTGATATCCAAACTATTTTGTATCAATATTTGTTTTAGTTCAGAAATACGAAAGCAAGTCTTTAAATGTGAAGCTTATATGATAGATAAGTTTAACCTGCATCAGGCCTAGTCACAGGAACCATGTATCTGAACTTTTGCAGACGCTGTTGAAATGTCAATGTTTCATACATGATGAAGTTGCCACACCCAAATATATCCTCTTCAATCTTCTTCTACAACGTGTGTGACACACGCTGATCACAAGCTGATATGGTAAAGCTGTAAAATGTAGTTGGTAGATTCTAAAGGAGTCAATATAGGGCAGTAACATCCATCTTTGTGGATTGTATAGGTAGCTATGCTATATGTACGTAATCAGACCAAAAACAAAATGGCGTCCATGCTTACAGAGTGTACATTAAAAAAACAGCCCAATTGTCTGCGGTTTTTTAACGGGGATGGGGCTGGAGGACACCATGTAAAGGATATATATATATATATATATATATATATATATATATATATATATATATACATCCTGTTCGCGGTGTGAAGTCTTTGCCCGGTAAAGTAGCGCATAATTTGAGTGAAACATTTCCTAATGGACGTTATAAAATTACTGATGAAGCCTGATCTGGTCGTCCTGTTCAGATTGCAATAGAAGCATCGGTGTGGCAGGTGAGGGAGATGATTCGGTCCGGTAAAATACGCAGTAATGATAGGCGATGTAGCAATTTCTGTAGGGGTTTTCATGATTTCACCTGTTTCATAATGCATTATTGAATTAATTGCCTGAAAGTGTGCTGCCAGTGGCTACCCAGACAACCGTCTGACGAATATATAGTGAACCGACTGTTTATATCGTTAAACTGATAAAGATATTGGTTAAATGTATTACTATTGACGAAAAATATGGTGAGAAATAAGAGGGAATGAAAGTGCAATAATAAACGGTTTTCAATTACGTTACCCATTTAGTTTGGTTTCTTTTAAAGTAACCATTTGTGGCTTATTGACTGACTTGTCTTGGTATTAATAAATGTCTCAAACATTATTATTAGCTTCTGAGTGGCAGGGTTGGTAAAGCGTCTCTCTGAGAAGTGCGGTCAGCTGGTTACAATTTCAAGACAGGGGCCGATGCGGTCAGCGGGTAACAATTTAGAGACAGGGCCAAGTGCGGTTAGCGGGTAACAATTTGGAGACAGGGCCAATTGCAGTTAGCGGGTAACAATTTGGAGACAGAGGCCGAGTATGGTCAGCGGGTTACGATTTGAAGACCGCACCCGGATCAGAGGACAGCATTATTCAGTTCATTTATATTTACTTGTATAGGGGCAGAGGTAGAGGGGGGCGGTAGGGTGGTTGTTTTGCAGCGTTCCCTTCATGTATCCCTATCTACAAAAGAGTCTGTTGTTACGTCTAGCCTGCTCCAAATTGGTTATCAACGACATATCTACGCTTGTTGGGCGCTGGATTGTTCCAACAGAGCGGAAACAATTATCTGGCACAATATCTATCTCATTATATGGCGTCTTCTCAACTTGAAAGCAGGGCAAGAGATTGCAGTTACCCACCGAATGCTAATTGAATACTTTTCTAGAGTTACTGGCACATACTAATATAGAAAATGCTGAATGGGACGAATCGTACGGCTTAATTGTAAAATGTATCGATTAACAGTTATCAGAGGCACTTGCAGTACTTCGAATGCTGGTATTCAAACTGGCTTGTTGTTTTAATGGCTGTTGCCAGTTAGCAAAGGCTTTCCGTTGTAGATATTTTAAACTTCCTGAGGCTTACTAGGTCTGGGGAAGGTACAAATCATTTGGGTGGATTTTATAACTATAAATTTGGAATTGTTTCCGAGCAGCGGCCGTTAAGCCTACTTTTTTTCTATTTCTAACTGTAATGAGATGTTTAACGTGCGCGACACTGAACACTGGAGTTCGATCTCACTACCCAGAGATCATGGAATTTTTACCAGAAGATTAACGTGAAAAAGTCCCGGTTTTCTAGGGATTCAAAGCCGCGACATCTAGCACCCGAGGAGGACACCCTACCTCGATACCACTGAGAGTACAGCTAGAGCACCCGAGTGACGAGTGAGTTGAAATAGACAGAGAACATAAACTTTCCCAGCAGATCATGCAAGATGGCTCATTGTGTGAAACAGTTGTTATTGAAACAGCTAATGCGAATGTTCGGTTTCGGGCTTTATGTAAATGGACTTGTTGCAGGGATGCTCCCATGTTTCATTGCAATAACAAGTCGAATTAAAATTTAGTTTTAAACATAGAATCTACAGAGAGTCGGGACATACGAAATGGCGATAATGTTGTACTAGCTCTGAGTTGTGTTAACTCATGACGACGGTTCTGTGTTAGTTACAGTGGCTCTTCTTACATCAATTGAGGTGTTTGAGGCGAGCTACTGTCCTCCTGGCAGTAATACAATGCATAGCTCTTCATTAAACTATTATATTTATCACAATGGGGATGATAGTGTCGAATCCCTCCTAGTTGGACATAAAACCGTGACACATCCTTTTTCCAGGATTACAAACGAAACCGTGAACAGTATGTTTCATCTGACACGGATTACTCTGTATTATCTTGATCAGATTGTTTCACCTGACCCTGATTGCTTTGTGTTACCTTGACCAGTATGTTTCACATGACCCTAATTAATCTGTGTCACACTGCTCAGTACGTTTCACGTGACCCTGATTACTCTGGGTTACCTTGAAGAGTATATTTCACATGACCCTTATTACTCTTTGGTACCTTCATCAGTATATTTCCCCTGACTCTAATCACTACGCTCTCAAAAGAGCAATAATGCAAATAGCAAATTCAAGGGAGTAAAAATATAAAAAATATTATTTTTGTTCTAATAAACTCGTAATAGGCCACATTTAGATTATTTTTTGGAGTCCTCCTTTTCGTAAATTAAACCAGAGACAATATTGGATTTTCATGGTTGAAAAAGAAATAGGGAGCATTGGAGAAAGCGGCTCAAGGGTTGGGGAAAGCAGTTATTCAGTGGAAAACATCACACTGTAATATCAAGGGGAGTCAGGAGCCTAGCCAAAAGAGCAAAACTGATACATGAAGAATACTTGGTCATCTACGAAGAAAACAAAACCATAATAAAAGAGAAATACAATGTAAAGTGGCAGGTAGAACATCTCAAACACCACGCAGATGATGGATACTACCAACGGTCCAGAATAGACCAGCTGGTCTTACTTCGTCTCCGAACTGGCCACAACAGAATGAGAAACCATCTGTACACCTAATTCAAGAAAGGTACCCCACCAGCCTATGTTACTGCTGAAAGGTAAACGTGATAGCAGCACATTTTCTTCCAGGCTGTCCCAAGACATAGATCTGAGGATAAGAATGTAGTCCACGCCTCATCACCTCGAGAAGCTGTACTGCTGTATAGAGACCGGGAAAAAAAGAACTAACTTTAATGGGGAATCCTAAGCACCTGTCTAAATGAGCAATGGTCGCAGAAGGGAAAGAACAAGCATATCAGTAGAATGGCAGTGCAACGAGTTAAGGGTATATGCAATGAAGATAACAGGCTGCCACTGAGCAGACTAGCTAAGAAGAAGGGATCGCAGAGAGAAGACTAACCCGGTACCCACAAATTCTTATTGAAGTCGGATGTATCGAACCAAAAGGTGCAAATATCGCAGCTAAGCTGTAAACTACGACACAACGAATTCCGTTCTCCGGACAACATCCTCAGTGCAACTCCATTTATACCGTTAAAAACGACTAAGGAGGGTTTTGCATGTAAAACAAATTGATACAGACGCTATCAATTGGAGAGCGAACATATCATTTTAACGGTGGGTTTCTGTAATGAATCATCTACAACATCGGCCCTATGCTTAGTTAGCAGCGAAACGGAGAAGTAGAAAACTGGAGTGTGTCAGAATCAAGGTTGGCACACGAATTATTTACAGTGAGAGACAAGCGCTCTTACCTATCTGCCAATGTTTCTATTAATCTTATTGGCCGCATTACACTACTTAAGAAGCATATGACAGCAATAGCAGTTGGCATCCTCACAGGAAGCCTGTATCATAGCTCTTTGACTATTGCTTGTTAAAGTAGTTTATATAGGAACTTATTTTAAGTGAGAAGTTGCTTGTCCCATGTGATCATGTTCTGCGTCAGAACGGGAAATAAAAGATTAAATGGCCACTGGGGTCGAATATGCAGCTTAGAAAATGAATGGACAGCATCAAGCAACGCATAGCTGGCTCCTTGCAACAGGGTCAGCGAACGAGAGCTGACCAAGACTCATTTCTGCCTCCAACCGGTGACACTGGAAACAGACTTCATTCGTGTAGTTTTTCTAAGAGAATTTGAATCGCAGAGGGAAGGCACACCAGTTATGAAAATACCGTGATGAAAACGGATGTGTTGCGCTGGAATGTGCAGATATCGCAGTCTCACTGTAAACTACAACACAACGTCACAGCGAACTTTTCAGACCGAACAAAGTAGAAACAGTAGAATGCCACTTAAAAGAGTTGAACAAAAGGATCAATCGCCCATGTTTAAGTGCCGGTGAACAGCACAGATTGCCGAATATCTCCTGTATACCTGTTATCAATCAATCATACCTTACTCAAGTGTGTAGGGCTTTGGTACAGACATCACATTTTGATTGAACCTATTCAGCTTTATTATTGGAATCGTGTGTCTATAATTGGGATATAGACTTTTAGATAACGGTTTTACACGAGTGAGCTCGCCAGCCACATCATAACCTTCTCTGGTGTTGTGATTCTAAGGAAGAGAACATACTATTTTATGCTTTGGTAATAGCGTACTGAATAATGGCCTAGGAAGACGGACCTCCTTAAAGTGCTATATGTAAGTCTGGAAAAACTCTCCAACAGAGCAAGCTTTATCCAGAGAACTAGACTTCACTTGTCGACATAATTTTAAAAACGTGGAGCACAAGAAGAAGAAGAAGAAGAAGAAGAAGAAGAAGAAGAAGAAGAAGAAGAAGAAGAAGAAGAAGAAGAAAAAGAAGAAGAAGAAAAGAAAAAGAAGAAAAAGAAGAAAAATAAATAGAACAAGATAAAAAGAAAATAAAGAATAAGGAGAGAAGGAAAAGAAGAAAAAAGAAGAGGAAGATGAAGAAGAAGAAGAAGAAGAAAAAGAAGAAGAAGAAGAAACAGAATAAGAAGATACAGAATAAGAGGAAGAAGGAGGAGAAGAAGAAGCAGAAGTAGAAGAAGAAGAACAATAACAAAAGCAAGAAGAACAACAACAAAAAGCAGCAGAAGAAGAAGAAGAAGAAGAAGAAAAAGAAGAAGAAGAAGAAACAGAATAAGAAGATACAGAATAAGAGGAAGAAGGAGGAGAAGAAGAAGCAGAAGTAGAAGAAGAAGAACAATAACAAAAGCAAGAAGAACAACAACAAAAAGCAGCAGAAGAAGAAGAAGAAGAAGACAAAGACGTTGACGAAGAAGAAGAAGAAGAAGAAGAAGAAGAAGAAGAAGAAGAAGAAGAGAAGACGAAGAATAATAAGAAGAACAAGGATATGGTAGGAGATTAATAATCAGAAAAGGAAAAAGAAGGAGAAAAGAATGAAGAACAAAAATAAGAAGAAACATGCAACACTTTCTTTACCTATCTTTTATGATGTGATTGACAGTTTATTGTGATCACAATCTATACCCTATATTGGCATCTCAATCACGGGACAGCTCATTGTCCATTATATATGCACGTAATAAGGGTAGTGATACCGTTAAAACAATGAGTCAAATCTTATCCGCTCGCCTTTGAGCATAGATCTTCAACAAATACATGTCATGTCCTCTGATGTTGCCCCGTCTATATCTGTTGAATGTTTGAATGACAAAGTTTCTACAGATCTAGTGCGATTCCCATGCCCATTTCTCCGAAGTCGAATTTTACCACAGGCAAGTGGGAATATTTTATTCAAATTTTTCTGACAATTGACTGTAATTTTTGACAAACCATTTTAAAAAAAACAAAACATTATACATGCAATATGACAGATGGAAATAATAGAAGAATGACAAAGTAAATGAGGAAATAAGGGGAAGGGATGAGAGAAAGTTGAGAGAATGAAGGAAAAAAACTTCAAGAGACTATATAAGGAAATGAGCGATTGGAACATGCAATGATGAATTAGGGATGCAGACAATATGAGAGGGTGGAATGAAGGACGAGTTTAGCTTTGTGAGTGGACGGGACTCAGGAGAATCAGTGAATCAGGAGAACCGAGGAGAGAGAGATAGAGAGATAGAACAGAGAAAGCGAGAGAAGAGAAAAAAGGAGAGAAAAGAGAGAGAGAGAGAGTAACAGTTAAGCAAATGCACAAAAACGATTTGGAGATCCATAACGAGAGAGGGACGAGAGAGACAATGAAACACATAGTGACATTCTGAGAAATGTGTTACGACCACATTTAAAGACATGACATTGGGAGACGTCGTAGGCAGTCGAGCACCAAGCAGACACCATTACAACTGGGAGGATAAAACATCAAATGACGGACAACCAGCAATCAGTCTCTGCCAACCACCAGAGAAACAGATGGAGATTGTTTTAGATCCATTGCAACCGACTTTCATTGTGGAGACGGCATTTAAATTTAATATAATATATACAAAAGATAACTGACTGAAATGGGAAACAACGCCAAACACGGAATACATAGACAGGTTGACGATTGAGTAAACCATTTAAATGAATGTCCTTAGACTTGTTCGTCTAACGAGTCGGTAACATTTGAATGATTCAAAGCAACAAGAAGTTCGATATACTTACTTTCAGTGTCTTGGACATGACATCAATTGAATGATTCAAAGCAACAAGAAGTTCGAGATACTTACTTTCAGTGTCTTGGACATGACATCAGACATCCCGTTTCAAATGTTCTACTTGTTCGGTGGTGCTTCAGTAATGACTTGGTAGTAAAGGGATGGGACGACTGAAAAGTCGTTTACATGGAACGCCCGACTGCTGTATAAAATACAATCTACTTGGAGGTCTCCTTCGTGTCCACTCGTTAGAGTTAAAGATGAATGGACAATGTTGAAGAAACACTGCAGTGGCATGGATAGAGCTACAAATGACATCGGCCGATAGCACACGGAAGTAGTCCTCGCATAATTTTGTTTATATGACTTGACAAAACCAGGCGCGTCAGCAGGGTTGCTGAATAGCTTCCTGAATTAAAGGTAGCTCCGAATACTAAATAAAAGGACGTAATCAAAAAGAAGTCGGAAGGCGTTAAGGCCATAAGAAGGCAGCCCATTCCACCATGCAAAGACACAACAGGCTGAACACCTGATTGTCTTAACAAGTGATTACAAATAGAAACAGAGAAAACCTGGCTATCTATGCAAACCACGAACTGACTTTCTAGTACAGACTTTAAGTACTACGATTTAATAAACATGGAATACAAGTGTAGCTTTTGGAAATGTCCGGTATTCTGAGAGTATTTATAACTGCATTTGATTCGATTCTGAAAAAAAACTTTTCCGTAATAAAAGAATTCAAAACGTAAAAGTATGCTCAGTTCGATGCTATCTCCATCAGTTGTTTGATGTGGCAGGATTAACGTATATTGTCATTCCTGGTTCGCGGTACTATTTATATTTATGTGGCAGGTTCTGTCCCCACTTATTCTATCACCACTTATTATTAACTTTCTTCCTTACAACTATCACTCCTTATCTCACAACTCTAATTAAAACACTAACACTTCTTTTAACAACAGCAAAACGATGAATGTTTATTATATAAACTTCATGCACATTAAAACCTTAAATTACTAGACATGTGAATCGTTACCAACTCTAGCTCATTTTAATGACTTTCAAAAGTTGCGTGCAATTAGCACAGTTCTATCTCTTGCAATTACCCGGAGTTCCATCACATAGTCAAATCTAGCAAATTGTTCTATTCACATTCTAAACTCGTTTTTGTTGATACAATTCTGTCTAGCTACTTTTTCTCAGTCCTGTCTCTCTGTCCTCGCTCGTCTGGTGGCCTTATGTTCCACCTCACAGCTTATACACGAAGATGTCTTCTGATCCTCTTGTCTCGTCTCAACGTCAAGAAGATGTCTACAGTGATCAGATCTGCTGGTCATTCGTCTTCGTCGTCTGTTGTCCGGAACTCGGCGCGACTGCAGCGGTTCTCGTGCCTACGACAGACGACAGTGGTTATGTTACCGTGGTTATCAGGCCAAGGGTAACACATGTGTTACGATATGTTGTCCGGGACGACAGCCTCGTGTTGAAGTAACACGTCTTCCTCTGACGAGAATGCAGATGAAAGCCATTCAGGGATTTGCAAGTAGCGCGGGACAGATGTTAGTTAAGACTCAAACAGAACATCACACAGAGACAGAGTCTTACACATGCGGATTCCGTAGAAATCGTAAAAAGGTAACCATTTTGACTGGCCAGTCTTAAAAGAGTATTGTTTTATAATTCAGAACAATGACCCGTTCAATGAACTCCATCTCTCTGGCAGAGTTCTCAAGTTATGTGTGGTTACCACGAACGGTATTTTCAGGGATTTGCTGGTGTAACTCTGTTACTTTTACCGAATAGAGGCAGTCAGCGGAGGCGCCTTTTTCTGAATCCGGCTTGTTCACGAGGTTGATGTATGTTTAGTTGTCTGTTGATTATGTTGGCAATAAATGTAATACATATCTTGGATATTATCGGTAGCACACACATTCGGTGGCAGTTTTCAAGGAGTTCAATGTCTCCCTTTTCTTGTTTGGATTAGAAATCTGTAAAGATTTTCACTGGTCATGAATCCGATCTGCTTCGACCTATATGTTAACTAGTTTTCTCAGTTGAACAGCTAGATTTTTCCCACTAGCATTAAATGCGTCTAAAGTTAGCCCATCTGTTCCAGGGACTGTATCAGATCATCAGATTCAGTCAGCGCAACCTTTTTTCAGTTGTTGTCAGCTTTTTAGGATTTTAGACGTTGATGTACAGACGTCAGTGTAATATTGTGTGCATTCTCCTGCTCTACTCTGTCTATCTGTTGTAGTGGTGTTATTTTCCCACCCCATACTTCCCTTCAAGTGTTATAAAATTGCGAAATTCTCGATGCTGCAATACGACACATACAATATACCATTATCCACTAAATGTTCTGATAGCAAGAGAAGTTCAACATGACATTACAATCTCTCCAGTTTTCTACAGCAGCTCTATAAGAGATCTTACAACAGCTACATTAAATCGAAAAATGTGTAAGTATATATAGCGGGAGCCTCACAGATTTACGATTTGCAGACGACATTGTCCTCATCAGTCATTTCAGACCCGACAATCCATGAACGATTTAAATGAAATCATCAGAGCTGATGGTCTTAAGACTAACAACAAATAAAAGACAACGCCTGAGAAGTTCCTACTGCATACAGTTGGGAATCCAAACTGGGAGATATCATCCCGATTGTCAGCTCATACGTCCACCTGGGCTAAGACATAAATAACACTCACATACTAATCACGAAATCGATTGGCGAATACTTGACCAGATAAGAGACCCCACAATATAAGCTCACATCTTTAATTCGTATATCATTCCAGTCATTATTTACGACTATGAGGTGTGACAATTGCGTAAACTAGATCCGAAAAGCTCCGTGTTTATCATGGTGTTTGAAACAACGAGAACTAAATTTCGATTTGGAGCCATATCCGAAATGAGGAAATTCGACATCAAACTCTGTTTCGGGACATCGTAGAAACAGCATTATCGACCAAATACCGCTAGACTGATCATTTGGTAGCCATGCCTCACAATAGATTGTCACGACCGGCTACGTTTTTGTGGTCCTATTGTTATACAGGTCTACAGGGCCGCACTCCTATTTGGTAGCGAGATAATTTCACGAAAGATTTAGGTCCGCTCTTGTGCCGTACAGCAAAAGGTCGGGATGCACACAACATGTTAGCTCCCGTGCATTCACAAGCAGGTTGCATGACGTCGAGAATAACGTGATAATGGGATGTGGAATATAAGACACTTTGATGCGAAGGAAGAGGAACTGATTGGAAGAGACGAGGAGATAAAAGTTGGAGGTCCTAGCGCTAACAGAAACAAAGAGAAAGAGACAGGATGTCCTGAACTTTGATGGAATATATTCCGCTACATCAAGGTACTCGCAACCGAAAGTGCTACAGTGAGAACGGGTTGTATTGCGAGCAGGAACGTGACGGTAAACATCAATAGAGGATTCATGAGCAACAATAAAATAAGTAAAATAAAACAAACTAAGATTGCTGTATACCACTCTACTTATAGACCAGCTTCGACTAATGGATGTGAGTCATGGACAATAGTAGCAACCCAAAAAAATCAGCTACAAACGTCATAAATGAGATATAAGCGGCAGAAAGTCCAAGTAACAAGTAAATACTTGAGTGGAGCATTTTCAACTTGTGGAGAATGAAATAATATCGGCTACCACGACAGTCATGGGGTGCAAAAAGTCAAGGATCCAAACCTAGCAGACAACCAGTAGTCCACTGTGATGACAAACTAAGACAGTTTGTAAAAGATCGTGAACTAGACTGAAACCATGCCAATAGGAAGACAGCGGAAAACATTGGTCTGTCGTTCTTTTTGGCAAAACTTTACACCCCAAAACAAAAAAGGAGAGATTGTGTGGCAGTATTTTATGGACAGAAGATATTCGATGTGCAATGAAGCCCACGTACAACATAATGAATTATCAAACAACTTTATTTCTCCAGCACAACCAGCAACAGCCTAATAGAGCCTCCAGAGGCGTTTCCATTGCTGAGGACAACTAGCTTTTCGAGGATAGAAGAAAACGTGCTGTTCAAAAAAACAAAACAACTGACACTCACATGTTCAACCCTGATCTTATTTGTTACAGATGTTAAAATGTTAGTAGTATGCCCTTTGCCGAACGTCGCTTCTTACAACCGCCAACCTGTTTAACTGTTATAAGTTTCTTTACAGATGTGCAGTATCTTAGGTTGTCATTACCTTCCGTATGTGGAGGAGATATCGCCCTGAAGAAAAAAAAAGTGGTGTCTCACAAAATGGACAAAGGGGAATTCAAACCCAGTGCGTTGAGATTTTGAAACGGACATTTCACCACTAGACCACCCTGTCTCACGTTATATATCTGGAAGATATTATAGGATAGAATTACACTGTACAGCCACCAGCGCCTCATCAGTAAGGTGCAACACAACATGTCTGACTGCTATTGTCATCATCGATCGCGAAGGATGGCTGTTTTTGTAAAATTGCTATTATCAGTAGCTAAGCGTTAAAATATACAGGATATGATGAGCTATCTCAAACGGTTTTGAAGAATTAAAAAAGACATCCCTTTTCATACAACATATGTGAAATACATTTTAAATTGGAATTGAAATTATCATTTTTGTTTAAGCAAATTAACATGTTAGCAAACGCGTGACACGACAAAGTGAATTTATCAGTTAATATTGAAAGAGCAGCAAAGATGGCGCCATAACTGGCTGCGGGTCTACATTGCTCTTCTGTTTTAGTTTATTATAGATGCTGCAAGACCCTTCTAGGGCCGATGACTTACACTTGTGTTCAGGGAAACGTGTTGATCTTTTCCATTTAGACTGGTTAATTCGTTCGTTTTGTGTTTTCTTCCGTCCGATTATACTGGAATGGAATCGGCTATTTCATTAGCGCTACGCTCAAACATGTCTCATATTTCACGGTCTAGTTCACACGGCTGTACTTCACGAGATTGGTGCCATTCGCCCTAGCTGAAGACAGTGTCTGCTTTGTTGTAGGAATTTTAGATACAACTATAATGAACTGCCACCTGGAGAGAGATGGGCACCGACAAGGGTGTGTAGCGGCCCAAGATTCACCGTTGCTGTATGAAGCGAGCTGGTATTACAAACTGCAATACCGGTGCCTCAACGACCTTCTAGGTTATGGTACTGATGGTGATGATGATTGGAAAGGTAAGCTGATGTGTCCAGTCTAATGCAGCGCAGGAATCAGATCAGTTGGTAGCTAGGAGACGGTCACTTTTCATCACAGCTTATAGCCACAAATTAGGCAGGCCTTCCCTGACTAAGAGTATGCAATTCCAATCTCCCATGGTGTGATTAAAATGTTACTTCAGTGCAGTTTTGCTTAGTTTTGTGATTGAAATTTAATCACGTGTTAAAGTAGAGAGTGGTAGATATTTTTTTTCCAGAAATGAAGTAAAGACGATTACAACTAATTTGCAAGAAAAAATAGATATATATGCCTAATTAGGTCGACAGCATGGATTTCAACTACCTCATGCAACACAAACACCAAGTACTTTTTCTACATGTTTTCGACATCGTTACGTGTGTCTCTTTATGTTCATGACTCAGCTTACCCTAACATTATCAGCACGCTTCGCTACTGGTTATTATTATTATTGTTATTATTATCATTAATAATAATATTCCAGTGTAGGAAAGAATATCTACTGTAAGGAGGCGGTATATGGGGTTGAATGGTTTGAACACCGGTCCTCTAACTAAGGCGACATAGGTTTAAGCCTAGGCAATGCATAGTTATTGTTCTATCAACAATAAAATACAACTCTAGCCTCTACACTGATCGGTTACTGAAGATGCAAGCGACCTGTTTTCCTCAGCCTTATAAATCCTGACGATGGACACCAGAAATGTGAATAAACAAGGTATATAATATTAGAAACATTCCAAACAGATATATCAACTTATCATGATCCTATTATGAAATTATGACATACTGAAAGAAACCAACACACACGTTACTTTAGTACACACATCAGATCACAGGTACACAAATATGTTTATATTTAAGGACTTGCTGTGGATTCAGATTAAAATCACACAAATCTTAATGTAATCATTTTGAGAGCATTGTTGTTTAGTCTATGAGGAAAAAGAGATCCTGGTGCAAGTTTCGTTAAGTGTCTCAAAACTCAGTACTTACCATAAACCCGCGAGATCTGATAAGCGCTGTAAGCGTAGTATCAACCTGAAGTATCAAAGTAGCTGTCAGCAGTGACACCGACGGCTGGCGCCACTGTCTCCTCGGTGTTGTCGTCGCCGTTGGCGGCGTGAAATTATTTTACATGAGAATTGCTTGATAATTTGTAATCCTTTCACTTGAAAACTAGTCTAGAAGTATAGAGGGACGGGGACGCGAGGGGTATGGGACAATAGGCAGATTAGAAACGTTTTTAAGCTGTAGTATATTTTTGTACGGTGTCGACAGTCATGGTGTAGAACCATAATCATAGGGTGTCTGCATTGCCGAGGAACACAGAATGTCTGATGCTCGGAGCAAACGTACTGTGCAGACAGACAAACCAGCTGACATTGACATGACCAACCCTGACCTTATACCTTGCTTATGTGGAAGAGGCACATGTGCTAAAACTGAACTAAACAGTTACCTCTGGACTCACCGATGAGATGCAGCATAACATGTCTGACTGCTGTTGTCTTCATCTCTTGCTATGACCAGCTAATATTATTTGTGAATGTCACTTAGTGCACAATGGACTGAGAAGATCGTTTTTATGAGTCGAACGGTCTACAAGTTTTGGTTGTCAAAGCGGCTAAAAGTGTTGGTTGTCAAAGGAACTGAAAGCGTTGGTTGTTAAAGGGGCTAAAAGTGTTGGTTGTCAAAGGCTCTTAAAAATATGTACAGTACCTACACTTCAAACGAGAGCTTTGGTTGACCAGGGTTAGCCTCTCATGTACAATGATAGATCCCAAATTTAGGTACGGTCCTACCACACTGTAAATTGTTACATTACTGACATGCAAGCTGTAGGAATGATGATTCGCATGAAGCTCATCATTAATTACACTGGACACCAAATTGCTACCTTACGTTTGCATCAAAGATAAAATCGAATAACTTCAAACTGTTTGGACTGCTAAAACTGAATATGGCTATTAAAATACCAGATAAGATCTAGTATTTTGGGTTTTTTTAAATATAAAAAATCAAGGTACGGCGTGGCCTAGTGGTTAAGTGGCATGGCTCACAATCCGAAGGTGCTGTGTTCAATCCTGTTTTTGTTTTTTAGTGAGAAGTGCTGACACGGCTGTTTCACAGACAAAGGAAACAGCAAAACTGTGTGTAAAATTGCTGTTGTCCAATCAAGATGATAATGACCGTCAGATCACCACAAATCTGTCACTTATACGTGTCCCAATTGATGACGTGTAACAATTGTTTCATGCTATTGTACGTTCCTTTCATATGGACTTGCATACCTGATTGGAACAGATGGTAAATCATAATTTTTTTGTTTTGTTTTTGTTTTTTGTTTTGTTTTATGCGTTCACGTTATTTCTCTATTCCCCAAGGTGGTGTGCGTTGCACTGTGGTTTTTATGTTGCACCTGTCGGCTCAGTGCATCCGACTGCAGCATTAATTTTATGTAAGGGTCTACTTCCTCCTGCATTTTCTAACGGTTTGCTTTCTCGGGGTAACGGCCGGTGCTGTGATGGGGATCGAACCCAGCACCTTCTGATTGTGAGCCGTGTCACTTATCCACTAGCCCACGCCGTAAATCGCTATAATTTTGGAACAGCAGATATTTTAAGCTCAAATTGGGCGAATCAATGATCAGTCTCCAATCGTCATCTGTGTAGTTGATGTGTAGAGCTGCCATCAGACCCACTAGATCAACACAAGCAGTGACGTGATCTGTCATTTTGAAATATGGAAACAGATTTATTTTCTTTGCCGAGTACGAATTACAGAAACATGTACATTCTCTTCTAGAAGATTCCATTGCTGCAGCCTGGACCCAAATGGCTGTGCTTTTGTTTTTTTTGGCAGTTTCAGATCTGTCATCAAAAAGTGCCCTATCAGCTGGCACTGGCGATCATGGATGTCGACTTCCTCTTATCCTTCCTTAAATTGTCCATTATATTCTTTCTTCGCCTTCCTGTGTTTAGCTTCCCTGCGATTCTGTCTGACAGTTGTAAAGGTATGTGCTAACTCATGGCATGCCCCTAAAAGGATGACTGTCTTGTCCTGACTTATGTTATGAGATGTCTTTATGTTTGTGCCTTCTCAAGTTCCACGTTATTAGCATTCTCTGCAGTAGATTGAATTCACATTTATTCCTGTGCCTCCAATGATCCTTGTGCTTCCCTGCTGGTTGTCCATGATTCGCTGCCGTATATTAGTACTTCCACCTAGCATTCAAGAACTCTCTGCCTTAATTCAACTGATATGGTTTTGTTGCACAAGATTCACTTCGTACTCCAGAAGTCTCATTTTGCCTTGGCTATTCTGGTCTCTAACTCATAATTGCATCTCTCATTACAATTGTCGTGGGTATTGAAGTTTTGAAATGTGTGTACCTGTCTTAGATCAGTCTCGTTCATCTTTAAAAAGCTTTTTGGAGATTCGTGTTTCTTAGTTATTGACAATACTTCTGCTTTTTTTAAAAGTTGTTTATGTTCTGTCCACCAATTGATATTTCTGGCATTGCCTCTGTGGATCGTAAGGTAAATTTGTTGTACAGAGAGAATAGGTCAGGTGACAGCGCACTTCCCTGCGTCACTCCCTCTTCTATCTGCTTAATTTGTCATATTTAGTCAACTTTTTTATTTAAATTCAGATGTTCAGTTCATCTCGTAACCCTTCAGGTCGTTGGGGTACACTTTGAGACACTCCCACAATCCCACGCCATTTCTCTCTGTCCGCTGCCGCCAGTCGTAACTCACCGGGACGAAGGTTTGACCACTCAGTGATGTTGTCTGCCCATCTCTTCTTTGGGCAACCCCGCACTCTCCTTC
This sequence comes from Ariolimax columbianus, assembly GCA_036924085.1. Taxonomy (NCBI): domain Eukaryota; kingdom Metazoa; phylum Mollusca; class Gastropoda; order Stylommatophora; family Arionidae; genus Ariolimax; species Ariolimax columbianus. The sequence continues at coordinate 58,050,323 of JAVGWX010000011.1, forward strand.
CTGGTACGGAACCCCGCAGTATCGAATTTGTAATTCCGCTAGACCTCGTGACGTGCCTATACCAAGCCATATTTCGTCTTTTGCTATCTTTGAACAGATCATCAATTGCGTTGTCCACTCTTCGTCGTATTTCTACGTTCGTGACACGTACCGTATATGTAACATTTAAGATCGTCTAAAGGACCTCATTTCCATTACATGAATTCTGCACTGGATATCCGCCGCAATAGTCCAAGTCTCACAGGTATACACAAACATTGAGAGCACCAATAAGCGCATTAGTTAAACTTGTATGATGAGGGAGAGCCGCTCAACCTACCATCTGGGCTTTAAACGTGTAAACGTCACTGTTGGCTGTGCTATTCTGGCAATTATCTCAGGCTGCAAGCCCTCGTCATCGAACAGTGATCTCAGCTCCTGGAGTTCCGTTTCCGTGTCTGCCAGACCATCTTTATCTTCTGAAAATCGTAGGTTTGTAATTGTCTTGCCACCTATTCTGACCATACCAACATGTCCCTCCAGTATTCTATCCAAGAATACATTGAAACGTGTTGGAGAGAATATTTAACTCTGATGAGTGTTGGAGAGAATATCTAACTTTGTTTCACCCCAACAGACTTGCGAAACCATTCGCACTTGACCCCTTTTTATAAAGGTTCTCAATTACCATCACAATTATACTATTGATCTTGTAATGCTTCATTGTTGTCCATAGCGCCGAGCCATGCTCTGTCGAACGCCTTTTTGAAATCCACGAAGACATGATATATATGTTTTTGATACTCCAAGTATTTTTCATTCTTCTTCTTCTTCTTCTTCGAACGCTGTCAGACGTCAACTTGTATTTCTTCGAAGAAAGTAGCTGTCATCCTGAGGCTGTCGACACTGCCATAGAGCGTGTCTAGTGTTGCCACTAGTGATGGGCACATGTGCTTTCTCTGGTCCTCGTATGTCGGGCAATTTTGCAGCAGATGTTCAGCGGTCATTTTTCCTGTACCACAGGTGCATTCGTCAGTGCCACCTGTATTCAATTTATTGAATAGGTGTTACCTCAGTCTGTTGTGGCCTGTGCGGAGTCTGAAGACCATGACCTGCTCTCTTCTGTTTAACTGGTAATAGGCATCATTTTTTGTGTAGCCAGTATGTTCTATTTCCCATTTGGCCATGTATCTGGCCCTAATAAACCTTATTTTTAATTCAATATCTGCAAATTAAATATATGTTCAGTGTACTTTTTCCCGCTCGAAACCCTGCTAGCTCTTCGGCAATGATATTCTCTGCCTGTGGTTTTAATCTGTTGAGGAGTATTCTTAAGAAAACTTTGGTAGGATGACTAAAGAGGCTAATTTTTCTATAGTTCTGACATTTTTTTAGGTTCCCTGATTTAGGCAGAGGTAAAACCACTAATTTCATCCAGATGGTTGCCCCCCCCCCCCCCCCCCCCCCCCCCTTCCTGTCCGCCAAATTCTGTTACAGACGTATGTCAAAGCCTCAATTATTACCTAAACTCCCACTTGTATGAGCTCTGATGGGATATGGCCCACACTCTCAGCCTCCCCCCTTGTTTAGCATCTTCCCCGCTTCAGTTACTCCCTCTCGTGTTATCGGTTGATTCTCCTCTATCTTATTCCTTTCGAGGGCGATTGCATGTCCTGGGTCACCTCGATCCTCACACTTATATAATTCAGAACAGTAATCTGTCCAACGCGCCCAAATATCTTGGGCATCTGTGAGACATTTCTCTCTCTTATCCTGATTAATTATATTGCGACCTTGTATAGACCTTACTATGTCCTTTACTATTTTATATGTGCCCTTGGCATCGTTTCTTCCAAGATTTTGTTCGAGATAGAAGACTGAGCGGTCATCCATTCTGCCTTGGCATCGTTTCTTCCCAGATTTTGTTCGAGATCTGAAGACTGAGCGGTCATCCATTCTGCCTTGGCATCGTTTCTTCCCAGATTTTGTTCGAGATCTGAAGACTGAGCGGTCATCCATTCTGCCTTGGCATCGTTTCTTCCCAGATTTTGTTCGAGATCTGAAGACTGAGCTGTCATCCATTCTGCCTTGGCACTTTTCATCTTGGGCTTTATGTTTCTATTTATCTCTCTGTATTTCCTAATCCCATCCAGGTTATTCTTCGACCTCTTCTTTAATCTTCTCTTGTCGCATAACTCGAGTATTTCATTTGTAATCCATGCCTTCTTCTTTACTTTACCCTTCACTTCCCTAAAACCTCAGTTGCCATGTCTATCATTTCCGAATGTAGAGTCTTCGATCAGTCTGTTTCACCTGAGCATGACGTCAGTATTGTTCCCTCTAACTCGTACACACTTTCTACCAATACAAGGTTTTCTGCATTGATAAGGTTGAAAAATAATGACCGATTGCCACGTGTATTCGCATTACAAGATGCAGGCTATGTTTTCATTTCATCTCCGACAGAAAAAAAATTAACAACTGTGCCCAACTTGGGTTTGAACTCGTGTCCTCTTAACTAGGACGTATGCATCCATACCTACTAGGCGCATGCTACTTGGTTGATATACTTAGTTCAGGAGTGTCTAAAATCAATTGAACAAGGAACGTCAATTTGCTTATCAAAAATGTGTCCTATCACGCCAAATAAAAGTCGGCATCTCATTGGTGTTTTCCAGAAAGTAAAAGTCTGCTTTTTCTTCTTCTTCTTTTACTTCGTTTTCTTTTCTTCTTTTACCCCTTTTTCTTCTTTTATCTTTATCTTCTTCCTTTTTTCTTTTACTTCTTCTTCTTTGTATCCCTTTTTTTTATTCTCCTTTTACCTCGACTATTTCTTCTTCTTCTTCTTCTTCCTCTTCTTCTTCTTCTTCTTCTTCTTCATCTTCTTCTTCTACTTCGATTCCTTTTTCTTATGTTACTCCTATTTCTTTTTTTTCTTGTTCTTCTTGTTCTTCTTCTTGAACCGTATTCATCTTTGCACAACGATAGCGCAGGTTCCACTACTACAGTTTGCTCACTAAGTATAACAAGGCAAAGTAAAAGCACTTTTCAAGTTCTTGTAGGGGTTGTATCTATAGCAAATTGTTTTGCACGATTAGCTTGCTAGCCCCATACTCAACCCTACTAAATTGTCTTGTTTCGGCTTGTATAGGTTCAGTTGGTCTATCTGGTTTCTTTTTCACTTGGGATTTCACACTACACCTTATATTTCCTCCATAAATAACAATTTCCTTTCGCCTCTGATTGCTTAGTACAATTTGTTTAAATGCCAAAACACCTAAGGGTCGTAATCCAGAGCTCTGTGGACAGACTAAACCTAGCTTATCTCAGTCTATTTTCTTGCAGATTTTACAATAATCAGCCATCTGGGACTTATTCTTTAAACGTAATCGGGCCCGAGTGATATTCTGCATCTCAGATTTGTAGCAGGGCAAGGTCACCTGGACATTGCAAGACGGAGAAGGGAGGTGCAACTTGAACAATGAAGCCGAGAACCCTTAGCGAGCTAGAATCACGATGTCAATGCGCCCTCTCTTTTATATTCTTTCCCTTCTGGGTGCTATTATTGACGGTCTGAACATCCAGGCTTTCGCATGCTGACCTCGTTAGTTATGTAAAGAGGAAAGTGAGTTAGAGGATATTTGATGGATAAATTGTGTAAAGTTGTAGCGATAATATGAACAATTGACGATAAATAAAGGTTTGTGTCATGGTAGTTACACTATTGTCGGGGTAGAAAATAATTAGAGACTTCAGTAAAGATAGCCTGTATTTCTCCTTTGGCAGCATATGGCTGCGAATCGTGGACGATTAACAAAACGTCTTGACAAAGAATAGAATCCTTCGAGTCAAAATGTTACTCAAAGATCCTCAGATTAACCTGGACAGCGAAAAAGACAAATTTAAACATTCGGCAAGAGTTGAACAAAGAGGATAACTGGTTTATCAATTTCATTTTGGCCAGAAAATGTGAAAAGAGGCAGGGGTAGACCAAGGAGACGATGGCACCAAGATATCCAGAAATGCCTGTATACGACTGAGACGGACGTTGGAGTTTTGGCTAGAGAAAGAGTTTCTTTCAGACAAACTGTGATGGGAGCGACGTTATATAAAGGACATGCTTCATGATGATGATGATGATGTTGTAGTTGTGCCGTAACGTAACAGTAAGCAACTATACTCGGTTGTGCCCCCTGAAAAGGACATAACGTGGCTTATTACAGCAGCATTCATCAAATTTACATCGTCATGACGAAGGTGGACATGGGTCCTACATGTGGTTGTACTATGCCTGGCTTTTTGTACGCGTCGCCCGCTACTACGGTGATCACGTCGATCTTCCACCTTGTTAGCCAGTCTATCGTGTTGTTGTTATTGTTTAATGCCCACCATGCGTATAAAATAGCCTACCTTCAGAGAGAACTGCGTAGAAGTGAAGTAGGAAGGGGGGGGGGGGGGTGTTGTTGAGGGGTGGTTCTTGCTCACTATTTGTTACCTGGCCCTGATTAATATGTCTGAATGTATAATTTACCTAGCCTTGACTAACATGTCTGATCAGTATAATTTACGTGGCCCTTTCTAACATGTCTGATTACTTTCTATATTTTATATAATCCTGACTAACATGTCTGATCAGTATATTTTACCAAATCCTGACTAACATGTCTGATCAATGTGTTTTTCATGATCATACGTTCGTATCCTCTCCTCAACCTCTTTATGTAAAACAATGGCTATTCCAACTATCACTTCAAAAACCCGAAAAAGGGGATGGCTACAGTAGCGGTCCTATTTCTCAACTAGAACGATATTTAGAATCATGTCGCGATTAAAGCAGATTCTGATATCGGGAATGTAAAGTTGAATTATTTGTACATGGATTCCTATTTTTGGTAAACGGCCTTTATTACTTATCCCTATAAATCATCCTTGGTGGACCGAATTACTGGGAATGAATATAGTTCAGGATGATATTTTTCTTGGTGGAGGTACCATCTTCTTTATTACTTCCTGTGTTTCTTTATGTAGCTGTATTTCGTTCACGATGATGAAACCGACCCTTTTTACTGTTATATATACTATCTTTACCGGCTCTGCCAGGTCTGAAGAATTGTCAGGGTCACGTGGAATATATTTATCAGACTACATTGTAGGTCCTCTTTCATTGTCCTGGAAACATGTTGTGTTTCAGCAGTCTTTCCGACGAGGTGGGGATAGACACTGCAACATCAATACAATAGTGGTGAACGTACTGTGAAGGCTCTCGTTACATTAATAATAATAATATAATAATAATATAATAATAATAATATAATAATAATAATTAACCATCGTAAGCGAAGGTGGCGACAGCGTCAGACATGTGTATACAGTCCGATCTGACAACGACAAACAACTACTGCACGTAGGGCCCACGTGGACAGCGTAAGTAATTCGGCTGCTTTGCTTTCGGTATTTTTGGGTAGCTCGCGTATTTCTACTCCTTACTAATGATTCTTTTCTCAGTGATGCAACCACCGTGTGTGACAGCAGTGCGCCAGGCTGAACGGCTCAGAGCAAGCAGCTCCGATGAAGCGACATCAATGAAGAATACTTTCTAAGGCACTTTTAGAAAGTCTTTGTATTTTTTTCTTCTGTCACCACGGCGAACGTTTGCCTGTCCTAAGCTCACTGTACAAAATCTGCTTACGGAGGCGCTCATCGGGCATGCAAAAAACATGCTTAGTGTATCTGATCTTTGCTATCTGAAGCAGCATGCTTTGATTCAACACGTAGAAACAGCCACCAGAGGCAAAAACACACTCTACTTAGTTTTAACTACAGAGGAAAGTGTGATTGAAAACATTACCGTTGGGGTACTATTTGGCTCAAGGGACAATCAGATCATAGGTTGTGTTCTTATTGCAGGGAAGGAAGTAAACATAAACACGTAAACATACGACTACTCTATGACAAATGTTAAGAAGATAAAAGAGGCAGCGAGCCACATAATTTGGAAAGATATTGTCAGAGGAACAGATGTTGACCATGAGTGGCGGAGTTTTAAAACTGAACTAGAAAAGCTAAGAGAGGAATGTGTTCCATGTAGGGATGTAAGGTAGGTAAATCAAAAGAAACATATTTAAAATATTTGGACAAGCAGAAAAAAGCTCAGAAAGTGAAAAAAACACAAAAAATTGACTTAAAAAAAAAAGCTTGCTCAGGGGATCAAGATTGAAAGTAAAAGCTTCTATTCTAATGTTAGAAATGAACAAAGAACGAAAGACAAAGTTGACCCTCTCATAGACGGCATAGGAAAAATAATAAGTGAGAATAGGCAGGCAGCTAATCTAATCAATCAGTGCTTTGGTAGTCTACACAAAAGAGGACTGCTCCAAGATCCCAGAGCCTATAGATATTTTCTAAAAGAGACACGAATACAGCGGGATTAAGATCAATCTATATTTAAGAGGAAATGGTTTTAAAAAATTGGAGGGTTGAAAGTGAATAAATGTCCAGATCAAGATGATATTCATCAAAAATTGTTGTTTGAAATTAAAGACCAACTACCAAAACCATTGGCTATATTATGTTCTCAATCACTTGCAAAAGGGATTGTTCCACGGGATTGGAAAGATACAGAACTGATTCCTTTATTCAAAAAAGGCAAAAGAATCAGATCCAGCGAATTATAGACTGGTGAGTGTAATGAGCATAGCCTGAAAATTGTTAGAGTGAATAATCAAAGAAAACATTGTAATGCATGTAGACAAGTTTACTCTAATCAGAAATAGTCAGCATTGGTTTACTAGAGGAAAATCGTACTTAACAAATCTCTTAGAACTCATAAAGGAGGTTAATAAAATGATAGATAAAGGAGAGCCAGTGGATGTTATTTATCTAGATTTTGCAAAGGCCTTTGATAAAGTACCTCACCATCGATTATTTAGAAAGTTAAAATAACATGGAATAGATGGGGTAGTTGCAAAATGAATTGAAAATTGGGTATCGGGAAGAAGGCAGAGAGTGGGCATAAGTAAGGAGTACTCTGAATTGTGTGAAGAAAAAAGGTGAGTGCAACAGAACTCGGTTTTGGGACCAATTTTGATCTATATATATATAAACGATTTGAACATTGATGTGGGATCCGTGGTTACAAAATTCGCTGATGGAAAAAAATATGCAGTAGTGTTAAATCTAAAGCAGAAGTGGGTGTATTGAGGTCGGATTACGATAAAATTCGAGAATGGTCTGTAAGCTAGCAAATAGAGTTTAATGTAGATAAACGCACAATCATCCATATGGGTAGATCAAATATGGAACATGATTACAGAATGGGGGAGAACAATATTAGAAACATAGAAAAGGAAAAGGACCTCAGGGTTTAAATAGATCATACAGGTAATGTGAGTGAGCAAGTCCAGGTATCAATGAAAAAGGCAAATGCAATATTAGGTATGATACAAAGATATTGTAAACATAGGCGCAAGGAAGTGATAGTTAAAATGTTTAAAGCATTAGCTAGACATAGATTGGTGTATTGTGTTCAGGTGTGGAGTCCTTATCGTAGGGATATAAACATGTTGAAAAGGATACAAAAAAGAGCGCCGAAGCTGATAGTGGGATTCTAGAATTACAGTTATGAGGAAAGACTCAGAAAAACAGGCCTCCAGTATCTAGAAAATTGAAGAATTATACGTGACTTAATACAGATTTCTAAGATAATCAAAGAAAAGAATAAATTAGACTACAACAAGTGTGTCAAAATACAACAACCTACAAGAACAGGAGGGCATAGCTATAAATTAACTAATGGAAGGTCCAGATTAGATATTAGGAAATAATTTTTTAGTCAGAGAGTGGTGAATGCGTGTAATGCATTGCCACAGGAAATAGTGGAGGCAGGGACAATTAATGCATTTACAAATAGATTGGACGCGCATAGATTTTAGACCAAGGCAATGTACATGAAACTGGTTGAATATAGAGTCTGCAGAGTCTTCTAAACCAGTGTAAAGACGTTAAGACGTTAAGTTAAATGCTAAAAATTAATACACGAGCGCTTCGCCGTGTTGTGGACTGCAGAGTTAGGTATTCCATCATGCCAGCCGATCAGGAGCAGTGTGTAGACATCACAAGTGGAAATGGTTGAGCTTCCTGATATGTCTACATACTAAGTTACGTAGGCGTACATAAGTGGGGTTAACACCACAGCACAATAGACGCTGATCTCCATAACATCACTAATTCGTTGCCGGTCCAAACAATCGCTCGTAGTCCTTCAAAAGACAATCCTGCAGTAGACCTCAGAGTGGACATTCGTTTATCTGGTGTGAGTACTACTAATGAAAGTAAAGCTGTCAACATTATATTCTCTTGCGAGAATACTGCTAATGTAGGTAAAGCTATCAACATTCTCTTCTCTGGTGAGAATACTACTAATGTAGGTAAAGCTATCAACATTCTATTCTATCGTGAGAGTACTAATAATGTAGGTAAAGTTATCAGCAGCATTGCATTGCAGCCAGAAAAATATAGTTGTGTTTTCTGTATTTGGTTTAATGATGTAAGAAGAGTCACGTTAACCCCTTAGAAAAGAAAACTCGTCAAGACTTAACTCCTCAATAGTAGCTCCCAACAATAACTAAAACTACTCGCCTTCATGCGTTCCGTTACTGTAAACATGCATCTACACAAGCGAGATGGTAATAGTAGCTCCCAACAATAACTAAAACTACTCGCCTTCATGCGTTCCGTTACTGTAAACATGCATCTACACAAGCAAGATGGTAATAGTAGCTCCGAACAATAACTAATACTACTCGCCGTCATGCGTTCCGTTACTGTAAACATGCATCTACACAAGCAAGATGGTAATAGTAGCTCCGAACAATAACTAATACTACTCGCCGTCATGCGTTCCGTTACTGTAAACATGCATCTACACTATCGAGATGGTCTACATGCCCTGAAACAATCTATTCGGACTCGGCTGCAGTTGAAATAAGTAGAACATGCAGGTGTTATCTGCTGCACTTCTTGTTTTAACGAACAAGTGGATAAAATCATGTCCAATGCTCCTTGATCGCATTCAATTAATTGCATAGAATGAGGCAATGGTTTTATTTTTCTTCCTCATCATCTGGCTCAGGCATCACATGATTTCCTTGAGAGATGTCTTCTGTAGTGTCGTGGTTGGTGTACTGGATGCCCTGGCTGAATTCCCAATTGAAGATGGATATCTTTTCGATCGCAAGCGGCAACGAGGTCGACCCAACCTCACAAAATGGGTACCAGTGCAAGTCTAGAAATTAAATACTACTGGTATGATGCTGACCACATTACCTTAATAGTGAAGTTTGTGAAGGTAATATAAGCCTAGCACCGTATCCTCAATACCCCACTTGTCAAAGGTATCTTCACATTATTTTTACTGTCACCTCAATGCAAAGCTGATAAAGCTGTTGACTTCAGAAAAGGCACCTTGTTAGCAAAACCTTTCATAACATGCCCCATTCTACCCATCTGTTAATTGGGACTTACAAAGAAGTTTGCAGCAAAGAATGAACTTTTACGACGATGTCGCAAATATTTGATCTCACGCGACAGTGTGTACCTATGGGACTGCTTGATATTTGATATTTTCAGATTATGTATAATTACATTGACTGTGAATACCTGAAGACATGATGCTCTAAAATATTTTTTTCTTTCATATATTTTAATAGTTAATTGTTTATCGTAGAAATATGCATTGTGGATTGTACGTTTGTGGTATGTCTATGGAAAGGACATTTTGGAAGTTAGTTAGTTAGTTCGTTAGTTAGTTAGTTAGTTTATCGACAGATCAGTCTCACTGCACATCGAACAAGTCCATAGGTATTCAGCTCTCTTCTTCAGTATATCTCCCACCTTATGTCGGCTCACGACACCAGGTCTGTCTTGGTTCACTAGTCTCTTGTGTTTCCAGCGTAGCGTTCTTGTTTGGCTCTCCCTCTTGTGATCTGACTTCTTGCAGTCTGGTCAAAGTTCCACACTCAGCGTGATTGCTCGAATCATTTAACCCTCCCACCAGAATATCAGCCCGGTCCATTGTTCGTCCCCTTTGGACAGAATGAGGCAATTATTAAAAATGCAATGCTCATTAAAAAGATCACAGGAGCAGATGCCCCTGTGCAGGTCCCAACTCTGGTATGAGCTGGATGTAGCCAAGCAGATGCCCCTGTGCAGGTCCCAACTCTGGTATGAGCTGGATGTAGCCAAGCAGATGCCCCTGTGCAGGTCCCAACTCTGGTATGAGCTGGATGTAGCCAAGCAGATGCCCCTGTGCAGGTCCCAACTCTGGTATGAGCTGGATGTAGCCAAGCAGATGCCCCTGTGCAGGTCCCAACTCTGGTATGAGCTGGATGTAGCCAAGCAGATGCCCCTGTGCAGGTCCCAACTCTGGTATGAGCTGGATGTAGCCAAGCAGATGCCCCTGTGCAGGTCCCAACTCTGGTATGAGCTGGATGTAGCCAGGATAAGTGTTTCCTGCTTAGCCAGTGAAAACATGCTACACTAGTGTAAATTTGGATTGCATGGGAAGGCAAACCCGGAACACCTAACACGTTAGCTGAAATCGGATATCTCGATCCGATTCTCACATATATTGTAGCCTCGCTGTAAACTACGACGCGTCATCCTTTTCAGAACCTAGACAAAGAAGAAGAAAAAGAAAAAGAAGAAGAAAAAGACACTAAGAAAACGAGATAAATAAATTGATAGCTTTAAATAAAAACGAATGAGGCATAGAATGACAGTAACGGACGCAAAGATAGCAAAACACATGTAGAGCGATTGCACCTCAACACAATGTCTAGAGTGCTGATTTTTTAACGTTTGTAAGCATAGTGAGAAAGATACATATTTAATATTCATTTCCTAGCAATGTAGGTGGTAGGTAAATAGATAGGTAGGTAGATTGTTTGCTAATATGACAAGAACGCACTGTGCCAACTATCCATGAGCCCGATGAACCGATAGGACCCAGGAAATATGCAATGAGGATGATTTCTTTTCCCTTTGACCTAACCTTTTGGTGTAAGGGCGACCACCGGTGGGATACCATGCCGGAGATGATCGTTTGTAATGATTGACGTGAATGGCCTGATTTAAGAACTGGTGGACGTGAATACCCTCGGCAAGGCGAGACACATGTCCAGAGATGGTCAGACGGTGACGGTTTAGCATGGCGGGTGTTTTCTCGAGGTCTGTCCGTCTGGTGACTTTGTTATTTGAGACTCGGACATACCGGTGGATTGTTAGAATTCGATTCTGACTGCGCATCTGAAAGTCTTCAATGCGCTGCTGATCACCTTGCAAAACAGCTCAGGTTTCGGAACTGTATATCAATACGAGGACGGCACAGGTTATGTAAATTCGTAGCTTTGTTTTCAGTGTAAGTTTAAGTTGGACTCAACACAGAAACAGGGCGTTCACAGAGGTGACAGCCAGAGCGTTTCTTCGATTAATGTCATGTTTATTTTGTTCGTTTAAGTTGTTTTTTTTTCTGCCCATGTGGGTTTGAAATAGTTGCCATTGACAATATTATTTCTGACCATAATGTTAAATGTCGGGAGGTGGTACTGGATTATTCTTTAAACTAATTCACTATCTGAAATATAGAGAGCTGGGGTAAAACAAGCTTGGAGAGAGAAAAAACGTGTTAATGAAAAACACAATTTCCAGAGGTATACAGTAATAGAGTCCGAGTAAAAAGTGTTTAATGCACCGACTTATTACGAGACAGGCACCGAGTGGCTCAATCCCAATTTAAAGACGAAACAGTCCACACAGCTGGAAATAGCTACATAATTTACTGTAAAATGGAGGAAAGGCATCGAAAAAGTATACTGGTCAACACAAGTCTGAGTTTAAATAATTTAGTTGTAATTTTTTAAAATTGTTTAAGTTTATCTTGTTTTCTCCTAACGCTTTGTACTCTGTTTTGTTCTGAATGGTCTGGTGATGCGACTTCAGTACACATTTTATAGATTGACTTCCCAAACGAGTATGTCTTGCTGTTTCAGGAATCTGAACCCGATGAGTCTAAATATTTAATCGCGATTCTGTCGCTTAGCTACGCGGCCGGGTGATCACTCAATCTATAAAAAGCTGAGATCTAAAATGTGAAGACTCTCCCACTTTATCCCCGATATCAGTGTTTGCTATGGGACTAGGTTACACTGACTCCTGATGCTGTTCTCATTGATTCCCTGCACTCCACAACAACGTCATGGGTCATACCGACAGTCTTGGTCAAGCATTAACATGAATTTCTTCCTACACGGAACTTAGCATTTCTGATGTATAAAGTTAGACAAAAACGTTATAAAAGATAAATATGTGAGCAGGTAACAAAATGTGGTAAAATTAAAATCATTTATGAAAATTAACATGGTACGTAAACTGACCTCACAATCCCACACAACAAGATCCAAACTTGATACGTAAACTGACCTCACAATCCCACACAAGAATATCCAAACTTGATACGTAAAACGACCTTACAACCCCCACACAACCCCATACAAGATCCAAACATTTACGCAAGCCCACCTTACAACTCCATACAACCCCACACAAGACCCAAACCTGGTACGTAAACCCACCTTACAACTCCACACAAGATCCAATTTTAGTACGTAAACCGCATAACAACGATATGGCAAACGAATCACAAAGCAAGCAAAGGATATCAGCAAGGATAAGACGAAGACTACATGTACACGCAAAATGAAGAACATAATGAGAGCAATAATAAGAAATCAATGATTGCATTAAGAAAGGAAAATAAGCATGAGCAGACAGAAAGTATAACCAAGAAGAGCAACGCCAATTAAATAATAAATATGGAGTAAGGGCAGACGAAAGAGAAGAGGCAGGCGAATTATCTCTTCACGCCCCAAATACTCACAAAATCGACAGGGGAATTGGATATCAATGCCATTGAGGTCAATGAGCATCACACTACGAGTTTTTGAAATACATCAAATGAGCTTTTGACTCGCTTGCTAGATTTATATCTGTCATAAACTGAAGCTGTGTTCACCCAAGGCAGAAATCAATTGAAAGATAAAGACATTTCTGTTTGACGTTTTACATCAGCTGTCACGTTTAGCTTGGTCGCTAGTCGTAACCTAAGTCAGCAACAGTCAATTTGATAGTAGTTGACCTACCTGAAGTATTTGTATTTCCATTATATTTTATGAAGTGTGTCTGCAGTAAAGTATGGCGGCACTTACCATAGACCAAGAATTCGCAACTAATATTCTAGGGGCTCTTTTAGTGACTACCATGATCATGAAGTTTGGTATTTGAAGAACATTGCTCTCATGACAGTCGACCTGTTAGATACTGTATGTATTTCGAGACACCCGGCCTCTGCCACTGTCAACACCAGAGCCTCTGTAAAGTGGTGCCTTGCCGGTCTTCTCCTCGGTCTGGCTATTCCGCTCTTGGGCCCTATCATACACTCCAGTATCGTTCTTAGTAGACCATTATGACGTTTGATGCTGCCGAAGTTTGGTATTTTAAGCCCCCTCCTGTCAAAGGATTTAATCTTCTTCCGTAGAGTATGTGAGATTGACCATGTCTCCCATCCGAACGTTGGCAGAGAGAACATACAATCCTCACGACCTTTATTTGTGTTATTTTATTAGTTTTCTGCCAAATGATATAAATTTCAGTAAACCTCCGCAGTCCATGGCCATTCTTATCTTAATTTCTTGTTAGTAGTCTCCATTGTTCCTTATATTCGAGCGGAGATCATAACGTCCTGAACTTGTTCTTTCTCTAGGATGACTTTAGGTCTGATATTGGCCTTGTCTATACTCAATCTCTTATTGCCAGTGTTCATGAGTACATTGTGTTCCTCATTGTGTCGTTTGACAGACAGGATTATCTGTTCCAGTCCCACAGCGCTCTTCGAGAGCACAATTGCATCATCTGCATGACTCAGTTCTGCAATCATTTGTGCCGACTGTGAATTGTCGAACTTTTCATAAACTTTCTGGACATATCTGGTGATCTGGGATTCATATATCAAAAGTGGTTCATTTCTCTTATATGTAGTTAGTTCCCCATCGTAAACAATGATGAGGACATGATGTGACGGTTTTTGTCTTGATAATGTAACTTGCGATGCATTTGTATAATGCTGAGTAAGAAGCCACGCTTGTCATCAACCTCACTCTCTCGTCTTGAGCTATATTGTACTAGTGGCTAGACAACACTATGGTCTTACCTTCTTTGACAATTTGTATCTCTTGAAACTTGCAGAATTCGATCACCCACCATTTTCGTTCATTGTTTTGAGATGCGAGTGGCTAATCTCTCGACTACACCAATCCCATCTCTTATACTTAGCCGCCAGTCGTGGATATAAACCAAGCAGATGCATATCTCAGTGCGAAATTAACAGACTTACATGCTCCTACATACTGAACCTACAATTATTGACATTCAACATTGTCTATACAATTTCTAGTTATAAATCAATCAAAACCGTTTCAGGCCCACGTGCATTTAATCCCATGTTGGCCTGTTTATGTGGTTTAACATGTCTACAGTTCCTAACCCAATAGTCTTTAATGTCCTCTTACAGCATGCCTGTGAGCTTATATTGCTACTATTCGTTGCTTCCTTTCTGCTAGCGCTGAAAGTATATTTGAAGTTACATATTGAATTAATTTGGGATCAAGATGCTGAAACACTGCATGAGATGCAACGGTCACCGACTCAAAACTGACTGCCAGCGTCAGGGTCAGCAAACCAGCTGCCAAGGCCCTTCTACACCTCCACGCGGTGATCCTGGATAACAGGCTGCAATATAGAATACTGGCTAAGGAGAAATGAGGGCAGACTGGCTAAGGGGAAGGGAGGGCAGACTGGCTAAGGGGAATGGAGGGCAGACTGGCTAAGGGGAAGGGATGGCAGACTGGCTAAGGGGAAGGGAGGGCAGACTGGCTAAGGGGAAGGGAGGGCAGACTGGCTAAGGGGAAGGGAGGGCAGACTGGCTAAGGGAAAGGGAGGGCATACTGGCTAAGGGGAAGGGAGGGCAGACTGGCTAAGGGGGAGGGAGGGCAGATTGGCTACGGAGAAGGTATCGGGGAGGGAAGACTAATCCGGTACACACAAATTCCTGCTGATTGTCGGATGTGTCGGACCGAACGGTGCAAATATTGTAGTCAAGCTGTGTAAACAACGACACAACGCATTCCGTTCTCCACCCTGCTACTTACAAAGCCATTTTCATGGTTTTGTAGCGGGAGTTTGAGAATGATCGACGAAGAAGAAGAAGAAGAAGACTGGATTTAAATCAATCAGCCGATCATACACAATTGATATTATAGTACTCATTTAGGATACGAATGTCACATTAGTGAAGTGCAAGCATCAATATATTCGGATACTCTTTGTGGTAGTTGCAAATGCCTAACCATTTAATGGTTCAAAGTTCTACTGAGAAGCGGCCTTTACTGTAATATTTGTTAGTGCAACAGACGATGAACATCTCCGTCGTAGGCATGAAGTACTGGTGGTCCCTCAGCGGACTTTTCTGAGTGGCTAACAAGTTTAAACAGATCAGGGTCATTGTTTCCTTTCAGAATGAAAAAAAGATTGTGCCACAAGCTGGCAACCACATCAAGTAAAACCATTGCTACTGATGCCTCACTGCAAACTAACTGAATCAGTAATACATAAGTTTGGTTAGGATAAACCAAATGCAATATTTGGCCTGTACTCAACCATACGCAGTGACAAGGTGAATAGTTATGGTGGTGATGATGACGTTGATGACGATGATGACGATGATAATGATGACGATGATGATGATAATGACGATATTGACAATTTACTGATTATTCTAAGTTTCTTTGAGGTATAGATATAATAAATTGTGCGCAATGGCCTCTCTGAGAGATCATTACATTATTTCAGAGGTCCAATAATGAAAATAATGTTGGGAAAGGATGTTAGAGACAGAAGGTAGTAAACAATGACGTTCCTAAATAATTCGTATTTATCCTTCTTCATTCAAGTGGGAGCATAGGAGAGCGACAAAAAACGGCTTCATTAAAGGAAAGCCTGCTTCAAATGACTTGGTTTTGGAAAACTTTGTTTTACATTGAGATTTGCAAAGTCCAATCCGCAACATTGAGAGCCATTTTTAGTAGGACGATCAGATTGTCATAGGAGGCTTAGTGCTTACAGTTCTGTCATCTTGTAGCGGAAGTACCGGCCTCATTCCATGGTCTGGACATGCACCAGTCTACCCAGCTGTAGATGGCTGCTACTTGACATAATGTTAAGGGAGCAAAGACAGCCTAGGGGTACTGGCCACCAAAATGGAATAGAACTAGTACAATGACAATTCCAACACTTCATCCCTGACAGATATGTCTGCTTTGTGACTGACTACCTTGTCTACCATTGCACTGTGCGCTAATTTCTCTCCATTTAAGAACCCAAAAATCCACACTGGGCTGCAAATAGTCCAAATTTAACCGACAGCTGAACAGTTTCTGAAAAGGTCTCAAGAAGGATTAGATGCGATAAAAACATTTCTGGACATGATAACGCCAACGCTTACATAAATACGTGTTAATTATCGTATACCGGTACGTGATACAGATGATAACACTGGGAGAAGATACCGCGCACTTTATAATGCATTTGTTCTTCTTCTTCTTCTGTTTCTACTTTTTCTTCTTCTTCTTTTTCTTCTTTCTTTTCTTTTTCTACTTCTTCTTTTACTTCTTCCTTGGCGTTCGTGATAAAAAGGACGTTGTGACGTTGTATTGTGGTTTACATCGGGATTGCGATATCTGCGCCTTTCGGCCTGATATCATCCGGTTTCAACAGGTATTTTTGTGTACCCGGTGTGCCTTTCCTCTGCTAACCTTATTCTCTTAGTCAGACTACACTAGTATTATAATAATGTTCGCGTTGGCGTCAAAGTCTCGTTGCGTCGATCGACCACTACCATGCCTAAGTACTTAGGTTGTGTTCATGCATAGCATATTGACCAAAATCCCTACAGACTCCACAGGTAGAGTGCAGTATGTATACAGGGTCGACGGCTGGAGTTGGAACAGGGTCTTTGTCAGATGTTGTTCGCTGACCATGATGCAAGCAGACCAAGTTAAAAATGACTGAGACCTAGTACAATGACGATGCTGTTAGCTCATTCACTGATCTCCTGTTAGCTCATTCACTGTATTTTGTTAGCTCATTCACTGTGCTGCTGTTAGCTCATTCGATGTTCTCCTGTCAGCTTGTTCACTGTTCTCCTGTTAGCTCATTCAATGTTCTTCTATCAGCTTATTCAGTGTTCTCCTGTTAGCTCATTCACTGTTCTCCTATTAGTTCATTCATTGTTCTCCTGTTAGCTCATTCAATGTTCTCCTGTTAGCTCATTCAATGTTCTCCTGTTAGCTCATTCACTGCGCTGCTGTTAGCTCATTCACTGTGCTGCTCGGATAGCTCATTCATTGTGCTGTTGTTAGCTCATTCGCGGTGCTGCTCGGATAGCTCATTCACTGTGCTGCTGTTACCTCATTCACTGTATTGCTCGGATAGTTCATTCACTGTGCTGCTGTTAGCTCACTAACTGTATTGCCCAGATACCTCATTCACTGTGCTGCTGTTAGCTCATTCACTGTATTGCTGTTACCTCATTCACTGTGCTGCTGTTAGTTCATTAACTGTGCTGCTGTTAGCTCATTCACTGTACTGCTATTAGCTCATTCACTGTGCTGCTGTTACTTCATTCACTGTGCTGCTATTACCTCATTCACTGTGCTGCTGTTACTTCATTCACTGTGCTGCTATTACCTCATTCACTGTGCTGCTGTTACTTCATTCACTGTGCTGCTATTACCTCATTCACTGTGCTGCTGTTACTTCATTCACTGTGCTGCTATTACCTCATTCACTGTGCTGCTGTTACTTCATTCACTGTGCTGCTATTACCTCATTCAATGTGCTGCTGTTACTTCATTCACTTGTGCTGCTGTTAGCTAATTCACTCTGAGGTATTGATGCAGATCGAAAACGGTGGCGAAAGAGAATTGTGCATTGGGCTAACAACCTCATCGTGTAAAAATGTTGCTACAGGGACAAATGCTGCAAAAACACATTCAGAGAAGTAGTAGAAGAGGAAGATAAAGTGGTCTAGAATGAGGAGGAAAAGAAAGAAGAGGAGTTGAGGAGTAAGAAGAAGAGGAGGGGAAGAGTAAGAAACAGAAGAGAGGAATAAAAGGTGAAAGAACAGGGGAAGAGAAAGAGGAAGAAGCAAATGACGACAGAAGAAGAGGCGATGTAGTAAGAAGAAAAGAAAGAGGTTGAGGAGAAGGGGAAAAGGAAGAATAAGAACAAAGAAAAAAGAAGAAGATGATGATGAGAGAGGGGAAGAGGAATAAGAAGAAGAATGGGAGGAAGAGAAAGAAGAAAAAGAACATAGAAAGAAGAAATGGAAGCAGAAAATATAAGAGCCATACGATACACTAGATCTGCCTTTGGATACATCCAAGCAAAACAGTACGTTACAGCTTACAATGGAAAGAGCAGACAGTCACATAGCAGACACTGCTGTCGAGGATAAAGTATTAAAGATTTAATTGTGCTAAGCCACTATTTTTATGTCCAGTTCCGTTTCTCGCTGTCTTTCATTCCCCATCAGTAATTTAGGTACCTGTTTACCACTTGATTGATTGGGTGTGTGTCGATAACGCGAATCAAACTGGTATCTTCGCTGTGGGAACCGAGCGCTCTATAACTCCTGCTACAAAGGCCCTCATAGGATACAAAAAAGAGCGACAAAGCTGATAGTGGGATTACAGAATTACAGTTATCAGGAAAGACTCAGAAAATCAGGCCTACAGAAAATAGAAGAATTCGAGGTGACTTAATACAGGCTTATAAGATAATCAAAGAAACGGATAAATTAGACTATAACAAGTTTTTTTACAAATACAACCACCTACAGAAACAAGAGGGCATAGCTACAAATTAACTAAACAAAGGTCCAGATGCGATATTAGGAAATATTTTTTAGTCAGAGAGTGATGAAAGCTTGGAATGCATTGCCACATGAAGTAGTTGAGGCAGGGACAATTAATGCATTTAAGAATATAATGGATGCACATAGCTTTTAGAGCAAGGTAATGTAAATTAAACTGGTTGTATACAAAGTCTGCAGAATCTTCTAAACCAGTATACAGACGTTAAGTTAAGTCAACACTACATTACAAACTTCACTTACGTGAACGACTAGCTACTTACAGTTTGTCACAAGACCACTTTTATGTGTATACGAGGCGCCCAGCGAACATTGAGTTCAAGACGTACATTCAGATGACATGTGAAATACAATATACGTTCACAGTCAGGGTTAAAACGAGCTGCCATGATGTCGTTTTCTTAGTTATGAAACATGTGTTCGAACCGAGGGAAAAGCCTAGATTGTTTCTATCGCTTGTAAATTAAAAACAGCTGTCACGCGCTTCAGTCATATAAACTCAGTTCAGTTCAAGTGGCAACTCCACAACGAAGGTCGGCTGTGATGAATCTCCGACGTACTCTGTTTTATTAGCCAGGGATTCCCCTGTCCATCTTTTGGTGTTATCCTTACACTGATAGCGTTGTTTACTTCTGTCTTGTTTGCCCTCCATCTATCCTTCCAGTATCCTTTGCAGCTTTCGATGTGCCTAAATTATCTTACCTATCGTGACTGATTTGATTTCGTTCATCATTTCTCTTCACATCCCTAATGTCTTCAAGACTTTTTTGTATTTTCAGTTCAACGACATTCAATCCATTCTTTAATCCATCCATATACATTCTAACCTAGATCTTTGCATTGTCATAAATAGCGTACCGATAGATGTATTGTCTTTCTTTAATGTCCCCTTTGTCTGTGTCTCATTTCACAGTTAGACTACAATTGCTGCGTCTTCTTGGCATGCACTTCGGATTTCGAAAAAAGCTTTCTATTGTGGTAAATCTGTAACCTCTGGCCGTGGCCACTAACAAGAACGACACCAAGTAGTGGGAAGTTAGTTCTCATCTTCCACTATATATATATATATATATATAAAACATAAGAATGAAGAAATAAATAAGGATTTTCAATTCAAATGTGAAGCCAACCCTGCTGTATAGAGATAACACCTGGAGGATGACGGAAAGCAATGACAGGTGACTATATGGTTTTGTCAACAGATGCCCGAGAAAGGTCCTTGGTATTAAATGGTTTGACAAAGTTACAAACGATAGACTGTGGGAGAAAGCTGGACAAGGTAAATTGGAACAGGAAATCTCAGGAAGAAAGTGAGTAGGTCCTACATTAAGAAAGCCCCAGGCCAGTATCACCAGGCAATCCCTGTCATGGAACCCCCAGGGAAGGAGAGGCGCATCTAGTAATACATGGAGACGAGATCTAAAGGCGGACGTAAAGAAAACAGGAACAAGCTGGAAGGAAGTGAACAAGATTGCACAGCTGCTAAGCGAGGGTTGGTTGATTGCCTATGCACCCCTGGGTGATAGAAGACGAAAGATAAACACATATAATTTAATTTTAATATATCATATTTCATTAATACATGCTACAACTTAAAACGGTTTGTACTGTTCGCTATTCGTACGCACAGGTTGAGAACCGTAGCTCTAAAAGTGAAGGTGTAGAAAGCCGTCGTGGTGGTGAAAGATACATAATTGTCGTTATTTTATCTGGAATCGGTGCAGAAAATTGATAATGGGGATCTCAAAGTGCGCAAAAAAGCATGGTAGACATTACGTGAGGAGTGTTGCAGTTATTGTTAAGTATTTTGTACCTTGTCATGGCACGGAACTTTCAACCACACATTAAATCGTCTGGGTTATATCAGGGCATGTTTACCAGATTGATGGTAACTTTGTTAAAGGCTGAATTATTGTTCATTATAGTGTGCGTATCAGAACAGGTAAAAAAGTGATGGCAGTCATAAAGAACATAGAAAAATGTGATGGTAGCCACATACAACTTGTAAAAAAGTGATGGTAGTCCCTCAGAACATGTACAACTGTGATGCTAGCCGCTTATAAAAGGTTACAATCTGATGGCAGTTGCATAGAATAGGTGAAAAGGTGATGGTTGCCACATACAACTCGTAAAAAAGTGATGGTAGTTCCACAGAACGTGTAAACGCATAATGGTAGCCACATAGCACAGATAAATAGGTGACGGTAATTCCACAGAACGTGTAAACGCATAATGGTAGTCACATACCACAGGTAAAAATGTAATTGCAGTCTCACATAATATGTAGAAATCTGATATAGCCTCATAGACTTCGTTTAAGGTGATGGCAGTCCCACAGAATATGTACAAAAGGTTCTGGTAGCTACATAGAACAGGTAAGAAAATGTCATTTTAGCCACACAAATTAATTAATTAAAAGAACAGTTTAAGCTCTTTGATGAGAATAGATCATCAACAAACACACGTTATGTCTGCAAATGTTGTTTTGGCCGTATCTATTGAAACTGTTGTGTGTTAATATTTCTACAGGATCAGATTGCCAGCCCAATGTCCAGCCCTACTTAGCTGTCTCTCACGACGAGCCGTGCAGGCTGCAGTGTTACTACTCTCTGCTCCTCTTTCAGACACCGGTAATATTTTGTAGTCATATAGAACAGGTTCAAAGAAGTTGGTAGCCACATAATGGACACTGTCGTCAGGGATGAAGTGTTAGTAACTGAACAAAATACGAATTGGCAGAGGTCAATTTGTAAACTTGCTTCTATAGTGTTAGCTGGGGTTCAATTATTCGCAGACCGTTATCACTAATAGTGAGGAGTCAGTCTACGTTAAGGACTGGCTGGTGCAGTAATGTGCTTTTGTAACCTAAAGTCAATGAGTGCACCTATCATTTGCATCATTATTACTCCTGTTTCCGGGTTCTCATTCAGGGGCGTCGTGGTGTCTGAGGTCAGATTTACTACTTAACCAATGAAGCGTCAGACAGGCTAACAAGTACACTTAGGTTCGTCTGGGTCAAATTCGTTTTTCCTTCGTCTCTAGTTCATACTTTGTGCATTGCTAGTATAGGTCCACAACTGCAGATGAATCCCTTAAGAAAGTCTGCGTAATATCCCTTTGTTTGCTGTTGCAATTGGCGTTTCTAGTAACAAAATGTTCTGTTTGATGAGCTTGCACAACTCTCTAAAGTTTCGTGTAACACTGACACAGGTGTAGAGGGTCTGTTCTGTCATAACGACAAAAGAACAAAGAATGGGTTGCCAGGAGGGAGGGGAGGGGGGTGGGGGTGTTAAAGTCATCTCGATTTGCAATAGTATTACCCGTAACGTTTTGACCGACCGACTGCAGTGGTATTACCATTTATTTTTGGACCTACGAAAGTGACTGCAGTGGTATTTACCCTTAACCTTTTGACCTACGAAAGTGACTGCACTGGTAATACCCTTTCAACTTTTCACCGCGGATGTGACTGCAGTGGTATTACTGTATCTATTTAAACTTACACATACACACACACATACTTACAATAACATGTGTACTACTCACCCACAAATACTATCACACAATAAATCTCACACACGTACGCGCGTTAGCTCACTGGCGCACACTTACACATAAACACACATTACAACTCACGTCCGCTACCCACACACCTACCCACGTATAGACATCTACCCAGTTGCACCTCCGCAGACTCACACAGACACACCCATCTTCCCACACAGACACACTCACACACACCCACTGACGCTCTCCACACCTGTTTGACACTCACGTTTACCCAGTCATCCATCCATACATACGCTCACCTAGGCACCACACACACACACAAACACACAACACAGAGACATACACTCACACAGACACACAAATACTCACATTGACAACATAGTCACACTGTGGTAGCGATGGACTACAAGGCGTTTACTCGCGTGGGAATATTGGAAGAAGGCGTGGAGATTGAAGGAAAGGTTGATCGCTACGTTCAGGGGCGGTACTTCCATGACTTCGCCTACAAGTCAAATGATGTTCTGTTATGTTGTTGTTGTTTAAAATGACTAACAATTAGAATCATATCATCTATCGGGTTTAGATTCTGCAGTCAGATTTCCAATCAAGAAACTCACCTGCCTTTAAGAGTGACACGGACGATGGGATGTGTAGCCCATGTGAGTGTGTGTCTGTGTCAGGCGTTCTCTACGTATAAGGAGGTGTGTGTGTGTGTGTGTGTGTGTGTGTGTGTGTGTGTGTGAAGCATTCGCTTCATATAAGGAGGTATGTGTGTGTGTATTTGTGAGGGAAGCATTCGCTTCGTATAAGATAGGAGTGTGTGTGTGTGTGTTTGTTTGTGCGTATATTTGTGCGTGTGTGTGTGTGTGTTTGTGTGCGTATGTGTGTGTGTGTCAAGTATTATCTTTGTATAAGGAGGCGTGTGTGGGTGTTTTGAGAATTCTCTTCTTGTAAGGATGCGTGTGTGTATATATGTGTGTGTGTGTGTGTGTTTGTGTGTGTGTGTAGCATTCTCTTCATTTAATACGGGGTGTGAGGGAATCTAGCAACTCCTTCGAATAAGGAGGCATGTGTGTTGATCTGACCACTTCTTCGTGAATTGAATATCGTGCATGGATCTAGCAAAACATTATATAATGAGAAGTGAAAATGAGATTGTCAACCTGATCATGTAAAACAGTGAAACAATCCATTTCTTTAATAGAGCAAATCTATTTTGGGGACAATAGGAGGTCGGCACTTGTGTTGACTCGGTGCTCTTTAATCATCGAACCATGAAGGATATTTACTCTGCTGCAGGGACTGCAATAATATTAGTAAGTAGAAGTAATGAATTAGTCGGTGGTGTAAACAAATTACTCGAAGGGTATCTAGTTGAAAAGTATAGGGCCACTGAAACATCCCTATCCCGTCGTAAAAAGTGATTACAGAAAGTATTGAATAGGCTTAGGAAAATCACTGGAAATATTTGGATACAGATTTGATGTTGCAACAAGAACAAGTCCTATGTTTCAAGAGGCGCGAGCTGTATGGCATAATGTAATACAGACATATGCTGCAAGATGAACAGGCCCTATTTTTCCAGAAGAAAAAAATTCATAGGTTACAATGGAAACCATCCTTGTTTTCCAAGAAGATCAATCCGTATGTTATAAAGCGAACTAGCAATTTGTTCAAAAGGAAACTATTCCTTATTTTAAAATGAAACCAGCCGTATGTTCCAAGCAAAAACAGCTCTTTGTTTCAAGGGAAACCAGCTTCGCGTTTCCAGAGAAGCCAACCACAGCCTACTGTAGATACAGGCGGTCTTCTTCTTTTTCTTCTTCTGCGTTCGTTATCAATCTCCTGCAACCACACCCTGAAAGGGCTTAAGTAGCAGAATGTAGTTCAGAGAACGGAATGCGTTGTGTCGTAGTTTACAGCTTGACTGCGATATTTGTACCTTTCGGTCCAACACATCCGACTTCAGCAAGCATTTTTTGAGTACCGGCTTAGCATTCCCTCTTCGATCCCTTCTCCTTAGCCAGTCTGCCCTGCTGCAGCCTTTTATCCAGGATCACCGCGTGGAGGTGTAGAAGGGTCTTGGGAGCTCTGATTCGCTGGCCCTGACGATAGCAGTCAGCTATGGGTCGCTGACCACTGCAGCTCATGCGCTGCTCAGCGTCTTGATCCCACAGGCGGTCTAACTCACGGAGAAATCACATTCCCCGGCTGACTAAATAGCAGAACTTGCTAGTGTCAACAATCAGTGCAACTATAATGACGTGTTCAATAAACAAAGATGAATATGCAGTTGATTTTAAAGCAGGTGTATGTGAGTGGATCACTCTCAACAGTGATTTGTTGTGTTTTATACCATGAATTTGTTTTATTTCTATGTGTGGAACATGTATTGATTACCTTGATTACCTGGATTACCTAGGCACAATATGAGTTAGGTTATTTCGGTTAGTGGGAAAATGACGTTTCAAGACGTTTTACCAGTTAGTCAAACGGCATTCTGAAGTAGCTCAAAAGCCAACTCTGTATTATGGTGTAAACCATCCGTGTCTCCAAAGTGGAAACAACTCGCTATTCCTAGGAAGAGCAGCCCTATGCTCCCTTGGTAACCGGTTCGTTGTTCCAAAATAATTCCCCCTTTTAGCAAAATAGAACAATTCCTATTTTCGAATGGAAACATTCTTGTGATCTAAGAGGACCCAATTGAATCTTCCAAGGAAGCCAGCTGTATGTTCCAAGAGCAAGATGATTTTCAAAAAAAGGGAGGAGTTCAGGATGTAAATCCAGCACAAGCTTGGTTTGCAATCCCAACATACTGTGTCCGAAATCACTTCGTGTCCAGTTTGACTGGGCATGTCAGTGATTTTTCTTGTTTTGATCTCTTCTCCAGATAAAGAAAAGATTAGCAAAACTACTGAACTACAAAACTGCATAGGTGAACACATTACAAACAGTTGCACACACGCATCCATGGCCTGACCAATGCGTCGTAATAATAATAATATCTGCCCATCGCAAGCAGAGATGTCGTCTTCATCAGACTATAGCTGCGAAATGTGTTCTTTGATGTATGTAAAGACCATTCCTGAAATGGCACACCTTGCCACATTCAGGTAGCCGATAGTGCAATATATGGAACAGTGTGAGTATTGTTATTTCTGGCAGTACGCTTTCGCTGAGCCTCTGTGATGGCTGCACTATCTGCGATCTGAGCCCCTGCGGTAACACTAGCTCACCAGCTGGCACATTCATGGGCAAGCAATTCCTTGGAGGTGACGTGTTGATATCGCTCAAAGAACTATGGTCTGGGGTGGAATGGCATGTGCCAGTAAAATTCAGAAAGGCACATTGTTCATGAAACAAAAAATTCTCCAAAAGAACCAGCCATTTACCATGCAGAGTCTGAAAGCAACCAGTTTCATTTACATCTCCTTGCTATAAAAGCTATGTGCATCCAATTTATTTTAAAGTGTATTGATTGTTCCTACCTGCACTACTTCTTGTGGCAGTGCATTCCAAGCATTGACATTATGTTCTAAGGGAACCATCCCTGGTGTCCAGTTGAACAATTCCTATGTTTCAAAGGAAACAACATTTTGATCAAGGAGAACCAGCCCTCTGCTCCAAGGGAAACATCTCTTTGTTCCGCTGGAATTAATCATATGTTCTAACCGAACCATTCTTATTTACGAATGGAACCAGCCCAATATCCCAAATGAAACTAGTCACGTGTTCCATGAAGAACATCCCTATTTTCCAAAGAGAACCAACCGTATGTGCCAAGTCAGGTGAAAATTTAAACTAAACTACTCCAAAACACACACGATATATGTTTCTTCACTGTTCCAGAATGAGAGAGCAGCAATACAAGTCAGTGTGTGTGCTTTGGTAACCGAACGCACGTGTGACTTTATAACTGACGACAATGTCCGGCCGCCAAGAGAGCTAATCAAGGACGCAATTTCCTTCCTAGCAAGATAGTCTCTCTGCCTTCCTGTAACGTTTGGTCCGTGATTGATCTTTTTAAACTTCCTCTTTATTGTATTTTTTTAAAGTGTTGTTCAAAGGTTCTCAAACATGTGGTACTCAAATCACGCCACACTAAAATACCGCGAACGTGGTCAGTGAACGTTTTTTGGGTACCGGGGAAGTTTTTAGCAAAGGACTAAAAACGTATATAGATTTACCACACATCTAGAGCAGGGGCCGGGAAACGTTTTTGGTATTACTACACATCTAGAGCAGGGGCCAGAAAACGTTTTTGGTATTATAACACATCTAGAGCAGGGGCCAGGAAACGTTTTTGGTATTACCACACATCTAGATTGGGTTCAGGGAACTTCTTTTGTTGCTGCTCCACATCTAGACTGGGTTCAAGAACTTCTGTTGGTGTTGCTCCACATCTAGACTGGGTTCAAGAAAATTCTTTTAGTATTGACTCACGTTTAGACTGAGTTCAGGGAACTTCTTTTGGTGTTGATCTACATCTAGACTTGGTTCAGGAAACTTCTTTTGGTGTTGCTCCACATCTAAACTGGGTACAGGGGACGTCTTTTGGTGTTGCTTCACATCTAGAATTGGTTCAGGGAATCTCTTTTGGTGCTGCTCCACATCTAGACAGGGTTCAGGGAACCTATTTTTGTGCTACTTCACATCTAGACAGGGTTCAGGGAACCTCTTTTGGTGCTGCTTCACATCTAGACTATGTTCAGGGAACCTCTTTTGGTGCTGCTCCACATCTAGACTATGTTCAGGGAACCTCTTTTGATGCTGCTCCACATCTAGAGCTGGGGTTGGGGAACTTTGTTCGGTCATCCCATTTTACAAGTTATGCCTAGCTATCTTTTGTCTACGATTTAATTGTGTTGCATCTTCAGCCTCATTTCAAAATATTTATACATCAGGTTTCGAAAAGTATTGTATTGTTTCATTCTGGTAAAACAACATCCATTATTAGTACTTTTTAATGCCAGAATAGCTTGGATGCTGTTAACAAAATTCAGGCAATACCTCTACTTTGGTTTGAAGTTTATAATGGTAGAATATCCTTGCTCCAAAAAGTAGATTGCTGCAAAAATGAAACTGTATTTGTGTCTCGTTAAGTTGGACCAATGTAGAATAATTTTCAGTTTTTCGCACCAACAAAATTGAGAGATTGTCTTGTTCTATAAGTCCATGTCTGCTTCAATGTTGGAGAGTAGTTCTAGAAATGCCTCTGTCATTCCTACAAGTTCTTGGGGCATATCAGCGATTTGACTTTTGAAAGGATTTACAACATAACTGAGAGTGTGTGAACCAACCTCTGGAAAAAGTAATCAGAAAACCGCTTTTAGATTTTGATCAGATGTCTTGTATCTGACTCCTTGGTGTCATAAAGACCGAACAGACCAAAATGACCTAACATCAGTACTCTGTCAAGTAAGCCAGCAGTTCAAACCCAGAAGAGTCGTAAAACAATATCCCTGTATCAAACATTCACCACCAGCTGTGCACTGCTGCCTCAGACATCTGTAACATCATCAAGTGGATTAGAATCATGTTATCTTCCTTTGATGAAATCAATTTGTTTGAGATGATTGTTTTCTTTTTTCACAAATCAAGCAGAAAAAGACCCAGCCGCATGATTTTTTCTGGCTAAAAGTGATTTCTGCTATTTTTACAACTGAAAGTTGGACCATCTTTTCAAGCACTTAACCACTCCAATTCAAAACTAGCTCTGGATGTATTTTGAATGTGGATCAAATTGGATGTATGTTGGGTGTGGATCAAATGTACCTCTCAAGTTGTTTTCCAATCTAAAATATTTCAACAGTTTGGAAGTTAGACGTCAGTTCAAATTTCCCGAGTGGTTCTTCAGTCATAGTATTTTTGAAAAGACCGCAGTTACTACATTCAAACAGACGACATTGTGTGGCTTCATATGACCTTGTCTTTGATTTCTGTGAAATCATAATTGAGAAAACCTTTTTCTATTTCCTTTGCCTGGTTATTGTTATCTTAAAACCAAACATGAACATCATTATTTTAAATGGAAAATTGAAGGAGCAAATTGAATATTTTGAGTTAATATCCCAAAGAAACAATTTAAAGTTGTTATTATAGAGGCATAAGCAAATTATCAGTAATAACGGCTGTATTGCATTACAACGGTAACGCTGTGCATATATCGCTAGATCGATGAGCGTACTGCCGCTTACAAGAAGATTTAGGAAACGTAAATCTACAGTAATGAACAACTCCTGCCAGATAAATAGAATCATAATAGTGAAATATGCACGTTTTGTAAAATATAAATTGTTTACAGGAAATATAATGGAATTTTGTAAACCGAATATACTTTAGTCTGCTAAGGAGTCTGACATATAAATTTGGCCGACACGAGTTCGGTATATTGAGTAGGTTCTTTCTAAATGGCACGGTACCACTAATTTGAATTACACTCTGAATCTTTGACATTTTCCATACATATGTATAAATAGATGGTAACTTCAAATATCATTGATACAATTTAGTCGCTGAGTTACTGAGCAGAGATATTAGTAAACAACCTTACTCCTATTTTTAATTTGGTGCTGATTTACAAATCCGAAAGAATAATTTTAGATTTTGCAGTTGAATAATTAGACCTACATTGGATTTTTGCTGAACGTTTAATAGTTTTGAATAGAGCGGGCTCAAGATGGCCATCAGTACATGAGCTGACTTCTAGCTTCAGAGCCAGCCGCCCCCAGCTGCGAAGACTTATCTCCACTTCCAAGTGGTGATCCTGGATAACAGGCTGCAAAAGAGCAGACTGTCTAAGGAGAAGGGATCAAATGGGAAGGCTAGCCCGGTACACACAAATGCCAGCTGAAGTCGGATGTGTCGAACCGAAAGGTGGAAATATAGCAGTCATACTGTACACTATGAGACAACACATTCAGTTCTCCGGACAACATCCTGCTACTTGGAAAGCCTTTTTCATAGATTGGTAGCAAAAGTGTGATAACGAACGAAGAAGTAGAAGAAGAAGAAGAAGAAGAAGAAGAAAAAGAAAAGGGAGTATTCCAAATAATATTCATAAAATATTGACAATCATTGGTTTATTTTTTTTACATGTTACACAAACTGCTTGGATTGTTTTTCTTATTTTATATTTTCGCAAATTAAAAAACAACATAAAATTTTATGGATTTTATCTCTTGAATAAAAGTAGTTTTACAAAATTAATCTTATAGAATAGTTACTAAGCAGACTGAAGCATATTTCAATAAACAGCAACTTATTAGCGTGCAGGAGATTTGTAATAAAGTTTATTCATAGAAAGATTACAAACAACTTTTTCTTTGACACTTCTTGGATACTCTGAATGCGATTAAACACCAAATAAGGAGATATTCCGGGAACAACATTGCATAGTTTCTATAAATAAACGGTACACCAACGTTTTTCTTTTATAGATATAGGTCATATAGTAAACTATGGTTTTCCCGTTGTTAGCACAACGGAGTAACAGATGAGAGTGACAGGAAAAGGCTATTTCGTCACAACATAAACAAAATGTCATGCCCTGTCGGTTATCTAAAATCTGTAGAATTGTGTAGTTCAATAGATCAGTTTACCAACAGTTTGAGTCTATTTGTACATTACCCACCATTCTTGGAACCATAAACTTCTGGGGTCTGGAAAGGGAAAAATACTCTCCTCGTTGATGATCCTGAGCTACAGCGTGCTACTAAACCAAGATGGCTAATTCACACTCGGCACAATTTTGGCTTGTGTGAATAGCTACGTGTGTAAAGCTAGCCATGAATGGGAGCGTAATCTCCCTTTGAGTGGTTAGACTGCGCAGTTACCTCCCTCTTACGGCATACTGTCATTGTTGTATAAGTTCTATTCATGTTTCTGCCACACAGCGATCCGGGATCAAGATGAGCAGCGCATGAGCTGCAGTGGTCAGCGAGCCATAGCTGACTGCTCTCATCAGGGCCAGCGAACCAGAGCTCCCAAGACCCTTCAACACCTCCACGCGGTGATCCTGGATTTCAGGCTGCAACAGAGCAGACTGGCTAAGGAGAAGGGATCGAAGAGGGAATGCTAACCCGGTACTAAAAAAAATGCGTCCTGAAGTCGGATGTGTTGGGCCGAAAGGTGCAAATATCGCAGTCAAGCTGTAAACTACGACACAACGCATTCCGTTCTCTGGACTACATTCTGCTACTTAAGCCCTTTCAGGGTTTGGTAGCGGAAGATTGAGAACGAACGAAGCCAAGCTAAGCCACACAGCGATAACAAAAAACAGCTAGGGCAATATATATTTACAATACGTGTCCATCATTGATTCGGTTTTGTGTGTCAAGTTAAGCATATAGCATCACCACAGATGGTCCACATAACAGAAGTGTTTATTGGAGCAATTGTTGTCATATTTTCAATAGCAATTGTTTCCTTTTATGATGTTGCTAGCCACAGACACAACCCTCTTTAGTCGTTATTCGCGACATGCTTGAAAAGTGACAGTTACAATGCTTCTGTTATGTTCATCCCGGCTACTACTTGGATGATACATGCATATGCTTTAATATAATTCACAACGGGTTCCTAACCATTACATTTATATTTTGTGATACAATGAAAAGAAAAGTATCCCAACACGGTTGTTACCTGTTGGCATCAGGTGCATCTTCATTCTTTGTCCTCTGCAACCCGGACAATCGTTGTTGGAACTAACATCATTATATTATGAACTGCCTGCTTTCAATTCCATATGTGTGTTCCTGGATTACTGCTAGTAAAGAGGAGGAAGACTAACGTCTGGCCAGGCAAAATAAACTTATCAGACATGTTAGTCAGGTTCAGGCAAAACATACTGGTTAAGACCGTTAATTTGTCTTTCTTGTAGCCCTCTTTGGAAACGGGCTGTTTTCTTTGCAGTCTGGCTAACGAGGTGAGCGATCGACGTAGTAGTGAGCGACACGCATATGAAGCCGATCATTGCACAACCCCCTGGAGGACATAGGTCCGCCTTCATCAGCACGCTCGGGATGTGAAGAGAGCTACTGCAATCCGCCACTTAACGTCCTTATCAGGGTGCACAAAAGAGTAAATCTACTCAAACAACATGAACAAGAACAACTAATAGTGAAGGACACGTGGCCCGGGAAAATGAACGTGCCAATTCCACCTCCATGACGATGACAGAGGCACATCACTAGCACTAATCTTCGCTAAAGTACCGGACACAACAGAGTGAACAGACAAGTGTACAAGCTGTCTGCTTCACCACTGTGTACATATCTCTACTTCACGACTGTGTACATGTCTCTGCTTCTCCAATGTGTACATGTCTCTGCTTCTCCACTGTGTACATGTCTCTGCTTCACCCCTGTGCACATGTATGCTGATGGAACAAACTGACGAACGCTTGTAACAAAACTACCACCTGTATAATCAGTTTAATAAAATAAACTGTCCTAAGCGATTCAACATTATCAGAGCAGTGCTAAAAAGGAGCTACATAGAACGGCAGACTACATCACCAAAACCGTCTGAGAGTAAGAATATCAAAAATGCGATCACAAAAAAAAATCTATAATGTACAATGAGACATGCGCAATGATGAACCGTGGTGCAATGCATCCTCGTGCAGCATTGCCTGTACCTTTGCTAAACTCGTTCCTTGTCGTGGTTTTGTGTGTTATATGTTTCTTCCTGTTCATTTATGAAAAGTATGTCTCAGTTACAGCTTAGGTCTTCCTCTGTTTTTCGTTCCCAAGACTGTTCTCGTAAGTAAAATGAAGTTATTTATGAATTGTTTTCTTGTTTGACCCCTGCTGGGGGCTATAGTGGGGTGTGGTGGAGTGTTTTTGGATGTACTTAATTTCATTGTCCCAAAGAGTGTCCGTGTTTTGCTCCTAATGGTCTAGTACTTCCGACTTCAGTATGCGTTTGTAATGTTGCCTCTTTGGAGTTGCTTGCGCAGGATTGCTGAGTCCTCAATCACACAAAATATTTCAAGGTGGAAACGAACCGCCAAAAGAGCGCGACAAAGACGCCCTTGCTACTAACGATGCGGTTACGCCTACCACAAGAATCTGATGCTATCGTTGAGCAACTATTATTATAATTCCTATTACCTTACATTTTCCAATTTTCGAACCCGGCAAGTTTGGGTTGTCAGACGTGTCACTCAAAGTACCAAATTAAGCCTAAATGGCAAAATCCTGCAGCCAAACGACAACCCAACCTATCTGGGAGTCACATTTGATCGGCGCATGACATGGAAAAGTCAGATTGAGAGAAACCGAATGAAAGCCAGAGAAAGAATGGCGATCATGAGGAAACTTGCTGGCACAAGCTGGGGAGCAGACGAAGGCATACTAAAGAAACTGTACACTGGAAGAGTGAGACCAGTTCTCGAGTATGGCATCGCGGCATGGACAACAGCAGCGAAGGCGAACTTCGATAAAGTTAACAAACTTCAAAACCAAGCCATGAGAATCATAACTGGTGGCATGAAGTCAACGCCAATTGTAGAACTTGAAAAGATTACAAAACTGCAATCCATGACCGACAGAAGAGACTGCAGAGCCCAGCTGCAGTCAGAGAAACTCCGAAGACTGACGGACCATCCAATGTACCAGAGGCTAAACAATTTGGGAACTGGGAAACTAAAGCGGAGAAACTTTGCAGAAATAGCCAAAGCAAAGATGCACGAAGATCCCATAAACGCACTAACAACACCAAAACCCATCACTACTGTACGAAAACCTACTTGGAGGCAGGATATATTTCCAGAGGTGGTAGAAAATATACCAGGTATTGCAAACAAAAACTGCCAGACCGAAAAAGAAAGGAGAGACACTACCTTAAGCTTCATAACGAAAAGCTACCCAAGCATGGACTGGACCCATGCATACACCGACGGTTCTGTAACAAACACTACACAGAACGGAGGGGCAGGAGCATTCCTGAACCTACCAAATGGCAGAAAAATAACACTGTCATTCGCTACTGGTAAGTACACGAGCAATTTCAGAGCAGAGGCAGAGGCACTGAGGGCGGCAGTGGAAGAAATGGTAACACACAGTGAAAATGAGAGCCATATAGTCCTGCTGACAGATGCTCTCGAAGTAGTCACAGCGCTAAAAAGCCAGAAAAACACTGAGCTTAATGACTTAAGAGCAGCACTCTGCAAACTGTGCCAACAGTCCGCACCAAAAAGGGTAGTGGTACAGTGGGTTCCGTCACACTGCAACATCCAAGGCAACGAGGAGGCAGACAGACTGGCAAAAGAAGGTGCAAGGCTACCACAAATAGATACCAGTGTGACGTACGAAGAGTCAAAACGGCTTATCAAAGCCAGGTACATGTCCAAATGGGAAACCGAACATACTGGTTACACCAAAAACGATGCCTATTACCAGTTGAACCGAAGAGAGCAGGTCGTTGTCTTCAGACTTCGCACTGGCCACAACAGACTGAGGTACCACCTCTTCAACAAATTGAAGATAGGGTGTACCGACGAATGCCCGTGCGGTACTGGTAAAATGACCACTGAACATCTGCTGCAGAACTGCCCGACATACGAGGATCAGAGAGAGCAGATGTGGCCATTGCCAGTGGAACTGCAAGACAAGCTCTATGGTAGTGGCGAGAGTCTCAGGATGACCGCCGCTTTTTTCGAGAAAATAATGGTTACTGTCTGACTGTGTACGCAGAAGAAGAAGAAGAAGACGTGTCACTAACCGCTTCGCCACTACTCACTCTCTCAATTTAACTACAAAATCCCATTGGTTTGGTTCCTCATCTCGTTTCTGTCCCACCTCCCGTTTGTGTCCCACCTCCCGTTTCTGTCCCACCTCCCGTTTCTGTGCCATCTCCTGTTTCTGTGCCATCTCCCGTTTCTGTCCCACCTCCCGTTTCTGTCCCACTTCCCGTTTCTGTCCCACCTCCCGTTTCTGTCCCACCTCCCGTTTCTGTGCCATCTCCCGTTTCTGTCCCACCTCCCGTTTCTGTGCCATCTCCCGTTTCTGTCCCACCTCCCGTTTCTGTCCCATCTCCCGTTTCTGTCCCACCTCCCGTTTCTGTCCCACCTCCTGTTTCTGTAGCAACTCCTGTTTCTGTGCCATCTCCCGTTTCTGTACCATCTCCCGTTTCTGTGCCGTCTCCCGTTTCTGCCCCACCTCCCGTTTCTGTCCCACAAGAGGTGAGACAGAAACAAGATGCGTGACAGACACAAAAGATGGGACAGTCTACTCGCAACCTAAGCGTGATTATACACATCATTTCTGCCTGAACATACCCAGATTACAAGTGTGACGACACCGGAGGCGCTTCCTACCCTTGGCACTTGCAAATGTCTCACAGGCCCTTCCTTCACTGCAATCTCCTGTCCTAACTGACTCACTTAAATAATGGTTATGAGCATAAATTAGGTTCTTCCTGGCACGCGCCATCTATTATAATATATTAGCTTCAGATTACACGAAGACGAGGACCAGATACATAGTGTACCAATATAGGGACTAGGAGTGAGCGTCAGAAATACCACGTGGGTCGAAGATAAGAAGGTTAGTGATAATAGGAGGGTCAGAGACATGGAGGGCCAGATATAAGAGACGGGCATAAACAAGAGATAGGTCAAACATATTTTTTTAAGCGGGTAGGGGGTGAGGGAAGTAAGAAACAAAAGAGATGTGTGAAAAACAAGAGGAGTGAGAAACAAGTGAAGAAACAAAAGGAGTGCGAGAAACAAGAGAAGGATGAGCCATACGGAAGAGGGAAGTTGGTTAGCAGCAAGTTTGTGGTCAGAAATAAGAGTAGGACCAGTAACAAGCTCATGGTAAGAAATAAGAGAAGGCACGATGAGTGTGTGCAACAAGAGTCGGGGTGAGGTCAACAGCAAGCTCGGGATCAGAAATAAGAGTACGGCCAGTAACAGATGGATTGTCAGAAATAGAAGTAGGCCCAGTGAAAGGATGATTGTCAGAAATAGAAGTAAGCCCAGTGAAAGGATGATTGTCAGAAATAGAAGTAGGCCCAGTGAAATGATGATTGTCAGAAATAGAAGTAGGCCCAGTGAAAGGATGATTGTCAGAAATAGAAGTAGGCCCAGTGAAAGGATGATTGTCAGAAATAGGAGTAGGCCCAGTGAAAGGATGATTGTCAGAAATAGAAGTAGGCCCAGTGAAAGGATGATTGTCAGAAATAGAAGTAGGCCCAGTGAAAGGATGATTGTCAGAAATAAGAGTATGGTCAGTAACAGATGGATTGTCAGAAATAATAGTAGGGCCAGTGAAAGAATGATTGTCAGAAATAAGAGTAGAGCCAGTGAAAGGAAGATTGTCAGAAATAGGAGTAGGGCTAGTAAAAGGTTGATTGTCAGAAATAAGAGTATGGTCAGTAACAGATGGATTGTCAAAAAATAATAGTAGGGCCAGTGAAAGAATGAGTGTCAGAAATAAGAGTAGAGCCAGTGAAAGGAAGATTGTCAGAAATAGGAGTAGGGCTAGTAAAAGGTTGATTGTCAGAAATAAGAGTATGGTCAGTAACAGTACTCAGACGTATGTCCCTGATAGATCATATAAATACTTAGATAAGCGTCCTACAACAAGTTAACTGACTTTGTGGTCGCAGCTAATAATATCACATTTAGAAACCATAAACACAACCATCATCTGTTTATCAACATCATTTTTAATGCACATAATAATATGAAAGCACTTTAAAGTCGTGTCTGTATAGCCTTCAGTACAGCCTTGTTCTATGTGTAACAGTAATCTAAATGAAACATTTTTTGCCAGCCTATTTTTAGAAACATACATGTTTTTCTTTGCAGAAAATAGATTTGAGAGACTCGTTCTTTTGTTCCCTTCTTCCTATTTATATACCCAGTGATAAGTAGAGCTGGACAAGCTCATGTTTGTAATGATAAAACTTTTGTTTAATGTTTCTTTCTGAATCGCGTTAAGCATATCATCAATGTTCACGTAATCTGGAAAACATGTCAAATTTAGATGTAGCTGTAGTTAACAAAGCAAGAGTGTTATTTTGGTATCATAAATAAATTTTTTTTAGTTTACATTCATGTACATAGAGATTTGTTGCTTTATAATCGTGCGACATTATGTTTTCTTTCAGCTTTGAATAAAGCATAGGGAAACCAATAACTGACGATTAACAGGAAGTCTGTCATAAGGAATGTTTGTAAGTTCTTGCCGCGGTGTCTTCTGCAGACATTTTTTTACGTGATCATCTTGTTAGTCTCAATATGCAATCCCCTATACTCACGTTGGGAGGATACAACCGGTCTATTTCTTCATCTCCCGGTATCACTCTACTGTCAAGAGATTTTATGTTACTCTACATATTCAGATTGTGTAGCATTGAATTATAATAACTTGCAGGTGTTCCTCACTGTTACCGGCGTATCATACGTTTCACATACCGGAATTGCATTTTTCTGTCAGACAGTGTCTCGATCACATTATTTAAGGTCCCTAATGGTGAACTTAGTCGGTGACATTTGATAGGGAACTATCTGTTCTTCTGTCATTATGATATTCTACACACACGTTCTAAACTAGTGCTTGAAGGTGATCTCAGAGTGACAAATTTAAACATATATACAAAATTAACTTCCACGCCAACTCTGAACTGGTACGGAACTGGGAAACCAAGACTATCTAATCAAGACAAAGCACTGCTGCCAACATGTTACATGAGATTTGCTTGAAGAACACATCGAACAACATATCCTTCGTTCCTCAGAGCTGTTGTCTCTAAAAACTGGTTGGGAGGAACAAATGAGAAACGTGAATGGTCAGTGAAATGAACAAATTACAGTGTTCAAACAGTTTAATACCTGGTGGGCTATCTTGGAAGAACTATATTGCTCTCAAAATCAAATGTTCGTTGAGAACTGTTGAGGCTCAATGAGATATGTTCACACATCAGACAACCAACATCTTCGTTTTCCGTTCACGCAGCTGATGGGGACTCGCCTCGAATCCCGAGTGAGGAGGGGATACATAACGACTAGTGGCTGGCAACTCATCATGTAAGATCTAATGCAAATGAAACTGCACAACTAAACAAATAGATTTGGGATTCCTTAATAGATGAGTAACATAATACAGAGATAGAGACCAGAGTGCAGATAGAAAAACGCTTTCACTTACTAGCTGTTTCTACTACTAAGACATCCGAAGATTCCCATCCAAGCAAAAAAGCAGATGATTAATAATATATTCATCCATACCCCGTGCTACCAATTCCAGACATTGGCATTGAATAGGGCTCAGGAACCAAAATTAGCCACCTGTGAAATTCGGTATCTACGAAAGGTCACTTACAACACCAGAAGAGACAGGATCACAAATATAAATATTCGGGAAAAGGTTGGAACAATTGCCTGTCTAAATTACATCGAGCAACATAAAATGAAATGAATTGACCACATTGTGAGAATGCAACCACACCAAATTGTACATGTACCCCTGTACAGCAGGACATCAGGAAGAAGGGCGAAAGGTAGACCGAGGAAAAGGTGGATAGATGGCGTAAACTTGACCTGGAGTAAAATTGTGAAAAGTGTTACTCTCGCCACGAGAGAGGCGAAAGACAAGCACATACCACGACACAGAGCTACAACACAGTAGAATGTGAGACGACAAAAGAAGAAGAAGCGTAATACAAGTGTAGTTTTATACCTAAACGCTGACGTCTGGTGTAACAGGTTAATGATGGGGATCATAAGGATGGTGAGGATGGCAGGCCTTGCGGATAAAGTGACTTGATTGTACTAGGTCCCAGTTTTTCGGACGTGGGGTGCCTAATCGCTTCCTTTCCGCAGCACTCACTCTAATTGTAAGTCAGTTAAAAATTTACTGCTGGATTGATTAGAGCGTGTTTAGCCTGGAGTGGTTAAAGGGAATGTCTCTTTGTTAGGGATATGCACAAGTCTAACATTTTTACATATCAACACACTTATTTAATGTCTTTCTCTGTCTGTCTCTGTCTATTTCTCTCTCTCTATCGCTTTCTTTTTCTATTTCTCAATCATGCTCTCTCTCTCTCTCTCTCTCTTTATCTCTGTATATATATATATATATATATATATATATACAGCGGCGCAGATATTCCTGCCTGCTTACAAAAATTGCCCCCTACCCATTCAAACTCAGAAAATGGAAGTTCTAAAGCTGAACGAGACGATTGATATAATGCAAACATAGCGTAACATCAACATCACTCATCAGTGGATTCCGGAACACACTGACACATCAGACAGCGGTAAAGCAGACAAGACTAGCAAAAATATGAACCAGTATTGTTAGAATAAACACGCCAGCCAGCTTGAACACAGCCGAACAAACAGATCAAAACAGCTTCAAAGAGGATGGGTAAACAGAACGGATTCCTGGGCGCGACATGTATAAAGAAATGAACCACCCAAACAAAAATGACAACATCAACAAACTGTGGATCATGAAATGGAGCATAATCTTACAGCTTTGAACAGAACGCATCAAACTTAACAATACACATGTTAGACCCTGCACACACACACACACACACACACACACAGGGGACGGCGTGGCCTAGTGGTTAAGTGGCACGGCTCACAACTGGAAGGTGCTTGGTTCGATCATCATCTCAGCACCGGCTATTACCCCGGGGAAGCAAACCCTTAGAAAATGCAGGAGGAAGCAGATCCTTACATAAAATACATACTGAAGTCGGATGCACTGGGCCGAGAGGCACAAAATAAAAACCACAGTGCAACGCACACCGTCTTGGGGATTAGAGAAATAAGGCGAGAGAAAAAAACACACACAAAAAAACAAAAACAAAGCACAAAAAACAAAAACAAGACCCTGCAAATGAAAGCGAACTGTACCCATCTACGAAATGAGGCAACAAGTGTTGTTTGCATGTTCAGGGTAAACCACTGGAAGAAAATAGCTGTTACCATGACCACCAAAGATCACTAACATCTTCAACGGCTCCAGTCATCAATTACGAAACACTTGCAAATTACGTAACCTGGCAATAACATTGAAAAAACGAACAGCTCGGTAGAAATGGTTTATCAACAGCTTATCCTGTTATTGCCTTTCAGCGTTAAGTTAAGGTGAGATCTCTAGAACGAGACCTACTATATGCCTCATGCACAGTGGCATTCACCGAGCTAGATAATTCCGTAAGCTACCTCTGTCGTGATTGGTGTTTGGTCTTGAATACCTTATATCTAAGTAGCATTTTATGTTGAGGAACGAGTGGGGGGGGGGGGGGGCGAGGGAGTCGCGTGGGGTTGGTTGTCTTGTTACGTGACCAAACCATTTTATTTGCTGTCTTTTGATGTAGTCAAATACCGGTGTTAGCCCCTATCTGTCTCACGATGTCATCTTTTCTTATCCTGTCTCTCATTGTAACTCCCATTATTTTTTGCAGAAATTTCATTTATGTTGTTACGATTTATCGTTTTTCAATTTATGTTAGTGTCCAGTTTTGACATTGGTAGCAAAGTGTAAGGACGAAAATCGTGTTGTATAAAGCTCTTTTGGTAGTTTTTATCATGTGCTTACAATTAAGTATTGGAGTTAATTGTCCAATGATCTGACTTGCCTTATTGTATCTTTGTTGGATTTCCGCTGTTATTCTTCCGTCAGCTGATAACGTGCTCCCTAAGTCTGTGAAATCTTTCACTGGTTTGATTTCTTGC
Source organism: Ariolimax columbianus (assembly GCA_036924085.1). Lineage (NCBI taxonomy): Eukaryota > Metazoa > Mollusca > Gastropoda > Stylommatophora > Arionidae > Ariolimax > Ariolimax columbianus. Next base: position 58,090,561 of record JAVGWX010000011.1, read on the forward strand.
TTTGTACAGAAGATAATGGTTTTTTTGTCTTGCTGGTATATATATATATATATATATATATATATATATATATTCATCACCAGTTTTTTTTACGTTGATTTTCATGCTATATTTTTTTAATGTTCTATTGAGTTTGTCAATATGTTGCAATTTTATTTTTAAAGTTCTAACAACGAAGTCTACACAATAAAAAACAAAACACACACGGACACAACCACACACACAAACTCAGATAGAAATAAGATTAGACTACTTTTCAAAACATTATACCAAGATTTCCCAATTAGGCTGTAAGCCTGAACACCCATGAGCTGCACCTTCCCTAGGTACAGGTACGTCGCAAAAACGAAAGCACGCATAAACTTACTATGAATAATCAAATTTGAGTTCGACAGGCAAGTCAGTGATTGCACCGGAAAAAAGTTTTTAAGGCCGTCCAGATCTGTTTGCAGATCAAAATGTATATTGATTAACTATCTAGTCAAGTCATTAATTGTATACCCATTTCATGTGACCTGTATCAGATATACCCATTTCATGTGACCTGTTTCTAATATGCTCATTTCATGTGACCTGTCTCTGATATACTCATTTCATGGTATTTCCTGTAAAGCCGAGTTGTCCTTCGGGGTCTTTGTGCATAACAAAGATATGAATAGCACCTCTGTCCTACAAATATGTCATAAGAGGCAACTTACATAACACCGGCCACGGTTAGGTGTTTTTTTAAAGATCATCAAACACACATTTTTAGAAAAGTTATTGTCCATCGCGAAGTGATGATGACCACAACATCAGACGATTTTGTCTTAATAATCTATTGTGCGCTGTATTTAGATTATAGTCAAAAAGAATATCCACTGGTCATCAATCTCACTCTTATCTCGAGTTACATTGAAACAGTGGCAAGACTATTTGTCGAGGCTATTGGAGGTAACTCGGGATACAGGCACTCTGGCCTTACCTCCTGTAAGACCAGGGGTCGCTTGAAACTTGCGGGATTCGATCACCATTCATTGTCAGAGGCGGGTGTCTTAACCTTTTAACTACAGCGAGGGTTCACAATCAAGGGGAGAGAAAAAATCCGGACTCCTGGTTCGTGCCACAAGTCAACCCAGCTATAACTGGGTACCTGACGTATGAGTTGGGGAAGGTTAAAACAGCAAGGAACGGAACTGGCCTCACATAGGCTGGGGCTTAGTACATTAAGAGTAGTCTTCCCCTCAAAGGAGAATTGCTGCAATTGGACTGACTTATTTTATACCCGTTGTATGGGATCAAGATGCTGAGCAGCACATGAGCTGCAGTGGTCAGCGACCCATAGCTGGGATCAAGATGCTGAGCAGTACATGAGCTGCAGTGGTCAGCGACCCATAGCTGGGATCAAGATGCTGAGCAGCACATGAGCTGCAGTGGTCAGCGACCCATAGCTGGGATCAAGATGCTGAGCAGCACATGAGCTGCAGTGGTCAGCGACCCATAGCTGGGATCAAGATGCTGAGCAGAAAATGAGCTGCAGTGGTCAGCGACCCATAGCTGGGATCAAGATGCTGAGCAGCGCATGAGCTGCAGTGGTCAGCGAACCATAGCTGGGATCAAGATGCTGAGCAGCGCATGAGCTGCAGTGGTCAGCGACCCATAGCTGGGATCAAGATGCTGAGCAGCACATGAGCTGCAGTGGTCAGCGACCCATAGCTGGGATCAAGATGCTGAGCAGTACATGAGCTGCAGTGGTCAGCGACCCATAGCTGAGATTAAGATGCTGAGCAGCACATGAGCTGCAGTGGTCAGCGACCCATAGCTGGGATCAAGATGCTGAGCAGCACATGAGCTGCAGTGGTCAGCGACCCATAGCTGGGATCAAGATGCTGAGCAGCACATGAGCTGCAGTGGTCAGCGAACCATAGCTGGGATCAAGATGCTGTGCAGCGCATGAGCTGCAGTGGTCAGCGACCCATAGTTGAGATCAAGATGCTGAGCAGCACATGAACTGCAGTGGTCAGCGACCCATAGCTGGGATCAAGATGCTGAGCAGTACATGAGCTGCAGTGGTCAGCGACCCATAGCTGGGATCAAGATGCTGAGCAGCACATGAGCTGCAGTGATCAGTGACCCATAGCTGGGATCAAGATGCTGAGCAGCACATGAGCTGCAGTGGTCAGCGGCCCATAGCTGGGATCAAGATGCTGAGCAGCGCATGAGCTGCAGTGGTCAGCGACCCATAGCTGGGATCAAGATGCTGAGCAGCGCATGAGCTGCAGTGGTCAGCGACCCATAGCTGGGATTAAGATGCTGAGCAGCACATGAGCTGCAGTGGTCAGCGGCCCATAGCTGGGATCAAGATGCTGAGCAGCACATGAGCTGCAGTGGTCAGCGACCCATAGCTGGGATCAAGATGCTGACCAGCACATGAGCTGCAGTGGTCAGCGACCCATAGCTGGGATTAAGATGCTGAGCAGCACATGAGCTGCAGTGGTCAGCGACCCATAGCTGGGATCAAGATGCTGAGCAGCGCATGAGCTGCAGTGGTCAGCGGCCCATAGCTGGGATCAAGATGCTGAGCAGCGCATGAGCTGCAGTGGTCAGCGACCCATAGCTGGGATCAAGATGCTGAGCAGCGCATGAGCTGCAGTGGTCAGCGACCCATAGCTGGGATTAAGATGCTGAGCAGCACATGAGCTGCAGTGGTCAGCGGCCCATAGCTGGGATCAAGATGCTGAGCAGCACATGAGCTGCAGTGGTCAGCGACCCATAGCTGGGATCAAGATGCTGACCAGCACATGAGCTGCAGTCGTCACCGGCCCATAGCTGGGATCAAGATGCTGAGCAGCACATGAGCTGCAGTGGTCAGCGACCCATAGCTGGGATCAAGATGCTGAGCAGAGCATGAGCTGCAGTGGTCAGCGACCCATAGCTGGGATCAAGATGCAAAACAGCGCATGAGCTGCAGTGGTCAGTGACCCATAGCTGGGATCAAGATGCTGAGCAGCACAGGAGCTGCAGTCGTCAGCGACCCATAGCTGGGATCAAGATGCTGAGCAGCACATGAGCTGCAGTGGTCAGTGACTCATAGCTGGGATCAAGATGCTGAGCAGCGCATGAGCTGCAGTGGTCAGCGACCCATAGCTGGGATCAAGATGCTGAGCAGCACATGAGCTGCAGTCGTCAGCGACCCATAGCTGGGATCAAGATGCCGAGCAGCACATGAGCTGCAGTGGTCAGCGACCCATAGCTGACTGCTAGCGTCAGGGCCAGCTAACCAGAGCTGAGCAGCACATGAGCTGCAGTAGTCAGCAACCCATAGCTGACTGCTAGCGTCAGGGCCAGCTAACCAGAGCTGAGCAGCACATGAGCTGCAGTGGTCAGCGACCCATAGCTGACTGCTAGCGTTAGGGCCAGCGAACTATAGCTGCCAAGACCCTTCTACACCTCCACGCGGTGATCCTGGATAACAGGCTGCATTAGGACAGACTGGCTAAGGAGAAGGGATCGAAGGTGAATGCTAACCCGGTACTCAAAAAATGGTTTCTGAAGTCGGATGTGTTGGATCGAAAAGTGCAAATATCGAAGCCAAGCTGTAAACTACGACACAACGCCTTCCATTCTCTAGACTACATTCTGCTACTTAAGCCCTTTCAGGGTTTGGTAGCTGGAGATTGAGAACGAACGAAGAAGAAGAAGAAGATACCCATTGTATGTGACATATCTCTGATAAAACCATTTCATGTCATTTGTCTGTGATTTAACCATATCATATTCTTCTCTTTATCGATCAACTAATGCTACGCTTCTTGTCCGGTGAGGTTCACGAAGAAGACTCCGTTTCAGGTATTCGCCGGACCACCACAACTTTTCGATCATGGTCGCTCCACCAGGTCGGGCACTCCTGCAGAATATGTTCTGGTGTTTGCTTGGGTGGTCCACAATCGCACGTGGCAGTGTCTCTAAGACCCATTTTATGGAGGTGGGTTTTGAGTCTACAATGTCCCATTCTGAGTATAAAGATCTGTGTCTATCCTTCTCTGCCAAGTCTATGCTGTCATTTTCATGCTGTTCTGTCCATTCTGTTCTCATGGATCGTTTGATGAGTGCTTTTTTTTACAGCTCTGTGGATGGGGAGTCTGCGTGCCACCACTTCCACCTTTTACGAGCTCATCTGCTTTCTCGTTTCCAGGGATCCCACATTGGACCGTAATCCCCTGTATGACTAAATATATATTTTTTGGGACAATAATCCGATGATGTATTGTATTTCATGTGAGAGTTTATCTTGATTGGGGATTGAGATGGCTTAGGGTACACTCTTGGAGTCTGTTAGAATAACCGTTTTCCTTGTAGTTATGTTTTGGCTGATAAGAATCAGTTGATGCATGAACAGCTCTTGCTTCAGCTTTGAAATTGGTACAGGTCTCTCCTGCTGGTATGGAGTGATTTTCTATGTCGCCATTTGAGTATGCGATGTAGCCTCCCATTTTATTACTTACAGAGGCCGATCCATCTGTGTACACGTCTGTCCAGGAGTCGATAGTATATTATATGTTAGTTATATAGTCATATACATGGAGGAGGGCGTGGCCGAATGGTTTCAAGTCCTGCCTGCCGACAAGGAGTGCAGCGGTTCGAATCCACGAAATGGCATATGTTGTTTTTCTGTTGGGGGTGAAGTAAACAAACATAGTCAGCACACGACGCGGCGACAGCAGTGGCGAAGCGTTCTGTAGTCCTCAGCCTTCAAAACCCTTTGACTACCCCAGCAATGGGAAAAATGTGCTTGTCTTTTTTTTTTTTTTAAATATTTAGTCATTTCACGCGTTATATTCTCATTTTGTGTGACCTGCCTCTGATATAATCTTTTCTTATATTTTACACTTATTTAAAGTGATCTTTCTCGTATTACCATTTCATTGATTATTATGCTATAGTCATTTCATGTGAGCTTTCTCTGATATAGTCATTTTCTACATTTTACACCTATTTTAGGTGACCTGTCTCTGACAGGCATTTAATGTTACCTGTATCTTATAGTCATGTTCTACTTTTTACACCTATTTCAGGTGACCTGTCTCTGACAGAATCATATCTTGAGACCTGTCCTTGATACAGTCATCTGAAGTGACATGTATTTGATACGGTCATTTCATGTGACTTGTTCCTGATATGGTATCTCCTACATTTTGTGCTTATTTCAGGTGACCTGTCCCTGATATAATTTCATGTGACATATCGCTGATATAGTCATTTTATGTGACCTGTCTCTGATATTAATATTTCATGTGACCTGTCTCTGATATAGTCATTTCCTACATCTGACACTTATTTCAGCTGACATATCTCCGCTACAGTTAGTTCCTGCACCTAACACTCATTTTAGGTGATCCGTCTCTGTCATAGTGAGTTCATGCATTATACACACACTTCATGTGACTAGTATTCATGCATTATACGCACACTTCATGTGAGACCTGTTTCTGCTATACTCATTTCCTATATAAAAAATACTCTTTTATATGTGTACGAACCAGTCAACCCAGCTGTTAATGAGTACCGGAATTACGATAAGATAATGAAAGACTCACAGGAAGGGGACTGGCTATTCCGCCTCGTTACAAGCTGAGGTTTAGTACAATGTGGTCTGTAACACTTCATTCTCGACAGCGTTGTCTGCTCTGTGGTCAGGATAATCTGAGAATGAACTCCCATAAGGTCGAATGATGCCTGTAGACACAATCAGCAACAGCAGGAAGGCCCAGTTTATATTTGTCTTCGGCAAAATAAATAAATAAGAGATGAAGATATCCTGTGCTGAGCTAAATTGCGTAGTCTATGACGGATGTCCCCAACTTCCTTTCCGAAATGTTGTTTATCAGTTCTACGTCTGACCGTCTTCCGTGACATCATTTAAGCTGTACAGCTTTGTCTCTCTACATCATTCTGTCCCTTCCCATCTGTTGTGTTGGTTGTTACGCCCCTGCGTTTTTCATTAATTGTGCTCCATGTTACATCGTTATTTCTCCCTAATTGTAGTCGTTGTTTCACTTTCATTTAATACTAATTACGGTCGTTGTTACGCTTTCATTTCTCACCTATTATGGTCGTTGTTACACCTACTTCAGTAAATAAAATAGGTTCAAGTACAGCGCAGTTTCTCTTTTTCTCAGAACACAGGTTTCAGTTATAAAGTTACTGGAACCTTCTTTTGAGAAAAATAAACAAAAAAACACACATCTGTGTCAAAGAAGTGAGGAAGGAATGACACAGAAAACAAGCAATTGGCAGATGCGGTATTAAACCCTCTTGACTTCATCCTCATTATCGATATGTTTGGTTCCCCTTAGAACACAGGGGTGCAACTGATGTTCTCCGATTGCTCCTCCATTCGTCCACGTCGCTGTATGTTCATCACTTTTCCACTTGCTGGCTCCAGCCCAGAGCATGTTTAGTTAAATTGCCTATGCGACGTGGCAAGAATAATGGAAATGTCACAAAACAGAAGACGGAAAACCCGAATGATAAGAACGAAAAAAGAATAGACAATAAAGAATATGTGATAAAACAATGAGACGATAAGAAAATGTGGTAACAAGAGGTGATGATAACAAGAAAAGGTGATAACATGTGGTAGTGATTTCACGAACACGTAATAACAAGTGGCGATAACAAGAAGAGGACATAACAGAACGATACGATAATAAGAAAAGGTTGCAACAAGAGGTAAGATAACAAGAACATGTAATAACAATCAATGGTGATAACAAGGTGAGACGATAACAAAAAGAAGTTATAACTAGAAGAGATGATGACAAGTAGTGGAGATAACAGAAGAGGAAAATCAGAAATATGTGATAACAAGAAGGTGTGATAACAAGAAGATGTGATAACAAGAAGATGTGATAACCAGAAGATGTGATAACAAGAAGGTGTGATAACAAGAAGATGTGATAACAAGAAGATGTGATAACAAGAAGGTGTGATAACAAGAAGGTGTGATAACAAGTAGATGTGATAACAAGAAGGTGTGATAACAAATAGATGTGATAAGAAGAAGGTGTGATAACCAGAAGATGTGATAACAAGAAGATGTGATAACAAGAAGGTGTGATAACCAGAAGGTGTGATAACAAGAAGATGTGATAACAAGAAGGTGTGATAACAAGAAGGTGTGATAACAAGTAGATGTGATAAGAAGAAGGTGTGATAACCAGAAGATGTGATAACAAGAAGATGTGATAACAAAAAGGTGTGATAACAAGAAGGTGTGATAACAAGTAGATGTGAAAACAAGAAGATGTGATAACCAGAAGATGTGATAACAAGAAGATGTGATAACAAGAAGGTGTGATAACAAGTAGATGTGATAACAAGAAGGTGTGATAACAAGTAGATGTGATAACCAGAAGATGTGATAACAAGTAGATGTGATAACAAGTAGATGTGATAACAAGTAGATGTGATAACAAGTAGATGTGATAACCAGAAGATGTGAAAACAAGAAGATGTGATAACAGGAAGGTGTGATAACAAGTAGATGTGATAACAAGTAGATGTGATAACAAGAAGGTGTGATAACCAGTAGATGTGATAACAAGTAGATGTGATAACAAGAAGGTGTGATAACAAGTAGATGTGATAACAAGTAGATGTGATAACAAGTAGATGTGATAACAAGTAGATGTGATAACAAGTAGATGTGATAACAAGAAGATGTGATAACAAGAGATTGAAATGTCAGGAATATGTGAAAACAATAAGATGTGATAACAAGAGATGGAAAAAGCAGGTTTATGTGATAGCAAAAGGTGGTGATATCACGACGAGGTGATAACAAGAAGAGATGATAGCATAAAGAGGTGATAACGAGAGATGGAGATATCAGAAACATGGGATAGCAAGAAGTGGTGACAACAAACGAGGGAGATTGCAGGAACATGTGATAACAAGAGGAGGTGATAACAAGAAATGGAGATAGCAGGAATATGTGATAAGAATATGAGGTGATAACAGGACATGGAAATAGCAGATTTACGTGATAGCAAAAGGTGGTGATATCACGACATGGTGATAATAAGAAGAGGTGATAGCATTAAGTGGTGATAACTATAGATGGGGATATCAGGAACATGTGATAACAAGAAGATGTGATAACAAAAACAGGTGAATTAAGATAAGGTGAGACCAAGAGATGAAGAACAGGAATATGTGACAAAAAGAAGAGGTGATAACAAAAAGAGTAGACAACAAGAAATGGAGATAGCAGGAATATGGGATAACAAGACGTGGTGATAGCTTAACGAGGTGATAACAGAAAGAGGTGACAACAAGAAGAGGTAATAACAAGAAGATGTGATAACAAGAGGATGTGATAACAAGAAGAGGTGATAACAAGAGGATGTGATAACAAGAACAGGTGATAACAAGAATAGGTGATAACAAAAAGATTTCATAACAAGAAGAGATGATAAAAAGAGATGGAGAAAGCAGGAATACGTGATAGCAAGAAGAGGTGATAACAAGGAGAGGTGAAAACACGAGCATGTAATATGAAAAGGAGATGAAAACAATAACAGTCGATACCTTGAAGAGGATGTTGATGTTAAAGAAGACGGGTATGAGGACCAAAGTGCAGCGAATGGAGGAAATAAAAAAGAGGAAGGCAGCAAAAGATGGATAAACAAAATTGTCACCGGAAATACGTTGCTTGCAATGAAAAAGCCTGTTTCCGTTTGTCTCGTGTCGTATCTCGATTAACATCAACCCACGCAGGTAGACATTATTTGTTGAGCTTTCTGTGAAAATTGTCAGATTCACTAAGGCAGGGTGGGTCTCATGTTTTAAAGCATTGGCCACGCTATCAATTTAGGCAGGTCTGAAGACCAGACTTTAAATAACATCGAAACATACACACGTCAACGTATTAGCATTATTAGTAAGGAGCAATTTATTAACGTTTTTATCTTTGCGGAACCTTTGAAATAATAATCATGTTGCAAATAATCCATGCATAATAATTATTATAATTATTAACACCTGTCGTTCTTTTTTATAAACTTCAAATTCATATAGACAACATCACAACATTTGTTTATGATAGCTGGTTTAAGAAAAAACCTAGCGTTTTTCTCAAACTTTATTGATAATACACACACATAATTAAATCAAGCTACCTATACAAAATGTTCTGCGTATACTATATTCTCGTCTCGACTCCAAGTAGCACTATAACTACACAACGGCACACAAATCAGTTACTTCACAGAAAAGAGATGTGGTTCATAGAAGAATGAAAAAAGTTAAAACAATATGTGCTAGAATGCAGTAGCGACAAATTCAGAAACAGCACAAGAGAAATTAGAAGAGAGATCCGGCAGGACAAGAAACAACATATGGACACGTGTAGCAGAATAGAAGCGTTACAAAAACAAGACAAAGAAAGAGAAGAAATCACAATTCTAGCCAGCGAATTCAAACCGGCTTTACATGTCATACACGATGAAGATTGCAATGCAGTGACAGAAAGCAAAGAAATACTGACGAGATGGAAGAACTGCTGCAGAGAAATGTATGACAACACGGATGACAATACAACGCCTACGCCACCTGATCCACAGCCGGAACCTAGTGTAGAAAAGGTCCGTTCCGTAATCCAAGGTTTGAAGGAAGGATCACCAGGATGCGATGGTATACCCAGTGAATTTATTTAAGCAGGATGGGAAGACAGTATCAGCATATATCACGCACTATGTGGGAAGGTCTGGCACAGTGCAGTGTGGCCAAGAACATTGACAATATATATGTGTGTGCCACTGCCCAAGAAAGCCGGTTTGAAGCAATGAACCAATTATCGAACCATCGCTTTAATAAATCATGCCAGCAAAATCTTTCAACGGATCATCATGAACAGGCTAGACAACCAACTCATCGAGGAGATCCGTGAAGGACAGGCAGGAATTTGAGAAAACGTAGGGTCACGAGGGAAATCATCCTTAACATTTGAAATATTATATAAAATATGATGTAAACATGCAATGACAAACACATTTGCTTTATACATTACATAAAAGTGTTCGACTGTGTAAAACACGAAGCGTTGTGGAACATAATGTGAGACATGGGTTTCCCAACGCATTTGATTCCCATGATCGAATCACTATACCAGGGACAACAAGATTTGGTCAGAATAGATGGCGAAACGTCATACTGGTTTGAAGTTCAAAAAGGTGTAAGACATGAATGCATTCTCTCCCCAAATCTATTAAATATATATGCTGAATCTGTAATGAATAACATCAAAAATGATGGAAAGCATGACGTTCGGTGGGAACGAGATACCAGAGCTCAAATATGCAGGTGACCCAGTTGTTCTCTCAAAGAATATAAGTAAAAACAAAATAATGATCACAGACAAGACCAAACATAAAGTAATTTTCGATCAACAGGAAATTGAGAAGGTCACAAATTTTGAGTACCTCTGCTCCATTATAAGCAACAATGGAGATTGCCTGAAGGAAGGCAGACGGAAAATTGCTATGGCAATGCAGAGGTTGAATAAAATGAGATACTTATGGCAGAACTCAAATAAAATGAAGAACATAAAAATCCTGTGACCTTGCATCTTCCCGGTGGAAACGTACAGATGTGAAATGTGAACCACCACACAAACACTCAAAAAAGAAATGACTGAAATGTTGTAACTAAAACGCTACAGGATGGTGCTCAAAATATCATGGATAACGAAAATGTAAAATGCAGATATCCTACAAGAACTGGATATCGAGGAACATTTGAACCTTTTTATAAACAATATTTTGTCTAGAAAGCTAAACTATTTTTGCGACATCAAATGGCCTAGACTGAACGATACTGGAGAAGGGAGGAGGTGGGGGTGGGGGGCGGGGGTAGGGTGTATGGAAAGAGGAGCAGAGGCAGACCGAGGAGAAGATCGACATAAGACATCACAGAGGTCCTGCAGATGACATAGACATATGCGGGAGTTCTGGCTAGAGATCGAGAGTCTTACAGATCAGCTGTTGTGAGAGCGAAATTCTGCATACGAAATACTACATGATGATGATGCCTATACAATAATCCTCAAATAAGCCTCGTATCTGTAAACACACACACAATAAATATAAACAATCTGAAATGTATATAACACATATAAGCAGAATAAAACAGATAATACTTGATATCCGTGTCCTAGGTACGGATCACTCAACTCACCCCACCCCCCCCCCCCCACCCCCAGTCAACAAACCATCTGAACTCATGTACCGCCCATCCCAATCATCTAAATTCATCCCCCCCACCATCTCAACTTATCTCCCCCCCCCACCATCTCAGCTCATCTCCATCCCCCCCCCCCTAAACATCTCAACTCATCTCCCACCCCCGCAACCATCTCAACTCATCTCCCCCGCCCACCATCTAAACTCATCTCCTTCCTGCCCAACCATCTCAACTTATCCCTATCCCCCCCCCCAAACATCTCAACTCATCCCCCGCCCCACCATCTCAACTCATCTCCCCCCCAAAAAAGCGATCTCAACTCATCTCCCTCTCCACCAAATCATCTCAACTCATCCCCCCCACCATCTCAACTCATCTCCCTCCCCCCAAACCATCTCAACGCATCTCCCTTCCCCCAAACCATCTCAACTCATCCCCCCACAATCTCAACTCATCTCCCTCCCCCCTCAACCATTTCAATGCATCTCCCCCCCCCACCATCTCAGTTCATCTATCCCCCTCCCCCCCCCAACCATCTCAACTCATCTCTCTCCCCCCAACCATCTCAACTCATCCCCCCACCACCATCTCAACTCATCTCCCTTCCCCCAACCATCTCAACTCATCTCCCTCCCCCCCCACCATCTCAACTCATCGCCCACCACCATATCAACTCATCTCCCCCCAAACCATCTCAACTCATCTTACTCCCCGCCAAACAATCTCAACTCATCCCCCACCATCTCAATTCATCTCCCTCCCCCTAACCATCGCAACTCATCCCCCCACCATCTCAACTCATCTCCCTCCCCCCACCATCTCAACTCATCTCCGTCCCCCAAACCACCTCAACTCATCCTCCCACCATCTCAACTCATCTCCCTCCCCCAACCATCTCAACTCATCCTCCCCCACCATCTCAACTCATCCCCCCCTACCATCTCAACTAATTCCCCCCCCCCGAACCATCTTAGCTCATCTCCACCCTCCCCCCCCCCAAACATCTCAACTCATCTCCCACCCCGAAACCATCTCAACTCATCTACCCCCCCCCCCCCACCATCTCAACTCATCTCCTTCCTCCCCAAGCATCTTAACTCATCTCCTTCCTGTCCAACCATCTCAACTAATCCCCATCCCCCCCCCCAAACATCTCAACTCATCCCCCGCCCCACCATCTCAACTCATCTCCCCCTAAAAAAAGCCATCTCAACTCATCTCCCTCCCCCCCCCCCACAATCATCTCAACTCATCCCCCCCACCATCTCAACTCATCTCCCTCCCCCGAAACCATCTCAACTCATCTCCCTCCCCCCTAATCATCTCAACTCATCCCCCCCACCATCTCAACTCATCTCCCTCCCCCCCAACCATCTCAACTCATCTCCCTTCCCCCTAACCATCTCAACTCATCCCCCACCATCTCTACTCATCTCCCTCCCCCCAACCATCTCAACTCATCTCCCTCCCCCCAACCATCTAAACTCATCCCCCCACCACCATCTCAACTCATCTCCCTTCCCCAAACCATCTCAACTCATCTCCCTCACCCCTCCCACCATCTCAACTCATCCCCCACCACCATATCAACTCATCTCCCCCCCCAAACCATCTCAACTCATCTCCCCCCCCCCCATACCACCTCAACTCATCCCTCACCATCTCAACTCATCTCCCTCAACCCACCATCTCAACTCATCTAACTCCGCACCCAACCATCTCAACTCATCCCCCCCCCCACCATCTCAACTCATCTCCCTCCCCCCCCCCAAACCATCTCATATCATCCTCCCCGACCATATTAATTCATCTCCCTCCCCCAACCATCTCAACTCATCCCCCCACACCATCTCAACTCATCTCCCTCCCCCAACTACCTCAACTCATCTTCCTCCATCCCCCCAAACATCTCAACTCATCTCCTTCCATTCCCAACCATCTCAACTCATCCTCCCCACCATCTCAACTCATCCCCCCACCATGTAAAATCATCTCCTTCCATTCATAACCATCTCAACTCATCCTCCCCACCATCTCAACTCATCCCCCCACCATTTCAACACATCCACCCACCATCTCAACTCATCTCCCTCCCTCCAACCATCTCATCTCATCTCCCTCACCCCCAACCATCTCAACTCATCTACCTCCTCCCCCCCCCACCATCTCAACTCATCCCCCCCCCCACCATCTCAACTCATTTCCTTCCTCCACAACCATTTTTAACTCATCCCTCTCCCCCCCCCCCCACCATCTCAACTCATTTCCTTCCTCCACAACCATTTTTAACTCATCCCTCAACCATCTCAACTCATCCCCCTCACCATCTCAATTCATCTCCCTCCCCCCGAAAAAACCCATCTCAACTCATCTCCCTCCCCCCCTCCCCCGAACCATCTCAACTCATCCCCCCCCCACCATCTCAACTCATCTCCCTCCCCCCAACCATCACAACTCATCTCCCTTTCCCCCAACCATCTCAACTCATCCTCCCACCATTTCAACTCATCTCCCCCCCCAAACATCTAAACTCATTTCCCTCCACCCCCCAAACCATCTCAACTCATCTCCCTCCCCCAAACCATCTCACCTCATCCCCCTCACCATCTCAACTCATCCCCCACCACCATCTCAACTTATCTCTCCCCTTAAACCATCTCAACCCATCTCCCCCCCCCCCCCCAAACCATCTCAACTCATCCCCCCCACAATCTCAACTCATCTCCCTCCCCCCCCACCATCTCAACTCATCTCCCTTCCCCCCAACCATCTCATCTCATCCCCCTACAATCTCAACTCATTTCCCTCCCCCAAACCATCTCAACTCATCCCCCCACCAGCTCAACTCATCTCCCTCCCTCCCACCATCTCATCTCATCTCCCCCCCCCCCACCCAAACAATCTCAACTCATCTCCCTCCCTCCCACAATCTCAACTCATCACCTTCCCCCAAACATCTCAACTCATCTCCCACCCCGAAACCATCTCAACTCATCTCCCACCCCCCCCCCCCCACCATCTCAACTCATCTCCTTCCTCCCCAAGTATCTCAACTCATCTCCTTCCTCCCCATGCATCTTAACTCATCTCCTTCCTGTCCAACCATCTCAACTAATCCCCAACCCCCCCCCCCCAAACATCTAAACTCATCCCCCGCCCCACCATCTCAACTCATCTCCCCCTAAAAAAAGCCATCTCAACTCATCTCCCTCCCTCCCCCCCAATCATCTCAACTCATCCCCCCCCCCAACCATCTCAACTCATCTCCCTCCCCCGAAACCATCTCAACTCATCTCCCTCCCCCCTAATCATCTCAACTCATCCCCCCCACCATCTAAACTCATCTCCCTCCCCCCGAACCATCTCAACTCATCTCCCTTCCCCCTAACCATCTCAACTCATCCCCCCACCATCTCTACTCATCTCCCTCCCCCAAACCATCTCAAATCATCTCCCTCCCCCCAACCATCTAAACTCATCCCCCCACCACCATCTCAACTCATCTCCCTTCCCCAAACCATCTCATCTCATCTCCCTCACCCCTCCCACCATCTAAACTCATCCCCCACCCCCATATCAACTCATCTCCCCCCCCCAAACCATCTCAACTCATCTCCCTCCCCCCCCAATACCACCTTAACTCATCCCCCACCATCTCAACTCATCTCCCTCAACCCACCATCTCAACGCACCTAACTCCACACCCAACCATCTCAACTCATCCCCCCCCCCACCATCTCAACTCATCTTCCTCCCCCCCCCCCCCCAACCATCTCAAATCATCCTCCCCGACCATATTAATTCATCTCCCTAACCCAATCATCTCAACTCATCCCCCCACACCATCTCAACTCATCTCCCTCCCCCCACTACCTCAACTCATCTTCCTCCATCCCCCAAACATCTCAACTCATCTCCTTCCATTCCCAACCATCTCAACTCATCCTCCCCACCATCTCAACTCATCCCCACACCATCTAAAATCATCTCCTTCAATTCCAAACCATCTCAACTCATCCTCCCCACCATCTCAACTCATCCCCCCACCATTTCAACACACCCACCCACCATCTCAACTCATCTCCCTCCCTCCAACCATCTCATCTCATCTCCCTCACCCCCCAACCATCTCAACTCATCTACCTCCTCCCCCCCCCCTCCACCATCTCAACGCATCCTCCCCCCCCACCATCTCAACTCATTTCCTTCCTCCACAACCTTTTTTAACTCATCCCTCTCCCCGCCCCCCCCCCCACCATCTCAACTCATTTCCTTCCTCCACAACCATTTTTAACTCATCCCTCAACCATCTCAACTCATCCCCCTCACCATCTCAATTCATCTCCCTCCCCCCGAAAAAAACCCATCTCAACTCATCTCCCTCCCCCCCTCCCCCGAACCATCTCAACTCATCCCCCCCCACCATCTCAACTCATCTCCCTCCCCCCAACCATCACAACTCATCTCCCTTCCCCCCAACCATCTCAACTCATCCTCCCACCATTTCAACTCATCTCCCCCCCCCAAACATCTAAACTCATTTCCCTCCACCCCCCAAACCATCTCAACTCATCTCCCTCCCCCAAACCATCTCACCTCATCCCCCTCACCATCTCAACTCATCCCCCACCACCATCTCAACTTATCTCTCCCCTTAAACCATCTCAACCCATCTCCCTCCCCCCCCAAACCATCTCAACTCATCCCCCCCACAATCTCAACTCATCTCCCTCCCCCCCCACCATCTCAACTCATCTCCCTTCCCCCCAACCATCTCATCTCATCCCCCCACAATCTCAACTCATTTCCCTCCCCCAAACCATCTCAACTCATCCCCCCACCAGCTCAACTCAGCTCCCTCCCTCCCACCATCTCATCTCATCTCCCCCCCACCCCAACAATCTCAACTCATCTCCCTCCCTCCCACCATCTCATCTCATCTCCCCCCCACCCCAACAATCTCAACTCATGTCCCTCCCCTCCCTCCCCCACCATCTCATCTCATCTCCCCCCCACCCCACCATCTCATTTCATCTCCCCCCCACCCCACCATCTCAACTCATCTCCCTTCCCCCCCCCCCACCATCTAAACTCATCTCCATCCTCCCCAACCATCTCAAATCATCCTCCTCTCCCCCTCCCCAACCATCTCAAATGATCCCCCCCAACCATCTCAAGTCATCTCCCCCCCCCCCACCATCTCAACTCATTTCTCTCTCCTTCCCCAAAACCATCTCAACTCATATCCCTCCCCCCCCCAAACCATCTCAACTCATCCCCCCCCTACCATCCCAACTCATCTACCCCCCCCCCAACAACCATCTCAACTCATCTCCCTTCCCCCCAACCATCTGAATTCATCTCCCTTCCACGCCAACCATCTCAACTCATCTCCCTTCCCCCCCCCCACCATCTAAACTCATCTCCATCCTCCCCAACCATCTCAAATCATCCTCCTCTCCCCCTCCCCAACCATCTCAAATCATCCCCCCCAACCATCTCAAGTCATCTCCCCCCCCCCACCATCTCAACTCATTTCTCTCTCCTTCCCCAAAACCATCTCAACTCATATCCCTCCCCCCCCCCAAACCATCTCAACTCATCCCCCCCCTACCATCCCAACTCATCTACCCCCCCCCCAACAACCATCTCAACTCATCTCCCTTCCCCCCAACCATCACAACTCATCCCCCCACCATCTCAACTCATCTCCCTCCCCCCAAACCATCTGAATTCATCTCCCTTCCACGCCAACCATCTCAACTCATCTTCCTCCCCCCACTATCTCAACTCATCTCCCTCTACCCCCAACCATCTCAACTCATCCCCCCACACCATCTCAACTCATCCCCCCCCCACCATCTCAACTCATCTCCCTCCCCCCACCATCTCAACTCATCTCCCTCCACCCCCCACCATCTCAACTCATCCCCCCACCATCTCAACTCATCCCCCCATCATCTCAACTCATACCCTCCCCCCACCATCTCAACTCATCTCCCTCCACCCCCAACCATCTCAACTCATCCCCCCACCATCTCAACTCATCCCCCCCCCCCATCATCTCAACTCATCTCTCTCCCCCAACATTATCAACTCACACACCACCCCCACCCCCCACCCCCCCCCCCCCCCAACCCAACTCATTTGTTTCAGATTCAGAACCGAGTCTCATTTTTCAAGTGACATCATTTCATATGTATCCCTGACAGGGCCTCAAATTGTAATGTCTCGCGCCAATCGCCACTTAACGCACCTATGGACGTCATCATGTGATTCTACGTATCAACCAATAAAAACTCCCCTGCTAATGGTGGAAATAGGAAAAATATTTACTGGCATCTAAGAGGAGAGATATTTACCAGCCCCTTACTTCTGCTTTTTCCATTCGGTTTTTGTTTTACATTTACGGAACCTTGAGTCAATCATTGCGGTATTGTCTGTATGTTCTATGTGGTACTGGTTCAGTCCGGGAAGTAAATACGAGCGGCGTGATGCTGGCGTTATCATCCACTAAGTGCCATTATTTACAAAATAATATGGGCCTAACACCATATTTCCTAAGTGCCGCATGGATGATGGAATCTTTAATTTTGTTATACTATTTGGTTGGCATTTTGTAAAGTGATTGTCCGGCGGGAATAAATATGTAAGAATACATGTATCTTACCTGTGTGGGCGTTGCTTGGTCACACCTTAATTAATGGTTACACGAAGCACGCTTTTGTCTGGCGTATCCCATTGAAAACCCCCATTGTAATTCAACAAGGCAAATATTTTCATCGAGCTATGGAATTAAATATTAGAAGGATATAAAAGGAAAAGGACCTAGATCATACAAATAAGGTGAGTGAGCTTGTCGCAAAGGAGATATGAATATGCAGGAAATAATATAATGAAGAGCAGCAACACGGAAAGTGGGATTTCGGAATTATAGTTACGACCAAAGACTTAAAAACCGACCTACGGTTTCTAGAAAGTAGAGGAATTCGAGAATATATAATACAGGCTTATAAGATAATCCATGGAAAGGATAAATTAGTCTTCAACACGTTTTTTTTTTATTTAACATAATGCCGCCTACAAGAACAAGAGGGTACATCCATAATTTAAGTAAACAGATGTCAAGATTAGATGCCAGTAAATATTTTTTTTAAATTTTGCTGTTCCTGACGATAGCAATCAGTTAAAGGTCGCTGGTCCTGACCCTAGCAACCAGTTATGGGTCGCTGGCCCTGACGCTAACAACCAGTTATGGGTCGCTGGCCCTGACGCTAGCAACCAGTTATGGGTCGCTGGCCCTGACGCTAGCAACCAGTTATGGGTCGCTGGCCCTGACGCTAGCAACCAGTTAAAGGTCGCTGGTCCTGACGCTAGCAACCAGTTATAGGTCGCTGGTCCTGACGCTAGCAACCAGTTATGGGTCGCTGGCCCTGACGCTAGCAACCAGTTATGGGTCGCTGGTCCTGACGCTAGCAACCAGTTATGGGTCGCTGGTTCTGACGCTAGCAGCCAGTTATGGGTCGCTGGTCCTGACGCTAGCAACCAGTTATGGGTCGCTGGTCCTGACGCTAGCAATCAGTTATGGGTCGCTGGTCCTGACGCTAGCAACCAGTTATGGGTCGCTGGTCCTGACGCTAGCAACCAGTTATGGGTCGCTGGTCCTGACGCTAGCAACCAGTTATGGGTCGCTGGTCCTGACGCTAGCCACCAGGTATAGGTCGCTGGTCCTGACGCTAGCAACCAGTTATGGGTCGCTGGCACGGACGCTAGCAACCAGTTTTAACTGACCCCCTGTTCCTCAACATCTTGATCTTGGATGCATACAGAAAATGCAGTCTTCTAAACCAGTATAAAGACGTTAAGATAAGTTAAACAGTTGGCATAACCGAACATTTATAACTGTTATTTTGTGTTGAAATATTTGTTGTAAGATGCTTCAATATCTGCGCGAAAAAATTTCGAATAGTGTCGTGGCCAGGACGCAGTTTTATTTAGCACCACTGTGAATACTGAATGGCTGTGATGTATTACCGTCGAATTGGATTGTTTATTTAGTATCCTCATGAAACAGCACTATTAGCTTCACCAGTTTGTTAGGTCAGCCTAATTTTTGAGAGAATTTTGAATCGTCCATCTATACCAACTAAATCGCATGCTTTTGTCAGGTCGATGAAAGTGACATATAAAGACTTATTCAGATCGTATGATTATTCTATCTACTATTATTTAACGTTTTTTTCTTTACATGTCTGTAATAAATTCATTCACAGTAGACACTGCATGTTTCATATGGTTTTAGACCTCATTCACTGTAGTCAATGCGTGGTTTCATATGGTTTTAGACCTCATTCACAGTACACACTGCATGTTTAATATGGTTTTAGACCTCATTCATACAACACACTGCATGTTTAATATGGTTTTAGATCTCATTCATACAAGACACTGCATGTTTAATATGGTTTTAGACCTCATTCACAGTACACACTGCATGTTTAATATGGTTTTAGACCTCACTAACGTATCATCGATGCTTCTATGATTGATTATGTTTCCTCTTTTGATTTTATGGATACTTACTTAGATGTAAATGTACACTGTTTTTTTTTGTAGAAAAAAACTGTGGTATACTGTGCTTTCTTAAAGACATGCATTTAAACGCTGATTTTTCACTTCCAAATCATTAGGTATTTAAATAGCAGAATCAAAACCAACACAGATTAATGCAAATAATTAAATATTATAACACAACAAATAGAGCTGTAAAAAACGTAAATTACATTAATGGAAAGGTGGGGGTTAAGGTAGACCAACATGCTCTCCCAGAAAAACGCATTATATGAGTGTACATATATTATATTGCATGAATATAAAGAATAGATGGCATTACAAAATAATTATCTCAAAAGGTTTGGCATCGTTTTGGCAACTCCAAGTTTAATTGTTTGGCAACTGTTCTAGAATATTCGTCTGAATATCCCGCCTCTTTTTTGAGGAAGAAGATCATTTTATATTTATTTCCCTAGTAGCAGTCAATATTATGTTTTTTTTATTGTAATTACTGTTGTCAGTGGCTAATGAAGACATACATTATGAAAGAGAAGATATTGAGAATTCTGACTCGTACTTCCTCCTGATCAAATTTCTGCGAATAGATTTAGAACGAAAAAGTAAATATCAATAATTGTTTAATTAGACGCGTCTAAAATTACATTGTCTAATACCAAATTAAGCTAGTTGATGTAGGAAAATGTTATCCATAAATGAGGGAATTGACATATTTTCACAGATGTCAACCGATATATCTACTAACGCCAGGAGATAACCTAGGAAACTGACCATGACATTTCTAGACTATGAAAATCAGCTTGGTATTGCTTTAATTTCATTGTTCTTGTAGGTGGTTATATTTTGAAAAAAACTTGTTTTAGTCTAATTTATCTGTTCCTTTGATTATCTTATAAACCTGTAAGTCACCTAGAATTCTTCTCTTTTCTAGACACTGTAGACCGGTTTTCCTGAGTATTTCGTCATAACTGTAATTCCGGAATCTCACTATCAACTTTCTCACTGTTTTTTCCTATCCTTTCCAGTATGTTTATATCCCCTCTACGATAAGGACTCCACACCTGTACACAGTACTCCAATCTAGATCTAACTAATGTTTTATACAATTTTACTGTCACGTCCTTGCTCCTATGTTTAATATTTTTTTTATCATACCTATCATTGCATTTGCCTTTTTCACTGCTACCTGAACCTGCTCACTCACTTTACCTGTAGGATCTATTATAACCGCTAGGTCCCTTTCCTTTTCTATCTTTCTAATATTGTTCTCGCACATGTTGTATTTATGTTCCATATTTGATCTAACAGATCTTGACAACAGATGGACATGTAGAACAACGTTTTGGTTGTCCTGTGCATGAATACGTCACTGGACCGCCCACCTATGTGTTGTGAGATGAACTGACCAAAAACCTGCATTGGAACAGCACAACAAATGATCCGTTCGCTTATAGAATAGTGTCAACTGCCTCACATATATAATATTATTGGCTTGCTCACATACAAGATATTGTTGACTTCCTCACATACAAGATATTGTTGACTTCCTCACATACAAGATATTGTTGACTTCCTCACATACAAGATATTGTTGACTTCCTCACATACAAGATATTGTTGACTTCCTCACATTCAAGATATTGTTGACTTCCTCACATACAAGATATTGTTGGCTTCCTCACTAACAAGATATTGTTGACTTCCTCACTAACAAGATATTGTTGGCTTCCTCACTAACAAGATATTGTTGACTTCCTCACATACAAGATATTGTTGACTTCCTCACTAACAAGATATTGTTGGCTTCCTCACTAACAAGATATTGTTGACTTCCTCACTAACAAGATATTGTTGGCTTCCTCACTAACAAGATATTGTTGGCTTCCTCACTAACAAGATATTGTTGGCTTCCTCACATACAAGATATTGTTGACTTCCTCACTAACAAGATATTGTTGGCTTCCTCACATACAAGATATTGTTGACTTCCTCACTAACAAGATATTGTTGGCTTCCTCGCATACAAGATATTGTTGACTTCCTCACATACAGATTGTTGTTGGCTTCCTCGCTTTCATAATATCGCTGGCTTCCTCGCGTACATGAAATTGTTGATTTCCACGCATACATAATATTGTTGGATTCCTCACATATAGAATATCGCTGTCTTCCTCGTATTAATAGCATTGTTGGCTGCCTCGCATACAGAATGTCGCTTTCCTCGCATTAATAATATTGTTGGCTTCTTCGCATATGGCACATTTGCTGGTCTGACGCTGAGGACAATGTGATAATTTGAAAAGGGATTAAGAATGACGATAAATAATTAAAGTGTGTTTTTACAGCAGCTGTGCCCCCCCTCCCCGAAAGTATCATGTCCGCAGTCCGTCAAATCAGATGGGTGGCTAGATAAAAAAATATATGTCGCTGGAACAATGAGACAAGGACACAATTGAGACAAATAATAATATATTCAAGCAATTGGAATAAAGTCACACGATAGTAATATTAGATCAGATATCCAAAATGACCTTCCTGGGTAAGATGAGATATGAAGGCAGATCCTATAGTAAACGGTGCAGTTGGGGATGAAGTGTTATAGACAGCACTGTAATATTATGTATCATCGTTGTCTGAGGTAGTGACACGTTCTATTCTGCTTCGCCTTTACTTCTCTAACTATTAGGTAGGTAACCATTTCAGTCAGTAGAATGGAAAGTGTCACTGTTTAGGATCAAAGCCGTTCTGTCTGCTCATAGAAATAATCCCTCTAACAATTTTGCCACTCAGTCGCATGCTTCATAGCCGTAAATAAACAAAACAACGTAATACATAATGAACACTGGGTATCCATTTTCAGGTCGGTGGACTATAACGTCCCGATGCCAGCGATCGAACCCATGCTCTTTGCTTCGAGAAATAAACGGTTGTGCCACGTTATCACTCGGTCGCATACTTATTAGCTGTAATTAACAAACACAATTCAGTTAGTAATCAATCAAGAATACTTGACGGTAACGAGTGAAGTTACATCCTCGCCCGCGCCAGTCCGTCCCAGCACTTGGAGTAGCAGAAGAATGTTTCCTTTAGCTGTTCTTACAGAACGTGCAGACATAATACATGCAGTTTCCATTAGTCCAAGGATCTTCGACCTCCAAGCGACAAGCAGCGGGAACATCAAACAAGTTCCTTGTTTGTGTGGGCGATTGATGCTGGCACCCCCCACAGAGGGAGTTCACCTGATCAATCGCATATTTACAGTCTTTTACGTGATTCAAAGACAGCCGGTCGGAAACCCAGCCTAGCAGGTAATCTTTCGTCTCATAGACTTGGAATCTTGGGTCACGAACACCATTAACTGAGTGAATGAGAAACAGAGTAGTTGAGTGCTCTCTTCTCGAGACAACTACACTGGGATCTATAATCGTTATTATACCGCTCTGGTTGACCCAGTAGTTATTGGGTACCTGCATTATTGTTAAGGAACAAGAGTGGTAGCGAAGATGAGAACTGTACACCATACGATATAACAAAATAATTAGACCTATCACAAATGGTGTTTTTAACACTTCATCCTCTGCAGCAGCTTCTGTTATGGGACTACTTTTAATCATCATTATTGTTGCCCTTCCATTAACTGAGTGGCAGGACAGATTGTAAACTTGTGTTTCGCCGCAAAGAGACGGGGTTTAATCGCTAGTCTCGGTCCGTTCCAGTTTACCCACCAGTTGATGTTGTTGTTGAAGGAATCGTTCCGTTCCAGTTTACCCACCAGTTGATGTTGTTGTTGACGGAATCGGTCCGTTCCAGTTTACCCACCAGTTGATATTGTTGTTGAAGGAATTGGTCCGTTCCAGCTTACCCACCAGTTGATGTTGTTGAAGGAATCGGTCCGTTCCAGTTTACCCATCAGTTGATGTTGTTGTTGACGGAATCGGTCCGTTCCAGCTTACCCACCAGTTGATGCTGTTTTTAAAGGAATCGGTCCGTTCCAGTTTATCCACCAGTTAATGTTGTTGTTGAAGGAATTCCCACAATAGGTAGATTCATCCGTTTGTGCACCCTACAACAGACGTTTAGTGGCGGTTTGTTGTAACTTTCCCGCCATCCCGGTGCTGATGACGGGATCATTAAAGCGGCTGTACTATGATAAGCTTCACCCGCGTGTCGCTTACTACTACAAGGATCACGTCGATCCCTCACCTTATTAGCCAGGCTGCCATGAAAGCAACCCGTTCCCAGCAAGGACTGCAGTTGACTACCCCATATTACAAAAAGCCTCAATTATATCTACCACATTGTATCCATGACTACAGCGTCTGAGTTTACAGCAACGTCTGTTATTCTCCAGTAATGGAATGTGAGAATAACGTCTATAACAGAAATCTTTAACTGGTGTTCTTCACGCACCAGATTCACCGTATGCAAGAATGTTACTGAACCCTTCCAAGATTGTCTGACTCAAAAAGTGCACTCAATGTAATATGTATAATATTGTAAAGCTGATATTGTTTCCGTATTTGAGAGTATTATTTTGATAGTGTATTACAAATTTAATAGCAATATACAATGTGACGGATGTTAACAAATGAATTCAATTAGTTAAAACAAAATAATCAAAAGTATCTACTAACCAGGCTAAACTAATGCATAATATCTCCCCTCCCATCACATCTCCCTTCCGAGCCCGAGCGACGAACCCATCGCTCTCCCTTGAAATCCTACAACTCTCTCTGAGTGAGAGGGGGGGGGGGGGGGAGGGAAACAATTCACCACTAGTTGGTAACCCTCTGGGCTAGAGTGATTAATTTCACAGCAGGGACCGGTCACAGCACGCTTTAGTCTACCCAGCAGTACATGGGATATATTAATTGCATTTATAGAAGCTAACGGTAGTTATAAATGGCAACTGGTGTCACCACTTGACAAAAACTGAAACTATTCACAATGACGTTTTTTATAGATGCGTTAGTGAATCAATAGGGCATGTGATATGTTTCTGGCTTATCAAGACAAAGGTTATGAGTGTATACTTAGGCCTGGATACTCTTTAGTCTATTCAGCTGTAAAGGGTACCTAACGTTCTGATAGTAAAGAAATGGCTACTGAGTGAGGTAGCTATAACCCCAAAAAATATTTATAGTTACCCCCTATCTCTTGAGTTGAGTCATATAACAAGGTATTCAACAGTTGATCCCCTACAGCAGTATCTCCTATGCGATTATCGTACACACATACATGCAGATACACTTACACACACACACATACATACATACAAACATACATACATACACACAAATATACATACATATATATACACATACATACATACATACATACATACATACATACATTGTTTGAGAACGCCTACAATGATTAGGCTACTCTTTTCTGCACCCTGAAAAGGACGTTAAGTGACGGGTTACAATAGCTTTCCTAACATCCAGAACGTGCTTATGAAGGTGGACCGGGGTCCTCCATGCAGTTGTGCTATGCTTAGCTTCATCTCACTACTACGAGAGTCTCGTCGATCCCTCACCTTGTTAGCCAGGATGTCATGATAACAGCCCGTGTCCATGGAGAACTACGAGGAAGCCAAGGTGAGGATATTGGCCAGTATGTTTTGCCTGACCAGACGTTAGTCTTCCTCCCCAAACATAAATACGTACATACATACATACTTATATCTGCATTTCGAACAATAACAACAACAGCAACATCAACAGCAGCAACAAATCCAGCAACAATATCAACAACAACAATAGCAGCAACAACAACAAAAACAACAGCAACAAAAAACATATCATCATCAATAACAAAAGCAGCACCAATAGCACATAGGGTTTATCATGAATAGTTGACAACGAAACTGTTGATTTTGTTGCTATTGGAAACCACATACCCGGATCTAATTTCAACTGTTGATGACGTTACTCAGATGGTGAGTTACAGCGGCTCTACTTACATCTCAAAGTGTACTTGTGAACGTTATTCAGAGTCCTCTTGGTTGTAATGCAATGGAACACTCCCAAGTAGTTGAACATTCTTGGTTTCACCTGCAACAAAGTAAAACATCAGAATTAAAATAATATGGAAGATAGACACAGCTCATATTCTCTAGCCTGGCTGTCCTCACTGAGGACGGATGAGAGCAACTGTTGGAGTGTACGTTATCAAGAATGTACGGAAGATTAATATATCGCTTTGTTTAGGAGTTCAGGAGAGCATTACACTGCATCAGGTCCATCGCTGTAACCAAATCTAGCACGCGAACGTCTCCTTGCAAGATTTATGGACCGGATGTTATTATTAGGCGTCGTGGTAATTTCTCCTTTGATCATTGCGAAACCGGTGAAACATGTCTGGTCGTATTATCTGAGTGTCAATTTAGTGTTTAGTAAAGGATTTTTTGGGGTCTTTTTTTTAGCTTGATGTGAAGTTGTCCTTTACAACCACAGACAGGGTATATTTGTCGATTTATGGATTAGGTTTGTTAAGCATTTTTTTGCCCCCATTTTGACAAAACACGGCCTTTCAGTGACAGACCGACTTCTACCAGTTATAACGGGTTGTGTTTGTTTTTGCTCGAGTACTTTTGTCTCATTTATGGAGGAACTTTTTCAACCATGGACCGAGTCCGTGATGTGGCGTTTTTATATTCTTGATTCATTTCTAAGAAGATATAAGAACAAACCTACTCCGTGAATTGATTAAACAATATCCCGCCCAAACATATTCTTTTATTTATAAAAGTGATCAAAATAAAACGTTCATATATTTATTAAAAAAATTAAAAATTAAACTTTTAATTATTAAAATGATCAAAATAAAAATTGTTCATTCATTTGCATGAAAAGATCAAAATAAAACGTTTTCATTTATTATAAAAACAAAAGCATACAACTTGTTCATTCATTTATAAAAACACGAACATAGAACTTGTTAATTGATTTTTTTAAAAGAACAAAGTAAAACATGCTCATTCGTTATAAAAAGATCAAAATAAAATGCGCTAATTTATTTTTTTTATAAATTTGAACAATAAACGTATTAATTTATTTATAAATAGATCAAAATAAAACTATTGTGCTCTTCACGCGAAGATATGTAAAACGTACGGTGTGACTATTGACCTGACCAGTTCGGAGGATCCCTACCGCTAACCGGCAGACACGTTGGATATAGTTAGAGATGACATTCTAGGTTTGATCAATGACCGTCACTGGAAGGTGACACTACAGACTGACAAAACCCATAATTCCTAAAGTAATAGTGGGTCCAGCAGGAAGAGGCTACTGAAACGGTCAGTATCCACATTTGCTAAGGAAGATTGAGCACCTTTGAGTTTATCCGGAGTGCAGTGGCATCGATTCTGGACCGAACGGTTCAGAATATAACCTCTAACACGTGATCATTGATTGATCATTGATTGTCTGCACCATGGCTCGTTAACCATTTTATACTTAGCGCCCACTTTCATAACTTTCCTGGTGGTAAATTTTCCTTCAATCTAAATTGAAGAACGTTTCACGATCGTCTAGAGAGTCTCTATATTTTGAATGTTTTAAATACATCATCATTATCAAGTGTCATATCCTTAGCAGAACATCGCTCCCATTACAGCCCTTCTTAAAGAAACTTAACCTCTTGCCAAATTTCCAGCCTGCTGCAAAGGCATGCCGAAACAATCCTTGACATAGTGGTGCCATCGCCTTCTTGGTCTGCCTCTGTCTCTCTTGCACTCTACTATACTTTCCTTTACTTCAATGTTTTGTTCGTGATGGTATTTATGAACCAATTCTCCTCTTTACCCAACTCTTGTCGAATATCTCTGCATTTTTCTTTAAGTCGGTCCAAGGTATTCTGAAAACTTTTTTATAACATTTCGACACGAAGGACTCGTTTCTCTTCCTAGATGTTTAGGTAATTGTCCATGTTTCACAGCCGCATACTGTCACAGAAAAACACAAGTGCTCCAAATATTCACTTTGGTTGGTTTGCTGATATTCTGCGATAGTTTTCTCAGGCTGTGTAACCTAAGCATTGCCAATATAAAAATCATTGATTTTAAATACAGAGGGTAACTGTTCTGCTACCGCTCAGCTGAAAGCTAAAATCGCCCACCAGTGAGCGCTAGCGCCCAGGTTTAAGAGCACTGATCTATATCCAGTGCATCTCATGTCTATATCCCATGTTTCTCCCTGTCTTTTCTGTGCGTCTCAACGACTGTATCCAATGTGTCTCGACGACGGTGTTCAGCTTGTCCCTCTGTCTTTATCCAGTGTGTCCCATTGTTTATATCCAGTGTCCCCATGTCTACATGCATTGTAGCTCCATCTTTTTCCAGTATCCATATCTATAATGATATAGTGTATCGCATTGTCTGTATCCAACGTGTCTCCTGTCTATATCCAGTGTATCGCATTGCCTGTATTCGACGTGTCTCCTGTCTATATCCAGTGTATCCCATTGCCTGTATCCAACGTGTCTCCTGTCTATATCCAGTGTATCAGACTATATGTGTCTAACTTGTCTCCTGTACTGTATATATCCAGTGTTTTCCGTTGTCTCTATTCAACTTGTCTCCTGTCTATATTACATGTGTCCTTTGTCAAAATCCAGCGTGCCTTCACTATTTACAAGGAATGTCTAGCAAATTTCCGGATTTTGACAGGATACCGCGAAAACTAAATTTATTAATTATAATAAAAATGTCAAAGCGAACAGAATATGTCTGACACCTGGATGTAACATGGTCAAAAAACTGCTTTTTGTCACGCTTTTGTTACGAGATGTAGCCATACAGTGTTTAAATGGTTATTGTGAACGAACGGCGAGTTACTATATGCGAAATCGCGATGACTACTGCTATAAGCAAAGGTTATGTGAACTTTATTATCAGGGATCACCTAGATTTCCTAAGTTTCCTATCGATGGTTATTGAAACATCTGAGTTTTGATCAAAACGGTGTCCTTCTCCATACATACTTCATACGACCGTCAAAACTGTGACAAATATTGACAATTGCACTGAGAAGTAGTGCCACACCAGCCTTACAGTCCCGACTTGGGTCCGAGTGATTGTCACCCTTTTGCCCATCTGAAAGAGAATCTCAAATAACAAAAGTTCCACAGCTTTGACTAAATTGTAAGGATATTGTCCAGTGGCTCAGGGACTAGCCAACATAATTCAGCGCAGCCGGAATACAGAAGCTCGTATCCAGATAGGACAAATGTGTTGCAGTTGCAGGTAACTACGTCGAAAAATGGTATAGGCAAATTAAATTCATCTCTCATTCAAGTTTATATCAGTCCAAATACGAACTGGACGACTCTCGTATATCCAGCATGCTTTCTCTGTCAGTAACCAGTGTGCTCCCACTTGATGTTTGTTGGAGGCCAGTATTTTTGCTCTTTTACTGTCATGAAGCTGTAAATAAATGCAGTAACACAGAGAGATTAGCGCACTAACACAGAGAGATTAACACACTAATACAGAGAGATTAACACACTAACACAGAGAGATTAACGCACTGAGAGATTAACACACTTCTTCTTCTTCTTCCACGTTCGTTCTCAATTTCCCGATATCAAGCCCAGTTCAGAACTTGATGTGGTCAGGAGAACGGAATTCTCTGTGTCGCTAGTTTACAGCCTGGCTGCGATATTTGCCATTTTCGGTACGGCACATCCGTCTGTGGCGGATTTACATACTAAAATAGAAAGATTAACACACTAACACAGATACATAACCGCATTGGCATATAGAGATTAACGAATAAACAGATTAACGCATTGACAGAGAGATTAACGAACTAACACAGAGATATTAACGCACCAATACGGAAGGGGGGGGCGTGGTGGTGTCGGGGGTGGTTGGGTTGGGGGAGGGGGGAGATTAACGAACTAACACAACTACATTAACGCACTAACACAGTGAGATTAACATAAGAACATAGAGAGATTAATGCATTAACACATAGATTAAAACATAAACACAAAATTAATTCAAATAAAAGTGACAAAGAGAATACCATTAATGAGATCCATACAACGCCTCTCGGGCAAGTTTTATATAGTACAAGAAATATTTTTTAAAAATCCAGTCCAAACAGAAAATGACTACCAAGATTCTCTCCATGGCTTAATAAAATGTCGGTTCTGTTAGACGTTTTCTTTGATGTTATTATATGTCCTGAAGGTCTTTTAGTCGAAACTTATGGTTCATATTTGTGTCGGTTTCTAGAGAGTATCTGAGTCACAACTGTCAACGTTATTATATTTCTTATTGTTACTTCCAATTCCGTCTCAGCATCGACATGCTCGAAGCATTATCCGAGAGCAAGTCAGTAAATAGGTCACAAATGACTATTTAAAAAAAGAATCCATGAGATACGAACCAGAAATAAAAAATATGTTTCTACTTACCTTGTCCTTTATTTCCCAAACAAACACCAACTTTGATACGCTTCTTCCATCGCTATATTAGTGCGCAAAATTCTGCAGCATAGAGGTTATGGTAATATGTATCAGCCACATATGCATTTCACTATCAACCTCTGCGATACGTATTATAGGAAACAACTTTGCGAACACCCTATTGAAGTAGCTGCACTGGCTATCGATACTCGCCTCTCAGCTCGAATCGTGTCTCTCACTCTCCTCACATGTGTTGTTGTTGCACTATAGACAGGACGACAAGGTTGAGCTGCATCATCAATTTGTCAGCGTCCTTGTGAGAATGTATCGCCCCAGAAATGTCACGCTTTCCGCAACAAACACTTATTACTGTTTAACAGGAAGCGATTGTTTCATGAATATTCTTTGCATAGTCATTTTGCAAATATTGTTTTTCTATTGATGGTGAAATAAACAAACATAGCCAGCACACGACGTGGCGATAGCAGTGGCGAAGTGGTTTGAAGTCCTGACAAAATTTTATGACAGTTGTTTTTTTATTGCTTTTTTTTTTTAATGCTCGAATCCATCTAGTCTGATGAGGTTCACGAAGACGACTGCGTTTCAGGGTCTTCGTCGGCCCCCCACAGTTTTTCGAGCAAAGTTCCTCCCCTAGGTCAGACTGCCTCTCTTTGGTCTACATAGGTAGGGCGTTCTTGCAGAATATGTTCTGGTATTTGATTGGGTTCTCCACAATCGCACGTGCCAGTATCTCTGAGACCCATTCTGTGGAGGTGGACCTTGAGACTAAAATGTCCAGTTCTGAGTCTGAAGATCTGTGTTTGCCCTTCTCTGCCAAGTTTGTCTATGCTGTCATTTTCTAGCTTGTATTCTTTGTGCTGTTCTCTCCATTCTGTCCTCATGGATTGTTTGATGAGTGTCCTTGCTACTTTATAGCTTTGTGGATGGGGAACCTGCTTGCCGCCACTTCCGGCTTTTGCAAGCTCATCTGCTTTCTCGTTTCCAGGGAGCGCAAAGTGGGTCGGAATCCATTGTAGGACTAAATCTATTTTTTGAGACAGCAATCCTGTGTTGTATTTTATTTAATGTGAGAGTCTGTCGTGTTTGTGGCTTGAGATGGCTTGGAGTACACTCCTGGAGTCTGTTAGAATTACCATTTTGTGTATTTATGTTTTGGCTGATAAGAATCAGAGTTACTGCATGAACAACTCTTGCTTCAGTTCAGAAATTGGTACAAGTCTCTCCTGCTGGTATGGAGTGATTTTATATGTCGCCACTGGAGTGTTCAATGTTGATTCCACTGCCTCCCCTTTTATCGCACACCGAGACGATCAATACACGATCAATTTTCTGTTAAGGAATATTCAAATATCGTTTGAAAACGACATTTCAGTAAATTTGTAGCCAAAGTAGCATATATTTTTCTTCCATGAAACGAAGCCTGTAACCACAATATTCCAAACAAAAAATATACAAACAATATTTACATGATATGAGCTAAACAATGATTACATAAAATCATAAAATATTAGCTTAAATGTTATATAAACCGTATTGAAATACGGTTTGAACAGAAAGCGTTCTTGTAAACGTTAACATATCCTTTCTCGCTACTCATTTGCTGACTGGCCTGCAGATATAGCATGACCAAAAGATCCTGAACGCAAAGGAGATAAAAGAGTACGTATATTCTTTTGAAAAAATACTTTGACAATCCTTACGGAAAATTGTAAAAGTAATTGTCAAACCAATTCATACGACATAAAGCTCTTAAGCGGAATAGTTCTAAAGAAAAGTACCTTTTCCGGTGCTCATCCTTGGTGTGAAACATTTATTATAGTGGATATCCGGTGATTGTGTATCTTCAACAATGTGCTTCTTATGTGACGCACATACATGCTAATAGGTCATATCCGGAGCAAGCCCAAAGTCAAGTTGCTTTTCGTTAACATCTTTGTTTTTTTTATTGTGGTTCTTATTTGTGTCATTATCCTATATTTTAATTTTCCCGTTCAGCTGTGAAGTTTTGTCAGTTATTTGCATACGAAGATGAAGTAAAAGTATTTTCAATAATTTAGCCTGTAGACATAACGAGATAATTTGTTTATTGATCTGTACTTTTCATCTCTGTCTTGTAAAATGCTCAGCTTATTCACTATACTGTCCAGTCTAGTTTCAACTTATCTTTGACTTTTAAATGTAAAAACTTCCTACTATTTTCATAATGTCCAGATATGAAATGGTTAGGGTCAATGCCAAGCCAGATGAGGTACTCCTGTACAGAAACACTAGTGACATTACGAGATGGATGGCTCAGGCAGAGACTCTGTTTCAATTGATGAACATAGTTGGGAGACTATAACTAATGGAGGTGAATTGATCTACTACTTACAGTATCTTTTTTGCGTTTATTCACATTGTTGGGGTTAAAAAGGAGGACTGTATTGATGTGGAATAAAGATCGCTTGTCCCTGGAGTAGTCATGCACTGAAGTATGCTATGTTTTTGATAATCTTTAAAACACCAGATCAGCTCTAATTTTTAAATGAAAATGAGCATTAAAACACCAGATTAGCTCTAATTTTGTAATGAATGTGAGCATTAAAACACCAGATTAACTCTAGTTTTTAAATGAATATGAGCATTAAAATACCAGATTAGCTCTAGTTGTTAAGTGAATATGAGCATTAAAACACCAGATTAGCTCTAGTTTTTAAATGAATATGAGCATTAAAACACCAGATTAGCTCTAGTTTTTAAATGAATATGAGCATTAAAACACCAGAATAGCTCTAGTTTTTAAATGAATATGAGCATTAAAACACCAGATTAGCTCTAGTTTTTAAATGAATATGAGCATTAAAACACCAGATTAGCTCTAGTTTTTAAATGAATATGAGCATTAAAACCCCAGATTAGCTCTAGTTTTTAAATGAATATGAGCATTAAAACACCAGATTAGCTCTAGTTTTTAAATGAGTATGAGCATTAAAACCCCAGATTAGCTCTAGTTTTTAAATGAATATGAGCATTAAAACACCAGATTAGCTCTAGTTTTTAAATGAATATGAGCATTAAAACACCAGATTAGCTCTAGTTTTTAAATGAATATGAGCATTAAAACACCAGATTAGCTCTAGTTTTTAAATGAATATGAGCATTAAAGCACCAGATTAGCTCTAGTTTTTAAATGAATATGAGCATTAAAACACTAGATTAGCTCAAGTTTTTAAATGAATATGAGCATTAAAACACCAGATTAGCTCTATTTTTAAATGAATATGAGCATTAAGACACCAGATTAGCTCTAGTTTTTAAATGAATATGAGCATTAAAACACCAGATTAACTCTAGTTTTTAAATGAATATGAGCATTAAAACACCAGATTAGCTCTAGTTTTTAAATGAATATGAGCATTAAAATACCAGATTAGCTCTAGTTTTTAAATGAATATGAGCATTAAAACACCAGATTAGCTCTAGTTTTTTAATGAATATGAGCATTAAAACACCAGATTAGCTCTAATTTTGTAATGAATGTGAGCATTAAAACACCAGATTAACTCTAGTTTTTAAATGAATATGAGCATTAAAATACCAGATTAGCTCTAGTTTTTAAATGAATATGAGCATTAAAACACCAGATTAGCTCTAGTTTTTAAATGAATATGAGCATTAAAACCCCAGATTAGCTCTAGTTTTTAAATGAATATGAGCATTAAAACACCAGATTAGCTCTAGTTTTTAAATGAGTATGAGCATTAAAACCCCAGATTAGCTCTAGTTTTTAAATGAATATGAGCATTAAAACACCAGATTAGCTCTAGTTTTTAAATGAATATGAGCATTAAAACACCAGATTAGCTCTAGTTTTTAAATGAATATGAGCATTAAAACACCAGATTAGCTCTAGTTTTTAAATGAATATGAGCATTAAAGCACCAGATTAGCTCTAGTTTTTAAATGAATATGAGCATTAAAACACTAGATTAGCTCAAGTTTTTAAATGAATATGAGCATTAAAACACCAGATTAGCTCTATTTTTAAATGAATATGAGCATTAAGACACCAGATTAGCTCTAGTTTTTAAATGAATATGAGCATTAAAACACCAGATTAACTCTAGTTTTTAAATGAATATGAGCATTAAAACACCAGATTAGCTCTAGTTTTTAAATGAATATGAGCATTAAAATACCAGATTAGCTCTAGTTTTTAAATGAATATGAGCATTAAAACACCAGATTAGCTCTAGTTTTTAAATGAATATGAGCATTAAAACACCAGATTAGCTCTAATTTTGTAATGAATGTGAGCATTAAAACACCAGATTAACTCTAGTTTTTAAATGAATATGAGCATTAAAACACCATAGCTCTAGTTTTTAAATAAATATGAGCATTAAAAAACCAGATTAGCTCTAATTTTTAAATGAAAATGAGCATTAAAATACCAGATTAGCTCTAATTTTGTAATGAATGTGAGCATTAAAACACCAGATTAACTCTAGTTTTTAAATGAATATGAGCATTAAAATACCAGATTAGCTCTAGTTGTTAAGTGAATATGAGTATTAAAACACCAGATTAGCTCTAGTTTTTAAATGAATATGAGCATTAAAACACCAGATTAGCTGTAGTTTTTAAATGAATATGAGCATTAAAACACCAGAATAGCTCTAGTTTTTAAATGAATATGAGCATTAAAACACCAGATTAGCTCTAGTTTTTAAATGAATATGAGCATTAAAACACCAGATTAGCTCTAGTTTGTAAATGAATATGAGCATTAAAACACCAGATTAGCTCTAGTTTTTAAATGAATATGAGCATTAAAACACCAGATTAGCTCTAGTTTTTAAATGAATATGAGCATTAAAACACCAGATTAGCTCTAGTTAAATGAATATGAACATTAAAACCCCAGATTAGCTCTAGTTTTTAAATGAATATGAGCATTAAAACACCAGATTAGTTCTAGTTTTTAAATGAATATGAGCATTAAAACACCAGATTAGCTCTAGTTTTTAAATGATTATGAGCATTAAAACACCAGATTAGGTCTAGTTTTTAAATGAATATGAGCATTAAAACCCCAGATTAGCTCTAGTTTTTAAATGAATATGAGAATTAAAACACCAGATTAGCTCTAGTTTTTAAATGAATATGAGCATTAAAACACCATAGCTCTAGTTTTTAAATACATATGAGCATTAAAACACCAGATTAGCTCTAGTTTTTAAATGAATATGAGCATTAAAACACCAGATTAGGTCTAGTTTTTAAATGAATATGAGCATTAAAACCCCAGATTAGCTCTAGTTTTTAAATGAATATGAGCAATAAAACACCAGATTAGCTCTAGTTTTTAAATGAATATGAGCTTTAAAACACCATAGCTCTAGTTTTTAAATGAATATGAGCATTAAAACACCAGATTAGCTCTAGTTTTTAAATGAATATGAGCATTAAAACACCAGATTAGCTCTAGTTTTTAAATGAATATGAGCATTAAAACACCAGATTAGCTCTAGTTTTTAAATGAATATGAGCATTAAAACACCAGATTAGGTCTAGTTTTTAAATGAATATGAGCATTAAAACCCCAGATTAGCTCTAGTTTTTAAATGAATATGAGCAATAAAACACCAGATTAGCTCTAGTTTTTAAATGAATATGAGCTTTAAAACACCATAGCTCTAGTTTTTAAATGAATATGAGCATTAAAACACCAGATTAGCTCTAGTTTTTAAATGAATATGAGCATTAAAACACCAGATTAGCTCTAGTTTTTAAATGAATATGAGCATTAAAACACCAGATTAGCTCTAGTTTTTAAATGAATATGAGCATTAAAACACCAAATTAGCTCTAGTTAAATGAAAATGAGCATTAAAACCCCAGATTAGCTCTAGTTTTTAAATGAATATGAGCATTAAAACACCAGATTAGCTCTAGCTTTTAAATGAATATGAGCATTAAAACACTATAGCTCTAAATTTTAAATAAATATGAGCATTAAAACACCAGATTAGCTCTAGTTTTTAAATGAATATGAGCATTAAAACACCAGATTAGCTCTAGTTTTTAAATGAATATGAGCATTAAAACACCAGATTAGCTCTAGTTTTTAAATGAATATGAGCATTTAAACACCAGATTAGCTCAAGTTTTTAAAATATCTATTATACACGTTTTACACAATTTCAGATACATACCTTATGGTAATAATGCTCACGGTGGAAATGGTTCACAGTGATGCCGTTTGGCATATAGCTTGTAGTGCGTTTCTGGAGCCCTTAATAATAGTCTGCTAACATTGGTGCATTGTTTTCACTTGGTACCTTTTCCAAGGGTAGTTAGTAATGACCTAATGAAATCGTTCTCAGTCTCGTCATTGACAGCATTGCAGTTAGCAGGGAGGAAATCCACATGAGAGTCTAACAAGTAACCTTTCTAAGACATCCTACACCCTAATCTTTCGTAGCGCTGCTACACGGTATCTACAATCTCCTGGTAATTGTTAGCCTTATTGTTTTCTAGAATGTTTTCTGCCACGTGCTGGATATCCCCTGTGCGTTTATCCTCAAGCTGCCGTCTCGTATATCATCAAACTGCCGATCTCGTATATCATCAAACTGCCGATCTCGTATATCATCAAACTGCCGATTTCGTATATCATCAAACTGCCGATCTCCTATATCATCAAACTGCCGATCTCGTATCATCAAACTACCAATGTCGTGTATCATCAAAGCGCCGATATCGCATATCATCAAACTGCCGATCTCCTATATCATCAAACTGCCGATCTCCTATATCATCAAACTGCCGATCTCGTATATCATCAAACTGCCGATGTCGTGTATCATCAAACTGCCGATATCGCATATCATCAAACTGCCGATCTCCTATATCCTCAAACTGCCGATCTCCTATATCATCAAACTGCCGATCTCGGAAGTGCTGACGTTTCTGTGGGCTGACATACACCTTCCTTGATTTTGGCCTAAGTTTTGGAAATTTATCACGAAGGTATAAAATTGAACCCCATTTCGATCCATGACGGTTTTAAAATTCTTATAATAAATGGCCTTTTTCGTCTATGCAGACGGTCATGAAGCAGATATGTCTATTTTCTACTAGACCGGTCGTTTCTCCTGTTGACGTATACGATGTCTTTCGAGCTTCTCTCACCGAGTAGTTCAAATGTCGATAAGCCATTTTGGAGTGATGTCTTCCATGTGGTTCGCACTACGGCTATGTTTTCCCAGCACTGTGATCGATGGAAAAGTCTGTCATTGATGCCCTGCAAACATCTTTATATCTGAGCAGGGGTCTGCCTGGGAGTCTCCTCCCCTCTGACAGATCACCATACAACACATGTTTTGGAATGCACCCATTGTCCATTTTAATCACGTGATCCAGCCAGGCCGGTCTTCCAGCACGTAACAGGTGAATAGCAGAAGAAAGTTCTGCCCGTTGTCGCGTTGGTTTTCTTGTCCTGCCACCTTATATTCATAATTTTCAGCAGGCAGCGGAGATGAAAAGTGTTTAGCCGTCTCTCGTGCCTAGTGTTTGTCGTCCATGTGTCTGGTACGTACAGCAAAGTTCTGAGAACAAAGGCCCAATATATCTGCATTTTTGTCTGTAAAGTCAGTTTAATATTTCTCCACGCCCTCTTGAAAAGGCCGCCAAAAGTAGTCGCTGCTCTTCCAATTCTTATATTTATTTGCTCATCTAGAGAGAGGGCGCTTGTAATTGTTGACCCGAGGTAGCTGTAATTGTTGAACTGAGGTAGCTGACATTTTTGAATGATGCTAGGAGATTGCCATTGAGAGTGATGTTTGCTGGATTGACGGTACCTGACTCCAGAACCACCGTCTTTGAGACGTGTATTGACAGCAAGAACAAATCGCATGCCCCGGCTAAACTGTCAATTGAAGATTGCAAAGAGGCCTCATCGTGAGCCACAAGGGCAGCATCGTCAGGAAAAAGAAGGAGTAGGACTTCCGTGATTTTTGTCTTTGCTCTTAGTCGGGCTAGGTTGTAGAGTGAACCATCAGATCTGGTACGAATGTAGACGTCTCCAGGAGGATTTTCGAAAGCATTTTTCAGAAGGACAGAATATAGAATACCAAATAGTGTGGGGGCAAGGACACAACCGTGTTTTACTCGTTTTGACATCAAAACTGGCAGTTGT
Organism: Ariolimax columbianus; assembly: GCA_036924085.1. Taxonomy (NCBI): domain Eukaryota; kingdom Metazoa; phylum Mollusca; class Gastropoda; order Stylommatophora; family Arionidae; genus Ariolimax; species Ariolimax columbianus. The sequence goes on from JAVGWX010000011.1 coordinate 58,128,977, forward strand.
TACACCATCCACTTGTACGCTCGCCTTCATGCCCTCATGGAAGGAAATGATAAGACGGAGTACCTTTGGAGGGCGGCCTATCCGCTCCAGAATTTGGTTGAGTCCTGGTCTGCTGAGTTAAATGACTTTGTGAAATCTACGAACGCAATGCACATATGCCTCCACTGCTCGCTGCATTTTCTGGAGCTGTCGAAGTGTGACGATCATGTCGGTTGTAGGACGTCCGGTTCTGAAGCCGCATTGCAACTCAGGCAGCAGACGTTCTGCGAGTCTCTGCAACCTCTTTAGGATTACACGTGCAAAAGCTTTACCTTTATTCAGGAGGGAGATGCCTCTGAAATTATTGCACCCCACCCCTCCCCCTTGTCACCTTTATTCTTGTATAGTGACACTATCTTTGTATCCCGCATATCGTGGGTGATTTCCCTCCAACAGCGAAGGAGCAGATCATGAAGGTGAGGCAAAATAACTTCCATGTTATCATTTAGGGCCTCTGCGGGGATGTTATCATTTCCTGGAACTTTGCCACTAGAAAGTCTAGTTAAAGCCTCGGAAAGTTCCATCCCCGTGGGTTCGTCGTCTAGTTCTGACATTTGAAGAAGTTTTGGCGTTATATGGCTCATGGCAGGATCTGCCTGTTTCTCTGTGGAATAAAGATCAGAATAGTATTCTACCCACCTTCCCAGTTGCTCACTCTTGTCTGTGACGGGTCTGCCTTCTTTTGAGTTTAGTGGGGCAATTTTTGTTATGCGCATTCCGAGAGCAACTTTGATGTCAACATACATTTTCTTAGTGTTGCCCATGTCGGCGGCGTTTTGTATTTCTTGGCAGAGGAAATATCAGTATTCATTTGCACACCGCCTACTTTCTCGCTGCATTGCTGATTTTGCGCTCCGTCAGAGGGTTTTTTGTACAGTAGTGCATTTCTCTTTGCCTTTCTAATTTACATTATTAATTAGTTCAAATTTGATGTGAAGAGGAGGGCGCACGACCTTTTCCGATTCTATAAGTGGTTCGTTGAGTACATTATTTTTCCTCGGTCAAGTGATTGTCGTTGCATCCAATCCTTTTCTTTCAGTCGAAACAGATAAACTTTGCGCAACTCTACCCTAGCTTCATCAAGAAGGCAATGTCCTTCAGTGCACCACAAATTTGCCACTTATAATTGTCATACTTTTTGTTTGTATCAGTTGTTTCCTGTTGATGTACGTTTCATTCATGTGGACTGCATGCACGATTGGAACAGATGGTAAATCGCTATCATTAAAAATGTCAATCTCGAATTGGACAAATCAATGAATATGATCCAATCGTGCAGTTGATGGGATGTGTTTTGTTGCCACCAGACCCACTAAATCAAACCAAGCAATGAGATTTTATGTGCTATTAAATATGGAAGATGGCCCTTTAGCCGAGCCCGAAAAACACAAATATACCCATTCTCTTCTAGAAGATCCCATTTTTGCAGTTAGACCTCAATATCTCTGCTTTTTTTTTTTTTTTGGAGTGGATCTCTTTGGATCTTTCAATTTACTCTGGTCAATGTGTACGGTGGAGCAGATACTTCAATATACAAGAGACCAGGAACTCTTGATGTAGATGCAATCACATATGGCGGATGTCCACTGACATTATTATCATCCATATAATACGATCCTTGTGGGTCTGGGACAGGAAGTCTTTTTCAGCGAGGCACATGCCACGTAGCAAAGGAATAGTTCGGATTGATCAAAAGCGGTTTAAAAAAAAATTATCATGTTTACTTGAAGGAGTCATGCAAAAGTAACAATAATTAAGATGATTTGTTGGTTCTCTTCAACCAATTGAAATTGCTAAACACGCAAGTATGTTTGTTTGTTTGTTTGTTTGTTTTGTTTTTTTTGGGGGGGGAGGTTTCAACCAAGTAGTACAGATTGAATAACAGCACATGTAGATGACCCAATACATGTCATGGTCACTGATCTCATAGTCAAAATTAAAGCTGCAATATAACTTTATCATCAATGTATCACTTGTTTTAACAAAGTTTTTTGTTCGCAAATACTGAAACAAATAATTCTCACTGTTCACACGTTCGCGAAACATATTGAACTGCAGTCACAGAATCAAGAATACAAAATAAAAACAAGGAGGAGATAGGGTTGCAATAACTGCTACAGATTGAGTCATTTAATTGAGGCTCTTGGCTATCCATCTCGTGAGAAATCACACGCAAGTGCTTAAGAAAATAGAAGTTCTGTGTCATTTGCATCGGGAAAGGCAAACTCTTCGCCATTCGCTAATCGTCTGTCATCAAAGTCTGATCAGACATTATGCAAAGACTCTATTAAAGTTGCTCGCTTTTCCTCTGGAATCATTGCCCCTTCCTTCCGCATACAAGCGACTGTTGCAAGCTTAACGAAAACTCTTTTTAGCGTCTTGAGAAAAAATTATCGAACACAGTTAAGCACCTCCTTACCCGACAAAATCTTCTCACAGTGAATTGAAAGCATGTCTTTATAAATATCCTTTGCAGAAAATCCTTTTCCCCTCCCACCCCCCCACCTCCCCCCCCCCCCACCCCAAAGAAAAAAAAAAGAAAACAGAACAACAGGTATAGCACAATCTGGTACCCCCTGGTTAATGTTGGTATAATTGGGTTGTTCTGAAATGCCATTCTATCTCTGGCATCCCCTTGCCAGTTCTGATATCGAAGGACATTATAGGTTGGACAGCTCTAAATAACAAGTTCAAGAATTTTTGATAACAGGCCCACACGGGAAATTATTTTGACTTGGTGTAGAGAAAAAAAAGAAGTAATCATACTCCGAGACAAGCAAATTAACAATTAGCGACATCAATCACCAAAATACGTATCTTTCAAGCACGATCGACAAACCGCATATCTTTCAAACACGGTCACCAAAACACGTATTTTTCAAGAACGGTCACTAACACCCGTTTCTTTCAAGCACGCTAATCAAAACACGTATCTTTCAAAAGCATTGAATTTTCGAATAATATTGTAGAAGTTGTTTAGCTGTGTGAGTGGTAATATGGTGTACACGAACATGACCCATTTAACCTACCACGCATATCGGAAATGGTGACTAAATATGATTGTGAATGGAGCTCGCAAACTCATGAAATAATACCGTTGTTATTTAAATTACATTATAACTGTCAATGTGTGGATACAGGCTTCCAGTAAATGGGCTGAATGTAATGGTTGCTCTATGCTTTACATAGATAGAGAATACAATTGATTGAATCAATCATAATGCTAAACAGGGTACATTTGCAGGCACAAAATACACTGATTCGGTCATGTCATGAGAATGCACCCTCATCAATTGCCACGAATGTCTTACAAGGCTGGTTGATATAGCTACTTGGCACGAGGAACGTCGCGAGGCAGGTGGAAAGATTACATTAGACTTATTATGCAACGACAGGGAACTTCAACGACCGTTATAACACACTTGGATCAGAACAGACGACTAAGCACCCCACGTCGCTCAGCGGCATAAGTGGAATTAACTAACCCAACCATTGCAGTATAGCTGGCAGATTTATCAAGCAATAAATTGTATTACATCCAGACGGAGCACCTTCGCTCAATGTGCACGACTTGGCGATCGCTGTCCCGACTTTGTTTAACAAGAAGGGACGGTTTCGTCCTGTAAGACGCTGTCAATAATTATAAATGCCAAACTAGACCAGATCAGTTACGTCAAGACGAAAACCCTGGTTCGTTCAGTCTTTCTTTATTGATTGACGTATCGGAATATTGAGTATTTGACGGCTAGAGTAGGCCATGACAAGGACATTTAAACAGGTTGCTTGGTGTAATTCTTAGACTAATTATTAGACATGCCATACGAGAACACTTCCCTCAACACAAATTTGATGATGTCGTCATGAGACCATTTCTCTCAACACAAATTTGATGATGTCGTCTTGGGAACATTTCTCTCAACACAAATTCGATGATGTCACGAGAACACTTTTCTCAACACAAATTTGATGATGTCGTCATGAGAACATTTCTCTCAACACAAATTTGATGATGTCGTCATGAGAACATTTCTCTCAACACAAATTTGAGGCTATCGTCATGAGAACACTTCTCTCAACACAAATTTGATGATGTCGTTATGATAACATTTCTCTCAACACAAATTTGATTATGTCGCCATCATAATACTTCTCACAGCATACGTTTGATGCTATCGCCATGAGAACACTTCTCCAAGCACGTTTGATGATCTAGCAATTAGAACACTTCTCTCATCAAAATGATGATGATGTGGCCTTGAAAACATTTTTCCCAGCACACGTCTGTTGGTCTCGCCATGAGAACGCTTCTCCCAGTTCGTCTGATGATCTCGCCACGACAACACTTCTCCAAGCACAAGTCTGATGGTCTTGCCACGACAACACTTTTCCCAGCACAAGTGATGGTCTCGCCAAGAGAACACTTCTTTCAGCACAAGTCTGATGGTTTCGTCACGAAAACATTTCTCTCAGCACAAGTCTGATGGTTTCGTCACGAGAACACTTCTCTCAGCATAAGTCTGATGGTTTCGTCACGAGAACCCTTCTCTGAGCACAAGTCTGATGGTTTCGTCACGAGAACCCTTCTCTGAGCACAAGTCTGATGCTGTTGCTATTATCGCTAGCGACTGACAACTATTATTATGTTCTCGCACCCGTGGGTGCATAACCTGTCGAAACCGTCACTTAGTTGGCGGTATGCACTGTCTGCATCCTGCGATGAATATCAACTGGTCGACATCCTTCATCTGTTTTTACAAACCGAATCACCGCTCGCTGATCAACTATGGACGGATCCCGTATCACACCGGCCATGTTGTGAACTGTTTGCTGAGGAAACTATGAGTCGGGGGATACTGATATGTTGCAAACTTGACGGTAGGCATGTGTTGTTTGCACCAGAAGTGACTTCATCGTGCGCATCGTACAAATGTTCACTTTTTTCAGTTTGGTCCGGTTTCATTTGAAAACGCCTCGTTTTATGGAGACTGCTTCTTTAATATAAAAGCATTATAGTCGTAAATAGAAAAGAAGTATAGTAAAAAATGAGGTTGTCTGGAACCTAATAAAGCAGAAGAAGATTGCAGCGATGAAAGAAAGTAAGTCAATGTAATAACACACACATTAAGAGGTTAAAAGAATTTGAGAAAAGATGTGTTAAAAAACTGTTAAACATTGGTTTTCATGAATTCATAACTAAGAAAACAATTAGAGAAGTCACCAATCAACAATATGTTTTATCACTCATCAGGAAAAAACGGTTGTGATACATAAAACATGTTTTTAGAATGGATAGGAGCAGACTCCCTCTGTAAGCGTGTATGTGGTCACGATATGGTAGCAGAAGATAAGGAAGACCGAAAAAAACTCTCCGCAAAACAATCGTCAGAGAGGGTTTAATTATGGACGTGAGCAACATTCATGAACTAAAAGTAGTCGTGTCTCACATAATAAACTGGAGAGCACAGGTTACTGACGTATGTACCCTGTATAGCCCTTAAAGAACATTGATTGATTGTTTGGCTAACAAACACAATATATTAATTAAGGAAAGAAAGATTAATTGGATGGAACATGCACTCTGGAAAACAGAAGCATGTCAAGCTTGAGGTGAACTTGGTAATGACATTAAAAAGGAAACTATGAAAAACAATATATCACGAAGAGTGCTACAATAATAGAATGCAGATATAAATCGGTTCAAAGTAGCACTCATCATAGCCATTGCATCTCAATGTCTCTTTGCCATATGATCTCACAATAATCTCATATCATTAAATGGTATTTCATCTCATCGTATTTTTGCATTAGTAAAACTCATTTCCTTTCATGCTATCATCGTATTCTGTATCATCTCGTAACCTCCTATCTATCTCATCGTATTTGGTATCAACTTAACCCATCCAATATCGTAACCTCATATATAATCTCGTAACCTTACATTACATATTGTAGCCCCACCCCTCCCCCCATCGTGCTATGTGGCAGCTTAACTCATCTCATCCCATAACATCCCATATATCTCCTCGTATGCTGCAACAGCTAAGCTCATCGAATCGCGTACAAGTTCGTCTTTCCCATAGTATTTTGAATCAACGTAACTTATCTAATCTCGAAACCTCCCATCTAATCTCGTAACATCCCATCTAATCTCGTAACCTCCCATCTAATCTCGTAACCTTCTATCTAGTCTCGTAACCTCCCATCTAATCCCGTAACCTCATATTTAATCTCATAACATCTCATCTAATCTCGTAACCTCCTATCTAATCTCGTAACCTCCTTTCTAATCTCGTTACGTCCCATCTATTACGTCGTGCTTTGTATCAGCTTAACATATCTAATCTCGTAACCTCCCATATAATCTCGTAACCTCCCATCTAATCTCGTAACATCCCATCTAATTTCGTAACTTCCCATCTAATCTCGTAACCTCCTATCTAGTCTCGTAACCTTTCATCTAATCCCGTAACCTCATATTTAATCTCATAACATCTCATCTAATCTCGTAACCTCCTATCTAATCGTGTAACCTCCTGTATAATCTCGTAATCTCCCATCTAATCCCGCAACCTCCTATCTAATCTCGTTACGTCCCATCTATTACGTCGTACTTTGTATCAGCTTAACTTATCTAATCTCGTAACCTTCTATCTAATCTCGTAACCTCCCATCTAATCTCGTAACCTCATATTTAATCTCATAACCTCTCATATAATCTTGTAACCTCCTATCTAATCTCGTAACCTCCTTTCTAATCTCGTTACGTCCCATCTATTACGTCGTGCTTTGTATAAGCTTAACATATCTAATCTCATAACCTCCCATATAATCTCGTAATCTCCCATCTAATCTCGTAACCTCCTATCTGATCTCGTAACCTCCCATCTAATCTCGTATCCTCCCAGTTATCTCATAAAGCTTTGTATCAGCTTAACTTATCTCATCTCGTAACCGCTTATCTATCTCATCGTATTTTGTATCAGGTTAGAGTATCTCATCTCGTAACTTCCCATCTATTTCATCGGGCCTTGTATCAGCTTAACTTATCTCATTTCATCTCATCTTATAACTCATCTCACTCGATCTCACCTCAGCTCCTCGTTTCATCATTATCTCAGTTTACCCTAACCAAGGCATATAATCACATCATAAATATCATCTCCCATTGTACAAGGGCATGTAAGTAAGAATATCCCACACTGATATGGGAAGTCTGAAAAATGGTGTTTGTAGTTCCTAAAGGTGTCATTAGGTGGCATCAACTACCAGCTTTGCGGTTACTGTAGGCAGCTGTCATTAGGTGGCATCAACTACCAGCTTTGCGGTTACTGTAGGCAGCAATCATTAGGTGGTATCAACAACCAGGTGTGCAGTTACTGTAGGCAGCAGTCATTAGGTGGCATCAACAACCAGCTTTGAGGTTACTGTAGGTAGCAGTCATTAGGTGGTATCAACAACCAGGTGTGCGGTTACTGTAGGTAGCAGTCATTAGGTGGCATCAACAACTAGCTTTGAGGTTACTGTAGGTAGCAGTCATTAGGTGGTATCAACAACCAGGTGTGCGGTTACTGTAGGTAGCAGTCATTAGGTGCCATCAACAACCAGCTTTGAGGTTACTGTAGGTAGCAGTCATTAGGTGGTATCAACAACCAGCTGTGCGGTTACTGTAGGTAGCAGTCATTAGGTGGCATCAACAACTAGCTTTAAGGTTACTGTAGGTAGCAGTCATTAGGTGGTATCAATTACCAGGTGTGCGGTTACTGTAGGTAGCAGTCATTAGGTGGCATCAACAACCAGCTTTGCGGTTACTGTAGGTAGCAGACATTAGGTGGCATCAACAACCAGGTGTTCGGTTACTGTAGGCAGCAGTCATTCGGTGGCATCAACAACCAGCTGTGCGGTTACTGTAGGTCGCAGTCATTAGGTGGCATCAACAACCAGGTGTGCAGTTACTGTAGGTAGCAGTCATTAGGTGGCATCAACAACCAGCTTTGAGGTTACTGTAGGTAGCAGTCATTAGGTGGCATCAACAACCAGGTGTGCGGTTACTGTAGGTAGCAGTCATTAGGTGGCATCAACAACCAGGTGTGCAGTTACTGTAAGTAGCAGTCATTAGGTGGCATCAACAACCAGCTTTGAGGTTACTCTAGGTAGCAGTCATTATGTGGCATCAACAACCAGGTGTGCGGTTACTGTAGGTAGCAGTCATTAGGTGGCATCAACAACCAGCTTTGAGGTTACTGTAGGTAGCAGTCATTAGGTGGTATCAACAACCAGGAGTGCGGTTACTGTAGGTAGCAGTCATTAGGTGGCATCAACAACCAGCTTTGAGGTTACTGTAGGTAGCAGTCATTAGGTGGTATCAACAACCAGCTGTGCGGTTACTGTAGGTAGCAGTCATTAGGTGGCATCAACAACTAGCTTTAAGGTTACTGTAGGTAGCAGTCATTAGGTGGTATCAATTACCAGGTGTGCGGTTACTGTAGGTAGCAGTCATTAGGTGGCATCAACAACCAGCTTTGCGGTTACTGTAGGTAGCAGTCATTAGGTGGCATCAACAACCAGGTGTTCGGTTACTGTAGGCAGCAGTCATTCGGTGGCATCAACAACCAGCTGTGCGGTTACTGTAGGTAGCAGTCATTAGGTGGCATCAACAACCAGGTGTGCAGTTACTGTAGGTAGCAGTCATTAGGTGGCATCAACAACCAGCTTTGAGATTACTGTAGGTAGCAGTCATTAGGTGGCATCAACAACCAGCTTTGCGGTTACTGTAGGTAGCAGTCATTAGGTGGCATCAACAACCAGCTTTGAGGTTACTGTAGGTAGCAGTCATTAGGTGGCATCAACAACCAGGTGTGCGGTTACTGTAGGTAGCAGTCATTAGGTGGCATCAACAACCAGGTGTGCAGTTACTGTAAGTAGCAGTCATTAGGTGGCATCAACAACCAGCTTTGAGGTTACTCTAGGTAGTAGTCATTAGGTGGCATCAACAACCAGGTGTGCGGTTACTGTAGGTAGCAGTCATTAGGTGGCATCAACAACCAGCTTTGAGGTTACTTTAGGTAGCAGTCATTAGGTGGCATCAACAACCAGGTGTGCAGTTACTGTAAGTAGCAGTCATTAGGTGGCATCAACAACCAGCTTTGAGGTTACTGTAGGTAGCAGTCATTAGGTGGCATCAACAACCAGGTGTGCGGTTACTGTAGGTAGCAGTCATTAGGTGGCATCAACAACCAGGTGTGCGGTTACTGTAGGTAGCAGGTGCTAGATGTTCCATGCACGTGCGTAGTTCACACACAAAATGGCTCACAGAGCGCACAATCACAGAACTACGCGATGCTGTACGTTTGTGTGTGGCTGTCTTTGTGTGTGTGTGTTTGTGTGTGTGTGTTTGTGTGTGTGTGTCTTTGTGTGTGTGTCTTTGTGTGTGTGTCGTTGTGTGTGTGTTTGTGTGTGTGTCTTTGTGTGTGTGTGTCTTTGTGTGTGTGTGTGTTTTTGTGTGGGTGTGTCTTTGCTTGTGTGTCTTTGTGTGTGTGTCTGTGTGTTTGTTTGTCTTTGTGTGTATTTGTCTTTGTGTGTATGTCTTTGTGTTGTGTGTCTTTGTGTGTATATGTGTGTGTCTTTATGTGTGTGTGTTTCTTTGTATGTGTGTCTTTGTGTGTGTGTGTCCTTGTGTGTGTGTGCGTGTTTGTATGTGTGTATGTGTCTTTGTGTTTGTATGTGTGTGTCTTTGTGTGTGTGTTTTTGTGTGTGTGTATGTGTCTTTGTGTCTGTGTGTCTGTGTGTGTGTGTGTGTCTTTGTGTGTATGTGTGTCTTTGTGTGTGTGTGTGTGTGTGTGTGTGTGCTAAATTGTGCGGCAAAAGAACTTTCTGCAAATCAAATTCATCCATTCTGCTTACGACGAGAAGTGATTGTTACGCAGGGCAGTTAATAGCTTGGACGATCAATGTTGTCAATGACGCTCACAATTTATTCTTGAAGCCCGACCTAGTTGCTATGTTCAAATTGCATCAGACACATATGTACGACAGGTGGACAAGATTTGAACTGGCAGACGAGTACCGATAGACAGCATAACAACTGCAATAGTGTTTGCATGGTTTAGCCAACATCATATCATATGATCGATTGTATTTCCGGAAAGTGTGCGCATGAAGGGTACACAAGTAACTGACTTATAAACATAAGATGACCCGAATGGGCTTGACCTTGCAATATTTATGTCGCTATGCAAATGAAAGAAAAAACACGTGGAACGGAAATATTACTGGGCATAAACCAAAGATGCTCTTCAACAGGCCCATGAGTTCAAGTATTTGGGCAGTATTTTTTCGGCAGACGGTAGGATCGACAGGGAAATCGAGACAAGGTGCCAGAAAGCATCTGCAGTGACTTATCAGCTCTCCCAATTACTTAGACACCCGAGTTTGGCAACAAAGCTACAGCTGATAAACAGTATATTTATGCTGATTATGTGCTACCAGTGCCAAACATGGTCTCTGTCAAGGGAGTGCGAGAGCAGAATTTCGACTTGTGAAATGAAGTGTTTGAGGAAAGTCATCGATGTTACCATTAGAGACAAAATGCGGAATGACGACATTCGAAGTATTGTCGGCACTACGTCTTGCGCCGAATACATTTCCAGGCAGAAAATAAGTTGGTTTGGTCATCTCATGAGAATGCACCCTCATCATCTTCCACTGATGTCTTACAACGCTGGTAGATCTGGCTACAGGGCAAGGGGCGGCAGAGATAGGTGGAAAGATGTCATTAGACTGATTGTGCAACGACAAGGGCTCACATTGACCGACGCAACGCACTTGGAGCAAGAAAGACGACTCAATCTCCCCACGACACTAAACGACACAAGTGGAAATAAAACTAACTAACTAACTAACCAAAGATGCATCACTACCAATCGAATCAAAGAGGGATGTATTATAATTGGAGCAACCTTCTTCATATACAGCCATGGATCAAGATGCTGAGCAGCGCATGAGCAGCAGTGGCCAGCGACCCATAGCTGACTGCTAGCGTCAGGACCAGCGACCCATAGCTGACTGCTAGCGTCAGGGCCAGCGACCCATAGCTGACTGCTAGCGTCAGGGCCAGCGAACCAGAGCTGCCAAGACCTTTCTACACCTCCACGCGATGATCCTGGACAACAGGCTGCAACAGGGCAGACTGGCTAAGAAGAAGGGATCGAAGCGGAAATGCTAAGCCGGTACTCAAAAAATGCTTGCTGAAGTCGGATGTGTTGGACCGAAAGGTGCAAATATCGCAGTCAAACTGTAAACGACGACAAAACGCATTCCATTTTCTGGACTACATTCTGCTACTTAAGCCCTTTCAGGGCTTGGAAGCGAGAGATTGAGAACGAACGAAGTTAAGCCATATACAGCCAAGAAACTCAAGTCTCCGCGAACAGAGAATGTCTTAGAACTTTTACGGATGCTGGTAATCACTTTCTAGATAAAAGATGGCAATGAAACTACTTCATCTTACTGTCAAATCGAAATTCGAAGGAAACGAAATGGTCTGCTGACAAGAGCACAACAACTCCATCATACTGGAATTCTTGGAATCCTGGTATTCAAACAAGCATGTTAATGTCTATTACCAGGTAGCCGAAGGCATCGGCTATCAGTAGGAGTTATTTCTAACTACTTCCAGTGGCTTACTAGTCCTGGGGGATAGGAACAATGATTTAGTTAGATTTTTAATTATAATTTTTAATTTTTAAAAATTTTTTAAAGCCAAGGGATTTTTGCCGTGTTCGACCGATCTCAAAACGCAGAGATCGTGATAATTTTTACCAGAATATTCCCATTAAAAAATCTCGGTATTCATCCTGATTCGAACCAGCGACGTCTGGCGCACGAGGCGGATACGTTTCCTAGAGACATCTGAACCCATTATGACAATACAATACCGCAAAAGGCTCGATTAACGCAGACATAAATACACCAGCACCGGTTGTTACTTCTTGAGCATCTTATAACTTGGTGCACTAAACACCCACCTTGCTAGCTTGGTGCACTAAACACCCACCTTGCTGCACTAAACACCCACCTTGCTGGATTGGTGCACTAAACACCCACCATCCTGACTTGGTGCACTAAACACCCACCTTCCTGGATTGGTGTACTAAACACCCACCTTGTTGGCTTGGTGCACTAAACACCCACTTTGCTGGCTTAGTGCACTAAACACCCACCTTCCTGACTTGGTGCACTAAACACTCACCTTCCTGACTTGGTGCACTAAACCCTTGCCTTCTTGACTTGGTGCACTAAACACCCACCTTCCTTGAATGGTATACGAAACACCGACCTTGTTGGCTTGGTGCGATAAACACCCACGTTCCTGACTTGGTGTACTAAACACCTTCCTTGCTGACTTGGTGAACTAAACACCCACCTTCCTGACTTGGTGCACTAAACATCCACCTTCCTGACTTAGTGTACTAAACACCCACCTTCCTGACTTGGTGCACTAAACACCCACCTTCCTTGATTGGTGTACTAAACACCCACCTTGTTGGCTTGGTGCACTAAACACCCACGTTGCTGGCTTAGTGCACTAAACACCCACCTTCCTGACATGGTGCACTAAACACCCACCTTCCTGACTTGGTGTACTAAACACACACCTTCCTGACTTGGTGCACTAAACCCCCGCCTTCTTGACTTGGTGCACTAAACACCCACCTTCCTGGAATGGTGTACGAAACACCGACCTTGTTGGCTTGGTGTATTAAACACCCACCTTCCTGACTTGGTGCACTAAACACCCACCTTCCTGACTTGGTGTACTAAACACCCACCTTCCTGACTTGGTGCACTAAACACCCACCTTCCTGACTTGGTGCACTAAACACCCACCTTCCTGAACTGGTGTACTAAACACCCACCTTCCTGGATTGGTGTACTAAACATCCACCTTGTTGGCTTAGTGCACTAAACATCCACTTTGCTGTCTTGGTGCACTAAACACCCACCTTGCTGGCTTAGTGCACTAAATACCCACCTTGCACTCTTGGTGCACTAAACACCCACCGTATTGGGTTGACGTTTTGCAAATGAGGTGAAGGCTGTACGTGAAGTACAAATGTAATTGAGACAGCAGACATAACTGCTGCAGGTTATGGCGCTCTGATGAAGCAACGTGATAAGAGTAGGAATGATGGTCGAAAGTTCTCAAAGGTTAAGAAAGAATGGGCAATGTAATTACAATAATACATCGTTCTTAAGTTCATATTTCAATTATTATTTTCTAAAATAGCCATTTATGACTAATTAACTTAATTCCATAAGTGTATCAAGTTCCCAGTTCATAACTTTTTATATCTGAACTCGTATAATTGTTATCTCATATAATTCCATTATAACTATTTATATCCGTGATCCTTTTCATTGTGGGCATTCAATAACAATAACATCTACGTCACAACTAATCTCATCATAACTAATACCGTCACAACTAATCTCATCATAACTAATACCGTCACTACTAATCTCATCACAACTAATCTCATCACAACTAATCTCATCACAACTAATCTCATCACAACTAATCTCATCACAACTAATCTCATCACAACTAATCTCATCACAACCAATCTCATCACAACTAATAACCTCACAACTAATCTCATTACAACTAATCTCATCATAACCAATCTCATCACAACCAATCTCATCACAACCAATCTCATCACAACTAAAACCCTTACAACCAATCTCATCACAACTAATCTCATCACAACTAATCTCATCACAACTAATCTCATCACAACTAATCTCATCACAACTAATCTCATCACAACCAATCTCATCACAACTAATAACCTCACAACTAATCTCATTACAACTAATCTCATCATAACCAATCTCATCACAACCAATCTCATCACAACCAATCTCATCACAACTAATCTCATCACAACTAATCTCATCACAACCAATCTCAACACAACCAATCTCATCACAACTAATCTCATCACAACTAATCTCATCACAACTAAAATCATCACAACCATTCTCATCACAACTAATCTCATCACAACTTATACCCTCACAACTAATCTCATCACAACTAATCTCATCACAACTAATATCATCACAACCATTCTCATCACAACTAATCTCATCACAACTTATACCCTCACAACTAATCTCATCACAACTAATCTCATCACAACTAATATCATCACAACCATTCTCATCACAACTAATCTCATCACAACTTATACCCTCACAACTAATCTCATCACAACCAATCTCAACACAACTAATCTCATCACAACTAATCTCATCACAACCAATCTCAACACAACTAATCTCATCCCAACTAATCTCATCACAACTAATCTCATCACAACTAATCTCATCACAACTAATACCCTCACAACTAATCTCATCATTATGACACATCTCATTTGCCCTCTTACATCGTTAGCATATATTGCACCTCGTCTCAAACTTTTATAACTCATTTCTCACATTATGAAACCACTCCCATTACAAAACACACGAATGGACTTGACTGGCTACATGTATGTAATGTGAGCAGCGCGATGAAGACCCCCCGTAATGCACAATCTGGCACAGTTTTAGAATTTTGTGAAATAAAAAATCTGAAAAAAACTTTACAACTCCAAAAAAATTTGAAATGTAGAGCGGTCCCGAAGTTGACACCGATAATGCACTCCTATTGCTGACACCGCTGTCCAATATTTGAAACTGTCCTTCCGTAACTAACAGTGACGTTCTATAGTTTATACTGTACGTCCATAACTAACACTGTCGTCCCATAGTTGACACTGCCGTCCCATATTTGACAAAATACTTCCATCAATAACACTGCCGTCCCATATTTGACAAAATACTTCCATCAATAACACTGCCGTCCCATATTTGACAAAATACTTCCATCAATAACACTGCCGTCCCATATTTGACAAAATACTTCCATCAATAACACTGCCGTTCCATAGTTGACATTGTACTTCCATCAATAACGCTGTCGTCCCATAGTTGACACTGTACTTCCATCCATAATACTGTCGTCCTATAGTTGACACTGTACTTTCATAACTAACACTGTCGTCCCATAGTTGACACTGTACTTCCATCCATAATACTGTCGTCCTATAGTTGACACTGTACTTTCATAACTAACACTGTCGTTCCATAGTTGACACTGTACTTTTATAACTAACACTGTCGTCCCATAGTTGACACTTCCGTCCCCTAGTTAACACTGTCGTCTTATAGTTGACACTGTACTTCCATAGTTAACACTGTCGTCCCATAGTTGACACTTCCGTCCCATAGTTAACACTGTCGTCTTATAGTTTACACTGTACTTTCATAACTAACACTGTCGTCCCATAGTTGACACTGTACTTTCATAACTAACACTGTCGTCCCATAGTTGACACTGTACTTTTATAACTAACACTGTCGTCCCATAGTTGACACTGCCGTCCCATAGTTAACACTGACGTCCTATAGTTGATACTGACGTTCCGTAGTTGACACTGACGTCCCATAGTTGACACTGACGTCCTATAGTTGAAACTGACGTCCCATAGTTGACACTGATGTTCCATACTTGACACTGACGTTCAATAGTTGACACTGACGTCCCATAGTTGACACTGACGTCCTATAGTTGATACTGACGTTCCATTGTTGACACTGACGTCCCATAGTTGACACTGACGTCCCATATTTGACACTGACGTCCCATAGTTGAGAATGTACTTCAATCAATAACACTGTCGTCCCATAGTTGACATTGTCGTCAAATAGATGACACTGACGTCCCATAACTAACACTGTCAAGCCATAGCTGTCACCGCCGTCCCTTAACTAACACTGCCGTCCCATAGTTGACACTGACGTCCTATAGTTGACACTGACGTCCTATAGTTGACACTGACGTCCTATAGTTGACATTAACGTGCTATAGTTGACACTGACGTCCTAAAGTTGACATTGACGTCCCATAGTTGACACTGATGCCCCATAGTTGACACTGACGTTCCGTAGTTGACACTGACGTCCCATAGTTGACACTGACGTCCTATAGTTGACACTGACGTTCCGTAGTTGACACTGACGTCCCATAGTTGACACTGACGTCCTATAGTTGACACTGACGTTTCGTAGTTGACACTGACGTCCCATAGTTGACACTGACGTCCTATAGTTAACACTGACGTCCCATAGTTGACACTGATGTCCCATACTTGACACTGACGTTCCATAGTTGATACTAACGTCCCATAGTTGACACTGACGTCCCATAGTTGACACTGCCGTCCCATAGTTGACACTGACGTCCTATAGTTGACACTGACGTTCCGTAGTTGACACTGACGCCCCATAGTTGACACTGACGTCCTATAGTTGGCACTGCCGTCCCATAGTTGACACTGACGTCCTATAGTTGACACTGACGTCCCATACTTGACACTGACGTTCCATTGTTGACACTAACGTCCCATAGTTGACACTGACCTCCCATAGTTGGCAATGTCGTCCCATAGTTGACACTAACGTCGCATAGTTGACAATATCGTCCCATAGTTGACACTGACGTCCCATAGTTGACACTTTCGTCCCATATATGACACTGCCGTTAGGAATGAAGTGTTTTAGACTGCGTTGTAATAGGTTTTTTATTTTATTAAAAAGATTAGGTAATCAAATCCGTTCATCCTGGCTCTGTTGCACTATGTTTATACTAATTACTCATTAACACCTGGATAAGCTAGAGCGTGTCTACACATGGGATCGAACCCTTCCAATCTACTACATAAGACATTCAATCTACTCGTACTAACATTTAAACAACCAAAATCTATGTAATTGTCATCTAAAGGAATTACTTACCCAGTTAAATTTCAGCGAAGAAAGACAGGGCAATATTCGGTAGGGCTCTCGCACGTGTGTTGAGGCGCATTGCAACATCTTACGGGGCACACAATGATGTGTTGTATTAGAGTATATCACACAGTGTGTATACCAAACAGTATAGCTGCATACACCAATCGCAAAGACACGTCTTTTTCTAGGCATCGATCAAAATAGTAATAGTTAGAAAAAGAAGACGAAGAAGAAGAAGAGAAGGAAAGAGAAGTTACATCAGAAGAAAAATTAAAGGAAAGAGAAGAGAAGATAACGAAAAGGCAGAAAATGGATAGTATACTAACATCTTTCGGTCACGACTGATTATAGAATACAGAATAAGAAGATGATACATAAGAGGGCGAAGAAGAAGAAGAAGAAGAAGAAGAAGAAGAAGAAGAAGAAGAAGAAGAAGAAGAAGAAGAAAAAAAGATGCATTAGAACAAGAAGAAAAAAAAGAAAGAAATCAAGCAGAAGGAGAAGAGATGAAAAGATGAAAAAACAATAAAAAAGAGTAACAAGAAAAATAACAAAAGGAAATAATAAAGAGAATGGGAACCCAAATATAAAGAAGAAGACGAATATAAAGACAACATAGAAGAAAAAAGAAAATAATAAGAATCCGGAAAACATACATATCAAACAGAAAATTATGTATGTGACAATGACGATAATAAAACCACTGCCTTAATGAAAGCATAACCTGAGACACGACTAACAGTTCTAACACCTTAATTCTAGCATAACGGTTCTTAACCTTTTCGTTACCTAGAACACCCTTAAAATACACGATACTGTTCAGCAATGAATTAATTTTCTGTGCATTTACAGTAGTAGACAATGTTTGCATTTGAAAATACGAATGGAGATCTGGTGTGAATAAACAAGAAAACCTAATGAAATTAAAATTACATTATCTATCACCGTGAAATTTGAATGCATTCACCCAATCTGCAACTCATACTACCAATTCACTTTTATTATATATATATCTATATTTACAAAATGTAGGAAAGTATCAACAGTTGTTAAGCACAAATAACATTCTAGTCACAGTTGATAGTGTTCACAGTTTGCGGACGAGATGGTAGCCAGTAATCTTCACATTAAATGAATTGTTTTTTTTTAATATTTTTTTTTTTTTGCGTTCGTCTTATTTCTCCTATCCCCAAGGTGGTGTGCATTGCACTGTGGTTTTTATTTTGCGCCTGTCGGCCCAGTGCATCCGACTGCAGAATGTATTTTATGTAAGGGTCTGCTTCCTCCTGCATTTTCTAAGGGTTTGCTTCCCCGAAGTAACGACCGGTGCTGTGATGGGGATCGAACCCAGAACCTCCGGTTGTGAGCCGTGCCACTTAACCACTAGGCCACGCCGTCCCCTCCATTAAATGAAATAATTATTGAATACTGAATAAGTTTTACTCGGCATATCCTCTATTTAAACTCTCTCAGGCTTAGATGACTGTCCTACTCCAGTTTGAAAATTGGTTGTGAGTTTAGTTGAGTTGAACTTTATACTTTCTTGAATGAAAAGACTGTCACTGCATTTCATTTGCGAAACTTGTTATATCGCTGTTAATACTTGTTCTTCTTCCTCTTTTTCTTCTTCTTCTTCTTTTTCTTCTTCCTCTTTCTCTTCCTCTTGTTCTTCTTCCTCTTTCTCTTCCTCTTCTTGTTCTTCTTCTTTTTCTTCTTCTTCGTCTTCCTTTGATCCTACAAACATGATCAATTCCCTCTTGTAATCTTGTATCGTGTAAAAGTTATTGTTTCAAGATCATCATAACGCAGGTCTGTACCAATGGCAGGCTGTGCAGTGTCGTGAGCTGCAGAATATTCTAGACCAGCAGTTGTTAACCGCGCGTAGCGCAGTGGTTAGCGCTCTGGGTTCGCATCTGAGTGGTCCTGGGTTCATTCCCCAGTTGAGGCGGTAATGTTTTTTTCAGTCCGCAATGGCTCCCGGGTCGACCCAGCCTTAAATGGGTACCGGTTCAGTCCGGGAAGTAAAAGCGGCGAGAGAGAGGAGATGGCTACATCCCTCATTTAGCCGATCCTTTGAAATGTGAGATCGCTAACACCTCACACCCTACGGCAGTAATGCTATGGGTTACTTTACTTACTTTACTTTTAATACCTGAAACTTGAATTCTGAGCTGACCACATTTTTCAAACATTTTCTATACTTAATTTTTAGATACACGATTCAGTAGCGGTAATTTTAGAATTCTGCGATCCTGCAGACCAGCTGTGATCCGGTCACCTGCCTTACCGGCTCAAATTTCCGCCGGTTTTTTTTAATCGACATTTATCTAACTGTGTAAACGTTGTTTAAATTAACTTCTGCTGCATGTATCCTTGTTTCTGACTTCTTTCTTTTTATCTCTTGATCTTAAATTTAAAACTTCATGACATATCTTCACGCCTTCACGGACTTCCTGAGAGGACTTTAACAACGCCCAGGAGTGCGCAGACCACGGGTTAACAACTGCTGGTCTAGAATATTCTACAGCTCACGACACTGCACAGCCTGCCATTGGTACAGACCTACGTTATGATGATCTTGAAACAATAACTTTTACACGATACAAGATTACAAGAGGGAATTGATCATGTTTGTAGGATCAAAGGAAGACGAAGAAGAAGAAAAAGAGGAGGACAAGAAGAGGAAGAGAAAGAGGAAGAAGAACAAGAGGAAGAGAAAGAGGAAGAAGAAAAAGAAGAAGAAGAAGAAAAAGAGGAAGAAGAACAAGAAGAAGAAGAAGAAATTCAAATAAATAGTTAAACCCCATATAATTTGAAAATGCTGAAATTGACAGTCGAGATATTTAACTCGGGTCGATCTGTTAAAGAACGCTACTTACTGTACGTAAAATGCAAACTAGCTTGGAAATTCGGTCACACAAAACGCCACAAAACAATCATGTCACCACTTGCCTAATCTTTCTCACGGCTAACTTGCAGCGAAGGAATATAAATCGAATGCAATACATATACGAAAGAGCATAAAAAAGTAACTTTTCTATTTTGTATTAATAGATTACGCCAGGTTAAGGTTGCATTTTACTCCTAGTATTTTTCCTGATATCTCTAATGTGACATGGGGCTGCAATGGTTATGATCAACCGTTTATTTATGTATAAGGGAAACAATTTATTTTAATGTTAGTTTTTACAGATCTTCTTGTGATTATAACTAAACGAACGTATCACTGACATTAGTTCAGCAGGTAAACATTGGAATTCTAAATGTTCAATAAGCCTTCAGCAGGTGAACATCGAAATTCGAATTATCCAATAATAATTATCCTATTAACCTTCACTTCTCGACTTAATATCAGTATATGACCGCTACTGCAGCAACTATGCCCTAAGACACCTATGTAATATTGCAGAAATTGTTCATGAGCACTGTCTTTTACATTAAGCGGATTCAACTACCACGAATTATTCTATTTTGTAATACGAGTTTATTTTTAAAGTATAAATTGGGCGCACGTTATGTCAAGCCACACGAATGATTCTGTTTTGTCATATTTAAAGTAGAGTTCCAGTGGCTTCGTTACACATTCAAATGTTTAGGTGGTAGCGTAGTCAAGTTGTTAGTGACGCGGCTCACAGACCAAACATGCCCGTTTTCGAATCCATGAACAATAAAGGTCGTGCTCTTATAGAACGTTAACCCTTCAAGAAATAAGTGGTGAAATCGGATATCCTGTGCCATAAGGTGTAAAACACAGTACAATAGTGAGAAAAAAATATAGATATCTTTACAGTGCAGCAAAGATACCAAAATACGAAGGTACACTAATTGCTTACTTTCTGTACATTGCAGAGAATAATAGGAAAAGATATGTATACAATTGTCATCTTTCCGCACAATCTGTCTGCTATGTACACGTTGTCTCATTATTATCTTCTTCTTCTTCTTCTTCGATCAATTGATGCTATGCTTCTAAATCCCGTGAGGTTCATGAAGGAGATGTGTGTTTCAGGTCTTCGCCGGTCCACCACAGCTTTTCCAGCATGGTCGCTCCCCCAGGCCAGACTGCCTCTCTTTGGTCTTCATAGGTAGGGCATTCTTGCAGATTATGTTCTGGTGTTTGCTTGGGTGCTCCGCAATCGCACGTGGCAGTGTCTCTGAGACCCATTCTGTGGAAGTGGGACTTGAATCTGAAAATCTTTGTCTGCCCATTTCTGCCAAATGTGTCTATGTTGTCATTTTCTGGCTTGTATTCTTTGTGCTTTTGTCTCCATTCTGTCCTCGTGGATTGTTTGATGAGTGTCTTTTCTTCTTCTTTATAGTTCTGTGGATGAGGAATCGGCGTGCCATCAAGTCCGGGTTTTGTGAGCTCGTCTGCTTTCTCGTTTCCGTGGATCATACAGTGGGCCAGAATCCATTGTAGGACAAGTCAGTTTTTTGAAACAGCAATCCGATATTGTATTTTATTTCAGTCACAGTATTACATTATCCTTGGCGTTAGTCCGTCAAGCATGCCTTATACCAGGATGCCAAAAAAATTATGTACGAGTTGCGATCTTTTGCCATTTCTGTACCAGTGCAGGCTCAGCTATTTGATCAGTCCATTTGCCATCACATTGGTGGGAGACTTCTTGGATGTTTACAGGCATTTGGCCAACCAAACGTTGTTCTACGTGTCATCTGTTATCTAGCATGCAAACTGCATGTCCAGGTCTACGATGTTTACGATTTGCAGGTTGCAGGTTGCAGGCTGCAAGAAATAACCTGAACTTGTAAGTCGCAATCTTCTCCTGCGAATGGCAAGTTGTGTTTATCCACACGCACTAAAATTTCACGGGCAATTCGAGTACAAGCTGTATTCATTGAAATTTCCAGTCAAGCACCGTCATGAACGAAGACCTGATTATCTATAGCAGCCTAGAGCATATATAATGGCGTGATAATCGGCCAATGATGGAAATGAATAGACCATATTCTCAGATGAGTCTGGAATATTCACCAAAACTGTACCGCTATGGTCCCCATAAGCAATGGCGAAAAAAGGTTTGGCTAGGCAATTTGGAGAACTGCGGAAGCGTAAATAAAAATCGTGAACAATAGCTGGGATAAAGGTGGCCTTAGACATTGTGAGTGGGAGGAGTTTGTCATTACCCTAAAAGACCTGTCATGGCTGATGGTCATTAAGCGCTCTGTCAGTTATTGACTAATGATCTCATACAAAGAAGAATAGGAAGCTTCAGGCCTTATCTTAAAGGAATAACCATACATAGAGGCCCCTATCTGATTAGCGCAGCACTAGAGCAATATGTCTTGTCAATAAAGAACAGTATTTAACTCTAATTACTGATCGCACCAGTAGACGCAGCTGTAAATAGTAATCTGACCTACTGTTAAGAAAGCAGATGCAGAGAGGAAGAGAACTGGTTATCTCATCTCATCAGCAAGCTGTTACCTTGTACAATGTAGTCTCTAACACTTCATCCTCGACAGCAGTGTTTGCAAAGCCCAACCTTTACCTGGCACTTAACAATACCAGTTCAGTTGGTGAAAGTAAACTGGGCCAAACAACAAACTTTGGTCATTTATAAACGCCAAAATGGCACCCGGAGGGGAACATATAGAGCTACTTTAACCATACAAGCATGCCATAAAAGGACACTAAAGAAAACTAGCAATCAGATGAAGACAAACGAATTTTTACATGATCAGAAACTTGACACTCAAAGCACTCGACCAATCGCTCCTCGGTGGAGGTGATGACAAGCAAAATCTTCTTTTGTGACGAAGGTGCGCTTCTTTAATCATAGGTAGCCATTTTGGTCCCATTTGCAAGTGTATATTATTCCAAATATTTGGTATAAAATCTTAGCTTGTGGGCATCTCTGAAAAGCAATTAGTTAATTATGAATATTCTCCTGTTTTTCGCGAATACCTACTATAGGTAGGTTTACTCTTTTGTGCGCCCTGAAAAGGATGTTAAGTGGTGGGTTGCAGTAGCTTCCCTTGCATTCTGAGTGGGCTGATGAAGGAGAACGATGGTCATCCAGGCGGTTGTGCTATGCTTGGTTGTATCTGCGTATCTCTTACTATTACGGAAATCACGTCGACCGCCCCCCCTCGTTAGCCAGGCTGCCATGGACACAGCCCGTTTTCAGGGAGGACTGCGAAGAAGTCGAGATGAGGGTCTTGGCCAGTATATTTTGCCTGACGCTGACTAACATGTCTGATCAATATGTTATGCTTGACCACATTTTCACCTAGAACGTCATACGGCTGGAAAGAAAGGTTAGTAGTTACGTATCGGTTTTGTTTATTTTCATACTGCCTTTAATTCATTTCAGTACTCTAAAACTAGAGATTCATTATTTCTACTTATTCTTCTTTTTCTTTTTCTCATGTGGCGTTCGTCCAGAGAAGAACACTCTGACGTGGTGCTGCAGCTTACAGCGAGACTGTGATATCTTCGTCTTTCTACTGGATACATTTTTTATGGGTACCGGTTCTGCCTTCCCACTGCAATCCCTAGTCTATTTGCCAGGCTACACATGTCCAGCATGTGTCTAGGATCGCCGCTTGGAGGTTGAATAATGTCTTGATCAGCTATTGTTCGCTGACCCTGATGCAAGCAGCCATCTCCAAGTATCTGAATTTGTACCTGGATCTGATTAATATTTATGAGCACTGAAACAAATATTTTCCTGGTGGCCCCCAATTTTGCAGACACCTTGTACGACATTTTATTCACTTGAGTATGTGTAATAGTGCACGCATTTATTATGTAATGTGCCCGATCAATAAAGCGACGAATAACTTATTGCGATATTAATATACCATGATTACAATTAACTAAAAAGTATCAAAACAGTTTTTATAGTCACGAATCCTGGCCTGTCAAAAGTGCATTTGATTCAGTTGCAAGAATGTTTAAGTAATAGGATAAATTAGATGTACGCTGGTATTGTCGGTCAGTGAAGTGTGTCATCTGAAAAAAGCTCACAGTAAATATATTTGAATATGTTTGACTGTCTTATCAATATGCTAACCTACATAGCCAGATACGTGTCTACCAATCTGCCTACCTGTACACTTACCTGATTATATACCCATATATATAATTCGCTACGTATCGCCCTGTCTATCTAATTGCTTGTCTACTTATCTATCTACTTAACTATTTCTGTGCATATCTACCCACCAATCTATTTACCTATCTTTCTAGCTATAAATGTATATTATAAATATATATACGGGAAGGCGTGCGCTAGTGGTTAGGTGACACGGTTCACCACCCAAAGGTCCTGGGTTTCCCATCTCAGCACTGGCCATTACCCCAGGGAAGCAAACCCTTAGAAAATGCAGGAGGAAGCAGACCCTTACATAAAGTGGATGCCAAAGTCGGATGCACTGGGCCGACAGGTGAAAAATAAAAACGGCAGTGCAACGCACGCCGCCTTGGGGAGTAGAGAAATAAGGCGAACGAGCTTAAATATATATATATATATATATATATATATATATATATATATATATATATATATATTCTCATATACCTGCCTACCTTACCCACCTGTCTATCCTTCTTTCCCAACCACTCACATACCTGCCTACCTTACTCACCTGCCTACCTTACCCAAAAGTCTGTCCTTCTCTTCCAACCACTCACATACCTGCCTACCTTACTCACCTGCCTACCTTACCCACCAGTCTACCCTTCTCTCCCAACCACTCACATACCTGTCTACATTACCCACCTGTCTATCTTTCTCTCCCAACCACTCACATACCTGCCTACCTTACCTGTCTGTCTATTTACCGCCTACTATGTACCCACTATTTACACTTCACCTAATTGTGTTGTTGTAGCAGATTCAGTCTGTGTTATTGATAGCGTGTAAGTTTCACGTCCCTCCATCCCCAACCCTTGCCTTAAACCCCTCATAAACCACCACCATCCCCTCCTATAAAATAAAAACCCCAATCTATTATATAATGTAAGTAAGAGATAGGTACTTCCTTCCGCAACTTACAGTTAACTCATGGATGACATACTGGCTACTATATAATATATTACTCATTAAAACTAAATAAATTTTCACTGGCCCTAGCCACCGACTGTACAAGGCAACATAGTAACATTAGCCAATAGAAGAGGGAGCTCAGCGGGCTTGATGAAGAGTGTCCTCCTCGGGTGCCGAAGGTTGCGGGTTCGTATCATGGTGGAAACCGATATTTTGTTCACATGGATCGTCTGGTAAAAATTCCCATGTTCTATGTGTAGTGAGATCGGACTTCCGTGCGCAGTGTCGAGCACGTTAAAAATCCCATGGCAGTTAGAAATCTAAAACAGTAGGCTTAACCGCCGCTGCCTGGACAAAATTCCAAATTTTAGTTGAAAATCTACCCAAATTATTGTACCTTCCCCACAGGCCTAGCCAATCTAAGAGGATGTAAACTCTGACTCTAAGCCCGGGTAGACGAAGCTTGTTATCCTGTTCAGTCAGTTCAGCTAAGAGCGGGGGAACTCTGATTTTAAACCCACAAGTCGCAGAGACTGATGGCTAGTCTTGGGACGATAAGAGTATCATCGGATGCCTCGAGTAACTAGCATTTATGGGCAGCGACTCCACTGCCTTGTGTAAACCTTGGTAGAGGGTAGCGCTGCGGCATTAAACCTAGACAGAAAATCCGGAGTCGTAGCACCTAAAGCTGAAGGTTTCAAAATTGCGAACTCATTCCGGCAGCTCCTGCAGCTGAGCTGGTGCCAAATCCTCATGCTTTGCATTCCTTTGGATTAAACCAGCGAGGCCTAGAAGTGGATAATGCAGTTTGGGTAGCCTAGGGTGTCTATATTCAGCGCCCAAGCTTTCGACCTGAGAGGCTACTCACAGGGTGCCATGCGCGTGGTCTGCAAAGACTGAGAAGCCTATGAACGAATAAGGCGTAATAAATGGCAGGAACTTTTAAAAAATACCTACTGCATATAGCCGATAGCCTTCGGCTACCTGGTAACAGACATTAACATACCTGTTTTAATACCAGGTAAGTATTATCAATAGAAAGATGTCATGGATGTCTGAGGCACAATCAATGAGTGTAAGCCTGTGTTTCGCGCTGCTATTAAATGGCCTATACCACCGAATCGTCATTAACATCAGTGTGGTGTAATGGAATAGCGGAGCTTGAGGTTAACATGTAGATAAGTAATAATACCCGTGACGACGATTCTGACGTCATATGACTGGCAGTTCTGTGCGCCGTTGTGAGAAATGTTATTACGGTTCATGCAGCATATGGGTTCTCGTCCTTCGACCCAATGTCATTTAATTATATCTGCAGGTGTTTGTTATTTGTCTTTTGCTATACAACGTGATGAGAAATCAAGTTTAGGTTTCTTTGCTAGAAAGATGGGTAAAGTCATTGCTGGGTGGAGTGGGACATACATGACAGCAAGTGCCAGTATGAGATGGGTGGTTGCAGCAGTTGATACAACTCTTAAAAGTCAATCATTTGTCCGGAAGGCCCACAAAGGTCAGCTATATAATGATATAACACAGATAAAGACGCATTACGATTTCACGGGCTAGTGAGGATTTGCTGCCCTGATGATGCCGGGGTTCATGGCAAATAAGATCGAACATCTTGAGATCATCTCGAAGATATTCACTACGAATGGGTGAGGCACCTTGTATCAAATCAATGAACAAGCAATACACGAGCAATACACGAGCTACACACAAACTTCATCCAACGCTTATATCGAACAGTTAGTGGTACCTGCCACGACGGATCTGAAGTGATTACAACCAGTCAGCCACATGAACCATCAGCTTCGATATCAATCAGCATTTACTAAATGATAATGAGCAGTTATGAGTCTCCCCGGAGTTTAGCGATGTAGCGTAACATAGGATCTTTTCATGCTCTATAAACAATGAAAGCGAGGGAAGGGGCGAGAGGGGGGGGGGGGCATGGGTGGTTTGAAAATTAAGCTAGTAGTGATCAGACTATGAGGGAACCATTTTTTTTCCTATGAATATAATCACCGCTGTTACCTCAATATAAAGCTAAAAATTAACAGATATAATGTTTTTTAGTTAATGGACTAAAATGTTCTTCCTGTGGTATAAAGTTTTAACACCTGCTGCCCTCTATAGTACATTTGATACACGCTATGCCCCGAGAGATATAACACATTCCATAGCGCTCAGCGGGGAAGGTGAGAACTTTCGTGACCTGGTTACTCACACGTGTATATATTTGACTGATAGTCTTAGTTATAATAAACATTTATATAATTGTGATTACATCCATCGGTGGCAGAGTGGTCAGAGTTTGTGTCTCCTACAGTAAAATTAAAATGATCACTGACTTCAGCGCAACGATCTAGTCTACCCAGCTATAAATCGTTAATGAGTGATGATAAGACATTTGTTGTGAAAAGATTTTTAAGGACTTTCCTAACAATGGTTGCAATAGAATGGGAAAACAACGTGTTGAAGGAACTTGTCCAAAAAGAAAGAAATGTCTTCTACGTTTTTAGCAATTATATCGACATGAACATAACAATAGACATATGATTGCAATCGGCCTACTTCAATTTCTGTGACAAACTTCTCCTTCTTCGTTCAATCGAAAAATCAAAGTACTGATTGTTCTTACAATGGCCACAGATTTTTGTAAACGACTGGTATTTGATCTTGTCAACAAGGCACATCGATCTTGTCAATTAGTCACATCGATCTTGTCAATCAGGCACATCAATCTTGTCAATAAGGCACATCAATCTTGTCAATCAGGCACATCAATCTTGTCTAATAAGGCACATCAATCTTTTCAATAAGGCACATCGATCTTGTCAATCAGGCACATCGATCTTGTCAATCAGGCACATCAATCTTGTCAATCAGGCACATCGATCTTGTCTATCAGGCGCATCGATCTTGTCAATCAGTCACATCGATCTTGTCAATCAGACACATCGACCTTGTCAATCAGGCACATCGATCTTGTCAATCAGGCACATCGATCTTGTCTATCAGGCTCATCGATCTTGTCAATCAGTCACATCGATCTTGTCAATCAGACACATCGACCTTGTCAATCAGGCACATCGATCTTGTCAATCAGGCACATCGATCTTGTCAATCAGGCACATCAATCTTGTCAATAAGGCACATCAATCTTGTCAATAATGCACATCGATCTTGTCAATAAGGCACATCGATCTTGTCAATCAGGCATATCAATCTTGTCAATAAAGCACATCAATCTTGTCAATAATGTACATCGATCTTGTCAATAAGGCACATCGATCTTGTCAATCAGGCACATCAATCTTGTCTAATAAGGCACATAGATCTTGTCTTATAAGGCACATCGATCTTGTCAATAAGGCCCATCGACCAACGATACAACCTGTTTGATTCGGTGTATGGTCGAAGATTTGGTGCATCTCCTCAAGGACTTGAGACTAGCAAATAAACCACCAAGTAAAGTGCCTTTCCTTTTTTCATTTATGTAGGAGTTTTGAACTTTAACCATACTAAGATGATTATTTTGATCATCTTCTTGATTTCCACTCGTGAAATATCGCTTGGCTTTCTCTCTCAATGTCATTCATCAGATGTTGTTGGGCCTCCAAAATCTCATGATCCCTTAGCATTGAAAATTAAGTTCATATCATGAATGATTGTCGTGTTTCGTCCTTAGGGTTCCCGATCGAACATATATTTTGTAAGATTTTCATGTTTTATCTTTAGGGTGTGCATGAGCCAACATAGGTCTTGTACGATTTCCATGTTTTATCCCTAGAGTGTGCACGATCCAACAGATGTATTGTAAGATTCCCATGTTTTATTCCTAGCAATCCCAATTCAACAGATGTTTTGTTAGTTTGCTATGTTTCATCCTTAGGGCGTGTCCAGTATACCCAAGCTATCTACCTCTAATAATCAAGCTAGTTGGTTGTTGCCTTGTTCTTTGTCACAGCTGTGCTTGTTATTATTATAAGTGCAGTCAATACAATAAAACACAACTTAATGTAAAATACCGTTAACAATTTTTATGAAACTGAATGCATTTCTAATATCAATTATAAGTGACAGTATGAATGAAACGAAACAATATACTAAGAGCTTGTCGTGAAAGCACTCGAGAATGTCAGTGAGAGAGAGCGATTTTTAATCTTCATCGATTATATTATCAAATCGTTTTATGACTGTCAACGAATAAGAAGACTTGAAAATAATGAACAAATAAACATAAGGTACAACTGCATTAGTTGTGATAATAGATAACACAGATGTAACACTTCAAATGGGATACAACAGGAGAGCACAGACTAGACAGAAGAATGAGACATGCATAACGTGCTGTCTTTGGATTTTTCAAAGCACATAAGTGATTCCAAAACATAATCTATCAATGGGATGCTATGGAAGAAGCAATGGTCGATATATTAATAACATAAGATAGACCGCTGACCTATTTATTACTGGCAGATTGGAGAAAGGTGCAACACTGGTTAGTGCTAGGTATGTGAGAGAGAGAAAGAGAGAAAGCGGGATAGAGAGTGAAGTAGAGAGATAGAGAGAGATACAGAGAGATAGAGAGAGAGGAGGAAATAGTTAGAGAGAGGGAGATTGAGAAAGAGAGAGAGGGAGATTGGTGGCTATTTAGAAAAAATATCACAAAGAAGAATATGGTGATAATAAAGCGTATATTATGCAGAACCGACATCACTGCATTAACAACGCCACGTGGGTGTTAATGGTCACTCAGCAAATGGCGAAAGGTATGTGTATGACTGCTCTTGTAGCTCAATGATTATGCTCACTCCTTTCCCGTCACTTCAGCCGACCCTACCTGCTTGGCCGACGTTTGATTTTAAACTACTGCAATTTGTAGATTGCTGATTTATTGATTGAAGCGTCATCATGTAACAGACAATTATTTATTGATTTCAGCTTATCTTCCCTATCCATATATGGTGTCTCCCATTTTTCATAGTTAATGTCTCGCATGTCCATATCTTTTATCTCTATCAATGTATTGTGTCTCACATTTATATATATAATGTATGTCCCAACAGAATACTCTTTTCCAAATGTAA
Organism: Ariolimax columbianus; assembly: GCA_036924085.1. Lineage (NCBI taxonomy): Eukaryota > Metazoa > Mollusca > Gastropoda > Stylommatophora > Arionidae > Ariolimax > Ariolimax columbianus. The sequence goes on from JAVGWX010000011.1 coordinate 58,159,023, forward strand.
TGTCTCTCCTATCCACATATGGCTTTCCTATTCATATGTAATGTCTCCCCTATCCATATCCAATGTCACTAATATCCATATCTAATGTCTCCCTTATCCAAACCAAATATCCCCTTATTCATACATAATGTCTTCCCGATCCATACCTTTTATCCCCCTATCCCTAACTAATGTCCCTTATATCCATATGTAATGTCTCCCTTATCCATGCCTTATATCCTTCTATCCATATCTAATGTCCCCCTATCCATACCTAATGTCTCCCATATCCATATTTAATGTCTCCCCTATCCACATGTGCTTCCCATATCCATTTATAATCTCTCCCCCATCCATATCTAATGGCTCACCTATCCACATACGCCTGCCCTATCCATATCTAATATCTCCCCTATCTACAAATACCTCCTCCCGTATCCATACCTAATGTCTCCCCTATCCATATCTAATGTTTCCCCTATCAATATCTAATGTCTCTCCTATCCATACCTAATGTCTCCCCTATCCATACCTAATGTATCCCCTATCAATATCTAATGTATCCCCTATCCATATCCAACGTCACACCTATCCATACCTACTGTCTTCTCTATCCACATCTGCTGTCTCCAGTATCTATATACAATGTTTCCACCATGGATATTTTCCAGCCAGGATGTTAACGTTTAATTGTGATGCCACATAATAGAAAGTGTAATGAAGCAATGTAGGAAGCACATCCACTGTTCTTCCCAACATCAGCATTCGTCCGGCCTTTCTCCGTGATTGAGACACCGCGCCAGTTTGGAAAAACTTTGTTCACGTCATACTAAGTGGTACAGCACTAAGTGAGAGTGGCCGGATAGCAACATGATGAATAACGGCTACTCCAACTCAAACAAATATTCCCGGTAATCGTCGTAGCTCTATGTGAGACATGGAGAAGTGTGGCATCAGAAACACGCAAGACAAATCAACAAAGAAACTTTATACTCCGACACCATATGCAGTACACAAGAGTGAAATCCAGATTAGGGAAGATGCTGAGCAGCGCATGAGCTGCAGTGGTCAGCGACCCATACCTGACTGCTAGCGTCAGGGCCAGCGAACCAAAGCTGTCAAGACCCTTCTACACCTCCACTCGGTGATCCCGGATAACGGGTTGCAGCAGGGCAGACTGGCTAAGGAGAAGGGATCGAAGAGAGAATGTTAACCCGATACTCAAAAAATGCTTGCTGAAGTCGAATGTGTTGGACCGAAAGGTGCAAATATCGCAGTCCAGCTGTAAACTACGACACAAAGCATTCCGGTCTCTGGACTACATTCTGCTACTTAAGCCCTTTCAAGGTTTGGTAGTGGGAGATTGAGAACAAACGAAGCCAAGCCAAGCCAAGCCAAATCCAGATGACAATTATTAGTCAGCGTAGCCTCTCCAGAAAAACCCCAGAAAATGCCGCATCGAAAAATGGAATGAAATGAGGCAATGCCCATGGATATAGCTGAGTGTGAAATCTGCGCTTGGACATCGCGTTCCTTAGGCCTCATGGATGTCACTAAATAGACTCTGAGCTGATTTTTCACGTTGTAAGAATTACTTAAAGAGATAGGGATACTTCTTCTTTCTTCTTCTTCGTACGCTGTCAGACGTCAACTTGAATTTGTTCGAAGAAAGCAGCTGTCATCCTGAGACTGTCGACACTGGCATAGAGCTTGTCTAGTGTTGCCACTGGTGATGGCCACATGTGCTTTCTCTGGTCCTCGTATGTCGGGCAATTTTACAATAGATGTGCAGCGGTCATTTTCCCTGTACTACAGGTGCATTCATCAGTAGCACCTATCTTCAGTTTATTTAATAGATGGTACCTCAGTCTGTTTTGGCCTGTGCGTAGTCTGAAGACCACGACGTGCTCTCTTCTGTTCAACTGGTAATACGCATCATTTTTTTGTGTAGCCATTATGCTCTGTTTCCCAGTTGGCCATGTATCTGGCTCTAATAAACCTTTTGGACTCTTCGTAGGTCACACTAGAGTCTGGTTGTATTAACCTTGCACCTTCTTTTGCCAGTCTGTCTGCCTCCTAGTTGCCTTAAATTTTACAGTGGGATGGAACCCACAGTTCCACTACTCTTTTGAGTGTGGACTGCTGGCATAGTTGACAGGCTACTGTTCTTAAGTCATATTTGTATTTTTCTGGCTTGTTAGTGATGTAACCATAGACAGGGCATCTGTAAACTGGGAGGGGGATACATGAATGATGATACAAGCAACTGTGGAGCTACCTTACACCCAGTTCACAGGATGATCCGTCTAAACCTTCTGGAAGGATGCAATATGGATGACATGTTGAATTGGAATAACGAGGCATTCCATGCGGCAACACATTGGAAATAAAATGTCTAACGTGGTGTCCAGGACACAGAAAGTAGGTCAGTAAGTTTCTTCAGACCTGCCAAATATTTGTTAGTTAAATTAGAGGCACGTGGTCGTAAAGTTTATCTCAGCACAAGAATATGTATGTAACAGTCGAGAACAGTGAGATGATTACTGTCTTTGTTCGAGTCATTTGCGCGGATTCCGAAGATGAACATTAAAAACAAATACGATACTCATTGACAGTGTAGAATCGACACCAAGTCTAGCGAGAAGCGTAACGTAGCGATGTAATCAGTCTGATTTCATGTCAATGTTCTTCCGTAAGTGTCTGCCTGATCTGACTGCTTGATGTGGCAATTACTGTATCTCTTCACGACCAGTGGCAATGTTTTTATTGATTCCTCGAGCATATACCCCATTTGAATAACTTATTAGGTCTGTGCTATTTCTTGATGCCGTTCAAAGAATATACGTCTCCTTCTTCAGCGTTCTGTAGTATTGGTTGTGCTAGAGCTTTTTGCATGTCACCAGAAAAATCTCTACATTCTTTTCTAGGTCAAAATGGTTACCCATATATTTTGCTTCATCTCTGGATCCCCATATTTTTCGAACAAATTCAAGTTGACGTCTGACAGCGTACAAAGAAGAAGAAGAAGAAGAAGAAGAAGAAGAAGAAGAAGAAAAAGAAAAAGAAGAAGGATCAACATGTCTTTTGCTTCATCTCTGGATCCCCGTATCTTTTGCTTTATCTCTGGATCCAGGAATCTTTTGCTTCATCTCTGGATCCCCGTATCTTTTGCTTCAGTTCTCGATCCCCATATATTTTGCTTCACCTCTGGATCCCCGTATCTTCTGCTTCATCTCTGGATCCCCATATCTTCTGCTTCATCTCTGGATCCCCGTATCTTCTGCTTCATCTCTGGATCCCCGTATCTTCTGCTTCATCTCTGGATCCCCGTATCTTCTGCTTCATCTCTGGATCCCCATATCTTCTGCTTCATCTCTGGATCCCCATATCTTCTGCTTCATCTCTGGACACTCATAGCTTTTGATTCATGTCTGGACTCGACTCCCACATCTTTTCCTTCCTATCTGCACCTCACAACTTCTGATTCATGTCTGGACCCCCTTGATTTCCTATTCAGTTCTGGACCCCCATAGCATCTGCTTCATCTCTGAACTACCATAACTTTCGCTTTATCCATGGACCACCATAACTTCTGATTCATGTCTGGACCACCACAACTTCTGATTCATGTCTGGACCACCATAACTTCTGATTCATGTCTGGACCACCATAACTTCTGATTCATGTCTGGACCACCATAACTTCTGATTCATGTCTGGACCACCACAACTTCTGATTCATGTCTAGACCACCATAACTTCTGATTCATGTCTGGACCACCATAACTTCTGATTCATGTCTGGACCACCATAACTTCTGATTCATGTCTGGACCACCATAACGTCTGATTCATGTCTGGACCACCATAACTTCTGATTCATGTCTAGACCACCATAACTTCTGCTTCATCCATGGACCCCTATAACTTCTGATTCATGTCTGGACCACCATAACTTCTGATTCATGTCTGGACCATCATAACTTCTGATTCATGTCTGGACCACAATAACATCTGATTCATGTCCGGACTCCCTTGACTTCTTCTTCAGCTCTTGACCCCAAATAGCTGTGCATCTGTTCTGCACTAACTGACCAGATCTGGAGGATGTCTTTCCTTGTCTAAATGCCATTCCAAGTAATCGTTTTTCATCGTCCTGATATACCAGGCATCGTTAATGGGATGTATCTGTCTGACGAGTGGATGGCCGAGCCGCTAGAATACATGAACTGTATAAGGGGTATACGGATTCAAAGTTATATTTTCATCTTATAGAGTAAAATACAAATCTAGCGTATACACTTTCCGGTGACTGTCTGTGTAAATTATTTAATTCCGCATTCCTATACATCCTAGCTTACTTTAGCAACCGGAATATACAGTAAAGATAACATTGATATGTCTGATACACACACATATTAAGGAACTGTAGTCACTTGTTTGTCTTCTGTCTCCGTGACACTTTTTGTCGTCTCATAGCAACAGAGACCATAGCAACACAAACCGTTAGAGTGCTAACAAAGGGCAGACAATTGAAAAAAACCATCAAAAGAGAAATGTAAGAAGATATTGTTAGATGTAAACAAAAATGTAAGAAGATATTGTTAGATGTAAACAAAAATGTAAGAAGATATTGTTAGATGTAAACAACTTGTATTTGCCAGTTGCCCTTCTTTAATTATTTCTTATCTTATATTTCTTTTGATTAAAAAATTATGGCTGAAATATTTATATTCGCTTTTTTTTGTTGCTGATTTCTGGTGTTCAACCCTCGATAAAGACCAATTTTCGTGGAAGTGTTTGTACATCGGTTACTGTTATAATGTAAAATGTCACATTAATTTCGCTTGGTTTCACAGCAAACATGGATAACAATTTGCAGAACCGACTTCGCTGCTCCCGGTATCCCCTTCTGAATGTGCACCTGACTACGATAGGTACAGATTTAGAGCTCGGACGACTAGGAAAAGCGGTCATACCAGGAAAACAGCCGAGACATGTCCGGTCTGTCAAACAAAGCAGGACGTGATTTGAACCTGGAACGTTAGCTTTATAAACCAAGATCACGGTTCGGTGGGCCACATGCTTCCCTTATAGTTTTACAGCAATCGTCGCTCACAAACCAGATCAGTATTTAAAAAATAAAATTTGAAAATTGTAAACAGCTTTCTGAATTGAATTCCTTCTTTTAAAAAATCGTTTATCAAACCGCCGTGATCCCATTTTTAATATGAGCGGATCATGTAACGTATGCTATTTTTAGAGATTTGTATACAATTTTTGTACGCACAGATAATGTAACGTTTACTAATGAAGATTATTTTATATTTGTTTATGCACGGATCATGTAAAGCATACTATTTAAAAAAGAGTATTATGCCACTCTTTATACACGTATCATCTAAATCAGTGTTTTCCAACCTTTTCATGCCTGTGGACCGTTGAAAACAGGAAATATTTTTCGCGGATGTAATGTATACTTCTAAATATAAATTATGATACTATCTGTCTATGTATTGAGCATGGACAGTTTACTAATATCAGAGATTTTTAATTGATTCAACATTTTTCTCAGATTATTTTGAAATCAGATAACCATAATTTCTTTATTCATTACTATTCGTTATCATTTTACAGACCAAACAGCAACAGACTAAAAATGGAAGAGCATGAAGGTACATAAACTGCAGGTTCATGCGTGAAACTCCAGAGGAGAGGCCATTATTGAAGTGTTTTTGAAAGTACCAGTTAGATCCCAGTGTTCCAGATGAAACAAGAGAGATTGAATTGTACCCAGATGGACAGGAAAATAACTAATGTAGCTTTCCAAGTATATTATAAAATGCAATAATTGGGCTAACAACTTCATGATGTAAAACAATTGCTATTTAACTCGCCATACAGACGTCTTGGATATATACTTCGTGTGAACAGACCAGCTGTAGTGATAACAGTCCATTCCTCAGTTGAAGCAAAACGACGAGTCAATCAAAAAAGGCAATATTATCTGTGTTCCTCTGATTCCCTGACAAAGAGTTGGTGGTCGTAAAGTCGGTTACTGGTTTGGTATTTCCTGATCCCCTGACAAAGTGTTGGTGGTCGTAACGTCTGCTACTGGTTTGGTATTTCTGTCCTGCCCATCCTCCCCTCGTAACACTTAACTTAACTTATCGTCTTTATACTGGTTTAGAAGACTGCAGAGTCTGTATACGGCAAGTTTAATTTACATTACCTTGTTCCAAAAGCTATGCGCATCCAATGTATTCTTAAATGCATTAACTGTCTCTGGCTCCACTACATCCTGTGACAATGCACTCCAAGCACTCACCACTCTCTGACTAAAAATATATTTCCTAATATCTAATCTGGACCTTTGTTTAGTTAATTTGTAGCTATGTCTTCTTGTTCTAGTAGGTGGCTATATTTTAAAAAACTTGTTATAGTCTAATTTATCTGTTCCTTTGATTATCTTTTAAACCTGTATTAAGTCCCCTCGAATTATAATACTAATACAGTTACGTTGTTGTCATTAATTGCATTTGTTATTGCGTGCTGCTCCCTCTTCTCTGGTTTAAACGTTATTTGTTTACCACCAATTCTGATATTTCAATAATGATATCTTTTATGTCTTGAATCTAAATAAACTAGTCAGCCGCTCATCATGCACAGGCCTCACGTTATGGCAAGAATCCAGTCTATACCAAGCATTACCATCAACGGTTTGTTGCTATCATCACCTTGGCAACGACCAAACATTGTGTCTGTTGCTGAGGAGTTATTGATGGGGAAGCAGCAATTAATGCTAACAGGGTCTAGAGGTTCATTTGATTTTAACTATAGCAATAACATGGCTGCAGGGCATGGGAGTTGGGGTTTGTTTCCTTTTATAGAACGAAGTTGAATTTTGTGATAATGATTGGAACATAAAATATTGACATGAAGGCATGAAAGATCTGAATAGTTTATCGAGTATTTGAAGTATGTGATTTCTGTTGCGCTGTTGTTAAGAACGAGTTCGATAAAAGGAATACGATTGAATAAGGAACTGCATCAATAAAAGTGATAGATATTGTATGTATATATGAGAAGTTTTTAAAATAGTTTTTGAGATGCATAGAATTGAGAGTATATAATGTGGTGTGGTTAGAACAGGTGCTGACAATTGTGTTTAGGATCTAGGCCCAAGGTCTAAAATGTAGGAGCCAGGTTTCATGCTGGATGAGAAGATCCTTATAGACTTGAGTAACGTGCTAGAGAACTTGGGTGAGAGGTTCTTGAAAATATGAATTTTATATGTGCATATGTAATTTTTTTCTTCAAAGTAATACTTTCCCGTTTCTGTCGTTCCTTATTTGTGTTTAGCCGTAGCTGATGGGTAGCATCACGATTGTAGCCTAACCTTGAAAGTCGGTGGAAGATGAGAAATTTCGGGGGAAAATATTCTAATTTGTGACTTTTAAAACTGGAAAAGGTGTGGGGGGGGGGGGGGGAATATACACGATGGAGGAAATTTTGGGATAAATTACGACACTGATCGCTAGTCACCACAACAATTCTATATGCAGTGGCGACATGGCGCCAACGAGGACGTGTCGTGCACTGTGTAAATGTACTTGCTGTCCAACCGATCTAGGTTCGATTTCTAATTGATGAGGTACATATTGTCTTCCGCAAAACAGCCCTCAGGTGGATCCAGCCTAAAAATGTATACCACGTCTGGAAAGTGATGCTGCCAGGATGATGCTGACCACAACACCTTAGTGTCTCGTTAGTCAAGAAAATATGGTCTAACACTATATTCCCAATTTTCTACTCGGCGTATAAACGGTATATATTTTTTTATATTATGGTGTTATTCCTCTTCGAAATAGGTAATCGCATTGGCAAAGCTGCCGATATGTTTCCGCTTCACAACGCGTGCCTTGGAAAACCTCAAACTTACAGCTTATTCCAAGTCTATGGTCTGCAATGCATGTGTCTTTAGTACACTCTTATATGGTGGCGAAAAGTCGGTAACCTGTGCCAAGCTAGAGCATAGTCTCAACACCTTTCATTAAGTCGCTAGAGATCTATCCTTCGCGTGTTATGGAGAGACGGTAACAAACGCAGATGTGCTTTCTCGCACAAGCCTCCAAATGTCTACACTCTCCATAAGCATCGAAGCCTGTGGTCGCTGGGGCATGTTCTTGGAGTGGAAGGCGGTTGCATCCTCGAATAAATTCTCTAAGGACAGCTGGCGTGTGGTGAACGAACAGTTAGCAGACTACAGCTTAGATTCAATGAAACGTGTAAGCTGGATATAAAATCACTGGATATGGATCTGACATCTTGAAAAGACATAGCTGCAGACCGATTTAAATGGAGATGTAACCTGAAAAACTACTTCCAACTGGGAGAAAATCAACTCGAGAAGGACAACGCAGCAACTTAGTAGGTAGTTGCTTCTTCAAGGTCTTATCGTCTTATGGACAGTCCTTAATGAAAAGGGGCTATAACAACGTGGTCTTTTAGCAATTTAAAAAGCAGACAGCAGTAGTACACAATAATGCTATTTGTAAACCCTTACAGAGATACAAGAGGGCATGTGTTATACCATCACACAAACGGAGAGCACAGAATAACAATACTATTACAGCCAGGCATAACGTACTGTGGCAGTGTGTATATCCACTAGAAACTATTAGCAACGAGATACATATACACCAACTGGTAAAACAACCAAGGACTAAATTAAATCTGCCAATTTAAAAATACATTCAAATACAATAGTGTTCTAGTTTTACATAGTCCGGAAGGTAAATACAAACAGTTGTATTGAAAATCCATTTAATCTACAAATGAAGTCGTGGCGCTATACTCTAATATGGAGCGAAAAAAAGACTGAAAAAAAAGCAACGAAATAGTCTAACCATGTATCATAACGTTTCACTGGATACTGTAGATGTCATTCCTTTCTCTCTCTCATTCTCTATCTATATTTAAAACACAAGCACACACACACACACACACACACACACACATACATATATATATATATATATATATATATATATATATATATATATATATATATATATATATATATATACATATAAGTACAATATATCTTTGATTTGTGTTTTACAAACAGACTAGAAAAATGTATTTGACAGTCCAGTAAGAGAAACTAATTAGGTATGGATGGAATAAGACTCAAGAATACTCAGTAGCCTATACTAGGTACACACTGACACTGGAAGATCTGACAGGATATAGACGTCAAAAGAGGATTGCGACAAGGATGCGTGCTGTCCCATCGTCTGTTTAACCTTTACACTGAACCTATTTTTCGACAGAAAGAGAAGTGCCATGACCCATTATCGGTGGAATGTCAATAAATAATCTCAGATTGGCGGATGCCACAGTTCTGCTTGTTGAAAACTTATACAAATAAAAATGGAAAATTGCTCACAGAACCAATTTCATTGCACGAGGGCGCTCACAGATGTTCTCAGACCTTTTCATTGCTGAACACGCCTAGGACATAACGTGTACTCTGTGGCTCATGCAGTGATTCCGGTATTGTCGTCTAACGTCTTCGGGTGCCCATTTGCAACTTGTAGAAACAGTCATTCTTTGAAAACACCAGTGATATTCCATGTATGTCATACTGATCACGATGGGATTTGAACCTGGTACATTGAGATTTCCAAACAACGACTCAACCCCCAGTCCACAACAAGTGCCAAGAATATGGATTGAACATAAATACAGAGTAGGCTACATGAGATGTCAAGTATATGGATCCGACATTAATAAAGAGTAGGATACATGAGATGTCGAGTATATGGATCCGACATTAATATAGAGTAGGCTACATCAGATGTCAAGTATATAGATCCGACATTAATACAGAGTAGCTACAACAAGTGTATAGCATATGAATCCGACATAAATCAGAGTAGGCACAGTAAATGTCAAGTATATGGATGCGACATTAATACAGAGTAGCCACAGAAAATGTCAAGGATATGGATGCGACATTAATACAAAGTAGCCACAGCAAATGTCAAGGATATGAATCCGACATAAAACAGAGTAGCCACAGCAAATGTCAAGTATTTTGATCTGACATTAATATAGAGTAGGCTACATCAGATGTCAAGTATATTGATCCAACATTAATACAGAGTAGCTACAGCAAGTGTATAGCATATGGATCCGGCATTAATACAGAGTAGCCACAGCAAATGTCAAGTATATAGATGCGACATTAATACAGAGTAGCTACAGCAAATGTCAAGGCTATGGATGCGACATTAATACATAATAGTCACAGCAAATGTCAAGGATATGGATGCAACATTAATACAGAGTAGCCACAGAAAATGCCAAGGATATGGATGCGACATTAATACAGAGTAGCTGCAGCAAATTTCAAGGATATGGATCCGCCATAAAACAGAGTAGCCACAGCAAATGACAAGTATATGGATCCGACATTAATACAGAGTAGGCACAGCAAATGTCAAGAATATGGGTCCGACATTAAAAAACAGAGACACCGAACATATCATTATTAGCAAAGCAGACAAGAAATCCGCTCTACAACAAAATATAGCCGATGAATCTCTAAAACAGGTCAACAGTTTGTCGTAACCTGGAAATATAATTCGCGAGGATGGACTATGCGAAACTGGAATCAGGAAGAGCTTGGAGGATGGCCAAATTAGTTTTCACTTACTAAAAAAACACAAAACACTTTTGCAAAACAAATCATAATTGCAATATGTATCCCTGTGGCTGAAGTTGACCTAAAGAATTTTTAGAGTTGAGGAGTCAAGGCCGTTAATCACTTTAGTAGCCAAATCCTTTACAGGCTGTGTATACTTCGTACAGAAAAAACTTTTCTTACTAACGTTTTGAACGAATGACCTCGGAAACATCTGCTTGTTTTTCTTCTTCTTCTTCTTCTTCTTCTTCTTCTTCTTCTTCTTCTTCTTCTTCTTCTTCTTCTTCTTCATCTTCTTTTTCCCCTTCCTCTTCACAGTCTTCTTCTCCTTCTTCTTTCTCTTCTTCTTCTTCTTCATCTTCTTTTTCCCCTTCCTCTTCTTCTTCTTCTTCTTCTTCTTCTTCTTCTTCTTCTTCTTCTTCTTCTTCTCCTTCTTCTTCTTCCTCTTCTTCTTCATCTTCTTCCTTTTCTTCCCCTTCCTCTTCAAAGTCTTCTTCTCCTTCCTCTTCTCCTTCTCCTTCTTCTTCTTCTTCTTCTTCTTCTTCTTCTTCTTCTTCTTCTCCTACTTCGTAACGTTTATTTTTTCGTGCCCACGTGGATCAGTTATCTAGAGATCCTACTTCTACGTCGTTCGTCTTAAAAAAGAACGTTGTAACATTGTGTCGTAGTTTACAGCGTGGCTGTATGGTTGCAGTCTGTATCCAGGGCCACCACTTGGTTGGTTATGTGTCACACACCCTGATTTACTGATACGTAATCGGCCCAGTTTTCTGGATTTAGGTTGCTGGGGTGAAGAGTTAGTTCTTCGAGGGCGTCTTTGTGGGTAGCTTCGCCTCTGGGGGTATGTGCTTAGTATGAAGTTGGCTAAGCATGCAATGTGTCTTATGTGATATGTTCGGTTGTCTGTGCTGCTAGCACGCAAAAACACATATATTGAAATTGAATCAACTCACAAATTATAAATGTGTACAAAGCACAGCCGTGTGGAGGACCCTGTCCACCTTCATCAGCTCGGGGTGTGAGCAAAGCCGCAGCAACTCGCCACTTAACAACCTAATCAGGGCGCACAAAAGGATGAACTTGTGGTATTAGCAACAACAACAACTTCTCTTATATAAATTCTCGTTTGTTCTTTAGGAGCCGTGTCTGTTCAGTGTACATTACAGAAGACCATAGCCACATAGCAAGGACTGCCGATGGAGGTGCAGTGTTAGACTACTCTGTACGAGGTCTAACTTTTGATTTGGAAAAAGTGAAGCTTGTAAGTGTGATCAGCTCTATTTCTCGATGCCTTGCTTTCATTCCTTGTAAGTGAGACAGCCATTGCCAGTAATGATTGACTAAAACGTGGCTGCAATCGCGGCGTAAAGCCAGTTCATGTAACTCGTAAGATCTGTCTGACCTGTTTGTAAGAGGGTTGCACAGTGCATTGGTTGTAGGGGCAAACGGTTTTAAACCTAGTTTAATCTATTAAGATATACACCTACATACACGAGAAGACACACACACACATACACACCCTCTCTACCATATCTGTCAATGAAAAAAACAACTTCGATTTGATATTTTAAACAGAAAAAGACAGCTAATATAGAAGTAAAGAGAAAACAACCAAAAATATAGAAAATATAACGACATCACTAAAAGACAGCTAATATTGACGCAAATAAAGAACAACGAAAACAAATATAGGAAATATAACTATAAGAAAAAAAGACAGAAAGGGATACATAGAAAGCACCGATGTCAAATTACCTGCATTTATGTTTCTATTCGACAGACGGTTCAATTCTCTGTATGCTATGGAACAAATCAATACACGAGAAGTACTCTGAAGACGTAGAAATATATACTAGACAGATACTTCTTCTTCTTCTTCTTCTGCGTACACAGTCAGACAGTAACCATTATTTTTTCGAAAAAAGCGGCGGTCATCCTGAGACTCTCGCCACTACCATAGAGCTTGTCTTGCAGTTCCACTGGCAATGGCCACATCTGCTCTCTCTGATCCCCGTATGTCGGGCAGTTCTGCAGCAGATGTTCAGTGGTCATTTTACCAGTACCGCACGGGCATTCGTCGGTACACCCTATCTTCAATTTGTTGAATAGGTGGTACCTCAGTCTATTGTGGCCAGTGCGAAGTCTGAAGACAACGACCTGCTCTCTTCGGTTCAACTGGTAATAGGCATCGTTTTTGGTGTAACCAGTATGTTCGGTTTCCCATTTGGTAATGTACCTGGCTTTGATAAGCCGTTTTGACTCTTCGTACGTCATACTGGTATCTGTTTGTGGTAGCCTTGCACCTTCTTTTGCCAGTCTGTCTGCCTCCTCGTTGCCTTGGATGTTGCAGTGTGACGGAACCCACTGTACCACTACCCTTTTTGGTGCGGACAGCTGGCACAGTTTGCAGAGTGCTGCTCTTAAGTCATTAAGCTCAGTGTTTTTCTGGCTTTTTAGCGCTGTGACTACGGCGAGAGCATCTGTCAGCAAGACTATGTGGCTCTCATTTTCACCTAGACAGATACGATATGATATACTTAATAGTATAGTATCAATTGATATGTATCCATTCAATTATAGTAAAAGACTAAAAACATTTGATTGACTAAATTTTAACAAACATAATTTATTATTTTTATCCATAAATGACGTTTATCTGTTCCTGTTTTATTGTTATTTCAGATTGTGAAATGAAGTAGTTGCTGGGCAAATGAGCATGATCAGCAACGAGAAGAACAAACCTAACCATGAATTACATATGTTTTGTGTTTAAGAGCAAAATAACCGTTTTTCCGCGTTTTTTAATTGTTATATTAAAATGACGTGATTTTCAGAAAAAAATAATATATGAATTGACAATTTTATTAAATTTTTTTTAACAAATTAATAACATTGGTTAAATAGTAACTTTTAAAACAAAAACGCAATTTGGTTTTTGTAATCACGACACTGACATTTTCTCGCTTTTTTATGTTCATTTTTTTTGGGGGGGGGGGGGGGGGGGGGTTCATGTTTTTTTGTGTTTTACAATTTTTAAAACCACTACACAATATAGAAGGCAGAGCAAAGAAAATGAGAATGATCAAAATTGACAGTAGCAAAACGCGGTTTCTTTCCACCGCCAACGAAAAACCACAAACTGCATCTAGCATGCTCAGAATATCAACAACGGCAAGCAGCTTCCAATCAAGTATTGTACAGACAAAACTAAATCAATTAGACTTGTAGCTATTAATAGCTATTAACTGCAGTATAAACTATATATTCTGCGAGCCCAGCTACTGAAGTCTTGCGTTTTTTTTTCTTTCTCATATTAAACGGTGTATGAGTTACACAGTATACAATGAAGCAGATAAAAAAATTAATAGAGGAAGAAAAACTATGTGCATGGTTAAAGAGGGGGAAGGTAGTTTTAATACGAGTAGAAAAAATGATAGAGCCAAAAAAACCATTGAACAATTAGAGGATAAATGGAAAAGAACCTAACGGACAATAATCGCAGAGATGATGAAGACCAACACAGTAAAGAACAAACTGTGAGTAAACGTATAATCGTTAAACTTTGCAGATCAAATGTAGATGGTCATCAGATAGAAGAATGAATTATTATAAGGCGTTGAACGGACAGAGTTCGCAAAGAAAAAGGAGATTACGAACACGTGAAAGAACGAAAAAGAAGAAGAAGAAAAACAACAACAATAGCAACGACAAGAAGCACAAGGAACCAATGAAGTACTGAGAGGTTTCACTACCAACTCGAAGAAGACAATTCTCTAACCGTGTTTGCAATCAATAATATTTTCCTGAAAAAAGAAACTTGCAATTATTGTGGTCCATTTTTTCTAGACAAATGACGTACATACTGCTTTAAAAATGTATAAATTGTTTTCATGACAGCATAATTTCTCGTGCAGATCTGCAAGACACTCATGACTTACTCAGAGTTATTAACATAAATTACAGGACAATCTAGAAAGTATCCAACACATATGGGACAATGCAAAACAACATTTTCTTTAGCTTCTAATAGTTGTCCATCACAAGTGATGAAGACCACTCTCTTTGTTCAGCCGTGTGGACAGTCGTATCTCTTGCTGTGTCCGCTGAAATGGGTGACTTGCGCGGTTATTTGGATTAAAGTGAGGAAGAAACTGCGCCTTTTGTCAACCTCACTCACAGAGCCTAAGCTACCTTAGTGGCAAGACATTCATCGAGACGACTGGAGATAGCATACGATGCAGATTTTGCCTCAGGGTTACCACCGAAGCCTTTCCATAAACATGTAACCCGCAGGGTAGAAAGGTGGGATGGCATCTAGCGCAGTTTGTCGTGCCTTTTCGATAACCACAAGAGGTCGTATGAACAACACTCAGCGTGTGAGTGGGTCTGGTATCTCTCCCCAGCTGTATTCAACTCATCATAGAAGCATCTAAAATTCCCCACACGCCAAATTCGCGAAGGTGAACCGGCAGAACTAACCCGTGAAATACGTCACAGGTATACGCGTAGTGCCATTCAGCCGGCGTCCAGACCAGAATAACCGGAAGGAAGAAATCACAAAAAAAGAACGAAATAACAAGTCCAGACGGAAAACAACACCACGTTTCAGTGAACACAGGTGTAAGTCGTGGACTAGTGTGAATTCCAGGCAAATCCGTGATCTAGCGGCATCCATAATGATACAAAACAGTAGAGAAATGTAGACTCGCAGCCAGTTATGGCGCCATCTTTGCCAGATTTTAGGTTCTATGGGTGCAGAAATAACATCTTCTTGAACAGTATCCAATCTTTGGACACATTTACCGCAGTCTTTGCATTAGATCTGTTCTATTCTGTTGCTTAAAATCACTGCACTCCAGGTATACCCATAGATTCTCAGTCTCTCATTAAATCACCAAGGCTGTAGATGCTAATGATTTCTGCAGCTCATTGGTTGTACGCACGTCTTCAATTGCACCCCAATCCGCTCGAACCACGTTTGATATCTTCTTCTTCTTCTTCCTACGCAGTCAGACAGTAACCACCTCGTTTGATATAAAATATATAGATTGCTGAATCATTTATAGCGGTTTCGTTATCCAACAGGTGGTCATTGAAAGACTTCAAAACATCACTCCTTTATATAACTAGTGTACCCGAAATTGATTCATGTGAAGCCAGGATGTTAGTTCTTCGTCCTGATCCCCAGGATCCACACCAGCCATTGCAGGTGTGATGCATCTACAGCTGACTTTCACTCATGCCACAGTCAGCCCGCTTGAATGCTTAGGTTCAAGATATCACAGATACCCACCCACCTCATAGCGACCGTCATAGCTTCCATCTCCATTCTCGTATTGGAAGTTGGTGTTCTGTGTGAACCGCTCTACTCAACGGCAATCAGCCATCTTACTTTACCTGAGAAACCACATCTAGATAGATACCTAGCTTCGTAATACCAAGATGTCGGTATTATATCACTATATATATATATATATATTCATGTATTATATAACTATATATGTATATATCACTATATCACTATATCACTATATATATATATATGTATATATCACTATATCACTATATATATGTGTATATATCACATTATCACTATATATATATATGTGTATATATCACATTATCACTATATATATATATGTGTATATATCACATTATCACTATATATATATATATGTATATATCACTATATCACTATATATATAAATATCACTATCCTGCATGTTGTAATTTATCAGCTTCTTAACCTCGAGCTTTGCTCTACCGTTGCATTCTCTGTCTAGGGTTATTATGACTCTGTGGTAATATGTCATTCTATCGCCAGTGTCAACCCATTCTTCTTCTTGTCTATCATCTCAACTGTGGTCACCTCTCTCTGTCTGTGTCATTCATGATGCACATCTCTTGATTCGGGATTCCTTGATTTATGAGGTGTTGTTGTGTAGTGGATGCCGTCTGTTTGTGGCCACCCGTATATGCACGTTGGCCTGTGTCAGTTGTATATGAATGATATAGAGAAAAGTTTCAGTATATACTGTATTTTTAAGATCGAGGTATCTCTAGTGCATCCCAGAACCAATCGCATCCTTTCATTTAGGACACGTTTTAAATGTTCACATTGTAATCTTGCTAGTGTGATGGTGCCCAGTTTGTAATCTACAACTGACAGTACCAGCTGAAGGTAGAGGATGAAAAGCAGTCGTTGTTCCAAGTTTGCATCTGCCATGTCGTAGGTGCTCCTTGGCGTCTCTGTGTGGTCTGGTCGATGTGGTATCTATATGAGAGACTTCGATCAAACACCATGTCACACATTTCAATGGTGCATCAATCAAGGTAACATTAGGAGGCCAGCCTTTGCTATGAAGCTGCACAATGTACACAGCATCACTCCGGTCTTGTTAGGATTGATCTGCAAGCTAGAAATCAGCACACCATTGTAAGCTTGTCTGCAAGATAACTTAAATGTCTGTGACCACCATATAACTTTCTGAGTCAGCCGTGTACGTCAAGATTGCAAATGTTAATGTTCGGTCTGACCCTGTGGGCTGAATGTTGTTCACCATTATTGCGTAGTGCATTAGATTCAAACTAAGATAGCAAACATGGATACAGGCAGTTACACATATCTGACTCGAGCGAAGCAACAAACAAGCGTATAAACATCAATTTAGATTATGTCAGAATTGTTGTGAGAAATTTATATTTATTGTCAAAGAAGATGAATTGGTTAGTGTTTTGTGCTTTCCAACTCAGTCTGTTTAAGTCTATTAAAGAACAGTGAAGAATTCTTTCAAGATTACATTGTTGACGCCGATTGTGAAAACTAAAGGAGCATGAATCAGAAATGTTTATGATTTTAACGATCTCCAGGGCTCTTAATAAGAACGTGCGCTTGGATAAACTGGTCATATTCATTTCATGTTTTCAGGGAAATACCTGATGAATGGAACTAACAGGACGCAGCGGCAATAGACATAAAGTTTGATCGATCAGACGTATTTATTACTTAAATTTGCAATCTAACCTTGCTTGAGCTTAAAAATGTAATGTAAACAACTAAGCGATCTGGAAATAGATATGAAATAATTGCTCACATTTTTAACATGGCGATTTGGAGCAATTATGTGAAATTTAAAACCGAATAAGTTTAGGATTGTAATTACATACACATTCGTGATTTAATTTCAAAATCGGAGTTTACCTCATGCAAAAACTCTACTGATTTTAGATTGTTATAAATATGCAAACAATATTATATTGATAGGTACATTACAGATGAGATGCAAGATCAAAATATTGCTCCAAGACTATATACTAGCTATTGTGACTAAATACATGATTTATGGGCATATATGAGCTATGCGGTACACTTCTTCTTCTTCTTCTTCTTCTGCGTACACAGTCAGACAGTAACCATTATTTGTTCGAAAAAAGCGGCGGTCATCCTCAGACTCTCGCCACTACCATAGAGCTTGTCTTGCAGTTCCACTGGCAATGGCCACATCTGCTCTCTCTGATCCTCGTATGTCGGGCAGTTCTGCAGCAGATGTTCAGTGGTCATTTTACCAGTACCGCACAGGCATTCGTCGGTACACCCTATCTTCAATTTGTTGAATAGGTGGTACCTCAGTCTGTTGTGGCCAGTGCGAAGTCTGAAGACAACGACCTGCTCTCTTCGGTTCAACTGGTAATAGGCATCGTTTTTGGTGTAACCAGTATGTTCGGTTTCCCATTTGGTCATGTATCTGGCTTTGATAAGCCGTTTTGACTCTTCGTACGTCATACTGGTATCTGTTTGTGGTAGCCTTGCACCTTCTTTTGCCAGTCTGTCTGCCTCCTCGTTGCCTTGGATGTTGCAGTGTGACGGAACCCACTGTACCACTACCCTTTTTGGTGCGGACTGCTGGCACAGTTTGCAGAGTGCTGCTCTTAAGTCATTAAGCTCAGTGTTTTTCTGGCTTTTTAGCGCTGTGACTAAGGCGAGAGCATCTGTCAGCAGGACTATATGGCTCTCATTTTCACTCTGTGTTACCATTTCTTCCACTGCCGCCCTCAGTGCCTCTGCCTCCGCTCTGAAATTGCTTGTGTACTTACCAGTAGCGAATGACAGTGTTATTTTTCTGCCATTTGGTAGGTTCAGGAATGCTCCTGCCACTCCGTTCTGTGTAGTGTTTGTTACAGAACCGTCGGTGTATGCATGGGTCCAGTCCATGCTTGGGTAGCTTTTCGTTATGAAGCTTAGGGTAGTGTCTCTCCTTTCTTTTTCAGTCTGGCAGTTTTTGTTTGCAATACCTGGTATATTTTCTACCACCTCTGGAAATATATCCTGCCTCCAGGTAGGTTTTCGTTTAGTAGTGATGGGTTTTGGTGTTGTTAGTGCGTTTATGGGATCTTCGTGCATCTTTGCTTTGGCTATTTCTCTGCTTTAGTTTCCCATTTCCCAAATTGTTTAGTCTCTGGTACATTGGATGGTCCGTCAGTCTTCGGAGTTTCTCTGACTGCAGCTGGGCTCTGCAGTCTCTTCTATCGGTCATGGATTGCAGTTTTGTAATCTTTTCAAGTTCTACAATTGGCGTTGACTTCATGCCACCTGTTATAATTCTCATGGCTTGGTTTTGAAGTTTGTTAACTTTATCGAAGTTCGCCTTCGCTGCTGTTGTCCATGCCGCAATGCCATACTCGAGAACTGGTCTCACTCTTCCAGTGTACAGTTTCTTTAGTATGCCTTCGTCTGCTCCCCAGCTTGTGCCAGCAAGTTTCCTCATGATCGCCATTCTTTCTCTGGCTTTCATTCGGTTTCTCTCAATCTGACTTTTCCATGTCATGCGCCGATCAAATGTGACTCCCAGATAGGTTGGGTTGTCGTTTGGCTGCAGGATTTTGCCATATAGACCTAATTTGGTACTTTGGGGTTTTAATAAAAGCGAGAATATTGTGCACGTGGTTTTCTCCTCATTTATTTTGACCAGCCATGAGTTCGCCCACTCTTCCAGCGATGTTAGGGCCGTCTGCATCCGATTTCTTGCTATGGTGAGATTCTTTTCAGAGGTCCACATAGCCAGATCGTCTGCAAACATTGAGCTATGGACTCTTCTTGGTATATTCTCTGTAATATCGTTTATATATACCAGGAAGAGTGTGGGTGACAATACTCCCCCTTGGGGTACTCCCTGCTCGAGTGTCACCTTTTTGCTCATCTGCCCTTGTACTTGGACTCTGGCCGTTCTTTCTTTGAGGTAGTGGTTGATCCACTTGTACATCTTCCCACAGACATCACTTCTTCTTAGCTGGACTCTAAGTCCATCCTTCCAGACTTTGTCAAATGCCTTTTCCAGATCCACCCAAACAGCTACTGTGTGTTTCTGTGCCTGGTAGGCATCTTCTATCTCCTGGATATGAGGATGACCTGGTCCTCAGTGGATCTGTGCTGTCTAAAGCCGGCTTGCTGTGGAATTAGTATTCGTTTTTCTTCCAGATGCCACATCAGTCTGGTGTTTATCATCCGTTCCATCAGCTTGCCGACACAGCTCAGTATGCTTATGGGCCTGTATCCATTTGGATCTGTTTTGTCCTTTCCTGTTTTTGGTACTGGTACCAGTATTGCATCTTTCCATGCCTGTGGTACAATTCCCCTTTTCCAGCTTTGGTTTAGGACCGATAGCAGTTTCTTCTTCGCTGTTTGGCCCAGCCCCATCAGCATTTCGTTTGTTATCCCGTCTTTTCCGGGAGATTTCCTTTTCTTTAGTGTTCTCATAGCCTCTTCCATTTCGCGCATTGTTAGTTTGGCCATCATGTGCTCTTCAGGAGCCGTATTTATGTTTTCGTGTCCCTTTAGCTCTTCGCTAATGTCTGTATGCTTATCTGCGGGGACCTCGATGTGGTTTGCTCTGGCATAGTGATCGACAAAGGCGTTTGCGGCTTTCTTACCTGTGATCAAGTTCTCGCCCTGCTTGATAGTAATTTGTTTATTTGACGGGGTTTCGTCATTCATGGCTCTGACTAGCTTCCATAGCTTGTTCCCTTCTTTGTCCAGGTTTAGACTTTCCGTTTTATTTTTCCAGTTTTCTCTTGCTGTTTGCTTGAGAGTGTGTTTGTACTTCGCCGCGGCGGCTTTGAGGGCGATGTTTGCCTCCATGGATTTTTCTCGTTCTGCCATGTTCCTAGCATTTGTTACTGCATCTTCCACTTTCTGTAACTCATCATTCCAGTAGGGCTTATAATTTTTCCTAGCTCCTCTTGGGATGGTTTCAGTGGCGGCTTGCATTATTGCCTTGCTTAGGCTCTCTACCATGGGCTTCATTTTGGTGTTTCGTGTGTTGATGGTTTCACACAGCCCATCTGTCAGGATTGCAAATCTGTCCCAGTCGACTCATTTGTAATTCCAACGTGGGAGCGGTTTTGTTTCCTGTGGGCCTACTTCCATGTCAATGGTTAGCCTGATCGGCCTGTGGTCGCTACCTGCCAGTTGGTTTAGCACCTGGCGGTCTATTTTATAGTGTATGTCCTGTGTGGAGAAGGCCAAATCTGGAGTCGAGGTGGTATGCCATGTTCTTGAATAGAAGCTAGGGCTATCCTCCGGCCTATTGATTAGGGAGAGATTTGCATCTATCTCCCAATCTTCCACTTCGTCACCTCCGCTGTCTGTGTCAGAGTATCCCCATCTCTCCGAGTGGCTGTTGAAATCTCCAACTACTATGCAGTTGGAGTCTCTGACCTCCATACTCGAGAGCGATAGGTCTCTGTTTGGTGGTCCGTACAGATTGAAAATGCGGAGCTTCGTCTCTTGAGCCATTATGTCAACTCCTACAATTTCTGCTTGTCCGGTGTGATTGACAGGTACCGCGCTACTCGGTATGCTGTTTCTGGTCAGTATCAGGACCCCTCCTTTGTGGCCTTCTCTATCTAGACGGAAGGTCTGGTATCCTCTGATTGAGAATTTATGGTTATTGTTGAGGTGCGTTTCCTATGCGGTACACTTAATAACCGACAATCATTCGTGAGAAAAAAGGTATATTGCAAATGATTTCCCTAAGGGTTTATCGATTCAACGCCAGAAAATGTTTATGTTGTTTCTCAACAAGATGTTTTCAATTATTTCAGTCCTCACCCCAATGCACTGCAACATTTGCAACATAACATGCATACATCTTCTACTTCTTATTGGGTCAACTGATCTTGTTTCTAGCCTGGTGAGGTTCACGGAGACTGCGTGATTCTAGTCTTCACCAGTCCATCACAGTTCTTTTAGCATGGTCGCTCCACCGTGTCAGACTGACTCTCTTTAGCCTGAATAAGTAGGACAACTATGCAGAATAGGTTGTGGAGTTTGCTTGGGTGCTCCACAATAGCACGTGGCCCATTTTGTAGAGTTGGGGCCTTGAGACTACAATGTTCGCCGTGAGTCTAAATATGTGTGTCTGCCCATCTCATGTAGGTTAATCTGTGCTGCATTTTCCATCTTGTATTTTATGCGCTAGTCTTTACATTCCCTACCTGGCAATGAGCAATGTTAATAATGACAAAGATGCATTCATTATTAAACATGCTCTTATTTCTTTCATATTGAACAGTTTTGAACATCTAGTAAACGAACTGCGCGAACCGGCTAGTCTAATTCTTCTTCTTTATCGATCAACTGATGCTATGCTTCTAGTCCTGTGAGGTTCGCGAGGAAGAATGTGCGTTTCAGGTCTTCGCTCGTCCCAAACAGCTTTTCAAACATGGTAGCTCTCCCAGGCCAGACTGTCTCTCTTTGGTCTGCATAGGTAGGGCAGTCCTGCAGAATATGTTCTTATGTTTGCTTGGGTGCTCTATATTTGCACATGGCAGTGTCTCTGAGACCCATTCTGTATAGGTCGGCCTTGAGTCTACAATGTCCCGTTCTGTGTCTGACGATTTTTGTTGCCAATTGTTTGCCACGTTTGTATATCCTGTCATTTTGTGGCTTGTATTCTTTCTGCTGGTCTCTCCATTCTGTGTCCTCATCAATCGTTTGATGAGTGACTTTGCTTCTTTATAGCTTTGTGGATAGGGAATGTGCGTCCCGCCACTTCCGGCTTTTGCAAACTCATCTGCTTTCTCATTTCCAGGGATCCCACAGTGCGCGGGAATCAATTGTAGGACTAAATCTGATTTTTTGAGACAGCAATCCTATGTTGTATTTTATTTCATGTAAGAGTCAATCTTGTTTGGGGCTTAAGATAACTTGGACTACACTTCTGGAGTCTGTTAGAATGACGGTTTTCCTTGTAGTTATATTTTGGCTGATAAGAATCTTAAGTTACTGCATGAACAGTTCTTGCTTCAGCACTTAAATTGGTACAGGTCTCTCCTGCTGGTATGGAGTGATTTTCTATGTTGCCCTTTGTGTGTGGGATGTAGATTCCACTGCCTTACCGAGGCAGATCTATCTGTGTACACATGTGTCCAAGAGTTTCTATGGTACGGTCTATTGAGCTCCTGCAAAACGTGGAATTTGTGTTCTGTTGCTGACTGCTCATTTTTCTTCATTAACCCTGAAACATGTAAGATTATTTTGGACCGGTCCTGGTTCCGTGTCCAAGGTTCTGGAATGAGTGCGTCGCACTTTTCTTTAGTAGTCTGTTTTTTGTTTTCTTGGAACTTCTGGTGTAGATAAAGAAAGGGTAGCTTCTTTAGTTCTTTTAAACTCTGAGTAAGGAATTTATATTTTCTCCTAAATTCAAGGGGCTTAGTATTTGCTGTTTTTCCCAGCTCTGTGGTAAGAGTGCTTTTCAATGCCAAGGGTATGTTTTCCAAGGGTATTTCTAAGACCCATATTTTGGACTCGGTCTAGTTTTCCTGTGTTTATTTTGATCGTTGTTGCCCTAGTGCTAAAGACATATTCATGATTGGTCTGGTTGTTGTTGCCATAGTGCTAAAAACATATTCCATGATTGGTCTGATTGTTTCTGCCCTAGTGCTAAAAACATATTCTATGATTGGTCTGATTGTTTTTGCCCTAGTGCTAAAAACATATTCCATGATTAGTTATTGCACCAGTGTAGACCTGCTTGAGGACTTTTTTGTTCTCACCTTACGGAAAAATAAACAAACTATGGACGGAATTAGTATGAAGAATGGCAGATCAACTGGCCTGCCTTAATTGACGATAGAATAACGAATTTTTAAGACAGCGATAAAGGGGAAATGTGTATCTTCTTCTTCTTCTGCGTACACAGTCAGACAGTAACCATTATTTTCTCGAAAAAAGCGGCGGTCATCCTGAGACTCTCGCCACTACCATAGAGCTTGTCTTGCAGTTCCACTGGCAATGGCCACATCTGCTCTCTCTGATCCTCGTATGTCGGGCAGTTCTGCAGCAGATGTTCAGTGGTCATTTTACCAGTACCGCACGGGCATTCGTCGGTACACCCTATCTTCAATTTGTTGAAGAGGTGGTACCTCAGTCTGTTGTGGCCAGTGCGAAGTCTGAAGACAACGACCTGCTCTCTTCGGTTCAACTGGTAATAGGCATCGTTTTTGGAGTAACCAGTATGTTCGGTTTCCCATTTGGACATGTACCTGGCTTTGATAAGCCGTTTTGACTCTTCGTACGTCATACTGGTATCTATTTGTGGTATCCTTGCACCTTCTTTTGCCAGTCTGTCTGCCTCCTCGTTGCCTTGGATGTTGCAGTGTGACGGAACCCACTGTACCACTACCCTTTTTGGTGCGGACTGTTGGCACAGTTTGCAGAGTGCTGCTCTTAAGTCATTAAGCTCAGTGTTTTTCTGGCTTTTTAGCGCTGTGACTACTTCGAGAGCATCTGTCAGCAGGACTATATGGCTCTCATTTTCACTGTGTGTTACCATTTCTTCCACTGCCGCCCTCAGTGCCTCTGCCTCTGCTCTGAAATTGCTCGTGTACTTACCAGTAGCGAATGACAGTGTTATTTTTCTGCCATTTGGTAGGTTCAGGAATGCTCCTGCCCCTCCGTTCTGTGTAGTGTTTGTTACAGAACCGTCGGTGTATGCATGGGTCCAGTCCATGCTTGGGTAGCTTTTCGTTATGAAGCTTAAGGTAGTGTCTCTCCTTTCTTTTTCGGTCTGGCAGTTTTTGTTTGCAATACCTGGTATATTTTCTACCACCTCTGGAAATATATCCTGCCTCCAAGTAGGTTTTCGTACAGTAGTGATGGGTTTTGGTGTTGTTAGTGCGTTTATGGGATCTTCGTGCATCTTTGCTTTGGCTATTTCTGCAAAGTTTCTCCGCTTTAGTTTCCCAGTTCCCAAATTGTTTAGCCTCTGGTACATTGGATGGTCCGTCAGTCTTCGGAGTTTCTCTGACTGCAGCTGGGCTCTGCAGTCTCTTCTGTCGGTCATGGATTGCAGTTTTGTAATCTTTTCAAGTTCTACAATTGGCGTTGACTTCATGCCACCAGTTATGATTCTCATGGCTTGGTTTTGAAGTTTGTTAACTTTATCGAAGTTCGCCTTCGCTGCTGTTGTCCATGCCGCGATGCCATACTCGAGAACTGGTCTCACTCTTCCAGTGTACAGTTTCTTTAGTATGCCTTCGTCTGCTCCCCAGCTTGTGCCAGCAAGTTTCCTCATGATCGCCATTCTTTCTCTGGCTTTCATTCGGTTTCTCTCAATCTGACTTTTCCATGTCATGCGCCGATCAAATGTGACTCCCAGATAGGTTGGGTTGTCGTTTGGCTGCAGGATTTTGCCATTTAGGCTTAATTTGGTACTTTAGGGTTTTAATGAGAGCGAGAATATTGTGCACGTGGTTTTCTCCTCGTTTATTTTGACCAGCCATGAGTTCGCCCACTCTTCCAGCGATGTTAGGGCCGTTTGCATCCGATTTCTTGCTATGGTGAGATTCTTTTCAGAGGTCCACATAGCCAGATCGTCTGCAAACATTGAGCTATGGACTCTTCTTGGTATATTCTCTGTAATATCGTTTATATATACCAGGAAGAGTGTGGGTGACAGTACTCCCCCTTGGGGTACTCCCTGCTCGAGTGTCACCTTTTTGCTCATCTGCCCTTGTACTTGGACTCTGGCCGTTCTTTGTTTGAGGTAGTGGTTGATCCACTTGTACATCTTCCCACAAACATCACTTCTTCTTAGCTTGACTCTAAGTCCATCCTTCCAGACTTTGTCAAATGCCTTTTCCAGATCCACCCAAACAGCTACTGTGTGTTTCTGTGCCTGGTAGGCATCTTCTATCTCCTGGGCTATGAGGATGACCTGGTCCTCAGTGGATCTGTGCTGTCTAAAGCCGGCTTGCTGTGGAATTAGTATTCGTTTTTCTTCCAGATGCCACATCAGTCTGGTGTTTATCATCCGTTCCATCAGCTTGCCGACACAGCTCAGTAGGCTTATGGGCCTGTATCCATTCGGATCTGTTTTGTCCTTTCCAGTTTTTGGTACTGGTACCAGTATTGCATCTTTCCATGCCTGGGGTACAATACCCCTTTTCCAGCTTTGGTTCAGGACTGATAGTAGTTTTTCCTTCGCTGTTTGGCCCAGCCCCATCAGCATTTCGTTTGTTATCCCGTCTTTTCCGGGAGATTTCCTTCTCTTTAGTGTTCTCATAGCCTCTTCCATTTCGCGCATTGTTAGTTTGGCCATCATGTGCTCTTCAGGAGCCGTATTTATGTTTTCGTGCCCCTTTAGCTCTTCGCTAATGTCTGTATGCTTATCTGCAGGGACCTCGATGTGGTTTGCTCTGGCATAGTGATCGACAAAGGCGTTTGCGGCTTTCTTACCTGTGATCAAGTTCTCGCCTTGCTTGATAGTAATTTGTTTATTTGACGGGGTTTCGTCGTTCATGGCTCTGACTAGCTTCCATAGCTTGTTCCCTTCTTTGTCCAGGTTTAAACTTTCCGTTTTATTTTTCCAACTTTCTCTTGCTGTTTGCTTGAGAGTGTGTTTGTACTTCGCCGCGGCGGCTTTGAGGGCGATGTTTGCCTCCACGGATTTTTCTCGTTCTGCCATGTTCCTAGCATTTGTTACTGCATCTTCCACTTTCTGTAACTCATCATTCCAGTAGGGCTTATAGTTTTTCCTAGCTCCTCTTGGGATGGTTTCAGTGGCGGCTTGCATTATTGCCTTGCTTATGCTCTCTACCATGGGCTTCATTTTGGTGTTTCGTGTGTTGATGGTTTCACACAGCCCATCTGTCAGGATTGCAAATCTGTCCCAGTCGGCTCGTTTGTAATTCCAACGTGGGAGCGGTTTTGTTTCCTGTGGGCCTACTTCCATGTCAATGGTTAGTCTGATCGGCCTGTGGTCGCTACCTGCCAGTTGGTTTAGCACCTGGCGGTCTATTTTATAGTGTATGTCCTGTGTGGAGAAGGCCAAATCTGGAGTCGAGGTGGTATGCCATGTTCTTGGATAGAAGCTAGGGCTATCCTCCGGCCTATTGATTAGGGAGAGATTTGCATCTATCTCCCAATCTTCCACTTCGTCACCTCTGCTGTCTGTGTCAGAGTATCCCCATCTCTCCGAGTGGCTGTTGAAATCTCCAACCACTATGCAGTTGGAGTCTCTGACCTCCATACTCGAGAGCGATAGGTCTCTGTTTGGTGGTCCGTACAGATTGAAAATGCGGAGCTTCGTCTCTTGAGCCATTATGTCAACTCCTACAATTTCTGCTTGTCCGGTGTGATTGACAGGTACCGCGCTACTCGGTATGCTGTTTCTGGTCAGTATCAGGACCCCTCCTTTGTGGCCTTCTCTATCTAGACGGAAAGTCTGGTATCCTCTGATTGAGAATTTATGGTTTTTGTTGAGGTGCGTTTCCTGGATACATGCCACGTCAATCTTACCTTCATGCAGGTGATGTGTTAGGGAAAGTTTTTTGTTAATGACTCCCTCCGCATTCCACTGTAATATTCTGAGGGTCTTGAGGTTTTGGCCAATAGTCGTTTCCCCATAGCCATGTGCCTTGACTCCACGACACATGGGTGGGTGACCACCAGTAGTCAAGGGTGGGCCCCTTCGAGGCGTGGGGCCCGGCGCTATCGCTGCCTGGCGGGTCTCCTCAGGATGAGCGCCATACGTTTTTCGAATAGGTTGTGCTGCCATCATACTGTGATTTACGTTGCACTGTTTTGTTAGGCTTGCGGCCCCGTGCATCCGATTTCAACAGGCGTTTCTGTAGGGATGCCCTCCTTAGCCTTTGGCTGTCCCCAGCCTATCTGCAAGGCAGCAGTTGTTTACGATCAGAGTTTTCTCTCCTATGGAAGTTGTCTTTCCAGACTATCGAGTCTTCACTACTCGTGTCTATAGGGTGCAATGATGGTATGTGATATATGAGATGGACTGGTTTACCCGGAAGAGAGGCAGTCCAGTGTGTCTGTATCCCAGGATCGTCACGTCCTGCCAGAAACGTAGCATTTGCATGTGAGTGGGGTATCTCTTTTTCCCTTTATTTTCTTGGCTTCTATGCAGGGATGGTACGCCTAGCATTCCCCGCCACCTGGGGTGTTGACACAGTGGGGCAGGTGTGCAATGTCCGCTGGTCTGCATCTCTTCTGCGTCCAGCATGATAGTTATGGCTGATAACGTACAGAGGTAGATATCGTAACCGGAGTGCATTTAGCCAGAGGACAAGCCTGGTAATGTCACAGAGATGTTGATCGCCTGGTGTGCGGACAACTCTCATGGTCAGTGGTTGAGTCTTGACAGTTCACAGTGTGGTGGCTGCTCTACTGTTTTCGACACCCCGACCAGGTTCTAAGTCTTTGGTTGGTGTTTTTCGCACCCCATCGCCGTATAGGGTGAGTATCAAGCAGTTTTCCACCCGCTTTGATTTGCGGGCGGCAGGACCTCTTACTGTGGCTCTACCTGATAGGGCTGGGGCGCAAGCCCCAGGTCCCGAGCATGTAGGAGCCTCCCATTGCAGTGGTGCTGAGATTTTGGGCGGGATTGCGGCTTTCAAGGGTTCGGCCGTAATCCCCCACATGGTAGCCTCGCGCCCTTGGCTTATCAGCCTGGTACGTGAACCAAAGTGTCTGCGGCTCCTCTCGATTTGAGCTGGTTTTCCGTAGCAACGCCCTGTCATTTGTAGGGTAAAACTGACCTGTCTTCAGATCTATTTCCAGCACCCGTTCACTATTTGGTCAGACGAATTTATTGAGGGCTTTTGTTTGTCAATGACCAGGTATTTGAAATCTGCGGAGTTAAACACGATTTCCGTAGCGTTCTTTCATTTGAGCTGACTTGTCGTCCGTGAGTCTAATACCAGCGTACGTTCATTATTAGACCCAAACGGCAGCGCTCTCAATTTGTCAGTTGTTCTACAGCATTGGCGTGTTCAGTCAAATTAAGCCGCAGGTTCCACACCTGGTGGTGCCCTTTCGTCAATTCCCTTAGCGAGATAGTCAAGTTTCTTAAAGGGTAGCCCCAAAGATTTTCGAGGGTCTAATTCCAGCATATGTTCTCTATTAGACCCCACTAAGGTGTACTTTTTGATAGTCATTCTGCAGTATTGGCGTGGTAAGTTAACTTAGGTCTCAGGCTCCACTCCTGATAGTGCTCTTCCGTCAATTCCTTTATCAAACACTGGATGCAGACAAAACCGAGCCACAGGGGACATAACCCCAGATTTCTGGGGGTCTAAGTCCAGCACCAGTTCCATATTAGACTCCAGAAGAGTGGTCTCGGCATGTCAATCATTTCAGTGTTAGCCGTGTTGAGTCAAATTAAGCCGCAGGCTCCACTCCTGGTGGTGCCCTTCCGTCAATTCCTTTAAGTTTCAGCTTTGCAACCATACTTCCCCCGGAACCCAAACACTTTGGTTTCCCGGAAGCTGCCCGCAGAGTCATCGAAGCAACTCCTGCGGATCGCTAGTCGGCATCGTTTATGGTCAGAACTACGACGGTATCTGATCGTCTTCGCGCCTCTGACTTTCGTTCTTGATTAATGAAAACATGCCAAATGCCAACTTGACAAATGCTTTCGCAGTAGCTCGTCTTGCGGCGATCCAAGAATTTCACCTCTAACGCCGCAATACGAATGCC
Organism: Ariolimax columbianus; assembly: GCA_036924085.1. Taxonomy (NCBI): domain Eukaryota; kingdom Metazoa; phylum Mollusca; class Gastropoda; order Stylommatophora; family Arionidae; genus Ariolimax; species Ariolimax columbianus. The sequence goes on from JAVGWX010000011.1 coordinate 58,188,705, forward strand.
CCCGTTTGTCCCTGTTAATCATTACCTCCAGTTCCGAAAACCAACAAAATAGAACCGAGGTCCTATTCCATTATTCCATGCACCATTATTCAGGCAGCCGAGGCCTGCTTTGAACACTCTAATTTTTCAAAGTAAACGCGCCGGCCACCCAGGACGCTCAGCGAAGAGCACCCGTGGGAGAGAGCCGGCAGACGGTAGGGCAGGAGACAACGGGCAGTGAACCGGCGCGAGCCGGACCGCCCGCCTGCGCCTGAGATCCAACTACGAGCTTTTTAACTGCAACAACTTTAATATACGCTATTGGAGCTGGAATTTCCGCGGCTGCTGGCACCAGACTTGCCCTCCAATAGATCCTCGTTAAAGGGTTTAAAGTGTACTCATTCCAATTACGGGGCCTCGAAAGAGTCCCGTATTGTTATTTTTCGTCACTACCTCCCCGTGCCGGGAGTGGGTAAGTTGCGCGCCTGCTGCCTTCCTTGGATGTGGTAGCCGTTTCTCATGCTCCCTCTCCGGAATCGAACCCTGATTCCCCGTTACCCGTTACAAACATGGTAGGCATGTCACGTACCATCGACATTTGATAGGGCAGACATTTGAAAGATGCGTCGCCGGCACATGAGGCCATGCGATCAGCACAAAGTTATCCAGAGTCACCAGTGGGGACGCCGCAACCCCGCGAGGGGAAACGACGATTGGTTTTGAACTAATAAAAGCGCTCTTTCCGCGAGGGTCGGAGCTTGGTAAGCATGTATTAGCTCTAGAATTGCCACAGTTATCCAAGTAGGATCGTGTCATCTAAGGAACCTCGACTGATTTAATGAGCCATTCGCGGTTTCACCGTGAGACAGTGTGAACTTAGACATGCATGGCTTAATCTTTGAGACAAGCATATGACTACTGGCAGGATCAACCAGATATCTGTCGGAGACGTACGTACAGCACACACCGGTCGGCGGAGGAAGGGTGTGTAAAAAGCCTCGCTGGGACGACGGCCGCAGGGACCGACTGACGGGACGGACGGTTTGTTCCACCCGTCCCTCACTCCGTCGACCTAGGACCGCCTGACAGGGGCCTCCCACACGCACCAGACGACCGACCGACCGGGCTCGCTCGAGGAGGGATGGCAGCGCTCTGTGCAGAACGGATCCCAACGACCTCGGCGACGAATTTCACTGGGACTAGAGACACAATTTGGCCTGCCCTTCTTCTCCGTAGGGAGAACGCAGGGCCTCGAGGCAACGATTCCTGCTTTCCATTTGCCGGTCACAAGCTCTTTGCGAGAGTCGGACCACCAGCGAGACGTACTGTCGAGCTCTGCTATAAGCCTTAGATAAATCACCACGGACGGACCACGTTTCCTGATACGGACCAGACTAGCGCACCTCGGTGGAGGAGCCACTACCACAAACCGCACCCAATTCGCACTACGGGGAAAGGCAGGCGAGCGTTTTCCGCAAGCCCGCGCTATCGCTCCGCCTGGCGGGACTGAGATCGCTTTACGAACACTGGTTGAAATTGAGTCGCCGCGGCGAGACAACTACCCCAGATAGACAACTACCCCAGATGTGTATGACTTGTTCAATTTTGAATTTGTGAAGAAGGAACGGGGTCTAGATTTTTACTTACAGTGGAAAAAATGTTTTTTAATCTGTTTTATTAATTTGAAGAAAAAAAATTATATTACTGATAACCTTATTTAATCCATATATTCTTTTCTTTAATGAAATATCAAATAATTTCTTTTTAGCCCGCTTCAAAAATGGGAACTTTCAGGAGCAACAATGTATGTGCCGCCCTTATTTTGTCCTACGATATAGGTCAAATTAGTTGTGAACTGATATTACATAATTCACTTTTTTGGGGTTACGAGGATGCAATTCAGTTTGAAAAGTATTTAAAGTCGTCAAATCGAAATCAAAACATGCCCTACAGCATTTTTACCTACAGAACCTCAATCACGAAACCCTGATGAAGTTTGCAAAGGGTTTTCTAAGAACACCCGGGTCCACAACCACCCCTGGTGAATACCAAAGAAACGTTTTATTAATTTGAAGAAAAAAAATTATATTACTGATAACCTTATTTAATCCATATATTCTTTTCTTTAATGAAATATCAAATAATTTCTTTTTAGCCGGCTTCAAAAATGGGAACTTTCAGGAGCAAAAATGTATGTGCCGCCCTTATTTTGTCCTACGATATAGGTCAAATTAGTTGTGAACTGATATTACATAATTCACTTTTTTGGGGTTACGAGGATGCAATTCAGTTTGAAAAGTATTTAAAGTCGTCAAATCTAAATCAAAACATGCCCTACAGCATTTTTACCTACAGAACCTCAATCACGAAACCCTGATGAAGTTTGCAAAGGGTTTTCTAAGAACACCCGGGTCCACAACCACCCCTGGTGAATACCAAAAAAACGTTTTGCTAATAATTAATATCTTCTTCTTCTTCTTCGTACTCTCCCAGACGTCAACTTGAATTTGTTCGAAGAAAGCAGCTGTCATCCTGAGGCTGTCGAGACTGCCATAGAGCTTGTCTAGTGTTGGCACTGGTGATGGCCACATGTGCTTTCTCTGGTCCTCGTATGTCGGGCAGTTTTGCAGCAAATTTTCAGCAGTACTTTTCCCTATACCACAGGTGCATTCGTCAGTGCCACCTATCTTCAGTTTATTGAATAGATTGTACCTCAGTCTGTTGTGACCTGTGCGGAGTCTGAAGATCACGACCTGCTCTGTTCTGTTAACTGGTAATAGGCATCCTTTTTTGTGTAGCCAGTATACTCTGTTTCCCATTTGGCCATGTATCTGGCCCTAATAGCCCTTTTGGACTCTTTGTAGGTCACACTAGAATCTGGTTGTGATAATCTTGCACCTTCTTTTGCCAGTCTGTCTGCCTCCTAGTTGCCTTGAATGTTACAGTGGGATGGATCCCACTGTACCACTACTCTTTTTGGTGCGGACTGCTGGAATAGTTGACAGAGTACTGCTCTTAAATCATTAAGTTCAATATTTGTCTGGCTTTTTAGTGCTGTAACCACGTTCATGGCATCTGTAAACAGGATTAACTGGCGTTCATTGCTTTTCGCCTGTCAGCATTATTTCTACTGCAGTCTTCAGTACCTCTGCCTCCTCTCTGAAATTGCTTAAGAATGTTCCAGTTGCCACTGACAGTGTTATTTTTCTACTGTTTGTTAGGCTCAGGAATACCTCTTCCCCTCCATGCTGTGTTGTGTTTGTTACAGAACCGTCGGTGTATGCATTTGCAATAATGAATATCAAAACGTCTGAACATCACAAGTCAAAACAGTGGAAGGTCAAGGTATTCCCATACAAGACAATACAGTCACAGGGGAAGTGTTGAGACTTCTTTGTACTAGGTCATACTTTGCTGTGATCGTTTCTAGTTCTTTTCCTTGTTGTCTTTCGTTCCTGAACAGTTAGCCAAGTACCCATTTAGATCTTGGTCAACTGCAACGTATCTAACAGCGTACCATAGCAGTGAAAATCGAGCTCATTACAACTCTGCTACTCAAGACTGTCGACAGGACGAATATAATTCGTAGTCTCTATTGATTTGTTACAAAAATACATTTACGATGTACAAAAATATACACTTATCTTTATGTTATGACGATCTCTCACTACACGGTTGTCACTGAATTTCTAGAACCCTTAGTTGATCTCGCGGAAGCATGTCTCTCAGCACGGAGAGATTTTACCAGAACTCCTAGAATTCTGTCCCTGAACCCCTAGAAATCATTATCCTAACTCCTAGAAATCATTCCCCGAACCACTAGAAGTCATTCCCAAACCCCTAGAAGTCATTCCCGTAACTCCTAGAAGTCAATCTCCGAGCCCCTAGAAGTCATTCCCCTAACTCCTAGAAGTCATTCCTCTAACTCCTAGAAGCCATTCCTCTAACTCCTAGAAGGCATTCCCCTAACCCCTAGAAGTCTTTCCCTGGACACCTAGAAGGTTTTCCCTGAAGCCGTGGAAGTTTTTTTCTGAACTCATAGAACCCTTTCCCTAAACTCCATACAAAACTCCGTAAAGTCTGTCCTGAAGCTCCTTACAAAACTCCGTAAAGTCTATCCTGAAACTCTTTACTAAACTCCGTAAAGTCTATCCTGAAACTACTTACTAAACTCCGTAAAGTCTGTCCTGAAACTCCTTACTAAATTCCGTAAATTCTGTCCCTAAACTCCTTACAAAACTTCGTAAAGTCTGTCCTTAAACTCCTTTAAACATTCTCTGAGCTCCTATATGTTTTTCCTCTGAACTCAGAGAAGCTTTCTGAACCCCAAAACGCCTTTTGCAGAACTCCAAGAAGCCGTACATGAACTCCTAAAAACCGATCGTTCAATTCCTATAAACACTTTGTGCTATTTGGAGACCCCCGGGTAAAGAGAATAACAGAGTGAAAATAAAGTTTTGCTGAGGATCAGAAGAATAAGAAAAAAGAATAAATTCTTTGAATCACCACTTCAAATATATCTGGAACTTTAGTTTGTCTTCTGTTCTAAAGTCATTTCGACCCTTTATCAGGTCCATTAAGTCTTTATTCTCAGGCTATCTCGATTTATCTGATGTTCCACTAATCATTATCTCAGAGCTACCATAACTTGGTCGCTGGTCTGATCCGAAGTGTAGTTTTTTTTACCATTAGTTCCACTTTATTGTTTTAAGACTGTTACGCGAAACGAGCTGTTAATGTTTCGTTTATTCAACACGAAACCAATCCCACGAGAACTTCGCGTGTTGCCCTTTAATGTACCTCACTTCAAGCAACGCACGTTCCGTTGTCCCGCTTTAGACGTTGAAACTCGAGTGATTAATTTGTGTAACAAACTCACAAAAAGTTCACGCAACAGTACTAGCCTTATAAACTCATCTACGTGCGTTATCAGAAACGAGGAGTTAAGTCTTTAAAGGGCTTACCTCATATCGCTGACCACTGACTAACGATGTAGCCAGTGACCTAATGACTCCATAAAAGGAACATGGCCCTCTCCAATCAGACTGAAGGATACATTTTGTGGGAACGGTAGAAGTTGTTTGAATGTCAAGAGTATGAAGGAAATAGATATCTGAGAACAAATGAAGACGTGGAAGATAACATTGATCATCACATCTGATTGCTTCTTTCTGAACAGTAACGGGCTTCCCCTGCTTTCCTCGGTCTCTGGATCGTCTTCGTTCTGTGCCCAGTTCTGGTTCACAGTGTCGGCTTGTACATTTTTCTGACAATTTACTTTGTATTGGTTACTTTTTCGTTCCTTCCCATGTTGATAACATGCAGACAGAACGCTGAATATATCTGGGTCTGTTCGGAGACATTGACCGAGACAGCCCTACGTCATCAAGTTTTGATGTTGTAATGTCTTGGTTGCTCCCGGTAAACAACCCTTGGATGTAATGATGTTCAGCAAAAATAAATTCGAGACATAATAAAAAACAAAACGTGTGTATGATCTTAAGAAAAAACTGGTACCACCTATCTCTCACATCCGCCCCCTCCCCCCACCTCCTCCAGCCCCAACTCAATATTTGTGTCTATAGAAGATATCTGAAAGTGAAAACACTGATGTAAACAGTGAAAGGATTAACAGGAAGATAGTTGAGTCGTGGACAACTTTGGTAAAGAACACAAGGAATGGTCTAGATATAAGATGAGACAACTACTAGGAAGGTTCATAGACAACACATGTTTAGAATTGTAGATGAAACAAAACCAGCTGGGACGGATGTCGACATTGAAGAGCAGCAACAATGTATCGTCTCCACCTTCTCCCTATCGCCTGGAAGACGGGTTAGTCCACCTCTTAGTGGCTCATCCTCTACCCATGGGGGTATAGAGGTCCATTTTAAACATAGTAACAAAAATATTATCATTATGAATATAATTGTAATCGACTGCACAGACAAACATGTGATTTATCTGTTTTGCTTGATGGAAGGGCCTCTTCATTTTGGTTTTCACACAATCCATTTTTGGGTAGGATTTCGTTAGCTTTTGAATGTGTGCCCCCCCCCCCCCCCCCCCCCAAAAAAAGCGAGTAACATCATGCTCTTTTCGAATTTCTGCCTCCACGGATTTTTGAATGTGCAAAGCGTGTTCCCAGGACCTCCGAATGTATCGTCCGTCTCCGAATGGGTTTAGCGCCGATTATTTACCCTTGCGAACATGGGACACTTGGAACCTGCAAGATCTGAACATCCACAGTTTTATCTGAACATCCACAGTTTTATCTGAACATCCACAGTTTTATCTGAATATCCACAGTTTTGCCATTCTTGAACCCCGTTTCTTGAGAGGCTACACGTTACCTCTCAGCTGAAGCGACCCTAGGAAAAATTGTCATTCGTGTAGTTACTCCAGTATCATGGAGCATGTGACTGTGTGTTTATCATACCGGGTATCCACCCCGAAAGCCATGGATCCAAACTTCATGTTCTAAATTTTCTGCAACTATCGAGTTGATGTAAGAAAGATACAAGTCTACACAACGCACGCATAGAGATTGCATGTGCACTTGGTATACATTCTTTAGCTTTCAAAATTCCTCCACTAATACTTCTCATTTTCCAAGACCTTAGGACCTTTGATTCAACCTAAAACGTGTTTGGGGTACAATTGTATATAATAATCTTTTAAACCCACAAGGCTACACACCAAGAAGGTCACACAACAGAATTACTGAACACTCACAGAATTACTGAACACTCACAGAAATACTCAACACTCACAACATTACTCAACACTCACAGAATTACTCAACACTCACAGAATTACTCAACACTCACAGAATTATTCAACACTCACAGAATTACTCAACACTCACAGAATTACTCAACACTCACAAAATTACAAAACACTAACAGAATTACTCAACACTCACAGATGTACTCAACACTCACAGATGTACTCAACACTCACAGATGTACTCAACACTCACATATGTACTCAACACTCACAGATGTAATCAACACTCAAAAATGTACTCAACACCTAGAAAGTTACTCAACATCTAGAAGCTGACACAGCATCTACTCCACGCTGAGAAAGCTAACGCACACTGAAAAAGCTAACTATACACCGAGAAACCAAGTCCACATTAGCAAAGCTACTTCACACAGAGAAAGTTACTCCACGCTCACAAAGCTACTCCACACAGAGAAAGTTACTCCACGGCCACAAAGCTACTCCACACAGAGAAAGTTACTCCACGCCCACAAAGCTACTCCACACAGAGAAAGTTACTGCACGCTCACAAAGCTACTCCACACAGAGAAAGTTACTCCACGCCCATAAAACTACCCCACACAGAGAAAGTTATTCCAAGCCCACAAAGCTACTCCACACAGAGAAAGTTACTCCACTTTAACAAAGCTACTCCACACAGAGAACGTTACTCCAGTTTAACAAAGCTACTCCACACAGAGAAAGTTACTCCACTTTAACAAAGCTACTTCACACAGAGAAAGTTACTCCACTTTAACAAAGCTATTCCACACAGAGAAAGTTACTCCACTTTAACAAAGCTACTAAACACAGAGAAAGTTACTCCACTTTAACAAAGCTACCCCATGAAGAGAAAGTTACTTTAACATTAACAAAGCTACCTCACGACGAGAAAGTTACTTTAACATTAACAAAGCTACCCCACACAGAGAACGTTACTAAAAGCCCACACAGCTACTCCACACAGAGAAAGATACGCAACGCCCACAAAGCTGTACCACATAGACAAAATTACGCCCCATTTAGAAAGCTACTCCACACACAGAAATTTACAACACATTAACAAAGCTACTTCACACTGAGAACGTTACTCCACATTAACAAAGCTACTCTACACTGAGAAAGCTACTCCACATTAACAAAACTACTCCACGCAGAGAAAGTTAATCCACGCCCACAGAGCTACTCTACAGGGGGAAAGTTACTCAACGAACACTAAGCTACTCCACACAGAGAAAGTTACTCAACGAACACAAAGCTACTCCACACGGAGAACGTTAATCCACGCCCACAAAGCTACTCCACACGGAGAAAGTTACTCAACGCCTACAAAGCTACCCTACACTGAGAAAGTTAAAATATTAACAAAGCTACTCCACACTGAGAAAGTTACACCACATTAACAAAGCTACTCCACACTGAGACAGTTACACCACATTAACAAAGCTACTCCATACAGGGGAAGTTACTCCAAGCCCACACAGCTGCTCCACACAGACAAAATTACTCCCAGCCCACAAATCTACTCAACACAGAGAAAGTTACTTTACATTACCAAAGCTATACCACACAGACAAAGTTACTCCACATTAACAAAGATATATCACACAGACAAAGTTACTCCACATTAACAAAGCTATTCCACATATAGAATGTTCCTCAACGAACACAAAGCTACTTCACACTGAGAAAGTTACTCCATATTAACAAAGCTATACCACACAGACAAAGTTACTCCACAATAACAAAGCTACTACACACAGACAAAGTTACTACACATTAACAAAGCTACTCCACATATAGAATGTTACTCCACATTAACAAAGCTACTCCACACAGACAAAGTTACTCCACATTAACAAAGCTACTCCACACAGAGAAAGTTACCCCACATTAACAAAGCTACTCCACATATAGAATGTTACTCCACATTAACAAATCAACTCCACACAGACAACGTTCCTCCACATTAATAAAGCTACTCCACACAGACAAAGTTACTCCACATTAACAACGCTACTCCACATACAGAATGTTACTCCACTTTAACAAAGCTACTCCACATAGACAAAGTTACTCCACATTAACAAAGCTACTCCACACAGACAAAGTTACTCCACATTAACAAAGCTACTCCACATATAGAATGTTACTCCACATTAACAAAGCTACTCCACACAGACAAAGTTACTCCACATTAACAAAGCTACTTCACATATAGAATGTTATTCCACATTAACAAAGCTACTCCCCACAGACAAAGTTAATCCACGCCATGCAAGCTGTTCCCACGCACAAATCTACTCCACACTAGCAAAACTACTTCACATTGAGAAATTTACTCTGCACTGAGAAATCTACTCCACTCTCAGAAATCTACCCCACGCCCACAAAGCTATTGACACTAAGTAAGCTACTCCATCTCAATAGGACTAATGTAGATTCAGTAAGCTAGTCTGCACTCCCAAGGCTGCTCAACACTTCAACACTCAGATGGATGTTGGCAGTCGCTAATGTTGTATTGTGCACGTCCGTGAGTTTGGGGCACTTCTACATACTATGGTGGTTATTCAACTCTGATAGTTATCTCTTTCATCATGCCATCAGTACAGCAGTAGCTCTATTTTAATTTCTGTCAGTCTCTGAGCCATCTTGGAAGACCCTTCAAGTAAAGAGAAAGTATAAGTGAGTCCTGTCGAAATTCTAAGAGAACGCAGCATCACTGTAAATTACAACACATCTCGACGTCACGATTAGGTTGAACGCCACAAAGAATGAGAGAATCTGAAAAGCTGAAATAGATAATTTGGTTGGCCCGGAGGTTAGCTATATTCTGAATTAGGTGGGTTGTCAACAGGGCCTTCCATGTTTGGAAAATTTAGTTGACATATTTAAGCAAATTTGCAATTATTCAAGCTCACTTGGCATCTTTTATTTATGTCTTACCAACTGGCAATGTTTTTGGGAATGTTCAATAATAATTAGCATCTTGTTGAAAACTTGTATACAAATCCAACATTTTAAATTTATAATGCATTTTACTAGCATCGTTTAATGTAAACAATTTCGCACAATATAATATATTGATAATTTCCACATGTTAAGTGTTATATGAAAGCGACAGTAGTCGGTTTGTACTCGACTTGTGCAAATAACTCATCAGCTTAGTATTTTTCATATAATTGAACTTCCATTTTCCGATTCGAAGTGCTAGTCCAGTAAAATACAAATACGCATTTATTGGTATTTACTTAAATATAACTTGAAGCTGCAGTGTTTGGTACCAGTTTTTACTGTTACCCATAAATTCATTGTGATTTATTTGTATACTTACTTACTTTTCGTGTCCAAACACCATGTCACACAGCATCCGTCCAGTATTCAGCAACTTGAACTGCGTTGTCGTTCGCCTCCATCATGTCGTTTATGTCACCGGTTTCAGGGAGGTTGGGGCAGGTCATCAGATGATCTTGGTCCTGAACTGTGCCGCATTCACATGTGTCGACATCTGAGTATCCCCATTTCTTCAAGTTGACTCTGCATCTTGAGACACCAGTTCGAAGTCTGTTCATTGCCTTCCACACAGCGTAGTGCAGGTGGTGTCCAGGCGCAGCCTCTTCCTTGAGCTCTATCCATGGATCCTTCATTGTTTCGCTCCACCTCTCGATGCGTCGACCTTCCTGGCTTGTCTGGATGGTCTCTGTCGATTTTAAGAAACTGTGTCTTGACTTACGTCTTGTGGCTTGTTCCTATTGGCCACACATCGGGTGTCTAGGGTCGTTTTCCTGTTTCCCTCGTTCGATTTCCGCAGCTACACCTCTTCTTATATCAGGTGGTGCAATGCCAATTAAGGGATATATTTAGTTTGTGGGGGTGGGTTTAAGGCACCCCAACAATATCCTACCCATCTCGTTCACTGCTGTATCAACTTGTTTTGCATGGGCGGAGTTTTTCCATCTGTGACTGAAAAGATGCTGGTAGTTTTATTTGTATGTAAACTCACGACCAGCTGATATATTTATACTTGATATACGTATCATGATTGTTTATAAACAACAATTCAAAGGATTAGACAACTCCATTTAAAAGGAAAGGTGTTTGCAATCACGTGGGATCATTTACATTTGTTTGTTCCAACGTAAGCATAAGTTGTAACCAGAGCTGGCCGCCTTCCAGGAAACCTGGAGTCGAACTTTTGCAGTGGTTCATTATAATAGCAATGTTGTTTTTTTACATAAGGAGGTTGCTAGAATCAATCACAACCATCTGTATTCGTCTTTTACGACATACTTAGAAGGTGACAGTGGTCCTATTCGTTTTGTTCCGGACACCATTTTGGGCATTACGTACATACAACATTAAATTCCTGTTTTTTTTTTTTGGTTCTTACAATTAAATATTAGGGCTTATTATTATTACATTGATATAAATGAACATCATGTTACTCCATCAAGATTTCAATCAAAGTTTTTCAATGAAATAATTCACAATTGACACTGTTAATTTCAGTACTTTAAAAAAAAAAAGTCTTAGACCTCATTCACAATAGACACTGCTGTGCTCAGTACGTTTCATATTGTCTTAGACCGCATTCACAAAAGACACTGTTATGTTCAAATTGTCTTAGACCTGATTCACAATAGACACTTTTATGTTCAGTACGTTTCATATTGTCTTATGCCTCACTCACGTTCCATTGATGCTTCCAATGAAGATTATGTTGTCATTTTGGATTCGTTGGATGCTTGTGTGTAAATGTATGTGCGTGTTTACAATTGTATAAAAAATAAATAAATAAATTGCATTAAGAAACAAACATATTAACAGATTTGGCATCTGTTTGACAACCTTTTTTGGTTGTTTGGCAAATTTTACAAATGTTCATTTGGCAGTCCATTCTCTCTCGTTAGGTCCATAGCAACGTTTTTACTAAGACCACATCGCACATCCTCGCCTTCCAACAGGCTGTGGTACTGCAGTCGGACCAGATAGGTCCGGATCCATACTGTGATGCCCTAAGTGGTCAGTCTGCTGAAGTCAAGCATTACACTATAACCTTAAGGGTTATGACGCACTTTCTTCAGCACTTTCTTATAAGGAGAAAAAATCATGAAGACAGTCGGTCTCTCCGAATAAAACAACATTAAGATAAAGATGACAAAAATACATTCTAAATAAGACCCACAGGGGAAAACGCTACTACTAATGTTATATACCTCAAACGACAAAAAAACATCTGAGACGGCTATTTTTCAGTGTACCTGTCACGCCACACGGGGCAATTACATCAGCGTCAAAAATAAACATACCTTCGGCCGTTTAAAAAGGATAACCGAGGCCGAGTGAAAGACCAGACAAGACTTAACACGTTTTAGACAAACAGGACATGAATAGAGGCAGACATCCGGGTCTCTACAAAACTGGCGGGAAAAGAGGGCATTAGAATAGGGGGAAATTATCGGGGAAAACCAGACGAACTTTCACCGCTGGGAAAGTCCCAGGTCATTTTTAGACTCATAAAGTTATTTCCTCCATAAGTTTTCTCATCGAAACTATACAGCTTCCCTCGTTATTTTCTTTTTTCTACATTAAATAATGCATTTCTTTTCTTCATCTTCTAACACTGCTTGTTTTTCCTCTACTTCCTCATGTTCTCCTTTTCTTCAACTTACAACGGCGTACCTACTATTTCTGCACAGAACACTGGCAAATACAAGGTGTCACCACACAACAGTGGCGAATATAAGGTTTCACCACAGAACAGTGGCGAATATAAGGTTTCACTACAGATCAGTGGCGAATATAAGGTTTCACCATAGAACAGTGGCGAATATAAGGTTTCACCACAGAACAGAGGCGAATATAAGGTTTCACCACAGAACAGTGGTGAATTTAAGGTTTCAGCACACAACAATGGCGAATATAAGGTTTCAGCACAGAACAGTGGTGAATATAAGGTTTCACCACAGAACAGTGGCGAATATAAGGTTTCACTACAGATCAGTGGCGAATATAAGGTTTCACCATAGAACAATGGCGAATATAAGGTTTCACCACAGAACAGTGGTGAATTTAAGGTTTCAGCACAGAACAGTGGCGAATATAAGGTTTCACTACAGATCAGTGGCGAATATAAGGTTTCACCATAGAACAGTGGCGAATATAAGGTTTCACCACAGAACAGTGGTGAATTTAAGGTTTCAGCACACAACAGTGGCGAATATAAGGTTTCACCACAGAACAGTGGCGAATATAAGGTTCCACCACAGAACAGTGGCGAATCTCGTTTCTTAACACGCCAGAGCGAATCTTCCTCTTCTTCTTCGTACGCTGTCAGACATGAACCGGTATTATTTACGAAAAAAGCAGCGGTCATCCTGAGGCTGTCGACACTGCCATAGAGCTTTTCTAGTGTTGCCACTGGTGATGGCCACATGTGCTTTCTCTGGTCCTCGTATTTCGGGCAGTTTTGCAGCAGATGTTCAGCGGTAATTTTTCCGGTACAACAACTGCATTCGTCAGTGCCACCTATCTTCAGTTTATTGAATAGGTGGTACCTCATTCTGTTCTGGCCTGTGCGGAGTCTGAAGACCACGACCTGCTCTCTTCTGTTCAATTGGTAATAGGCATCATTTTTTGTGTAGCAAGCATGTTCTGTTTCCCATTTGGCCATGTATCTGGTTCTAATAAGCCTTTTTGACTCTTCGTAGGTCACACTAGAATCTGGTTGTGGTGGTCTTGCACCTTCTTTTGCCAGTTGGTCTGCCTCCTCGTTGCCTTGGATGTTACAATGGGATGGAACCCACTGTACCACTACTCTTTTTGGTACGGTCTGCTGGCATAGTTGACAGAGTACTGCTCTTAAATCGTTAAGTTCAGTATTTTCTGGCTTTTTTCGTGCTGTGACAACGGCCAGGGCATCTGTAAACAGGACTATCTGGCTTTCATTTCTTTTGTCTGTCAGCATTGCTTCTGCTGCATCCCTCAGTGCCTCTTCCTCCGTTCTGAAATTGCTTGAGTATTTTCCAGCAGAGCGAACCTAAAGTTTCTCAATACAACAGTGCCGAAAATAAGGTATCATCACAGAACAGTACCAAATTTAAGGTTTCACAACAGAACAGTGACGAAAATAAGGTTTCATCACCCATCAGTGGCGAATCTAGTTTCTTAACACGCCAGAGCGAATCTAAAGTTTCTCAATACAACAGAGCCGAATATAGTTTCAAAACACAACAGAGGTGAATGTAAAGTTTCTCGACACAGTAGAGGCGAACCTAACGTTTCTCGACACAGTAGAGGCGAACCTAAAGTTTCTCGACACAACAGAGGCGAATCTAAAGTTTTTCGACACAACAGAGGTATATCTAAAGAATCTCAACAGCTGTGGCGTATCTAAAGTGTATTAAACGGCTGTGACGTATCTGAAGTGTCTCAACAGCTGTGGCGTATCAAAAATATCTCCAGACAGCATAGGTGTGTCAAAAGTACATCCAGAAAACAGTAGTGTCTTACGTCTATGACACCCCGACCGAAGTTGTTTTTTTACATGATTCGAGATAAAAACAAACGTTCACAAATTAAATGTAACAGGCCAATATATGCAGGGATAGACCTTAACAACTACTGACTTTCCCTCATAGCGCTTGGCCAGACCGCCATTTCTACATCCATTTAGCACACCCCTGGATCACAAGGGCTAATTGTTAGTGATTGCTTCTTTAGCAGAAAATGAAAGACAGCACTCTCATGGACACTATATATTCACGAAGCAGGTATGCTATAAACAAACACACAGATATTACTAGTCACTTTACGGATCAGGTATAATATGGTTTAATATGAACAGTATCACAAATATGCTTCAAGCTTGTTCTTTTTATGTGGTTTTTTGTTAATTCATTAACTTTTCCCTGCATTGGATGTTTATTCATTCGCTTGTATTTTTCTGTCAGGTTTCGTACTTTTCCTTCTTTACGCTCACCGAGGCTCTGGAGGCCTGCTACCGCTTCGAGTTCTCTAATTGGGGTGCTTCGCAGACCTCCGGTAATAATTCTGAGTCCGGTATTTTGTGCCTTGTCTAGTTTCTGTAGGTTTGTCTTTGCCGCTGTTGCATAGGCACCCATGCCATATTCCAGTGTTGGCCGTACGTATCCAGTGTAGACCTGTCTGACTGTGTTTGCATCTGCGCCCCAATTTGTACCTGCCAGTTTTTTTCATCAGCCTCAGTCTGAGTGTGGCCTTCTTTTGAGTATCCTCTATGTGTGGGCCTCATGTTAATCTTTTGTTATATGTCATTCCGGGATCAAGATGCTGAGCAGCGCATGAGCTGCAGTGGTCAGCGACCCATAGCTGGCTGCTAGCGTCAGGTTCAGCAAACTAGAGCTGCCAAGACTCTTCTACACCTCCACGCGGTGATCATGGATAACAGGCTGCAGTAGGGCAGACTGGCTAAGGAGAAGGGATCGAAGAGGCTTGCTAAAGTCGGATGTGTTGGACCGAAAGGTGCAAATATTGTAATCAAGCTGTAAACTACGACACAACGCATTCCGTTCTCTGGACTGCATTCTGCTACTTAAGCCCTTTTAGGGCTTGGTAGCGGGAGATTGAGAACGAACAAAGCCAAGCCAAGCCATATCTCATTCCTATGTATGTAGAATTGTTTTTTCTAGGAAGAAGGCTATCTTCTAAATATAGGTCGACCTGCTCTGGCTTTGTAGAGAGCTTTTGTTTATTATGACACCCCATGAGTCTGCCAATTTCTTTACTGCATTAAATGCTTCCTGCATTCTTGCTTTGGCGGTTCCAATGTTTTCTGCCTGGGTCCATATGGCCAGGTCATCCGCATGGAGTGCCTTGTGCATGTGTGGTCTGAACTGTTTTGGCAGATCATTAATGAAGAGAATAAACAAGGTAAGGGATAGTGATCCTCCCTGGGGAACCCCCTCATGCAGTTTGACCATTTTGTTCCTGTGTTCTTCCAGCCTGGCTCTCGCACATAAAAGTGTTTATGATATTATCGATAAAGATAAAGATAGGTTGACAGTATAAGCTGCCGTTACGGATGAAGTGGTGGAGATTTATTGTATTCGTTTGTTTTTCTATTTGACATAGAATACATATCTTGTCTCTGCACTACTTGATGGCAACAGGGGTACGTGCCATTTTTACGTCAGTCCTATAAATCCTCCTAAAGACCCTAGAAAAAGAGGAGGTTCAAAAATGAAGTATATCCAACACGCGCGCAATAATATCAACGTGCATATGTAAAGTGGCAGGAAGAATTCACCAAAGACCACGCAGATGACGGATACTACAAACTGTCAAGAAAAAGTTATCATATATTGTCTCTGAACTGGACACAACAGAATGACATACCACCTGTACACGAAAATGAAGATAGGTACCACCAGCCTATGTTACTGCGCAACCACGACAATCGCACGTGCACTTCAGAACTGTCCCCTGCACGAGATCTGATAAGAAGGATCTGACTCAGGCCCACTGCCTCCGATTAGAAACTACATCCGCAATGAAACCCTGCAAAAGACTTTATTGGAGAATCCCAGTCTAAATGAGCAATGATCGCAGAAGATAAAATCCGTTAAAATTTGTTAAGGAAGTAGCCTGGGCGAAAGACATTTCCATTTCGTTGTCCTAAATACATAGGTGTGAATAGTCCTGCTCGCTCTTCCCGTATAAGGGGTACGAGAATATACACGGGGATGCATTGTGAATGTTATTATTACTACTGTCACAACTAAATATTTCAAACACAGCAAAGTGAATTTAACCAATCAGACTGATCTGGTAGAAAATATATATCTCAAGCAGAAAGAAACAATTATATACATCATGGTAGAAGAACAATTTAGTAGTATTAATAGCAGTAGTAGTAGTAGTAGTAGTAGTAGTAGCACATCAGCAGCAGTAGTAGTAGTACAGTAGGAGTAGCAGTAGAAGTAGCAGTAGTAGTAGTCGGAGTAATTGCAGAAGTAGCAACAGCAGTAGTTGTAATAGTAGTAGTAGTAGTAGTAGTAGTAGTAGTAGTAGTAGTAGTAGTAGTAGAAGTAGTAGCAGTAGTAGAAGTAGTAGAAGTAGTAGCAGTAGTAGAAGTAGTAGTAGAAGTAGTAGTAGTAGTAGTAGTAGTAGTAGTAGTAGTAGTAGTAGTAGAAGTAGTAGTAGAAGTAGTAGTAGAAGTAGTAGTAGAAGTAGTAGCAGTAGTAGAAGTAGTAGAAGTAGTAGCAGTAGTAGAAGTAGTAGTAGAAGTAGTAGTAGTAGTAGTAGTAGTAGCAGTAGTAGAAGTAGTAGTAGAAGTAGTAGTAGAAGTAGTAGTAGAAGTAGTATTAGTGGTAGTAGTAACCGTGGCAGCAATAGCTGCAGTAGCAGTAGTAGTAGTAGCAGCAACAGTAGCAGCAACAGTAGTAGTAGAAGTAGTAGTAGAAGTAGTAATAGTTCTTGTTATAATTGTTGTTGTTGTTGCAGTGATATGAGAAATAACACACGATATGCTGAAATGTTGATATGAAAAATAGATATTACACCTGATGATAATGGTACTTTATATTTTAGTGTAACAAAGGCTCAATTCGATAGCACTCCGCTGAATTCATTGCGTATTCTTGTACATTGTGTTTACTTCATATGGAGGGCTACATATTGAAAGCTTCAGTAATACGAGAGCTTCTACCTCTGATAGAATAAATCTGCTATAAATGGTGTTTTATTTTCTAGATTGTTTGTTTTACCACAATAAGATCATGGTCATCAGTGTGTGTCACGACTCAAGCAATTGTCGATCAATCCATTACATAGCTATTTGACCATTCAGTATTTCAGCACCTCGTGTATTTGGCTACCCACCTATGCTTTCACAAATCCTGGATGAAGACAAAAATACAAAACCTCAGCAAAGGCTCCTCTGCGTTGAGCATCACCATGAACGACAACCCTGTTGCAGCCACCGAGGACTTCGTCTTCCTGGGCAGCATGCAGTTCTCTGACGCACCCGGCAGTCACCACATCACCCGTAGTATGGGCTTATTCATGCACTCGCTCTGCAGATTCTGGTTCCATCGAAGGCTCTTCCTGGAGACCAGGTACCGTATTTACTCCTTTTGCATCGTTCCAATTTTCCTGCACGACTTCGTGACCTGAACACTACTACACAGGATCCCACAGCGTCTTGTGGCCTTCCATCTGCGGAACCAGATCATGGGCATCTACTGGCACGAGATGGTTCCAACAGTGAAGCAGTTTGACGTACTCAACTTGCAGGCATTGCTTCAACCCTTGATCACCGTCACCTCTCCTTTTTCGGTCAAGCTGTTCATCTTTCCCGGGAAATCCCAGCCAACAAGATGTCCCGGCTAGTTGTGGGGACGATGGACGGAAAGAGGCCGTCCTCATCCTGGAGACGTCCTCGTGGCCGCTCTCGCAACACCTCACTAAAACCGATCGCCAATTCCGCAATAGATCTGCAAGCCGCCTGGGACGCGTCCATCAGACGTGATCATTGACAGGTCATTCGACGAGGCGGACCCTGGCCGCCTTAGCATACTAACGTATTGCTTTGTATTGCTTTCGTGCATTTCATACGTAAAGTGCAATGTCATCTCATTTATATGTATCTGTTCTCTGCTTTCCTCGTCAGCCCTTGACACCGTGTCTGTCTTGTTGTCCCAACATTTTCCAGTCATCCTTATCCGAATGTGTCAAATGCACGTTTCCTTTGTTAGACACAACAATTCATTCATTATTATCCTACTTGTCGCGTCATCTCAGAACTTCCTTTACGTCTATACTGATTTAGAAGACTCTGCAGAGTCTATATGCAACTAGTTCCTTTTACATTCACTTGAAATAAGAAATACCTATGCGCATCTTCTTCTTCTGTGTTCGTTCTCAATCTCCCGCTACCAAGCGCTGAACGTTCTCAATCTCCCGCTACCAAGCGCTGAACGTTCTCAATCTCCCGCTACCAAGCGCTGAACATTCTCAATCTCCCGCTACCAAGCGCTGAACGTTCTCAATCTCCCACTACCAAGCGCTGAACGTTCTCAATCTCCCGCTACCAAGCGCTGAACGTTCTCAATCTCCAGCTACCAAGCACTGAACGTTCTCAATCTCCCGCTACCAAGCGCTGAACGTTCTCAATCTCCCGCTACCAAGCGCTGAACGTTCTCAATCTCCCGCTACCAAGCGCTGAACGTTCTCAATCTCCCGCTACCAAGCGCTGAACGTTCTCAATCTCCCGCTACCAAGCGCTGAACGTTCTCAATCTCCCGCTACCAAGCGCTGAACGTTCTCAATCTCCCGCTACCAAGCGCTGAAAGTTCTCAATCTCCCGCTACCAAGCGCTGAACGTTCCCAATCTCCCGCTACCAAGCCCTGAACGTTCTCAATATCCCGCTACCAAGCCCTGAACAGGGCTCTGCAAGTAACAGGATTTACCAGGAGAACGGATTACGGTGTGTCACTAGTTTACATTATTGAATGCATTAATTGACCTTACCTCAACTATTTCCTGTGACTAAAAAAATACTTCCTGGTGCATAATCTGAACCTTTCTTTAATTAATTTATGCCTGTGCTTTCTTGTTTCTGTACGTGATTCTACTTTGAAAAACACTTGTTGTAGTCTAATTAACCTTTCCTTTGTTTATCTTAAAACCCTGTATTAAATCACTTCGAATTCTTCTCTTTTCTGGACACTGTAGTCCGGTTTTTCTGAGTCTTGACTCATAACTATAATTATGTAATCCGACTATCAGTTTTGTCGCTTTTATTTGTAAACGTTCCAGCAATTCCCTCTACAATATTGACTGCACACCTGTACACGTTACTCCAATCTAGGCCGAAATAATGCTCTATAAAGTTTAACTATCACTTCCATGGTCCTATGTTTAATATTTGTTTTTATCATACCCAACATTGAATTTGCCTTTGTTCCTGCCATCTGGACTTACTCACTCACCTTACCTGTATGATCTATTAGAACCCCAAGGTCTTTTCTTTTTGTTTCTTTATAATACTGTTCTACAACCGCAACTGCTCTCAATCTTTCGCGTTTATCGCCAGGCGTATCATGTTCTCCTTCTTCAGTTCTAAGAATATGGTTTTTCAAATGAATTGTTCGTGTCCTCTTATCAAATGAATTGTTCGTGTCCTCTTATCAAATGAATTGTTCAAATACTACACAGAACGGAGGGGCAGGAGCATTCCTGAACCTACCAAATGGCAGAAAAATAACACTGTCATTCGCTACTGGTAAGTACACAAGCAATTTCAGAGCGGAGGCAGAGGCACTGAGAGCGGCAGTGGAAGAAATGGTGACACACAGTGAAAATGAGAGCCATATAGTCCTGCTGACAGATGCTCTCGCCGTAGTCACAGCGCTAAAAAGCCAGAAAAACACTGAGCTTAATGACTTAAGAGCAGCACTCTGCAAACTGTGCCAGCAGTCCGCACCAAAAAGGGTAGTGGTACAGTGGGTTCCGTCACACTGCAACATCCAAGGCAACGAGGAGGCAGACAGACTGGCAAAAGAAGGTGCAAGACTACCACAAACAGATACCAGTATGACGTACGAAGAGTCAAAACGGCTTATCAAAGCCAGATACATGACCAAATGGGAAACCGAACATACTGGTTACACCAAAAACGATGCCTATTACCAGTTGAACCGAAGAGAGCAGGTCGTTGTCTTCAGACTTCGCACTGGCCACAACAGACTGAGGTACCACCTATTCAACAAATTGAAGATAGGGTGTACCGACGAATGCCCGTGCGGTACTAGTAAAATGACCGCTGAACATCTGCTGCAGAGCTGCCCGACATACGAGGATCAGAGAGAGCAGATGTGGCCATTACCAGTGGAACTACAAGGCAAGCTCTATGGCAGTGGCGAGAGCCTCAGGATGACCGCCGCTTTTTTCGAAAAAATAATGGTTACTGTCTGACTGCGTACGCAGAAGAAGAAGAAGAAATAAATTGTTCGTGTCCTCTTATCAAATGAATTGTTCGTGTCCTCTTATCAAATGAATTGTTCGTGGCCTCTTATCAAATGAATTGTTTGTGTCCTCTTATCAAATGAATTGTTCGTGTCCTCATATCAAATGAATTGTTCGTGTCCTCACATCAAATGAATTGTTCGTGTCCTCATATCAAAGGAATTGTTCGTGTCCTCTAATCAAATGAATTGTTCGTGTCCTCATTTCAAATGAATTGTTCGTGTCCTCTTATCAAATGAATTGTTCGTGTCCTCATATCAAAGGAATTGTTCGTGTCCTCTTATCAAATGAATTGTTCGTGTCCTCTTATCAAATGAATTGTTCGTGTCCTCATATCAAATGAATTGTTCGTGCCCTCTTGTCCCAAAGATCGAAATCTCCCGAACATTGCCTCATTCATAATAATAGTTTAAAACAAAACAAATTTAGGAAGTGTTGAAATCACTAGCTGTGTGACACGCAAATAACTGATTACCTGTTAAACAGATCATTATCATTTAGCTCTGCCTTCTAACCTGTTCTTCTTTCCAAAGTACAATTTCCATAGAAACATGTAACACGGTAGAAGGATAGCATTCAAACCTTACATATAAAAAAGGTGTTACAAGGTAAAGGTTGTCCTTCAACATTCTGTAGAGTGTCCAGCTCCCTTCCTTGCTGCCTTTCCCTTATCTAACCGTAAGTCAGGTAATTTGTCTCAGAAAAAGTTCGTACTTTAATTTCCCTGCATCCTCGAGATGTAAAGATGAGTCTTGGTCGTCCCAATCCACTCTTCCCTTGATTTTGTCTTATAGTATTTTTCGAATAAGGCTTCCGTGTCTCATAGTGTGACCCAGCCAACTCAACCAACGTGTCTGTAGCATTTGAAATATTTGTCTTTATGCACCCACATCATTGAGTACATTGTCCATGTATCTTATTTTTGTCCAACTCGCTCTTTCCATTCTTTGGTAGAACCACATTCCAAATTCTTCAAAGTTTTTTTCATCCTTCGTTGCTTCAGTCTAAGTTTCAGCACCATGCAGTGCAATTATAGTGGGATTACATATATGTCAGTGCCGGGCAAGATGTTCAATAGAATCACCGTGGACAGATTAAAAGCAGAAATAGACAAACAACTCAAGATACCGCCAGGGTAGATCATGCACAGATCATATAGCCACTCTATGCATCACAGTAGAACAGAGTTTTGAATGGAAATAATCCCTATACGCACATGTTATAGTTAATGAAACGGCTTTTTGACAACGTGGATCAAAGTACGCTGTTGAAACACTATGGGATACCAGAGAAGTGCATAACACTCATACCGAATATGTACGAAGATACAGTTAGTACATAGGTACACGAAGGAGGACTGACTCACAGCTTCGTGATTCACACAGGGGTGAATCAGGATGCCTGCTCTGGCCATTTCTGTTCTTGTTTGCATTAGATTGAATAATGAAGACATCAAGAGAAAGAAAACAATTGGCATTTAGTTGACACTATTGGAGGACCTGGACTGGGCAGATGATTTGGTACTTGTGTCACACAGGCATAGCCACCCAGGCAAATCCACCCAGGCACCGCCACACAGTCTTAGCCACCCAGGCATAGCCACCCAGGCATAGACACCCAGGCATAGACACCCAGGCATAGCCACCCAGGCATAGACACCCAGGCATAGCACACAGGCATGGCCACACAGGCATAGCACACAGGCATAGCACACAGGCTTAGCACACAGGCATAGCCACCCAGGCATAGCCACCCAGGCATAGCACACAGGCATAGCCACCCAGGCATAGCACACAGGCCTAGCGCACATGCATAGCCACCCAGGCATAGCACACAGGCATAGCCAAGAGAAACGCTAAGGTGAAAGAGCATTCAGTCAAATTGGGACTGAATATCTACACGAAGTAAACCAAGTTCCTTAAACTCAACATTATCAGCAAAGAACCAATCATTCTGAGATAAGAGCGGGTGGGAAATGTGGTTACATTCACTTATTTTGGCAGCACAATTGACACATCAGAAGGTACAGATGCAGATATAGCCACCAGCAATGGAAGGGCAGGACTGACATTCCTGATATTAAACAACATATGAAGATCCAGAGAAATCAAGATTCTCACGAAAGTTAGAATATTCAATGACAGTGTCAAGTCGGAGCTGCTGTATGGAGCAGAAACATGGACAACGACCAAGTCAAATCAGCAAAGGCTCCAACCTTAACTTCGTTAACAGATGCCTACCAAGGGTAATTGACAAAAAGTGACAAGATAGAGTGAGGAATGAAGACCAATGGGAAACGAGCGAGCATCAGCCACTGAAACAACAAATTAAGCGACAAAAATGGAGCTTGATAGGATATAGTCAGACAGGCTCTTACATGGAATCCTTAACGGAAGAGAAAGATAGGTGGACCCAAAAAATACATGGAAAAGAGTATGTGAGAAGGAACTAAGGTTAAATTGCTGCCCGTGGAGAGGTAGAAAGAGTCAACCAGGACTGTGTTTGTTGGCTGGATGTTGTCAATGACCTATGCACCGAGAGAAGCGACGGACGTTGAAGTTGAAGCTGATATTAGCACGTCAACATTTACTCGAGTCATTTTTAAATTTCACCATTTCAATAGCAATAGAACATTATGGATTTTACACTTTGAAAATAATAGTAGTTTTACCAAAAATATTGCTAATTTATTATTTAACAGATCAAACTGAAGCCACAATTTCTTACTCGAAACTTTAAAATTCCACCCTGGTGAAGGTGGGGAAGGGGATGGCGGTTAGGGGGAATATCTCTCTGGTTAAGGCCCCTTCTCTTACGTCATGACTGGCAGGCGTTTCTACTACTATTATATGCTCCTCTATCGGGCCCTGATATCTCAGGGGCGTCACGTCATCTCGATGGTATTCCATATATTCTATAGTTATTAATGCACGCTGATAGAAATTGTAGCTTCAAGTGAGGCTTAGAGTGACCACAACTTCTGATTCCCTTACAGGAAATCTCAATCCGTGCATCTTCAGTGGTGTTTCGGTTGTAAAGGTTGTACATGCTGAAATTGCTAGCCCATGTACAACCCTTTTTAGTCAATTTTACGGACATCTTTGTACCATTGGTCAAATACTTATCAACCCTGTCACCACAGGGGTCAGAAATAATAAATGCATTCCCCACTATTTCTCTCCTTCTTCGTGATATGTCAGTTCCAGTCGACACGGCACATGATGGTGATGTGATCAGTTTGTCGGTTGCTAGAGTAGACAAAAACAGTTGTTCTATTTTGGTCGCTGATGTAACGTTGACACGAATTCACTTTGGCCAGAATCAACCTTCAACCTCCCTTTCCTCCTAGCATCCAGGTTTCTCCTTAGCGTGCGACTGTCGCATTATTCCAGACTCCCGTGAGAGAATCCTTCAAGCTGTGTCGACGGACAAGACAGTCTCTTATAATAGTATTGTCTGTTTTCGAATTAGTCTGCTAGTTAAGTCTGGCTGACACGCGACTACAGAACAGACCAGACTGGGATGTTACTTAAGGCTGTAGAAAGCCCATTACATGAGCAGTTACAGGCGTGACAATGTCAGCACGTGTGATAAAGTGTGAATATTGGATACATTACCTATGGGATCTTACCAGTGCCGCCTATGTAATACAGATAAAGATGCGTTTATCTCATCGGCGCGCAATCCGTGTTGATTTGTTAGTCTCATTGTGCTAACTCTCATAGTACAGTGATGTGGAGTTATCGGTCCCCTAACCTGCTGTCTGGCTTTTAGTAAGTCAGGAACCTATTTACGACTGAGTAAATTGAAGTGGGTCACTGCCTCGAAATGAAAAACTAACTTTGCCCTGAGAAGCAAGCGCTGTATTATCTCGAAAGTATCGAAAGTTAAATTGTTTGTTTCTGTATCGAAAAGTAACTGTACCGAAAGCTAAGTGTGCAACATTTGATAATAGACAAAGGTATATGATTCATATCAGCTGTCTCCACTATTAAGACGCCCCAAGATTTCCCTTCAAGCAAAAAAAGAAGATAAATAATATCTTTATCTCAACCCAACACCTTATTCAAACAGCATCCTCGAAGACCATACACGTGGACCTCCCAAGATGGCAACAGCAGAAATCAAATAGATTACATCCTGGTGCAACAAAGATGAAGATCAAATGTGCTGGCAACAAAAAAGCTGCCAGGAGCAGACTGCGATACGGACCACGAATTACTGTTTGCAGTTTTCAAAACAAGACTACGTAGTATCAACAAAGGTTGCCAGCCAATACGCTTCGATGTAACAGCAATACCTACTGAATACAACATCAAGGTATAAAAAAAATTGGAGGCGTTGCTTGCGGTACAGGAAAAAATGATATCTGAGGAATTAACATCGAATGCAAGTGATATTTTAATCTCGACAGAAAAAAAAAAGGATTCCCGGGATGTCGCACAAAAAACAAAGCTATATAACAGAGGAAACACAGAAACTCATTAAAGAAAGGCAACAATTAAAACAAATGGGAAGAAAGGCATATAAAAACTGCGCAAGAAAAGTTAGAAGAGAAATAAGAAAAGATAAAAGAAGATACATATTGGAAACGTGTAAGGATATAGAAAACCTACAGCAACAAGGCAGAGAGAGAGATGCATTTAAGGCAATTAGAACACTGACAAGGGAGTTCCGTCCGGCTCCACATGTTATCAATGACAAAGAGGATAACACATTAACAGAAACCAAAGACATACTGAATAGATGGAGAGAGTAATGCAGAACTATGTATGGAGATAGCACAAAGCGCTCAGTTACAATCCTACCATAGGATGAGAAAGAACCTGAACCAACATTGGAAGAAGTACGCTCTGCAATTAAAAGCCCCAGGATGCGATGGTATCCACGCAGAGCTAATACAAGCAGGAGGGGAGGCAAGTGATCGAGTCTATTACAAGCTGTGTAAACAGATATGGCACAGTACAGAGTGACCAGAAGTATGGAAGAAATCAATTTATATTCCCCTCCCCCAAAAAGGCAACCTGAAGCTGTGCACGAACTACCGAACTATCCCGCTGATCAGCCATGCTAGCAAGATACTCTTGCGAATCCTATTGAGAAGGAAGGAGAAATAGTTTGAATCTGAAATTCACGTAGTCCAGGCAGGTTTTAGAAAAGACAGAGGGACCCGGAACCACATATTAAATTTAAAGAATATCTACGAAAAATGTAGAGAGTTTAATTTAGACCTGCATACATGTTTCATTGATTACACCAAGGCCTTCGACACGGTAACACATCAAAATCTGTGGAGAATCATGAAGGAAATAGGGTTTACTTTGTAAATAGTCCATCTCATTGAAACATTATACCAAGATCAACAAGCCGCTGTCCGAGTATCTGGGCAAACATCAGATTGGTTTGCAGGACAAAAGGGAGTCCGACAGGGATGTATCCTCTCACCTTATCTGTACAACATATATGCGGAATGTGTAATGAGAAATGTTCGAGAAGATGAGAACATTGAAAGTTTCGACCCATTTACGATTGGGGGGTACGAGATTCCAGAGTTACGATACGCAGATGACACAGTGATTAAACAAGAAGGGCAGAAGGACTAGAGCAGCTACTTTCAGCCGTTAATAGACATAGTAAAGATCAAAATCTATTCATAAACATAAACAAAACAAAGACAATGACAACCGACAAAACACAATGGCAGCATAAATTTACAGTGGGTGGTGAAGAAATAGATCAGGTCACACATTTTGAATATCTGGGCTCCAGAATTGACAAAAATGGATACTGCTCGAAAGAAATCAGAAGAAGACTAGCTATGGCAATGCAGAGACTGAACAGCCTAAAGAAATTATGGCAGAGCACCAACAAAATGATAAAAATAAAAGTCTTGAGAGCCTGTGTTTTTCCTGCGGCAGATTATGGTTGTGAATCATGGGCGATTACCAAAACTTCCAGACAAAGAATCGAATCCTTCAAGTCAAAATGTTACAGAAAGATCCTCAGAATAACCTAGGCAGAGAAAAATAAAAAATTGTAGACATTCCGCAAGAGTTGAGCATAGAGGAGAACTGGTTTATCAATTCCATTTTGGCTAGAAAATGCAAATACTTTGGTCACATCAAGAGACACAACGGTCTAGAGAGAACGGTGATGGAAGGTATGGCGCCAGGCAAAAGAGGAAGGGGTAGACCAAGAAGACGATGGCACCAAGATATCCAGGAATGCCTGAGTATGACTGTGGCGGAGGCTGGAGTTTTGGCAAGAGACCGTGTTTCTTTCAGACAAACTGTGATGGTAGCGACGTTCTACAAAGGACATGCTACATGAAGATGATGATCTCAACCATGTCCTACCAGTGCCAGATTTGGACATTGAATAGGGTCCCGGAACAAAAAGTTAGCCACCTATCTAATGCGGTTCCTACTAAATGTCACTAACAGCACCAGAAGAGACAACATCACAAATATGAATACCCGAGAGAAAGTTGGAACCATTCCCTGTCTACAGTACATCAAGCAACAGGGAATGAATTGGTTTGGCCACATTGTGAGAATGCAAAAAAAAACCACATTGTTCGTGAAATGTTCTACATAAAAATATTAGGAAGTAAGGGCGAGAGGTAGGCCGAGAAAAAGGTGGATAGACAGCGTAAACGAGACGCCGTAAGATGGGGCAAAATGTGACTCGATCCAGGAAAGACTTATACAATCCGGTAGAAAGTGATAGAAAACAGAAGAAGAAGAAGAATGGTACACCTTTTTACCTAAAGCTAGCTCTGCCGTGTCATTTATTTGATACAGACAGAAAGTAATAATCAAATAAAAATGTATATTGCTCGTGCACAACATCATCACGAGTTTCAGCACAGGATTTTCTTTTGTTCCCTTTCAGGTTTTAGTTCAGAATCTTGTGGCTAATGCTATTCATACTTGAGTTGGTGCTTGTCAAGACTTTCTTTGGTGGATGGTTTCAGTGGATATCCTCACATTCCGAGGCGTACTTGAGGTTCTAGACGGGGCCCTCTTTGCTATAGGGCAATGAGAGGCTCTTCAGTAAGCTCACCACTATGATGAGCCCAGTGCCCATCCCCACCTCGTTAGCCAGACTGCCATGAAACACCTGTTTCCAGGGAGAACTGCTTAGACGTGAAGTGAGGTCTGTATTAGTATGTTTCACCTGACCCTTGCTAATACAGCCTGATCAGTATGTTTTGCCTTACCGTAGTCTCCACTTCTCATAACCTCCCCCCCCCCCCCCCCTATTCCGCCATTTTTAAGTTTAGGCTACAACTAAAAAGATAACAGGAAAATTGTGTTGGATTCATAGAAACATTTGCAAAGGCAGCATAGAGTTATATGAACTGTAACACCATGACCCAATTCGAGGTGTGGTTTCACGCCTACGAGACAAGGACAAATGGTATTCTCATGTCCGAATACACATATTCACAAAATTATGGTCAGCTCGACTGTATTTTTAAACCAACATTTAAACAAGAATTGCATACTAATTCATTCATTGAAAGTTGATAATAAATGTGAAGCGCTACAGGTTGAACTAAATGCGCTTATCGCGTGTAACACGAAGTAAGGCATATCGAATATAGATCGATATTCTGTATTACTTGTAAGATCCGGGGGAGAGGGGCGAGGGTAAAGAGACAGGCACGCTGAGTTGAGGGAGAGTCAAATATGTGGATAGGCATGTATATATATATATATTGATAGGGGATGGACAGGTGGGAGGTCAGGAGGTAGAGATGGATGGTGGAGAGGGAGAGGCGGAGAGAAGAGATGGGCAAATGGATGGATGGATAGTGGAGGTAAGAAATGGGCTGGATGGAGATAAGGCAATGGGGAAATTGAGCAGGTAATGTGGTGCAAGATTTGGATTTGATTAGTGAACTGCTTTCAGAATTGTCCTGCAGAAGGCAGGGTCTGCAAGCTTGTATATTTATAAGAGCTTGTAATATTGCCATAGCTTTGGAGAATGTAACTAAACAAATAGTATTTGGGGCTAAAAGGAGCAGAGGTATTTCTTCTTTTCATTTAAAAATATATAGAAATGTTGTCATCGCTTACATCCGCACGGGGACGCAGAACAACAGAGGCAAGCAAATGCGAGTAATTCACAACCTGACACACGTATGGAAGGAGTCACGACAAGCCTGCAACGATTATCAACCCGCTATAAAAGCGTCTGATTAGCCCAGCCTAATTTGCAAATGTACGGCACATGTACGGGATTCTTCTTCTTCTTCTTCTTCTGCGTACGCTGTCAGACAGTAACCATTTTTTTTTCGAAAAAAGCGGCGGTCATCCTGAGGCTCTCGCCACTGCCATAGAGCTTGTCTTGCAGTTCCACTGGTAATGGCCACATCTGCTCTCTCTGATCCTCGTATGTCGGGCAGTTCTGCAGCAGATGTTCAGCGGTCATTTTACCAGTACCGCACGGGCATTCGTCGGTACACCCTATCTTCAATTTGTTGAATAGGTGGTACCTCAGTCTGTTGTGGCCAGTGCGAAGTCTGAAGACAACGACCTGCTCTCTTCGGTTCAACTGGTAATAGGCATCGTTTTTGGTGTAACCAGTATGTTCGGTTTCCCATTTGGTCATGTATCTGGCTTTGATAAGCCGTTTTGACTCTTCGTACGTCATACTGGTATCTGTTTGTGGTAGTCTTGCACCTTCTTTTGCCAGTCTGTCTGCCTCCTCGTTGCCTTGGATGTTGCAGTGTGACGGAACCCACTGTACCACTACCCTTTTTGGTGCGGACTGCTGGCACAGTTTGCAGAGTGCTGCTCTTAAGTCATTAAGCTCAGTGTTTTTCTGGCTTTTTAGCGCTGTGACTACGGCGAGAGCATCTGTCATCAGGACTATATGGCTCTCATTTTCACTGTGTGTCCCCATTTCTTCCACTGCCGCCCTCAGTGCCTCTGCCTCCGCTCTGAAATTGCTTGTGTACTTACCAGTAGCGAATGACAGTGTTATTTTTCTGCCATTTGGTAGGTTCAGGAATGCTCCTGCCCCTCCGTTCTGTGTAGTGCTTGTTACAGAACCGTCACTGTATGCATGGGTCCAGTCCATGCTTGGGTAGCTTTTCGTTATGAAGCTTAGGGTAGTATCTCTCCTTTCTTTTTCAGTCTGGCAATTTTTTTTTTGCAATACCTGGTATATTTTCTACCACCTCTGGAAATATATCCTGCCTCCAGGTAGGTTTTCGTACAGTAGTGATAGGTTTTGGTGTTGTTAGTGCGTTTATGGAATCTTCGTGCATCTTTGCTTTGGCTATTTCTGCAAAGTTTCTTCGCTTTAGTTTCCCTTTTCCCAAATTGTTTAGTCTCTGGTGCATTGGATGGTCGGTCAGTCTTCGGAGTTTCTCTGACTGCAGCTGAGCTCTGCAGTCTCTTCTATCGGTCATGGATTGCAGTTTTGTAATCTTTTCAAGTTCTACAATTATCGTTGACTTCATGCCACCTGTTATAATTCTCATGGCTTGGTTTTGAAGTTTGTTAACTTTATCGAAGTTCGCCTTCGCTGCTGTTGTCCATGCCGCAATGCCATACTCGAGAACTGGTCTCACTCTTCCAGTATACAGTTTCTTTAGTATGCCTTCGTCTGCTCCCCAGCTTGTGCCAGCAAGTTTCCTCATGATTGCCATTTTTTCTCTGGCTTTCATTCGGTTTCTCTCAATCTGACTTTTCCATGTCATGCGCCGATCAAATGTGACTCCCAGATAGGTTGGGTTGTCGTTTGGCTGCAGGATTTTGCCATTTAGACTTAATTTGGTACTTTGGGGTTTTAATGAAAGCGATAATATTGTGCATGTGGTTTTCTCCTCGTTTATTTTGACCAGCAATGAGTTCGCCGACTCTTCCAGCGATGTTAGGGCCGTCTCCATCCGATTTCTTGCTATGGTGAGATTCTTTTCAGAGGTCCACATAGCCAGATCGTCTGCAAACATTGAGCTATGGACTCTTCTTGGTATATTTTCTGTAATATCGTTTATATATACCAGGAAGAGTGTGGGTGACAATACTCCCCCTTGGGGTACTCCCTGCTCGAGTGTCACCGTTTTGCTCATCTGCCCTTGTACTTGGACTCTGGCCGTTCTTTGTTTGAGGTAGTGGTTGATCCACTTGTACATCTTCCCACAGACATCACTTCTTCTTAGCTTGACTCTAAGTCCATCTTTCCAGACTTTGTCAAATGCCTTTTCCAGATCCACCCAAACAGCTACTGTGTGTTTATGTGCCTGGTAGGCATCTTCTATCTCCTGGGCTATGAGGATGACCTGGTCCTCAGTGGATCTATGCTGTCTAAAGCCGGCTTGCTGTGGAATTAGTACTTGTTTTTCTTCCAGATGCCACATCAGTCTGGTGTTTATCATCCGTTCCATCAGCTTGCCGACACAGCTCAGTAGGCTTATGGGCCTGTATCCATTTTGATCTGTTTTGTCTTTTCCTGTTTTTGGTACTGGTACCAGTATTGCATCTTTCCATGCATGTGGTACAATTCCCCTTTTCCAGCTTTGGTTCAGGACCGATAGCAGTTTCTTCTTCGCTGTTTGGCCCAGCCCCATCAGCATTTCGTTTGTTATCCCGTCTTTTCCGGGAGATTTCCTTTTCTTTAGTGTTCTCATAGCCTCTTCCATTTCGCGCATTGTTAGTTTGGCCATCATGTGCTCTTCAGGAGCCGTATTCATGTTTTCGTGTCCCTTTAGCTCTTCGCTAATGTCTGTATGCTTATCTGCAGGGACCTCGATGTGGTTTGCTCTGGCATAGTGATCGACAAAGGCGTTTGCGGCTTTCTTACCTGTGATCAAGTTCTCGCCCTGCTTGATAGTAATTTGTTTATTTGACGGGGTTTCGTCGTTCATGGCTCTGACTAGCTTCCATAGCTTGTTCCCGTCTTTGTCCAGGTTTAGACTTTCCGTTTTTTTTTTCCAGCTTTCTCTTGCTGTTTGCTTGAGAGTGTGTTTGTACTTCGCCGCGACGGCTTTGAGGGCGATGTTTGCCTCCATGGATTTTTCTCGCTCTGCCATGTTCCTAGCATTTGTTACTGCATCTTCCACTTTCTGCAACACATCATTCCAGTAGGGCTTATAGTTTTTCCTAGCTCCTCTTGGGATGGTTTCAGTGGCGGCTTGCATTATTGCCTTGCATAGGCTCTCTACCATGGGCTTCATTTTGGTGTTTCGTGTGTTGATGGTTTCACACAGCCCATCTGTCAGGATTGCAAATCTGTCCCAGTCGGCTCGTTTGTAATTCCAACGTGGGAGCGGTTTTGTTTCCTGTGGGCCTACTTCCATGTCAATGGTTAGCCTGATCGGCCTATGGTCGCTACCTGCCAGTTGGTTTAGCACCTGGCGGTCTATTTTATGGTGTATGTCCTGTGTGGAGAAGGCCAAATCTGGAGTCGAGGTGGTATGCCATGTTCTTGAATAGAAGCTAGGGCTATCCTCCGGCCTATTGATTAGGGAGAGATTTGCATCTATCTCCCAATCTTCCACTTCGTCACCTCTGCTGTCTGTGTCAGAGTATCCCCATCTCTCCGAGTGGCTGTTGAAATCTCCAACTACTATGCAGTTGGAGTCTCTGACCTCCATACTCGAGAGCGATAGGTCTCTATTTGGTGGTCCGTACAGATTGAAAATGCGGAGCTTCGTCTCTTGAGCCATTATGTCAACTCCTACAATTTCTGCTTGTCCGGTGTGATTGACAGATACCGCGCTACTCGGTATGCAGTTTCTGGTCAGTATCAGGACCCCTCCTTTGTGGCCTTCTCTATCTAGACGGAAGGTCTGGTATCCTCTGATTGAGAATTTATGGTTATTGTTGAGGTGCGTTTCCTGGATACATGCCACGTCAACCTTACCTTTATGCAGGTGGTGTGTTAGGGAAAGTTTTTTGTTAATGACTCCCTTCGCATTCCACTGTAGTATTTTGAGGTTCTTGAGGTTTTGGCCAATAGAAGTTGCCCCATAGCCATGTGCCTTGACTCCACGACACATGGGTGGGTGACCACCAGTAGTCAGGGGTGGGCCCCTTCGAGGCGTGAGGCCCGGCACTATCGCTGCCTGGCGGGACTCCGTAGGATGAGCGCCATGCGTTTTTCTAATAGGTTGTACTGCCATCATGCTGCGATTTACGTTGCACTGTTTTGTTAGGCTTGCGGCCCCGTGCATCCGATTTCAACAGGCGTTTCTGTAGGGATGCCCTCCTTAGCCTTTGGCTGTCCCCAGCCTATCTGCAAGGCAGCAGTTGTTTATGATCAGAGTTGTCTCTCTTATGGAAGTTGTCTTACCAGACTATCGAGTCTTCACTACTCGTGTCTATGTACGGGATTCAATACCCGTGACAAGTACGCTCAAGTCGACCCAGCCCTAAAATGGTACGTTGTTTACTTCTGAAGAAAGTATAGTAGCAGGCAAGAAAACTGGCCACCTCTTGCCATAAAACTATGGATTAGTACAATCATATATCTAACACGTAATCTTCCAACCAGCAGTTACTAACGTAAGCCCTTTAGTTGCCTTGGAAGCGCTGATGGCCATGTCATCAGACGGTTTTTGTCTTGATGATGTAACTTGCGCTGTATTTGAATTATAGTGTGAAAATAAATTCGCTGGTCATCAATCTCACTCTCTGGTCCCGAACTACATTGGACCAGTGGCAAGACATAAGTCAAGACGACTGAAGGTAAATCAGGATTCAGGCACTCTGGTCCAACACCCTTAAAGATCAACGGTCGCTTGAAATCTGCCGCTTTGATAGACGATTGCCTTACCTCTCGACCACGGCACATTTAACTTTATTGAGCACGTGGCTTCAACAAATGTATTCCACGCCCACGTGTTTACCTTTTAACTGACCTGGCCTTATTTGTGGAAACTTTCGCTACCAAAAACTTTCTAGAGAAAAAAATTGCCTGATCCTTCTTCTTCTTCTTCTGCGTACACAGTCAGACAGTAACCATTATTTTCTCGAAAAAAGCGGCGGTCATCCTGAGACTCTCGCCACTACCATAGAGCTTGTCTTGCAGTTCCACTGGCAATGGCCACATCTGCTCTCTCTGATCCTCGTATGTCGGGCAGTTCTGCAGCAGATGTTCAGTGGTCATTTTACCAGTACCGCACGGGCATTCGTCGGTACACCCTATCTTCAATTTGTTGAAGAGGTGGTACCTCAGTCTGTTGTGGCCAGTGCGAAGTCTGAAGACAACGACCTGCTCTCTTCGGTTCAACTGGTAATAGGCATCGTTTTTGGTGTAACCAGTATGTTCGGTTTCCCATTTGGACATGTACCTGGCTTTGATAAGCCGTTTTGACTCTTCGTACGTCATACTGGTATCTATTTGTGGTAGCCTTGCACCTTCTTTTGCCAGTCTGTCTGCCTCCTCGTTGCCTTGGATGTTGCAGTGTGACGGAACCCACTGTACCACTACCCTTTTTGGTGCGGACTGTTGGCACAGTTTGCAGAGTGCTGCTCTTAAGTCATTAAGCTCAGTGTTTTTCTGGCTTTTTAGCGCTGTGACTACTTCGAGAGCATCTGTCAGCAGGACTATATGGCTCTCATTTTCACTGTGTGTTACCATTTCTTCCACTGCCGCCCTCAGTGCCTCTGCCTCTGCTCTGAAATTGCTCGTGTACTTACCAGTAGCGAATGACAGTGTTATTTTTCTGCCATTTGGTAGGTTCAGGAATGCTCCTGCCCCTCCGTTCTGTGTAGTGTTTGTTACAGAACCGTCAGTGTATGCATGGGTCCAGTCCATGCTTGGGTAGCTTTTCGTTATGAAGCTTAAGGTAGTGTCTCTCCTTTCTTTTTCGGTCTGGCAGTTTTTGTTTGCAATACCTGGTATATTTTCTACCACCTCTGGAAATATATCCTGCCTCCAAGTAGGTTTTCGTACAGTAGTGATGGGTTTTGGTGTTGTTAGTGCGTTTATGGGATCTTCGTGCATCTTTGCTTTGGCTATTTCTGCAAAG
Source organism: Ariolimax columbianus (assembly GCA_036924085.1). NCBI lineage: Eukaryota > Metazoa > Mollusca > Gastropoda > Stylommatophora > Arionidae > Ariolimax > Ariolimax columbianus. Next base: position 58,223,450 of record JAVGWX010000011.1, read on the forward strand.
TTTCTCCGCTTTAGTTTCCCAGTTCCCAAATTGTTTAGCCTCTGGTACATTGGATGGTCCGTCAGTCTTCGGAGTTTATCTGACTGCAGCTGGGCTCTGCAGTCTCTTCTGTCGGTCATGGATTGCAGTTTTGTAATCTTTTCAAGTTCTACAATTGGCGTTGACTTCATGCCACCAGTTATGATTCTCATGGCTTGGTTTTGAAGTTTGTTAACTTTATCGAAGTTCGCCTTCGCTGCTGTTGTCCATGCCGCGATGCCATACTCGAGAACTGGTCTCACTCTTCCAGTGTACAGTTTCTTTAGTATGCCTTCGTCTGCTCCCCAGCTTGTGCCAGCAAGTTTCCTCATGATCGCCATTCTTTCTCTGGCTTTCATTCGGTTTCTCTCAATCTGACTTTTCCATGTCATGCGCCGATCAAATGTGACTCCCAGATAGGTTGGGTTGTCGTTTGGCTGCAGGATTTTGCCATTTAGGCTTAATTTGGTACTTTGGGGTTTTAATGAGAGCGAGAATATTGTGCACGTGGTTTTCTCCTCGTTTATTTTGACCAGCCATGAGTTCGCCCACTCTTCCAGCGATGTTAGGGCCGTCTCCATCCGATTTCTTGCTATGGTGAGATTCTTTTCAGAGGTCCACATAGCCAGATCGTCTGCAAACATTGAGCTATGGACTCTTCTTGGTATATTTTCTGTAATATCGTTTATATATACCAGGAAGAGTGTGGGTGACAATACTCCCCCTTGGGGTACTCCCTGCTCGAGTGTCACCGTTTTGCTCATCTGCCCTTGTACTTGGACTCTGGCCGTTCTTTGTTTGAGGTAGTGGTTGATCCACTTGTACATCTTCCCACAGACATCACTTCTTCTTAGCTTGACTCTAAGTCCATCTTTCCAGACTTTGTCAAATGCCTTTTCCAGATCCACCCAAACAGCTACTGTGTGTTTATGTGCCTGGTAGGCATCTTCTATCTCCTGGGCTGTGAGGATGACCTGGTCCTCAGTGGATCTATGCTGTCTAAAGCCGGCTTGCTGTGGAATTAGTACTTGTTTTTCTTCCAGATGCCACATCAGTCTGGTGTTTATCATCCGTTCCATCAGCTTGCCGACACAGCTCAGTAGGCTTATGGGCCTGTATCCATTTTGATCTGTTTTGTCCTTTCCTGTTTTTGGTACTGGTACCAGTATTGCATCTTTCCATGCATGTGGTACAATTCCCCTTTTCCAGCTTTGGTTCAGGACCGATAGCAGTTTCTTCTTCGCTGTTTGGCCCAGCCCCATCAGCATTTCGTTTGTTATCCCGTCTTTTCCGGGAGATTTCCTTTTCTTTAGTGTTCTCATAGCCTCTTCCATTTCGCGCATTGTTAGTTTGGCCATCATGTGCTCTTCAGGAGCCGTATTCATGTTTTCGTGTCCCTTTAGCTCTTCGCTAATGTCTGTATGCTTATCTGCAGGGACCTCGATGTGGTTTGCTCTGGCATAGTGATCGACAAAGGCGTTTGCGGCTTTCTTACCTGTGATCAAGTTCTCGCCCTGCTTGATAGTAATTTGTTTATTTGACGGGGTTTCGTCGTTCATGGCTCTGACTAGCTTCCATAGCTTGTTCCCGTCTTTGTCCAGGTTTAGACTTTCCGTTTTTTTTTCCAGCTTTCTCTTGCTGTTTGCTTGAGAGTGTGTTTGTACTTCGCCGCGACGGCTTTGAGGGCGATGTTTGCCTCCATGGATTTTTCTCGCTCTGCCATGTTCCTAGCATTTGTTACTGCATCTTCCACTTTCTGCAACACATCATTCCAGTAGGGCTTATAGTTTTTCCTAGCTCCTCTTGGGATGGTTTCAGTGGCGGCTTGCATTATTGCCTTGCTTAGGCTCTCTACCATGGGCTTCATTTTGGTGTTTCGTGTGTTGATGGTTTCACACAGCCCATCTGTCAGGATTGCAAATCTGTCCCAGTCGGCTCGTTTGTAATTCCAACGTGGGAGCGGTTTTGTTTCCTGTGGGCCTACTTCCATGTCAATGGTTAGCCTGATCGGCCTATGGTCGCTACCTGCCAGTTGGTTTAGCACCTGGCGGTCTATTTTATGGTGTATGTCCTGTGTGGAGAAGGCCAAATCTGGAGTCGAGGTGGTATGCCATGTTCTTGAATAGAAGCTAGGGCTATCCTCTGGCCTATTGATTAGGGAGAGATTTGCATCTATCTCCCAATCTTCCACTTCGTCACCTCTGCTGTCTGTGTCAGAGTATCCCCATCTCTCCGAGTGGCTGTTGAAATCTCCAACTACTATGCAGTTGGAGTCTCTGACCTCCATACTCGAGAGCGATAGGTCTCTATTTGGTGGTCCGTACAGATTGAAAATGCGGAGCTTCGTCTCTTGAGCCATTATGTCAACTCCTACAATTTCTGCTTGTCCGGTGTGATTGACAGATACCGCGCTACTCGGTATGCAGTTTCTGGTCAGTATCAGGACCCCTCCTTTGTGGCCTTCTCTATCTAGACGGAAGGTCTGGTATCCTCTGATTGAGAATTTATGGTTATTGTTGAGGTGCGTTTCCTGGATACATGCCACGTCAACCTTACCTTTATGCAGGTGGTGTGTTAGGGAAAGTTTTTTGTTAATGACTCCCTTCGCATTCCACTGTAGTATTTTGAGGTTCTTGAGGTTTTGGCCAATAGAAGTTGCCCCATAGCCATGTGCCTTGACTCCACGACACATGGGTGGGTGACCACCAGTAGTCAGGGGTGGGCCCCTTCGAGGCGTGAGGCCCGGCACTATCGCTGCCTGGCGGGACTCCGTAGGATGAGCGCCATGCGTTTTTCTAATAGGTTGTACTGCCATCATGCTGCGATTTACGTTGCACTGTTTTGTTAGGCTTGCGGCCCCGTGCATCCGATTTCAACAGGCGTTTCTGTAGGGATGCCCTCCTTAGCCTTTGGCTGTCCCCAGCCTATCTGCAAGGCAGCAGTTGTTTATGATCAGAGTTGTCTCTCTTATGGAAGTTGTCTTACCAGACTATCGAGTCTTCACTACTCGTGTCTATGTACGGGATTCAATACCCGTGACAAGTACACTCAAGTCGACCCAGCCCTAAAATGGTACGTTGTTTACTTCTGAAGAAAGTATAGTAGCAGGCAAGAAAACTGGCCACCTCTTGCCATAAAACTATGGATTAGTACAATCATATATCTAACACGTAATCTTCCAACCAGCAGTTACTAACGTAAGCCCTTTAGTTGCCTTGGAAGCGCTGATGGCCATGTCATCAGACGGTTTTTGTCTTGATGATGTAACTTGCGCTGTATTTGAATTATAGTGTGAAAATAAATTCGCTGGTCATCAATCTCACTCTCTGGTCCCGAACTACATTGGACCAGTGGCAAGACATAAGTCAAGACGACTGAAGGTAAATCAGGATTCAGGCACTCTGGTCCAACACCCTTAAAGATCAACGGTCGCTTGAAATCTGCCGCTTTGATAGACGATTGCCTTACCTCTCGACCACGGCACATTTAACTTTATTGAGCACGTGGCTTCAACAAATGTATTCCACGCCCACGTGTTTACCTTTTAACTGACCTGGCCTTATTTGTGGAAACTTTCGCTACCAAAAACTTTCTAGAGAAAAAAATTGCCTGATCCAAGCCCAACACTTCTTAGTCGCCTCTTTCGACACGTCTGACATGTTTTATTGTTACTACTCGTTGTTCTTCTTTTGGGCCCTAGTTAGCAATTGGGCGTGCACATAAAACTGAACAGTGAATGATTGGTATTCTGCGGGTAGATTCACTGTCAAGTTCAGTTAAAGCAAAATGTAGACGACAGAAGGCTTATAATTGTGCATTACAATTATAGCTAGTGAATTTACTTTCCGATTGGGATGAGAGTGATGGAGGATGCCATGAAACACTACATGTTTGTTTTTTTCTGGCATTGTGAACTTATATTGGGTAATGTATGTTGTTTGTATATGCTTTTCAAATTGTATCGTTGACCTTGTTTAGTCTCTTCTTGGACTTTTACTTATGGCAACACTATTAGATTTAAAAAACCATTTAATTTGCTTCGTGCAGCAGCTGATCCAGCCTTGTTTTATGTTCAATGAATAGTTGTAGGTCTTCTCTTACTCTTTGAGTTTTAAAAATGTCTTGTTTAAGTTTGGAAAGTATTTTTGTTGTCTTTGCTGATTGATTAAGTACTAGTCTGGCACCACGCCTGGTGGTAGGTAGTCTTCTTCTTCTTCTGCGTTTGTTCTCAATCTCCCGCTACCAAACCCTGAAAGGGCTTAAGTAGCAGAATGTAGTCCAGAGAACGGAATGCGTTGTGTCGTAGTTTACATCTTGACTGCGATATTTGCACCTTTCGGTCCAACACATCCGACTTCAGCAAGCATTTTTTGAGTACCGGGTTAGCATTCCCTCTTCGATCCCTTCTCCTTAGCCAGTCTGCCCTGCTGCAGCCTGTTATCCAGGATCACCCCGTGAAGGTGTAGAAGGGTCTTGGCAGCTCTGGTTCGCTGGCCCTGGCGCTAGCAGTCAGCTATGGGTCGCTGACCACTGCTGCTCAGCGTCTTGATCCCGTTGTAGGTAGTGATGTTCCTACAGGCTGGTGCCACTTCGAAGTGTAACAGTCAAAAGTGCAAAACTGTTGTGGATGGAGTTCCAACCGCCAAAACTCTCGGGATTGGCAATAAAACCCTGACAAATTTTGTGGGTATCGATCAAACCCCGAGTAGTCGACTATCAAACTATCAACACCCTTTGGCGGACGATCAAAATCTCAACAAATTTCTAATAAACGAACAAATCCTCAAAACATATATGGCGTACATTCAAGCCTTCAAAACATGTCTGGTTAACGACGAAACACTCTAAACGTCCTTGCATTTTATCATCATACTCTACATACCTATGTAGCGAACTATAAAATTATCAAAGTATTGTAGCTAGCACTCAGACCGTCAAACCATTTAAGTGAACGATCAAACCCTCGAACCTCTTCAGTTAAAGAATCAAAACATCAATACAATTACTGTTGACGACCAAATAATCAAAAACATTCATTGATGACAACAACAATCTCAAAATATGATCAAAATTTCGAAGAATTTATTAAAAAACGACTAAAATCTAAACATTTATTTGTGACGACCAAAACCTCAGCACATTTATTGTTCACGACCAAAACCTCAAAACATTCATTGTTGACGACCAAAACCTCAAAACATTCATTGATCACGACATAAATCTCAAAATATTCATTAATGACGACATAAATCTCAAAATTCTTCCAAAACTTAAAAAATTTATTGTTAACAACCAAAATGTCAAAACCTTTAACTTTGGCAACAAAACCACAAAAAACAAACATTTCTCGATGTTGACCAAAACCTCAAAACAATTATTGTCGACGACCAAAACCTCCAAACATATATATTGTACAATCAAACCCTCAAAAACATTATAGAACAACCAGGCACTCAAAACTCTTGCGTTTGCCGATCAAACACTCAAATACGCGAATAGTAAAATATAAACTAGGTCAATCCACTCCACACAGACCTTGGAGAAGAAAGTAAAGTGGTTTCTTCCAGTTAAAAGTAACGCAAATTTTGCATCCTATAAAGTTTCCACACAAAAAATCGCAGCTGCAGAAGTACTGAAGACCAAAGGTCGATAACAACATGAACTGCGTTGGAGCAGTTGCAAATGGAAACTTTCGCTGCGACTATGAATCCTTCACCAGGAACAGACACACACAAAGATGGATGGAAAGAAAATCACAACAGATAGCGACTAGAAAGGAAATAATCTGCTGGCCATTCCACTGAAATGCTTTTTAAAGTGTTTTCATTCATGTTATTCTTTGTCCCTTGTGAAGGCTTTTCGGTCTTTGTAGTTTTCATTTCATGTGTTTCCGTGGTGTTCGAACTACTTGCTTATATGGTTAGAATCGGAAGTGCCCAATGTATTCTAACCTCAACTTCCATTAACTTTGACTTAACGTCTTTATACTTGGTTAGAAGAGTCTGCATAGTCTGTATACAACCAGTGTTTGGAGGGTGGTTGAACGATGTGTGAGTTCATCCTAATACTCAAACACTACAGCAAAGTAGAACCGCAGCCTGTTAAGAGTATCTATGCTGCTCTTAACAAACCACCTAACCATGGCCGGTGTTATGCCATGCTACACGGTTAGTTGCCTCTTTCAACATGCTTTCTGTGGGACAGTGGTGCTATTCTTATCTTTGACACACACATAGGCCCTGGGAGACCACTTGGAAATCCCTATTCACCTCTAAGTGTCTTCCTGGCAAAGCAGTTTGAGCCATTGCCTATTGTGGCAAATTAAATGTCTCGACACACTCTTGTCTTATAATATAGTCGATACTACAGTCGGGGATGAAGTGTTAGACTCATTTGTAATGTTGCATTGATGTTTTACGTGCGGTGACCAGATATTTGCAGTGCTACCTTCCATTGGGCAATTAAATATTTAGAGTTGGGTAGACAGGATCGTATCGAGACTGGTGACTTGTGACTACATTTGTTGTGATAATGCAGCACACTATCTACTTTGTTGCTCAGGCGCTCAAGTCTACCAAGATTAAAATTGGTAGCTGTCTTACAGTTAGGGAGCGACATGCAGTAATGAAGGAAAATGATTACTCGACGACGAACACATATGGGGCCGACAATGCACTGACATAGATCACAGCCAGAAACGGATCATAAATGCTGACGTCAGCTGACCTAGATCACAGCCAGAAGCGGCTCATAGATGCTGATGTCAGCTGACCTAGATCACAGCCAGAAGCAGCTCATAGATGTTGACGTCCGCTGACCTAGATCACAGCCAGAAGCGGCTCATAGATGCTGACGTCAGCTGACCTAGATCACAGCCAGAAGCGGCTCATAGATGCTGACGTCAGCTGACCTAGATCACAGCCAGAAGCGGCTCATAGATGTTGACGTCCGCTGACCTAGATCACAGCCAGAAGCGGCTCATAGATGCTGACGTCAGCTGACCTAGATCACAGCCAGAAGCGGTTCATAGATGCTGACGTCAGCTGACCTAGATCACAGCCAGAAGCCGCTCATAGATGCTGATGTCAGCTAACCTAGATCACAGCCAGAAGCGGCTCATAGATGTTGACGTCAGCTGACCTAGATCACAGCCAGAAGCGGCTCATAGATGCTGACGTCAGCTGACCTAGATCACAGCCAGAAGCGGCTCATAGATGCTGGCGCCAGCTGACGATAGCTTTTTAAGACCTTATTATGCCTTCAAGTGACGGTTCTGGAAACATGCCGAATCAATGCATTCTGCCTGAGAGATTTGGAATCGAAGCGGAAAGACAAACTTGGTCGCAGAGATGTGCCGTGCTGAAACGGGATGTGTCACGTAAGAAGTATCAGACATCAGTCTGGATGTAAATTGTAGCACAACAGCGGAAATGTCCTTTTCAAGACTACATAATTCGATAAAATAGATGATGAAGAAGAAGAAGAAGCAGAAGAAGAAGAAAGAAAGAAACAAAAATATGAGAAGAAGAAGAAAACACAATAAAGTAAAGAACGAACGTGAAGGAAAAGAGGAAGAAGAAAGAAGAAGTAGAAAAAGAAGAAGAAAAAGAATAAACGAAGAAAAAGAACAAAAGAATAGGAAGAAGAAGAAAAAAAAGAAGAAGAAAGACAAACACAAAAAAACGAATAAAGAGAAGAAAAAACAAAAGAAGAAGAAGAGGAAGAAAAGTTGAAGAAATGGAGAAAAAAAAGAAAAAAACGAAGAAGAAAAAGAAGAACTAGGAAAGGAAAAGAAGAAGAAGAAGAAGAAGAAGGAAAGAAAAAGAAGAAGAAATAAGAATAAGAATAACATATGATATCTCCAAGACTTGATACTGGATGCCAGTGCTACTATGTGACGAAGTTTTCCACTTTCTGAAAGCTGTTATTGAACTTGTTTGTTATTGTTTCTTCCCATTTTCTAAAAGCTAATATTGAGCCTCTCTTGTTGGTTCTTGCCATTTAACTCCAAACCAATACTAGGAGAATGACATACCTTAACTCACATCCTAGCACCAGCCATCTGATAATAAAGCTAGAAATAATAGAAACACAAGTCACAAGAACAGAAACAGACAGAGATTGTACAAGAAAGAAACTGTATCGTCTGTCAGGTAGGATACGCAAAGCTCAACTCACCCTCCTCTCTCGATCACCTCCGCACCAAAGTCCTCTCAATGTTTTATCCCTACTCCCATGAGAAGTCTCCCTAACCTCCTCCATCCTAGCTGGAACCGCTCGATACCAATAGAAGCACGCACAAGCCATTACTAACCTGGCAAGCCTCTCCTACCTTAAGCTTTCATCTGTCATTTCTCTTTGTTACCTGAACTTGGTGCCAGACAGATGGCGCTTTCTTCTCTCATTTCTGAATTTTGTTCTTTTCTTTCCCTTTTTTTTTTTTATTATTTGGAAAGAGGAGAGGAGAGGTTGCGAACGTTCTGTCTGTCTTTTGTAAACGTTCGTCATCTCATCCTTTGTCTAGTTTGACTCTGTCTGGTCTGATTGTGTTTATCTGGTCTGAGTATGTTTGTCTGGTCTGAGTGTGTCTGTCTGGTCTGAGTGTGTCTGTCTGGTCTGAATGTGTTTGTCTGGTCTGAGTGTGTTGGCTGGTCTTCTTCTTCTTCTTCTTCTGCGTACGCAGTCAGACAGTAACCATTATTTTTTCGAAAAAAGCGGCGGTCATCCTGAGGCTGTCGCCACTGCCATAGAGCTTGTCTTGCAGTTTGTCTGGTCTGAATGTGTTTGTCTGGTCTGAGTGTGTTTGTCTGGTCTGAGTGTGTCTGTCTGGTCTGAATGTGTCTGTCTGGTCTGAGTGTGTCTGTCTGGTCTGAGTGTGTCTGTCTGGTTAGAGTGTTTGTGTCTTTCTAAATACGTTCTCGCACTCCCGAGAATGCACATACACTACGACGCGCACTTCGACATTAAAATATACACCGTTACGTACATTATAAGATTAGATAGGGACCATATCATGTTCGTAACGCGGATTTATTTATAAAGCCGAATTGGGTATTCATTTTAGCTTATAAAATCTAAAAAAGTGGTAAATATCACGTTATATATAATTTGAAAATGCTTGCGAAAGGTAAGTAAACAAGAATAAGCATACATAAGCAAAGAGGAACATAAATAAACAAAATCTTACTTTCGATAATTTAATTCTTGCAAAAAAAAAAGAGGCGTGTATAGAATGTTAGAAATTTAGGTGTCGACCTTCACTTCTGTGATATCATCACAACAACAAAATGCCAAGGCCAAATCAGTTTTCTTTATGGAGAAGGGAAATTTGAGGATGATCTTCACTTATGATGATGCATCCGAAGGGCTAGTGGTATCTGGCGATGGATCTGGAGAGTTCTTCTTGGCAAAACTTCAAGGTAGTTTGACGCATTGGGGTCTTCTTCTTCTTCGTACGCTGTCAGACGTAAACCTGTATTTTTTCGAAAAAAGCAGCGGTCATCCTGAGGCTGTCGACACTGCCATAGAGCTTGTCTAGTGTTGCCACTGGTGATGGCCACATCTGCTTTCTCTGATCCTCGTATGTCGGGCAGTTTTGCAGCAATGTTCAGTGGTCATTTCCCCGGTACCACACGAGCATTCGTCAGTGTCACCTATTTTCAATTTATTGAATAGGTGGTACCTCAGTCTATTGTGGCCTGTGCGCAGTCTGAAGACCACGACCTGCTCTCTTCTGTTCAACTGGTAATAGGCATCTTTTTTTGTGTAGCCAGTATGTTCTGTTTCCCATTTGGTCATGTATCTAGCTCTAATAAGCCGTTTTGACTCTTCGTAGGTCACACTAGGGTCTGGTTGTGGTAGTCTTACACCTTCTTTTGCCAGTCTGTCTGCCTCCTCGTTGCCTTGGATGTTACAGTGGGATGGAACCCACTGTACCACTACTCTTTTTGGTGCGAACTGCTGGCATAGTTGACAGAGTACTGCTCTTAAATCATTAATTTCAGTATTTTTCTGGCTTTTTAGTGATGTGACTACGACCAGGGCATCTGTAAACAGGCTTATCTGGCTTTCATTTCTTTTGCCTGTCAGCATTGCTTCTACTGCAGCCCACAGTGCCTCTGTCTCCGCTCTGAAATTGCTTGAGTATATTCCAGTTGCCACTGACAGTGTTATTTTTCTACCATTTGGTAGGCTCAGGAATACCCCTGCCCCTCCGTTCTGTGTTGTGTTTGTTACAGAACCGTCGGTCCAGTCCATGATTGGGTAGTTTTTCGTTATGTACCTCAGGGTTATGTCTCTTCTTTCTTTTTCAGTCTGGCTGTTCTTGTTTCCAATACCTGGTATATTTTCTACCACCTCTGGAGATATATGCTGCCTCCAGGTAGGTTTGCGTACAGTAGGGATGGGCTTTGGTATTGTTAATGCATTGGGGTCTGTTTCTGTCTCGAATCATTTCAGTGTAGCAGACTACCGAGATCTATAGCATTGAATTGACTTTTGCAGTTTTTTTTTCAAAATTCCGATTATTGTCACCACACTTAAGATTCATTGTGAATATTATAAATCTATAAATGCTAGATAAACGTGAACAATTTCAAAGAGTTATGTTATGATAGACATTGCGAAGCCCTCAATAGTGTTAGATTGCCATAAAACTAAATGCCAAGAGAAGAGTAGTGCCATAGTGGATACCATCCCTCTGTGGCATACCAGGAAATGAAACAGCAGACAAGTTGGCAATGGAGGGACCAATGCAAGATCAAAACGAACAACCAATAACGTTCCAAGAAAAGAAGAGCCTTATCTAAGCCAAAAGCAAAGACGACTAAACGAGAAATAACTGTCACTGTCTTGATCTAGTAGAACAAGTGATCAGATTGAATAACCACTTATATGGGCTCAAATTGGCTCCATCAACAAACGTGTATGTGCCGACAGGCATATATCCTTCAAAACGGTTATGTGCTTAGTCAATAGCGTACTGAGCACTGGCCCACCGAGGCACATAATCTGCACATAAAGCTGTTTGGGTGTCTTAAAGAATTTTCCATTACAGCAACATTTATGCAGAGAGCTTGACTTTAAGTGAAGACGTAACGGGGAAAAATATAACGAACGAGAAAAAGAAGAAGAAAATGATGCTAGAAAAATGTTCTAAGGTTGAATTCGTGTTCGTATGCATGGATTCTGGTTTTAGTTGAAGAAGATTTTATAAAAATGTGTTCATAAAACGGGCGTTCGTATAGCGGAGCATTGCTGTATATACAGCAGCTTCCGTGTGAATCCCACGATCATTTACTGAGCAATAAATAGCATGTTGTAAATGACGATATATAAGGCTGACCACGAGGCTGGCAACATCATCATGTAAAGTAATGTGCCACATCTACGAACTTTAATTCTCCTTCACCTTCTTCTTCATATTCGTCGTCGTCTCCATAGCTCGTACCCCCTTGATACGCATAGACTATCGTATCAACCACCCCGCTTCGAGCAGACTTGTCGTGTACCATTTCCCCAGTTCATCCCTGATTCTCATTTCTTGTCTTCTATTTATATGTGTATACACTATCCCCTATTTCTTTAATTCCACACCCACATATACACTTTTCATTACTTCTTAAATTCCACACCTACACATACACTTTTCATTGCTTCTTTAATTCCACACCCACACATACACTACTTCGTACTTCTTTAATTCCACACCCACACATACACTACTTCGTACTTCTTTAATTCCACACCCACACATACACTACTTCGTACTTCTTTAATTATACACACACACACATACACTAGCCCTATAATTCCACACGCCTACATACATTAGTACATACATATGTTACTTATTTCCACACTACTTCTGCACCCACACAGACGAGAGTACATACAAACATGTTTCTCTTGTATGCACCACTGGCTGTTTTGCTGAGCCAATCACAGCATTCTGCATTAATGGTTCGTCAGCAACTATTTTAGAGTGATCATGCTACTGCAATAGCCACTTGACGCGACCTAGAGCGTACTTTTCAATGTCCAGAAACCGTTTGCCACGATTCAACTTTTTATGACTTGGAACTTGGAGTTCAGGTGACAACGGAACTCATGTGGTCAACTTGTGACAACATCGCAACGGAATTGGGCTGAGGAAATATTCAAAGTTTGTCATTAAAAGAAAGCAAAGACATTTTCTGACAGAGAACTGTAACATCATCATGATCCCCTGTCTTTCTTGTCCATTCATATTAAAGCATCGGCAACCGCTGAGGCTTGACGCTCTACATGTGCAAAAGCATATATGGGCTCTCACAGATTTTGCTTGTGTAACTGTTTTGTGCGTTCGCCTAATTTCCCGTCCTCAAGGCGGTGGGCAATGCACTATGCACTATTTGACCAAGTGCAACCGACTTCGGCATGTATTTGGTTTGTCATAGTTCGTTCTCAATCTCCTGCTACCAAGCCCTGCAAGGGCTTAAAGTAGCAACACGTAGTCCAGAGAACGGAATGCTTTTTGTCGTAGTCTACAGCTTGAACAAGATATTTGCACCTTTCGGTCTAACACATCCGACTTCAGCAAACATTTCTTGAGTACCGGGTTAGCCTTTCCTCTTCGATCCCTTCTCCTTAGCCAGTCTACTCTGCTGCAGCCGGTTTTCCAGGATCACCGCGTGGAGGTGTGCAAGGGTCTTGGCAGCTATGGTTTACTGGCCCTGATGCTAGCAGTCAGCTATGGGTCGCTGACCGCTGCAGCTCATGCGCTGCTCAGCGGCATGATCTCCGGCATGCATGTTATGTAAGGCTCTGCTTCCTCGTGCATTTCCTAAGGGTTTGCTTCTTCAGGGTAACGGTCGGTGCTGTGATTGGGAAGCGAACCCAGCACCTTCGGGTTGAGAGCCGTGTCACTAAACCACTAGCCCACGCCGTCCCCTATGTAACACTGCTTTACATGATCGTGCTGATAGTTCCATTCTCAACCCTCTTCAATAGCCTATAACAACAATAATACGTTTGCTGTAATGGTTATATTCTAGCAGTCAAGGGCTATATGATTCACAAATGGACGTTGCTGTTGTTGTTGTTGATGTTGTTGTTTGTTGGTGCTATTCGAAGCTGCTCCCACCATGTTGGGCTAACTTGAGAATGCTTGTTTGGTAGAGGGTGACTATAGCCCTCCTCATATTCTGAGGCCTAGTTTGGATGGTGAAAAGACCTGTCAACATATTGTATGTGCTGGCCAGTCAAGTACCCTTTTAACTCCTATTTGTGGTTATATAGCGAACTAAAGCTGCCAAGACCCGTCTACACCTCCACGCGGTGATCCTGAATAACAGGATACAGCAGGACAAACTGGCTGAGGAGAAGGGATCGAAGAGGGAATGCTAACCCGGTACTCAAAAATGCTTGCTGAAGTCGGATGTGTTGGACCGAAAGGTGCAAATATCGCAGTCAAGCTGTAAACTACGACACAACGCATTCCGTTCTCTGGACTACATTCTACTACTTAAGCCCTTTGAGTGTTTGGTAGTAGGGGATTGAGAATGAACGAAGCCAAGCCAATCCATATTTCTATTTCGTGTATCCATCTCTGCCTCTATAAATCGCTAATTCATAATTGTGTCGTTCCCGACGAAGCCGTTGTGATCGTAATGTAAACTTTCAGTGTTCGTCTCAGCACGATATCTAACAATACCTATACATGTTCTGTTCAACTTTGGAAGGTTGACGGAGTTCTCCTGACTGTAGTGTAATTTCAAGCACCCATTAAGCTCACCACTATAGGGAACACATCGATGATCACCACCTGATCAGACTTGTGTTACACATCCTGTTTCCAGCAACAACAGCGAAGTCGTGAGGTAGAGTATTCATTGTATATTTCACCCTTCCCCTTCAATTAGTCTTGGTTCCGTCACAAAAGAGAGAAAAGACGTATTTTGAGCAAAGTACACAGACACCTTTAGAAGAAGAGATTTCCTTTTATCTGCGCGAAATTGCAGACACCATGTTGTGGACATTAGAACTACACACTATTTCTCATGAACTATTTATACAGTTCATATTACGTGCATGAACCAAATTATGAAGTTTATTCTTTGTGTCTTTTGTTGCTTTTCTGTTATTCCTTGTTTACTGGCGGATTCTTTATTATTCCAGCCCATGCGCTATAGAAGAGGGAGAAAATTCGATTTGCAACACAACGGGACGAGATAACAGAACTCGCAATCAAATTTGTTGTGTCTTATTTGTGCCTCACTCCCCAACATGACCAGGCTAATAACGGGGTTTCCTGCTTTCATGTCTTTTTTTGTATTGGGTTTATTTCCAGCTGGTTCCAACGGACAGCAAATTGAATAGGGTGGTATATTCGTTAATAAAGTTAATATTTTTGTCCGCAAATAGACAGGGAGGAATAATGTCGTGAATTATTAAAGGGGGACAATTTGACAGGATTTTTGCTAATATGAATACAAATATGGTTTCCTAACAAAACGATCAAATTGTTGGATCGTGCAAGCTCAATCGCGTGAACCGAGAAAAGCGGTAAACGAAATGTAGAGAAAGAAAGACAGGAAGGATTTGAAATGGCATGACACACTAAGCTGGATGTTCTTCAAGAAAGAGGCAGAGCGGCTATACCATAACATCAGCTACTTAGAACCAGATAATATGTGTTACCAGTTAGACGATTTACAGGCGTCATTTAAGTCAACTACAAGAGAAGTGTCGAGAGCAAAATCAGGCCTTGTACACCACATTTATTGATTTGACAAAGGCATTTGATACAGTAAACAGAGGAGGGCTGTGGATGATAATGTCTAAGTTTGGCTGCCCCAACAAGTTGATAACAATAGTGAAACAGCTACACGAAGGCATGTGTGCTCGTGTACTGGACAGCGGTGCAATCTCTTCTTCTTCTTCTTCTGCGTACACAGTCAGACAGTAACCATTATTTTTTCGAAAAAAGCGGCGGTCATCCTGAGACTCTCGCCACTACCATAGAGCTTGTCTTGCAGTTCCACTGGCAATGGCCACATCTGCTCTCTCTGCAATCTCTTAAACGTTTCTAGTATCAAACGGAGTAAAACAAGGATGTGTACTCGCCCCGACTTTGTTCAGCATGATGTTCGCGGCCACGATGACATACGCTTTCAGATCATTGGAGCTTGGAATATCCATAAAGTACCGCACAGATGGCAAGTTACTCAATTCCAGAAGAATGAAGGCCAAAACCAAAGTGGCTGGCGACATAATCAGGGAACTTGTATTTGCTGACGACTGCGCTCTAATGAGCAACTCAGAACTGAACATGCAGGTTGGAATGGACCAGTTCTCTGCCGCATGCGAAAATTTTGGTCTGACCATAAATGCCAAAAAAACAGAGGTCATGTACCAACCAGCACCAGGCATGCCGTACACAAAACCAGAGACTACAGTCAGCGGGCAGACGTTGAATGCCGTAGACAAATTCACATATCTGGGTAGCACGCTGTCGAGATCTGTCAGCCTAGACGATGAGGGGGCAAGCAGAATAGCAAATGCCAGCACAGCCTTTGGTAGAATGCGCTCGATGGTCTGGGCACGTCGTGGCATCAGCGTCAAGACCAAACTCAAAGTCTACCGTGCAACCATCATTCCAACCATACTATACGCTTGCGAAAGCTGGACTGTATACTCTGGACATGCAAGGAGGTTAAACCACTTCCACACAGGTTGCCTGAGGCGAATATTCCACATCCGATGGCAAGATCGTGTCACTGACATCGAGGTTCTCTCGAGGGCTAACATGCCCAGCATCCATGCACTGCTAGAAAAAGCACGACTAGGATGGGCCGGACACCTCGTCCGTATGTCAGACGAGCGGCTCCCAAAGAAGCTTCTCTACGGCGAGCTGAGAGAGGGATGGCGCGAGAGAGGGCGCCCTAAGAAACGTTTTAAAGACGGTCTGAAGGACTCACTAAAAAGTTGCCAGATAGACATCGACACCTGGGAATGTCTTGCGAAAAACAGATCTGACGAGAAGCGCAGTCAAATCGGGTGTAGCTGCTGGTGAAGATAACCGTGTTGTGAAAGCCCAGAACAGACGCGAGACGCGGAAATCCCGAGCAGCGGGAACACCTTTTTCACAGTGTTCACCTTTTGGTCAGCGCGACCCGAACAGGTACCACCAAACAACGGAAAACTCGACACAAACACTGGAGTGAGTCTAGAGCGCAGCCACTAAAGCGCGACCATCTTACTTCAGACACTGACCTAACAGCATTATCCTAAATACATTTTATACAGGAACAGCCAGGTCTAAACTAGTATAAGCCACATCAGGCTGCTGGATCACATCATCCAAAACTACCACTGAACTTGTATAAGCCACATCAGGCTGCTGGACCACATCATCCAAAAATAACACTGAACATGTCAATACAGTGTTGGTCTTAGGTTAGTCGTAGGAGGGACTGCTGTCTATTTCTTCTCGTTCGCCACGTTTTTGTTAATTACGTGTACCCGTCAGTAAAGTTAAGCGAATAAAGGTTGTTCTTGTGGAGAAGTTTTCTTGGTGTTTAAACTGCTTTGTGTTGAGATTCGTATCCGTGTGTCAGGGCTCAGAAGGAAATTGGCTAAGCATATAAAAGTCTGACATGATATGCTAGGCCTCCTGCGCTGCTTATCCCCACGCACGCTTCGGTGATGGAGCCAATTTCAGTCTGCGTAAGTGGTTATTCAACCTGTTATGTCCCGTTATCATGCTGAACAGGTTCAATTGGTCAGCTCGATCAAAGCAGCGATAGTTGTCTCTCGTTTGGTCGAACTTCTTTATGGCTTGGATACGGGTCTTCTTTTCTTGGAAGGTGATTGCTTGTTGTTTTTGTTCTGGTGTTGCGCCTTTGATGCTAACCTACCTGCTGTTTTATGTCCTGGTACGTGACAGTGCAATGGTATCCATTGTAGCACTATCTTGCTATTGGTCTTTAGTTCGTGTAACGCTTTGTTGAGCTCTATCAGTTAGCATTCTTTAGGGCTTTCAGAACTAGCCGTCCCCTTAATGGCAGTTGGGAGACAAAGGTGCTTATATACAGGGGGCAACTGCTATATGTACCAAAATATCAAATGTACACCCCATTCTACAGACCATCACAGATCAGACTGAACAGAACCATCAGCTTTCACATATCACGAAACATACATGGCAATCATAAAGACTTCTACCCTATTTAACCTCACGCATTAGTGAGCGACACGCAGATGAAGTCAAGCATAGCACAACAGCTTGGGAGAACGATGGTCTACCTTCACCAACATGCTGGTGATGTGTGGAAAATTACTACAGCTGTGTGTGACAGACTTGGGCTACGAGGATGATGTTGTAATGCCACGCTCCTAGCCTCAAGCACTTATAAAACTACTGGTGCACTTAGAAGACCTTGCATCTAGATACGACTTTCAACATCAAGGTCAAAAACCAAGATACAAAACCTTAGATGCAATCCACAATAGCAGGAAATATTGTAGATGACACCCATGTCAACTCCACCGCTAATTTCATTTACCTTGGCGGCAAGAAACACTCTGTCGCACGAAGGCAACGGGACATCATTCAAAGAGTCTTACTCACAAGCGTTTAAAGCAGGTTATAGGAGAGGTCATACCACAACGATTGTCAGAGACCCTCTCCGTAATCGTATCGTCCCCGCAGCCGACAAATCACCTTCTGGTTAGGCCAAATCGTAAAGACATCATCCTAAATCATTAATCGTGCTCATAGACGGTTTGATGGGTGGTGTCTGACTGACAACATCAGAAACTCAGTAGGAATAGTTCAACAGTTTTAATGATACCTGTACAGATTATTCAATGAAAACGAACATTGAGTTATGACGATTGCATGAAAAGAACTAGAAACAAAAATATTCATACGTAAAAAACAAGTAAAACAGATTAAAAACTTCTTACCTGAGTAACATAATCTCAGCAGATGGCAGAGGAGACACTGAAATTCAACACAGGTGTAATTAAGCAAGTCGGATCATTGGGAAAATGTCCCCGGTATTACAATGTAAACGCATGACGATACAAAGACAATGACATTCAAAACGATAGTCCTATCCACATTGTGCTAATGGGTGTCAACATTGGAAATTAACAAACACAAATAAAAGAAATACTGTAACAACAGTGATGAAATACCTATGCAGAAGTAACAAGAATGTATAAAATCAGAAACAAAGACATTATGAAACAAGTAGGCACAGTATCAGTGCTAAACCTCATCAAGTGACAGCTAACCAAATGGTTCGGCCTTTGACCCGTCAAGCACCAGATTGTACCGTTTCTCTCAGAAAGTAATGTTACACGGATCAAATGGATACAAAGCCAAGGGCCAACCACGAACAAGATGGATAGCAGAAATAACAAAAGCAGTTTTGCTCCCCATGTACGAAGCACCTTCTAGGGCCTGGTCAAGAAGCGTCTTCGTAACCTGACGTTGAAAGACACATAAAGGTCAAAAGCAAAAAGGAAGAACAGAGGAAGGTGGTCTGACAGAACTATAATAAAAATGAGGGTTCTACAGATGGCTAGAAGAACAAAGAGCATGAATAATTAATTTCATGTACGTAATTTCAAAACGTAGTTCAGAAAGAAGACAAGAAAAGCCATTGTTAATGAATGGAAGAACATAACGAAGTGAAACCGAATAGAATCAAGATGCCGTGCAGTGAATGAGCTGTAGTAGTCAGCGAACCAAAGCTGACTGCTTGCGTCAAGACCAGCAAACCAGAGCTGCCAAGATCCTTCTACACCTCTACGCAGCGATCCTGGATAACAAACAAATTGCAACAGAGCAAGCTGGCTAAGGAGTTGGGGGTCGAAGAGGGACGGCTTACCTGGTAGCAAATAAATGTCATGCTAAAGTCGAATGTGTCAAACCAAAGGTGCAAAAATCGCAGTCAAGCTGTAAACTACAACACATCTTATTCCGTTTTGCGGACAATATCCATGTTGTAAAGTATTTTCAGAGCATAGTAGCGGGAGTTTGAGAACTAAAGAAGAAGAAGAAGATGATGATAATGATGATAAAGAATAAAAAGAAGAAGAAGTAAAAAGAAACATAAGTTAAAGAAGTAATAGCTGATTACAATTTATCCTCGATATATCGTTCAATTCGTGAATTGCGGTCAAATTATGTTCAGTGAAGATTTCAGCTCGATTAGTCGTTTCGTTCGCGACTTTTGTATGTATGTGTGCAGTGTGTAGTATACGTGTGTGTGTGTAGGTATGTGGTCATAGTTTATATATAAATATATATATATATATATTATATTATAATACATACATATATATTAACATACATACATACATACATTCATGACATCTACTTCCCATCTCATACATTTCTTCTCACAGCAAACAAATACCAAATGTATGCTACTTGCTACAGCGCAAAATACACAGCCTGTGATATTCTTCTCCTGAGACAGTTTTCTGCAATAGCAGCCAATTTGTTCGCCAGAGTTCTGTGCCCTTTCATTGGGAATCAAGCATTAAAGCAGCTCTCAGATATTATAAAAGAACCGGCTGTGAGTGTATGAGAAAACGGCGTGTTCCTGGAATCAACCGTTGAGGAGTTCAATTAACCACAGGGGGATACCGATGAATAGGTTCTTGTATGTGGCTACTGGTATTCAGATTAGTTTCTTGTGTATCCGTCGTTAATTCTCTTACATATTTATGAACTTTCAGAATTTCTTACTCTATTGACGTTAGTGTGTGTGTGTGTGTGTGTGTGTGTGTGTGTGAGAGAGAGAGAGAGATCAGTTGTGAGTGTGTGTGTGAGAGAGAGATAGAGGGCGAGAGAGAGAAGGAGAGACAGAGAGAGAGTGTGTGTGTGCTGTTCTGTTAGTTATTAATACTTTCTCTCACTTCATTTTGTGTGCCATTGACGTAGCTTAACCAGTTCTTTTTTTTAAAGTTATTAGAATGTCGCTCTTTGTATTATCTTCATATATATGAATGACACGATATAAAGATATATGGTTTAAAAAATATATATGAAATAAAAAATATACGCTATAAAATGGTTGATATAAAGAAATATGATTTTAAGATTTATGATGTATAGAGACATGATATAAAGATACACAGTAAAAAGATATACGATATAAAGATATATGGTTTAAAAAATATATATATGAAATAAAAAATATACGCTATAAAATTGTTGATATAAATAAATGTGATTTTAAGATTTATGATGTATAGAGACATGATATAAAGATACACAGTAAAAAGATATGCGATATAAAGATATGCAATAAAAAGATATGCGATTTAAATATATATAATAACAAGATATGCGATAAAAAGATATATAATAGAAAGACATGTGATATAAAGATATACAATAAAAAGATATGCGATATAAAGATATACAATAACAAGATATGCGA
The DNA here is from genome assembly GCA_036924085.1 of Ariolimax columbianus. Classification (NCBI taxonomy): domain Eukaryota; kingdom Metazoa; phylum Mollusca; class Gastropoda; order Stylommatophora; family Arionidae; genus Ariolimax; species Ariolimax columbianus. Next base: position 58,243,912 of record JAVGWX010000011.1, read on the forward strand.
TTTAAAGATATATGGTATTAAACTCGTAGATTATAAAGATTTTTTTTTATGTTTCTCAAACAATGACACAATTTGGCATATTGACAATTTGGTGTTACGCCCAAATTTGGTTTTACTAGTGACACACTAGCGGTGATGTGGTCAACACCTTTACTTACGCAGATCATTGTGATACCTAATGTTTGAGGCTGAGTGGACACTAGTATCAGTTTTGCAGACGGATAAGTCCCGCGCTAACTGGGACCGAACCTTGATCACTCGGATGGTAATCCAGTGCACTAACCACTGGGCTCTCTTTACTCCCGTGATATAAAGATATGTCATATAAAAATATGTGATACATAGATATATTGTTTAAAGATATATGATATACAGATACATGGTATCAAGATATTTGAAATATTAGATATTAGATTATATAATGCATGATAAAAAGATGTATATGATGAAAAAAAATGCGTGATCTACACCAAAGAAGATATGGAAAGCCTGTCCTCAACATGGCATATATTTTAAATCTGTTCACACAAAAGTCTGAATTTGATTTTCCGACTCCCCTTCGCGTATGCTTTTCAAGTATGAAAATATAGGACAATATAGAAATCCTATTTAGTGTTATCGGGTCCAGAATAGAGAGCAAAGAAAGGTAGTACTCAAACTTGCCATGCCTATTATAATAAACGGTTAACGAAAGTTAGATATTGGACCATATCATCCCAGATCATATTATCCAAGATCACATCATCCCAGATCATTGCATCCCAGATCATACCATAACAGATTATACCATCATAGATCATATCATCCCAGATCATTCCATCCCAGATCATACCATCATAGATCATACCATCACATATCATACCATCACATATCATACCATCTCAGATCATACCATCACATATCATACCATCACAGCATGACAGATAATATCATCTCAGATCATACCATCACAGATCACGGCATGACAGATAATATCATCCTAGATCATATCATCACAGATCATTGCATCCCAGATCATACCATCACAGATCATACCATCACAGATCATGCCATCACATATCATCCCATCTCAGATCATACCATCACATATCATACCATCACAGCATGACAGATAATATCATCTCAGATCATAACATCACAGATCATACCATCACAGATCATGCCATCACATATCATACCATCTCAGATCATACCATCACATATCATACCATCACAGCATGACAGATAATATCATCCCAGATCATACCATCACAGATCATACCATCGCAGATCATTCCATCCCAGATCACGGTATGACAGATAATATCATCCCAGATCATACCATCACAGATCACGGCATGACAGATAATATCATCCTAGATCATACCATCACAGATTATACCATCACATATCATATCATCACAGATCATACCATCACAGATCACGCCATGATAGATAATGCCATCCCAGATCATACTATCACAGATCATACCATCATAGATCACGGCATGACAGATAATATCATCCCAGATCATCCATCACAGATAACAGCTTCCAAGCTATACCATTTCATGTTATGACATTCTACACCACATCATTCTTCTTCTTCTTCTTCTGCGTACGCAGTCAGACAGTAACCATTATTTTTTCGAAAAAAGCGGCGGTCATCCTGAGGCTGTCGACACTGCCATAGAGCTTGTCTTGCAGTTCTACTGGTGATGGCCACATCTGCTCTCTCTGATCCTCGTATGTCGGGCAGTTCTGCAGCAGATGTTCAGTGGTCATTTTACCAGTACCGCACGGGCATTCGTCGGTACACCCTATCTTCAATTTGTTGAATAGGTGGTACCTCAGTCTATTGTGGCCAGTGCGAAGTCTGAAGACAACGACCTGCTCTCTTCGGTTCAACTGGTAATAGGCATCGTTTTTGGTGTAACCAGTATGTTCGGTTTCCCATTTGGTCATGTATCTGGCTTTGATAAGCCGTTTTGACTCTTCGTACGCCACATCATTCAAATCCATACCATTCGAGATCATACCATCCGAGATCATACCATCCGAGAAAATACCATCCGAGATCATACCATCCGAGATCATACCATCCCAGACAATACCATTTCATCCAATAACATCCCAAACTACACCGTTCTAGCTCATACCATCCCATATCATACCATTTCAAGTAAAGATATCCTAGACTATTAAAAACATAGAGCATACCATTCCAAATAATACCCCCACCCCCACCCAAAGATTATTCCACACCCGATCATTATACCAATGAGTAAGTAAATAAGTAAGTATCGAGTTGATACTATTTCAGATAATAACATCTCATACAAAACTATACCATATCATTCCATTTAATATCCTTGTCTCTCTTTCTCTACATTTCTTTTTCTATAATTCCCGTTACATGCTTTCTAAGCGTAAACTTTCGAATATTATGATAGTTTTATTAAAAGCTAAATTTGTGGTCATATACGAAACAATATTGTCAAATGTGTTGTAAGCTGTCCCGTCTAAAGAGATGCGGGGTCAACCTTACTCTCCCCTACCAGTACATACAGAATCCCCATAATTCAAGCAATCTCTCTTCCATGTAGAGTTCCCTGGAATACAAGCGGTTTTCATGGAAGATTGCTGGCAAGATGTGGATCGATGTCATCCCCGTAGTAGTGACCGCCACGCAGATGAAGCAAGCATAGCACAGCCGCCTGAAGGATCGCGGTCCACCCTCATCAGCATGATCGGGATGTGAGGAAAGCTACTACAACCCTTCACTTAATGTCTTTTTAAGTGCGCACAAAGAGAAAAATTCTTCATTGTGGTTATTAAACATCAACCAACCTACGACAATTGTTATTGGCGAACGGCGGAGTTGTAGACGATGACAAAGTAAACAATCGGTGGAAAGGACACACTGAGAAGAAAGAATGAACTTTGGAGCATTTCAACATCAGCTTGGCAGCCTCGGGGCAGTGAAATACAGCGGCGAAGATCTCAAATGCGTCAATCAGATTCACTTGCACTCAACTACAACATCCACGATACATTAAAAGGAAAGCATATTGCCCACAGGACTGCCATATCCCAGGATAGAGAGACGAAGCTGTGATCCGAATCGGTACAACCCAAGCCGAGAAACGGGTAATCAAGTAAGTAAGTAATAACTTCGTCAAATTGTCTTCCTATAATAAATCCCGAATTTCTTCCCCACTGTCTTTTGCGGACAAAATGTTTATTAGCAAATATACCATCATATTGAATGTGTTGTCCGTTGGAACCAGCTTGAAATAACCTAATTCAAAAACACAGGAAAGCAGAAATCAGTTATCAGTCTGGTCGTGTTGGAAAGTAAAGCACATTCAGCGCACAACAAATTTGATTGTGGGGATCTCTTATCTCGTCCCGTTGTACTTCAAATCGAATTTCCTTCCTTCTCTGTAGCGAAAGAGCTGGAACATTTTTATTATAAGACATGGAACTAGAAAAAACAGAACAGCAACAAAACATACAAAGATCAAATGTATGCACAATAACGTTCATATACATTCATATACGTTCATATATATACATATATATACACGAGACGTGTTCAAATGAAACCGGACCAAACTGCAATCACTGAACATATGCAAAATGCACATGATGACGTCACTCTGTTGTAAATAGCACATACCATCCGTCAAGTTTGCAATATTTCATTCTCCTCCGACTCATAGTTTTCACAACAGACCGTTGAAAACATGGCGCGCGAGATACGGAATACATCATGAGTTTATCAGCGAGCGGTGATTCGGTTTCTAACAGCTAAGTATGTCGAACAGTTGACATTCATCACAGAATGCAGGCGGTGTATGGTGACAAAAGTGTGTCGAAGACATTAGTGAAGAACTAGACAACAATGTTTAAAGAAGGACGTGAGTTACCGCAACAATATGCGCCTGACCTGGTCTCGGAAGGTCTTTCGTCCTTTTTTTAAACATCGTTGTCCAGTTCTTCACTGTTGTCTTCGACACACTTTTGTCACCATACACTGCCTGCAATTCTGCGATGAATGTCAACTAGTATACATCCTTCAGCAGTTAGAAACCGAATCACCGTTCGCTGATAAATTCTGTTCTGATTCCGTATCACACCGGCCGTGTTTAAACGGTCTTGTGAGGAAACTATGAGTCGGAAGATAATGAAATTTTGCAAACGTGATATGTGCTGGTTAAACCAGACGTGACGTCATCATGCGCATTATACGTATGTTCACTTGTTGCAATTTGTTCCTGTTTCATTTGAACACGCCTTACATATATATATATATATATATATATATATATATATATATATATATATATATTTCATCATCATCATGTAGCATGTCCTTTGTAGAACGTCGCTCCCATCACAGTCTGTCTGAAAGAAACTCGTTCCCTTGCCAAAACACCAGCCTCTGCCACAGTCATACTCAGGCATTCCTGGATATCTTGGTGCCATCGCTTTCTTGGTCTACCCCTTCCTCTTTTGCCTGGCACCATACCTTCCATCACCGTTCTCTCAAGACCATTGTGTCTCTTGATGTGACCAAAGTACTTGCATTTTCTAGCCAAAATGGAATTGACAAACCAGTTCTATTCTATGCTCAACTCTTGCCGAATGTCTGCATTTGTTTTTTTCTCTGTCCATGGTATTCTGAGGATCTTTCAGAAACATTTTTAATCGAAGGATTCGATTCTTTGTCTAGAAGTTTTGGTAATCGTCCATGATTCACCTTCATAATCTGCCACAGGAAAAACACAGGCTCTCAAGACTTTTACTTTTATCATTTTGTTGGTGCCCTGCCATAATTTCTTCAGGCTGTTAAGTCTCTGTATTGCCATAGCTAGTGTCTTCTTCTGATTTTTTTCGAGCAGTCGCCATTTTTGTCAATTCTGGAGCCCAGATATTCAAAATGTGTGACCTATATATATATATATATATATATATATATATATATATATATATATATATATATATATATATATATATATACCGCTTTATGGTTGCACGCCTAGACATTTAATTATGTCATCACTCGGGTCTTAGACTTTTGTCAGGCATGTTTTTCCGTTACCTTTCGTTATTTTATAGACCATAGGCGATTGGTCATATCAAATCAAATACACAAAAATGAAGAACAAAATAAAAGACATATGCATATTGTGATATACTGTCTTGTTTTAAATCAAATATAGTGATAATAGACTACTAATTATAAAGGTCAATAAACTAAAGCTAGATAGTTTGTGTTTCTATTTTATTTCAAATTCCTTTTTTGGTCTAATCTTATGGAAAGAAGGCCTTCAGGTTAAACAAATTGTTAATCTACTCGTACTTGCATTTCTGATTAAAACGTGTATTAGTAATCGGAGACAAATTTAGTTCCTTAACTTTTTTTTTACATTCATATTTACATATTTGCAGTCAAACTTTATAGAATAAATAATTTAGCAGAATAAATGCGTTTGATCAGCGAAAAATATACTCAGCACAAACAAAAATTGTACCAGATCTTCATTGACTTTAAAAAAGCTTTTGTTAGGGTGAGACATGAGGCTCTATAGAAAACTCTGCGCAAGTACAAGATAGGATGGCGGCTCACGCAGGTGAGTGCTTCCGCACGACAATCGGCGTTCGTCAGTGGTGGTTCCTCTCTCCAACATTATTCAATGTTTTTCTAGGCCGCATTATGTCAGAAAATGGGTATGACCACGAAGGGACGTTCAGTATATATATATATACTCACCAACCTCCGGTTTGATGACATTATCGATCTTGCTGGAACAGAGACTGAACTTGCGAGCCTAGTCGCAAACCTGGATAATGCTGCCCAGAAATGTGGGATGGAAATCAGTGCAGAGAAGAGTAATATCATGGTCAACGCCATAGATGGTATTTTAAACCCGATTGTGGTCAAATGCGAAACTATGGAAAGTGTTACGCGCTCGAATATCTGGGATCAGAAATGAATGCGGAAGGGTCTGAAGCGGAGATCCAGTCAAGACCAGCTATGGCCATGGTCGCCTGATCAGATTGGGAATAATCTGTAATCCAACCTCCACTTGGATTGGTCTGCAGTTTCGTCTTACATACATCTTTAAACCGCAGCTGTGGTCGATCGACTGTTATCTTGCCATCCGCCAACTTTTCATTGAGAATATCCTTGTAAAAATGCTACAAACTTTCGTGCGGAAAATACAACCAAGCGATGTTTGCCATTGCTGTCTAAGGAGAGTGTAAATGCTTGGGAAACCAGTGCAAGAGTGCACTCGGCTTTTGTCATTCTGTCCTTTCATGTAATTCCAAGGATGAATCCCAGATGGAAGATATTAAGTGTTTGCTCTTGTTTGACATTGATTAGCCAAGTTTCCCTAACATATAGAAGCTTTGGGAACATACATGGCCTAGGTGTTGTTGTTGTTATTGTTGTTTAATGCCCACCATGAGTAAGTTTACTCTTTTGTGCGCCATGAATAGGATGTTAAATTGAGGGCTATAGTAGCTTTCCTCACATCCCGAGCGAGCTGATAAAGGTGGACCGCGGCTTTATAAGAAACGCTACATGGAAGGGAAACATTAGTCTTGGTCAGCATACTGTGCCTTACACTGACACGACGTCCTGACCAGTATTTTATGAATGACCGGTCTATCGTCTCAGTTACCCGTGACCTTGGTTTTAATTGTAAGTTTCTTGTTTTCCCAAACACACGTCGTATGACGAGAAAATGTAGCAGCAACTTTGCTAAAGCGGCTGTCAATTTCTGGATTTAGAATGAGCGTGTCCTTGATGATTGACCCCAGGTACACGAATTGCTGCACATATGTCAATTCATAATTATTACTGGTAACGGTTGGTGTGCCATTCACCTCGTGTTCCATCACTTGGGACTTTTTGTGAGACCAAAATGTGCGCACACCTGGGAGGAGAGCTCTAAACTTCCTGCTGACTGTGAATGTTAATTGCATCAACCTCAGCGAATAACGAGTCACTAATTGTGACATCCTTGATCTTTGTTTTTGTCTTCATCCTTGCAAATTTAAACAGACGACCATCCGACCTGTTGAGTCGTCTAAATTACTTCATTCGCGTTACCAAATTCAGTACCAGAGCGAAGAAAATTTCGATTAGTGTCGGGACATGACGCATCCTTGCCTTACATCTCTGCGAATACCAAATGGTTATGATATGCCTCATAGAACGATATTATTAGTCTTAACAGTTTGGTTGGACATACTATTTTAGAGACGATTTTGAAAAGTCTATCTGCTAAATAAATTAAATGTCTTTGTCTTAATATGATATCTTCTTCTTCTTCTTCATCGAACGCTGTTTACAGCGATATTTACGTTGCACTGTTTTATTTTGTTAAGCCTGTGGCTCAGTGCATCCGATTTCAACAGGCGTTTCTGTAGGGATGCCCTCCTTAGCCTTTGGTTGTCACCAACCTATCTGCAAGGCAGCAGTTGTTTTTGGTCAGAGTTGTCTCTCTTAGGGAAGTTGTCTTGCAGGACTAACGAGTCTTCCCCACTCGTGTATATAGGGTTTGGCAATGATACGATATGATATGATGGACTATGTACTAGTTTGTACTATCCCGGAAGAGAGGCAGTCCAGTGTGACTGTGTCTCAGGATCGTCACGTCCTGCCAGAAGCGTAGCATATGCATGTGAGTGAGATATCTTTTTGCTCCCTTTATTTTCTCGGCTCATCTGCAGTGATGGCACGCCTAGCATTCCCCGCCACCTGGGACGTTGTCACAATAGGGCAGAGGTGCAATGTCCGCTGGACTGCATCTCTTCTGCGCCCATTGGGATGGCTGATAGCAGACAGAGGTAAAGATCGAGGCAGGAGTGCATTTGGCCAGGTGCATTTCTGCGGCTCGACCGGGCTGGGCTGAGACGCGAGCCCCAGGTTCCAACCATATCGTGGCCTCCAATCACAGCGGTGCTGAGATTTAGGGCGGGATTCTGGCTTAGATGCATTCGGCCGTAGTCCCTCAGGTGGTAGCTTTGCACCATTGGCTTATCAGCTAAGCACGTGGACCAAATATCAGCGACCTGCGATTCCCCTCGAAGGAGTGCATTTAACCAAGGGACAAGCCTGGTAATGGCACGGAGATGTTGTTCGCCTGTTGTGCGGACATATCTCATGATCAAGGGTTGCGTCTCAACAGTTCGCAGGGAGGTGGCTGCTGTACTGCTTACGACACCCCGATCGAGAATTAAGTCTTTTACTAGTGGTTTCACACCTCATCGCCGTATGGGGTGAATATCGGGCAGCTTCCCGCCCGCTTTGATCGGCGGACGGCAGAGACCTCTTTCTGCGGCTCGACCTGGTCGGGCTGAAACACGAGCCCCAGGTCCCAACTCTATCGTAGCCTCCCATCGCAGTGGTGCTGAGATTTAGGGCGGGATTCCCGCTTAGAGGCGTTCGGCCGTAATCCCTCCTATGGTAGCCTCACGCCGTTGGCTTATCAGCCTAGCACGTGGACCAAATGTCTGCGATTTGCGATTCCTCTCGAGTTGAGCAGGACTACCGTAGCAACGCCCTGTCATTAGTAGGGTAAAACTGACCTGTCTTCCGAGGGTCTAATACCATCACCCGTTCACTATTAGACCCAACGAATCAATAGAGGGCTTTTTAGTCAGTCACTGATCAAGTGTCTGGAACCTACGATTTCTGTGGGGTTAAGCAGTGTTACCGTAGCAGATGCTCTTTCATTCGGATAGTTCAACTGACCTGTCTTCCGTTGGTCTAATACCAGCATACGTTCCCTATTAGACCCAACGAGAGTGCTCTCAGTCTGTCAGTCATTTTACAGTGTTGGGGTGTTGAGTCAAATTAAGCCGCAGGCTCCACTCCTGGTAGTGCCCTTCCGTCAATTTCTTTAACGAACACTGGATGCGAGACAGTCAAGCCACCGAAAGCATAGCCCCAGATTTTCGAGGGTCTAATTTCAGCACCCGTTCCATATTGGACCCAACGAAACTGCTCTCGGCCTGTCAATCATTTCAGTGTTGGCCGTATTGAGTCAAATTAAGCCGCAGGCTCCACTCCTAGTGGTGCCCTTCCGTCAATTCCTTTAAGTTTCAGCTTTGCAACCATACTTCCCCCGGAACCCAAACACTTTGGTTTCCCTGAAGCTGCCGCAGAGTTATTCCTGCGGATCGCTAGTCGGCATCGTTTACGGTCAGAACTACGACGATATCTGATCGTCTTCGCGCCTCTGACTTTCGTTCTTGATTAATGAAAACATTCTTGACAAATGCTTTCGCAGCAGCTCGACTTGCGGCGATCCAAGAATTTCACCTCTAACACCGCAATTCGAATGCCCCCGTTTGTCCCTGTTATTCATTACCTCCAGTTCCGAAAACCAACAAAATAGAACCGAGGTCCTATTCCATTATTCCATGCACCATTATTCAGGCAGCCGAGACCTGCTTTGAACACTCTAATTTTTTCAAAGTAAACGCGCCGGCCACCCAGGACGCTCAGCGAAGAGCACCCGTGGGAGAGAGCCGGCAGACGGTAGGGCAGGAGACAACGGGCAGTGAACCGGCGCGAGCCGGACCGCCCGCCTGCGCCTGAGATCCAACTACGAGCTTTTTAACTGCAACAAATTTAATATACGCTATTGGAGCTGGAATTACCGCGGCTGCTGGCACCAGACTTGCCCTCCAATAGATCCTCGTTAAAGGGTTTAAAGTGTACTCATTCCAACTACGGGGCCTCGAAAAGTTCCGTATTGTTATTTTTCGTCACTACCTCCCAGTGCCGGGAGTGGGTAAGTTGCGCGCCTGCTGCCTTCCTTGGATGTAGTAGCTGTTTCTCATGCTCTCTCTCCGAAATCGAACACTGATTCCCCGTTACCCGTGAGTTGTAACAGGAGGCATGATGTCAACGCCAATTGTAGAACTTAGAAAGATCACAAAACTGCAATCCATGGCCGACAGAAGAGACTGCAGAGCCCAGCTGCAGTCAGAGAAATTCAGAAGACTGACTGACCACTCAATGCACCAGAGACAAAACAATTTCGGAAATGGGAAGCTAAAGCGAAGAAACTTTGCAGAAATAGCCAAAGCAAAGATGCACGACGACCCTATGAACGCACTAACCACACCAAAGCCCATCCCTACTGTACGAAAACCTACCTGGAGGCAGCATATATTTCCTGAGGTGGTAGAAAATATACCAGGTATTAGAAACAAAAACTGCCAGTCTGAAAAAGAAAGAAGAGATACTACCCTGAGTTTCATTACGGAAAACTATCCAAGCATGGACTGGATCCATGCATACACCGACGGTTCCGTAACAAATACAACACAGAACAGAGGGGCAGGAGCATTCCTGAACCTACCAAATGGCAGAAAAATAACACTGTCGTTCGCTACTGGAAAATACACAAGCAACTTCAGAGCGGAGGCAGAGGCACTGAGGGCGGCAGTGGAAGAAATGGTGACAGGTAAAAGGAATGAAAGCCACATATGCTTATTAGAGCCAGATACATGACCAAATGGGAAACCGAACATACTGGCTACACCAAAAACGATGCCTATTACCAGTTGAACAGAAAAGAGCAGGTCGTGGTCTTCAGACTTCGCACTGGCCACAATAGACTCAGGTACCACCTATTCAACAAATTGAAGATAGGTGGCACCGACGAATGCCCGTGTGGTACCGGCAAAATGACCGCTGAGCATTTGCTGCAAAACTGCCCGACATACGAGGATCAGAGAGAGCAGATATGGCCATCACCAGTGGCAACACTAGACAAGCTCTATGGCAGGTCGACAGCCTCAGGATGACGGCTACTTTTTTCGAAAAAATAATAGTTACTGTCTGACTGCGTACGATGAAGAAGAAGAACCCTGATTCCCCGTTACCCGTTACAAACATGGTAGGTATATCACGTACCATCGACATTTGATAGGGCAGACATTTTAAAGATGCGTCGCCGGCACATGAGGTCATGCGATCAGCACAAAGTTATCCAGAGTCACCAGTGGGGACGCCGCAACCCCGCGAGGGAAAACGACGATTGGTTTTGAACTAATAAAAGCGCTTTTTCCGCGAGAGTCGGAGCTTGGTAAGCATGTATTAGCTCTAGAATTGCCACAGTTATCCAAGTAGGATCGTGTCATCTAAGGAACCTCGACTGATTTAATGAACCATTCGCGGTTTCACCGTGAGACAGTGTGAACTTAGACATGCATGGCTTAATCTTTGAGACAAGCATATGACTACTGGCAGGATCAACCAGATATCTATCGGAGACGTACGAACCACACACACCGGTTGGCGGAGGACGGTTGTGTAAAAAGCCTCACTGGGACGGCCGCAGGGACCGACTGACGGACGGACGGTTGTTCCGTCCCTCACTCCGTCGACCTAGGACCGCCTGACAGGGGCCCCTACACACACCAGACGACCGACCGACCGGGCTCGCTCCGGGAGGGATGGCAGCGCTCTGTGCAGAACGGATCTCAACGGCCCCGGCGATAGATTTCACAGGGACTGGGGACGATATTTTGCCTGCCGGCCTGCCCTTCTCCAGATGGTTGGTCGGACGAGAAGAGGGCCTTTAGGCAGTATTCCTGCTTTCCATTTGCCGGTCACAAGCTCTTTGCGAGAGTCTGACCACCAGCGAGACGAAATGTTGAGCTCTGCTATAAGCCTTCGAAAAAGCACCACTGACTGTCAAAGTTTCTCGATACGGGCCACAGTAACTGCCCTCAACGGAGGGCACGACACCACAAACTTCGTCCAGCTACCTAGTCGGGGAGAGGTGGGTGAGCGTTTTCGGCAAGCCCGCGCTATCGCTCCGTCTGGCGGGACTGAGATCGCTGTACGAATACTGGGTGATAGTGAATCGCGGCGGCGAGACAACTACCCCAGATTTAATGTGATGTAAAAGGGCAGATTCTGCTCGGTTAACTTTTTCTGAAGTTGGCGAAGAGTATCGATAGTCAATATATTCACGTTAATCGCCTTTGTTTTTGCATAATGTAGCAATCTGTGTATCTGGTTAATCTTAAGATAGGACGAACGCTTTAAAACACTGGTATAACAAATATCATATGCAGCGGTTTCATGAGTGCAATATTACAGCGCTTGATCAAATGTGGTTGGATCCCCTCTCAGCTTGGTACTCTGTCCGGGGCCTAGTTGTCAGTGGCTTTATTACGATCCTCTAGAAATGATTTGATGTCTAGTTCGTCCATACTGGGATAGCTTTTAACCTCATGACCTGTCGGAGTAACGATATTGTCAGACGAGTAGAGCTCAGAATAGTAATCTATCCCTCTCTGCATCTGCCATCCTTTGTCAGTTATTTTCTCGCCAATTATGGTTTTGAATGGTGCTGTTTTCCAACGTATGGGACCAACAGATTTTTCTTTTATGCCATCATGCATTTGTCTGAATGTTTTCATTTGACTGACTTTAAGATGTGCGGAGGAGCCATTTTAGGAAGGTGCTTGCATTTAATCAGAGCAGCGTGCTTGGTCAAATCCCTTTTCACTTCTAAAGATATTTGATTAAACAGTTCCTCTTCCAAAGGCAGCAAGCGCAGTGCTGCGGATGGCGATTCACATAAGTTCCCAGGTCTTTGTGACAGCAATGCTAAAATACGAAATATTTAGATTTTCTTCAGAAACAATGTTAAATTGAATCAACGCAGGATCCGACATTCTATTTGCGTCGATGAGTAACTGACCTATAAATATGATGTGATAAAACTTTTTTGGCTACAATCTGATTTTACAGTAGACCAATGAATAATTGATATTGCAGTCTGCACTATGGTAGGAACGGGTGAGAAGCACGAACTTGAGAAGTGATGTTCTGACAAGGATCAGATCTTGACAATGTGGATGCTTTGGTAGTGAGTACATAATGCTTTAAGTTCTGGTTTTGTCTGAAAATAGGAGTTGGTCACACAGAGTTTAAATTTGATACAGAACTCAAATATTCTTTGCCTATTTAAATTAATTGCGCTAACTTTAAAATTGCTGTGACATGATCATGATCAGCGCCTACTCTAGCGTTGGTCACTTAGAAAAACAAACTGTTCTTGACCAATTACGCTTGTAACGTCTGCTGCTAAATCACCGTAGAACACTCACCTCTGCCTTCAGGTGTGGTGTAAAATTTAGGTGCAAATGCGGTGACAATTATAACATGATTTACTATGGTATGAAGACAGACTGTAATTAAGACGCTCTGAACCATTGTCGCTTTGCTAAAACACGTGAATTAAAGACTTTTTCATTACTAAGTCAACTGGATTATCTGTCTTTTCGCTGGGGTCTTTTTCTTGCCAGTTGAACATGTAATATTTCTCACTTTTGACACCGAATCCGCTGACCGAGTTTTTAATTCACCATTGATAACAGGTGTCTTCATGCCATCGTTTATATTATGCAGGTTAATGGGGCAGTCCAGTCATCATGATAAGGTCAATCCACGTCCCAGTTTAATACTTCACGAGTTGAGTAACAAAACCAGGATGAAACAGGATAAGCTCTCCCTGTCGCAAGGCTGGCTATCTTTGTTATGGAGAAGAAACTTTTATCAGTGTAGCAGGTTCCCAAAACCTGCTCTTCACATAGCTAATTGATTCAAAATTGCGACATTAGCAGATACAGCTTGAAATCGGAAAATCAACTTACCTTAATGTCTTTATACTGAATCAGAATACTCTGAAAAGTCGCTATACAACCAGTGTCTTTTACATTTCATTGATCTAAAAGCGATGTGCTTTCATTTATTTTAATCCATTAATTGGCACTGCCTATAATATTTCATGTATTAATGCATTCCAAGCATCCAACACTCTCTGGCTGCACAAATATTTCCTAATATCTAATCTGGAGCTTTCATTAATTAATTTGTAGCTGTGTCCTTTTAACTTAACTTAACTTAACTTAACGTCTTTATACTGATTTAAAAGACTCCGAAGAGTCTGTATACAACCAGTTTCATTTACATTACCTTGCTCTAAAAGTTATGCGCATCCAAATCTGTCCTAAAATGCAGTAATTGTCCCAGCCCCGACTATTTTCTGTGGCAATGCATTCCAAGCATTTACCACTCTCTGACTAAAAAAATATTTCCTAATATCTAATCTGGACCTTTCTTTAGTTAATTTGTAGCTTTGCTCTCTTGTTCTTGTAGGTGGTTGTATTTTGAAGAAAAAAAAAAGTATAATTTATCCGTTTCTTTGATGATCTTATAAACCTGTAATAAGTCATCTCAAATTCTTCTCTTTTCTAGACACCAAAGGCTGGTTTTCCTGAGTCTTTCCTCAAACTGTAATTCTGCAAACCCACTATCAGCTTTGTCGCTCTTTGTTGTATCCTTTCCAGCATGTGTAAATCCCTTCTATGATAATGACTCCACACCTGTACACAGTACTCCAATGTAGGTCTAACTAATGATTTATACAGTTTGACTATCACTTCCTTGCCCCTATGTTTAATATTTTTTTATCATACCTAATATTGCATTTGCCTTTTTCACTGCTACCTGGACTCGCTCACTCACCTGACCTGTATGATCTATTATAACCCCTAGGTCCCTTTCCTTATCTATCTTTCTAATATTTTTCTCGCCCATTCTGTAAGTGTGTTCCATAGTGGATCTACTCATGATGATGACTGTACATTTATCTATATTAAACTCCATTTGCCAGTTTACAAACTATATAAAATTTTATCTAAATCCGACCACAATATATCGACTTCTGCTTTAGATGAGACAAGTTGCATAATTTTGTGCATTAGAGAATTTTGCAATCATGGATCCCATATTAATGTCCAAATCGTTTATATATCAAGAAGAAAATTGGTCCAAAGACCGAGCTCTGTCACACTCCACTTTTTTCTTCAGACCATTCTTGTTCTTGCTGGCAGTTGTATTTTTTTTTTTTTATGTTTTATAGTCTAACAGGAGTTGCCAGAACAGCACTTCAGTGCTGACTGTCTTAGTGACAACAGTACCGGATATTTCCTCTGGGTTTTTTCCTGAAATCTTTCCCGTGAACAGGTATCCCACAAGGCAGTGGGGACAGTAATCGTATTATCGTGGTTCACATCACAGTAACAATCTGAACAAACTACGTGTGTGTGTTTCTAGTCAGTCTCATCACGGAAATAACTAATATATCGAAGGTTCACGAATCCACACTAACTAGCCTCTTTACGGACAACCGTATAGTGGAGAGAGAGGGAGATAAATAAACACTGCATCTGCTCTCTTGTTATTTATTACACCATCATATGCTGGTACTAATTTCCAGAGCCATGGCGGACATTCAATTATAGTCAACGACAACATGAATTAGATTTATTAAAGGTGTCAAAACCATTTTATTAGCCATGGTACTGATGTTCTACATAAGTTCTTTCGTTTCAGAATAATGTTTGAAGGAACTAGGCAATATAACAGCAAGTAGATAACCAATAAATGGATTAAATTAATCTGTTCCCATAGAATATATAAATTAAAATAACGACAATGCGAAAGGAAGACATGATAGAGCAAATGAAGCTCTTGAACAAACAAACAAACAAATAGAAGCAAAATGGAAAAGTTGCGAAAGGACAGAGATTGCTGAGATAATGAGGATGACCAGTAAAGTGTGGACAGAACAATGAGAAGACAAATAAACATTTGCAACACACCAATCTATCATGATTCAAAGTTGAAAAGTATTGTGTTGTGTACAGTTTTTGCATTTTTATCTGCTCTTATAATTTACGTTTTGTGCAATTTTTTTTAAACCTAGTTTTGGAACAGCGCAACCGCCTGGGTGATGATGTTCTAAGTTCGTCATCACGTTTTGGAAGCCATGAAAGCTACAGGAATCCGTCATCTAACGCATTTTTCAGGGCGTACAAATGGGTAAACTTGCTCATTGTGGGCATTAAACAACGACAACAGCCTGGTAATGATAAATGTTAAAAAGTAAAACGCTGCGGTCACACGAAGAATGTTCTTATTTCTGTCATATTGTAGAGGTAACGAGCGGGCAGGTGTGCTGAACAGGTTGTAGAGGTAACTAGCGGGCAGGTGTGCTGAACAGGTTATAGAGGTAACTAGCGGGCAGGTGTGCTGAACAGGTTGTAGAGGTAACTAGCGGGCAGGTGTGCTGTACAGGTTAACTAGTCTTGTTGTTGTTTGTGAATGCCCACATTGAGTAGGCTACTCTTTTGTGACGGTTTGCAGTAGCTTTCCTCACATCCGGAGCGTGCTGAAGAAGGTGGAACGGGGTCCTCCGTGCGGTTGTGTTATTCTTGACTTCATCTGCATGACGCTCACTGCTACGGGGATTACATTGATCCCTCAACTGATCCCAAGCCGAGGTGAGAGTCTTGGACAGTATGTTTTGCCTGAACGTGACTAACATATCCTATCAGCATATTTTGCCTGACCAGACGTTAGTCTACCTCCCTGTAAACTACTGTTTAAATAGTTAAAGAGACTGTCTTAATAGTTCGCCTATTTTCCGCCATGTGTCTATAAAACTGAACCACCAAAAGTAAACATTCTTTTCCTACTAATAGACAGTTACGAATGTTCAAAATGCGTCGTGTCTCCTTTCTCTGTCTCAGATTGAGTCTGGGGCCGCAGCCACTGCAGTGATCGAGCTGACAAAAGTTAGCGAATCAAGTCAAACTGCTTGCATCAGGACTAGTGACCAATATCTGATTAAGACCATACTCCATCTCCAGTGGCGGCCCTGGACACATACTGCAATCATGCAGCCTGATTAAGAGTTTCAGTTTTGAAGAGGGAAGGCAAACCGGAT
This sequence comes from Ariolimax columbianus, assembly GCA_036924085.1. NCBI lineage: Eukaryota > Metazoa > Mollusca > Gastropoda > Stylommatophora > Arionidae > Ariolimax > Ariolimax columbianus. The sequence continues at coordinate 58,260,735 of JAVGWX010000011.1, forward strand.
CCTAAAAATGATGCGCTGAAATCGGAACTGTGGAAATGAAAGGTGCAGACATCGCTGCCTCGCTGTTAACTACGGCACAACATCACAAACGTCCTTTTTGGGACGAACGATACAGTAGTAGAAGAAAAAGAAAATTAAACGCCATATTCTGTGTTTCTGTACCATCTAATTTTAGATTAAGCGCTACATCTTCCATTTCTGTACCATCTTCTTCTTCTTCTTCGTACGCTGTCAAACGTCAACCTGTATTTTTTCGAAAAAAGCAGCGGTCATTCTGAGTCTGTCGACACTGCCATAGAGCTTGTCTAGTGTTGCCACTGGTGATGGCCACAGGTGCTTTCTCTGGTCCTCGTATGTCGGGCAGTTTTGCAGGAGATGTTCAGCGGTAATTTTCCCTGTATCACAAGTGCAGTCGTCAGTGCCACGTGTCTTCTGTTTATTGAATAAGTGGTACCTTAGTCTGTTGTGGCCTGTGCGGAGTCTTCTTCTTCTTCTTCTGCGTACACAGTCAGACAGTAGCCATTATTTTTTCGAAAAAAGCGGCGGTCATCCTGAGACTCGCCACTACCATAGAGCTTGTCTTGCAGTTCCACTGGCAATGGCCACATCTGCTCTCTCTGATCCTCGTATGTCGGGCAGCTCTGCAGCAGATGTTCAGTGGTCATTTTACCAGTACCGCACGGGCATTCGTCGGTACACCCTATCTTCAATTTGTTGAATAGGTGGTACCTCAGTCTGTTGTGGCCAGTGCGAAGTCTGAAGACAACGACCTGCTCTCTTCGGTTCAACTGGTAATAGGCATCGTTTTTGGTGTAACCAGTATGTTCGGTTTCCCATTTGGTTATCTATCTGGCTTTGATAAGCCGTTTTGACTCTTCGTACGTCATACTGGTATCTGTTTGTGGTAGTCTTGCACCTTCTTTTGCCAGTCTGTCTGCCTCCTCGTTGCCTTGGATATTGCAGTGTGACGGGACCCACTGTACAACTACCGTTTTTGGTGCGGACTGCTGGCACAATTTGCAGAGTGCTGCTCTTAGGTCATTAAGCTCAGTGTTTTTCTGCCTTTATAGCGCTGTGACTACTTCAAGAGCATCTGTCAGCAGAACTATATGGCTCTCATTTTCACTGTTTGTCACCATTTCTTCCACTGCCGCCCTCAGTGCCTCTGCCTCCGCTCTGAAATTGCTTGTGTACTTACCAGTAGCGAATGACAGTGTTATTTTTCTGCCATTTGGTAGGTTCAGGAATGCTCCTGCCCCTCCGTTCTGTGTAGTGTTTGTTACAGAACCGTCGGTTATGCATGGGTCCAGTCCATGCTTGGGTAGCTTTTCGTTATGAAGCTTAGGGTAGTGTCTCTCCTTTCTTTTTCAGTCTGGCAGTTTTTGTTTGCAATACCTGGTATATTTTCTACCACCTCTGGAAATATATCCTGCCTCCAGGTAGGTTTTCGTACAGTAGTGATGGGTTTTGGTGTTGTTTGTGCGTTTGTGGGATCTTCGTGCATCTTTGCTTTGGCTATTTCTGCAAAGTTTCTCCGCTTTAGTTTCCCATTTCCCAAATTGTTTAGTCTCTGGTACATTGGATGGTCCGTCAGTCTTCGGAGTTTCTCTGACTGCAGCTGGGCTCTGCAGTCTCTTCTATCGGTCATGGATTGCAGTTTTGTGATCTGTTCAAGTTCTACAATTGGCGTTGACTTCATGCCACCCGTTATAATTCTCATGTCTTGGTTTTGAAGTTTGTTAACTTTATCGAAGTTCGCCTTCGCTGCTGTTGTCCATGCCGCAATGCCATACTCGAGAACTGGTCTCACTCTTCCAGTGTACAGTTTCTTTAGTATGCCTTCGTCTGCTCCCCAGCTTGTGCCAGCAAGTTTCCTCATGATTGCCATTCTTTCTCTGGCTTTCATTCGGTTTCTCTCGATCTGACTTTTACATGTCATGCGCCGATCAAATGTGACTCCCAGATAGGCTGGGTTGTCGTTTGGCTGCAGGATTTTGCCATTTAGACGTAATTTGGTACTTTGGGGTTTTAATGAGAGCGAGAATATTGTGCACGTGGTTTTCTCCTCGTTTATTTTGACCAGCCATGAGTTCGCCCACTCTTCCAGCGATGTTAGGGCCGTCTGCATCCGATTTCTTGCTATGGTGAGATTCTTTTCAGAGGTCCACATAGCCAGATCGTCTGCAAACATTGAGCTATGGACTCTTCTTGGTATATTCTCTGTAATATCGTTTATATATACCAGGAAGAGTGTGGGTGACAAAACTCCCCCTTGGGGTACTCCCTGTTCGAGTGTCACCTTTTTGCTCATCTGCCCTTGTACTTGGAATCTGGCCGTTCTTTGTTTGAGGTAGTGGTTGATCCACTTGTACATCTTCCCACAGACATCACTTCTTCTTAGCTTGACTCTAAGTCCTTCTTCTTCTTCTTCTGCGTACACAGTCAGACAGTAACCATTATTTTTTTGAAAAAAGCGGCGGTCATCCTGAGACTCTCGCCACTACCATAGAGCTTGTCTTGCAGTTCCACTGGCAATGGCCACATCTGCTCTCTCTGATCCTCGTATGTCGGGCAGTTCTGCAGCAGATGTTCAGTGGTCATTTTACCAGTACCGCACGGGCATTCGTCGGTACACCCTATCTTCAATTTGTTGAAGAGGTGGTACCTCAGTCTGTTGTGGCCAGTGCGAAGTCTGAAGACAACGACCTGCTCTCTTCGGTTCAACTGGTAATAGGCATCGTTTTTGGTGTAACCAGTATGTTCGGTTTCCCATTTGGACATGTACCTGGCTTTGATAAGCCGTTTTGACTCTTCGTACGTCATACTGGTATCTATTTGTGGTAGCCTTGCACCTTCTTTTGCCAGTCTGTCTGCCTCCTCGTTGCCTTGGATGTTGCAGTGTGACGGAACCCACTGTACCACTACCCTTTTTGGTGCGGACTGTTGGCACAGTTTGCAGAGTGCTGCTCTTAAGTCATTAAGCTCAGTGTTTTTCTGGCTTTTTAGCGCTGTGACTACTTCGAGAGCATCTGTCAGCAGGACTATATGGCTCTCATTTTCACTGTGTGTTGCCATTTCTTCCACTGCCGCCCTCAGTGCCTCTGCCTCTGCTCTGAAATTGCTCGTGTACTTACCAGTAGCGAATGACAGTGTTATTTTTCTGCCATTTGGTAGGTTCAGGAATGCTCCTGCCCCTCCGTTCTGTGTAGTGTTTGTTACAGAACCGTCGGTGTATGCATGGGTCCAGTCCATGCTTGGGTAGCTTTTCGTTATGAAGCTTAGGGTAGTGTCTCTCCTTTCTTTTTCGGTCTGGCAGTTTTTGTTTGCAATACCTGGTATATTTTCTACCACCTCTGGAAATATATCCTGCCTCCAAATAGGTTTTCGTACAGTATTGATGGGTTTTGGTGTTGTTAGTGCGTTTATGGGATCTTCGTGCATCTTTGCTTTGGCTATTTCTGCAAAGTTTCTCCGCTTTAGTTTCCCAGTTCCCAGATTGCTTAGCCTCTGGTACATTGGATGGTCCGTCAGTCTTCGGAGTTTCTCTGACTGCAGCTGGGCTCTGCAGTCTCTTCTGTCGGTCATGGATTGCAGTTTTGTAATCTTTTCAAGTTCTACAATTGGCGTTGACTTCATGCCACCTGTTATGATTCTCATGGCTTGGTTTTGAAGTTTGTTAACTTTATCGAAGTTCGCCTTCGCTGCTGTTGTCCATGCCGCGATGCCATACTCGAGAACTGGTCTCACTCTTCCAGTGTACAGTTTCTTTAGTATGCCTTCGTCTGCTCCCCAGCTTGTGGCAGCAAGTTTCCTCATGATCGCCATTCTTTCTCTGGCTTTCATTCGGTTTCTCTCAATCTGACTTTTCCATGTCATGCGCCGATCAAATGTGACTCCCAGATAGGTTGGGTTGTCGTTTGGCTGCAGGATTTTGCCATTTAGGCTTAGTTTGGTACTTTGGGGTTTTAATGAGAGCGAGAATATTGTGCACGTGGTTTTCTCCTCGTTTATTTTGACCAGCCATGAGTTCGCCCACTCTTCCAGCGATGTTAGGGCCGTTTGCATCCGATTTCTTGCTATGGTGAGATTCTTTTCAGAGGTCCACATAGCCAGATCGTCTGCAAACATTGAGCTATGGACTCTTCTTGGTATATTCTCTGTAATATCGTTTATATATACCAGGAAGAGTGTGGGTGACAGTACTCCCCCTTGGGGTACTCCCTGCTCGAGTGTCACCTTTTTGCTCATCTGCCCTTGTACTTGGACTCTGGCCGTTCTTTGTTTGAGGTAGTGGTTGATCCACTTGTACATCTTCCCACAAACATCACTTCTTCTTAGCTTGACTCTAAGTCCATCCTTCCAGACTTTGTCAAATGCCTTTTCCAGATCCACCCAAACAGCTACTGTGTGTTTCTGTGCCTGGTAGGCATCTTCTATCTCTTGGGCTATGAGGATGACCTGGTCCTCAGTGGATCTGTGCTGTCTAAAGCCGGCTTGCTGTGGAATTAGTATTCGTTTTTCTTCCAGATGCCACATCAGTCTGGTGTTTATCATCCGTTCCATCAGCTTGCCGACACAGCTCAGTAGGCTTATGGGCCTGTATCCATTCGGATCTGTTTTGTCCTTTCCTGTTTTTGGTACTGGTACCAGTATTGCATCTTTCCATGCCTGGGGTACAATACCCCTTTTCCAGCTTTGGTTCAGGACTGATAGTAGTTTTTTCTTCGCTGTTTGGCCCAGCCCCATCAGCATTTCGTTTGTTATCCCGTCTTTTCCGGGAGATTTCCTTCTCTTTAGTGTTCTCATAGCCTCTTCCATTTCGCGCATTGTTAGTTTGGCCATCATGTGCTCTTCAGGAGCCGTATTTATGTTTTCGTGCCCCTTTAGCTCTTCGCTAATGTCTGTATGCTTATCTGCAGGGACCTCGATGTGGTTTGCTCTGGCATAGTGATCGACAAAGGCGTTTGCGGCTTTCTTACCTGTGATCAAGTTCTCGCCCTGCTTGATAGTAATTTGTTTATTTGACGGGGTTTCGTCGTTCATGGCTCTGACTACCTTCCATAGCTTGTTCCCTTCTTTGTCCAGATTTAGATTTTCCGTTTTATTTTTCCAGCTTTCTCTTGCTGTTTGCTTGAGCGTGTGTTTGTACTTCGCCGCGGCGGCTTTGAGGGCGATGTTTGCCTCCATGGATTTTTCTCGTTCTGCCATGTTCCTAGCATTTGTTACTGCATCTTCCACTTTCTGCAACTCATCATTCCAGTAGGGCTTATAGTTTTTTCTAGCTCCGCTTGGGATGGTTTCAGTGGCGGCTTGCATTATTGCCTTGCTTAGGCTCTCTACCATGGGCTTCATTTTGGTGTTTCGTGTGTTGATGGTTTCACACAGCCCATCTGTCAGGATTGCAAATCTGTCCCAGTCGGCTCGTTTGTAATTCCAACGTGGGAGCGGTTTTGTTTCCTGTGGGCCTACTTCCATGTCAATGGTTAGCCTGATCGGCCTGTGGTCGCTACCTGCCAGTTGATTTAGCACCTGGCGGTCTATTTTATGGTGTATGTCCTGTGTGGAGAAGGCCAAATCTGGAGTCGAGGTGGTATGCCATGTTCTTGAATAGAAGCTAGGGCTATCCTCCGGCCTATTGATTAGGGAGAGATTTGCATCTATCTCCCAATCTTCCACTTCGTCACCTCTGCTGTCTGTGTCAGAGTATCCCCATCTCTCCGAGTGGCTGTTGAAATCTCCAACTACTATGCAGTTGGAGTCTCTGACCTCCATACTCGAGAGCGATAGGTCTCTGTTTGGTGGTCCGTACAGATTGAAAATGCGGAGCTTCGTCTCTTGAGCCATTATGTCAACTCCTACAATTTCTGCTTGTCCGGTGTGATTGACAGGTACCGCGCTACTCGGTATGCTGTTTCTGGTCAGTATCAGGACCCCCTCCTTTGTGGCCTTCTCTATCTAGACGGAAGGTCTGATATCCTCTGATTGAGAATTTATGGTTATTGTTGTGGTGCGTTTCCTGGATACATGCCACGTCAATCTTACCTTCATGCAGGTGGTGTGTTAGGGAAAGTTTTTTGTTAATGACTCCCTCCGCATTCCACTGTAGTATTTTGAGGGTCTTGAGGTTTTGGCCAATAGAGGTTGCCCCATAGCCATGTGCCTTTACTCCACGACACATGGGTTGGTGACCACCAGTAGTCAAGGGTGGGCCCCTTCGAGGCGTGGGGCCCGGCACTATCGCTGCCTGGCGGGACTCCGCAGGATGAGCGCCATGCGTTTTTCTAATAGGTTGTACTGCCATCATACTGTGATTTACGTTGCACTGTTTTGTTAGGCTTGCGGCCCCGTGCATCCGATTTCAACAGGCGTTTCTGTAGGGATGCCCTCCTTAGCCTTTGGCTGTCCCCAGCCTATCTGCAAGGCAGCAGTTGTTTATGATCAGAATGCGCCGATCAAATGTGACTCCCAGGTAGTTTGGGTTGTCGTTTGGCCGCAGATATTTGCCGTTAAGACCTATTTTGGTGTTCTGGTGTTTATTTGAAAGCGAGAATATCGTACATGCTGTTTTTTCCTCATTTATTTTGACCAGCCATGAGTTCGCCCACTCCTCCAACGATGTTAGGGTCTGCTGTATCCGATTACTTGCTATGGTGAGATTCATTTCAGAGGTCCACATAGCCAGATCGTCTGCAAACATGGAGCTGTGGACTCTTCTTGGAATATTCTCTGAGATGTTGTTTATATACACCAGGAAAAGTGGGTGACAGTACTCCCCCTTTGGGTACTCCCTGCTCAAGTGTCAACTTTTTGCTCATCTGCCCTTGTACTTGAACTCTGGCTGTTCTGTTTTTGAGATAGTGGCTGATCCATCTGTACATTTTTCCACAAACTTCACTTCTTCGTAGCTTGACTTTAAGTCCCTCTTTCCACACCTTGTCAAATGCCTTCTCTAAATCCACCCAAACCGCTACTGTGTGTTTTTTCTCCTGGTAAGCATCCTCTATTTCCTGGGCTATGAGAGTGATCTGGTCCTCAGTGGATCTGTGCTGTCTAAATCCTGCTTTCTGTGGAATTAGTATGTGTTTTGCTTCCAGGTGCCACATCAGTCTGGTGTTTATCATACGCTTCATCAGTGTTCCTACACAGCTCAGTAGACTGATAGGCCTGTATCCATTTGGATCTGTTCTATCTTTTTCTTTCTTTGGTACTAGTATAAGTACAGCGTCTTTCCATGCCTGCGGTACAATTCCCCTTTTCCAGCTTTGGTTCAGGACTGACAGTAACTTCCTCTTTGCTGTTTGGCCCAGCCCCATTCACATTTCGTTTGTTTCCCCATCTTTTCCGAGCGATTTCTTTTTCTTTAAAGTTCTCATGGCCTCATCCATTTCATTCATTGTTAGTTTTGCCATCATGTGCTCCTCTGGTGTCATATTGATGTTTTCGTGGCTCTTTAGTTCTTCACTAATGTCTGTATGCCTGTCTGTAGGGACATCAATGTGGTTTGCTCTGGCATAATGTTCAATAAAGGCGTTTGCTGCTTTTTTTCCAGTGAGCATGTTGTCGCCCTGCTTGATGGTAATTTCTTTATTTGATGGTGTTTCGTCATTCATGGCTCTGACTAACTTCCATAGTTTGTTCCCTTCTTTATCTAAATTTAGGCTTTCTGTTTGTTTTTTCCAGCTGTCTCTTGTCATTTGGTTTAGTGCTCTTTTGTATTTCGCAGTGATGGCCTTGAGGGCAATATTTGCCTCCATAGATTGTTCTCTCTTTGCCATGTTCCTAGCATTTGAGACTTCGTCTTCCACTTTCTGCAATTCATCATTCCAATATGGCTTGTAGTTTTTCCTTGCCCCTCTTGGGATGGTTTCGGTGGCTGCTTGCATTATTGCTTTGCTTAGGCTTTCCACCATATGTTTCATATTGTTATTCCGTGTGTTGATGGTTTCACACAGCCCATCTGTCAGCATTGCAAATCTGTCCCAGTCGGCTCGTTTATAGTTCCGACATGGGAGCGGTTTTTTTTCTCGTGGGCCTACTTCCATATCAATTTCTAGCCTAATTGGCCTGTGGTCGCTACCTGCCATTTGGTTGAGTACCTGGTGGTCTATTTTGTGGTGAATATCCACCATGGAAAAGGCCAAGTCTGGAGTAGAGGTGGTATGCCATGTTCTAGATTATAAGCTAGGGCTGTCCTCCGGCCTATTGATAAGATATAGATTTGTATATATCTCTCAGTCTTCCACTTCATCACCTCTGTTGTCTGTGTCCGAATAGCCCCATCTCTCTGAGTGGCTGTTGAAGTCTCCAACTACTAGGCAGCTGGAGTCCTTTATTTCCATACTCGAGAGCGACAGATCTTTGCTGTGTGGGCCATACAGGTTGAAGATGCGGATCTTCGTTTCTTGTGTCATTATGTCGACTCCTACATTTTCTGCATGCTGTACCATCTAAGCTGAGATAAAGCGCCAAATCTGCAATTTCTGTACCATCTAATCTGAGATTAAGCTTTATCATCTAATATTCCATCTCTGTACCACATGCCACCGGATTAAGCGTCATATCTTTCATCTCCGTATCACCTTCCCTCAGATGTAACCCCACATCTTTCATCATTGTACTGTCTATTCTCAGATGTAGTGACACATATTCCATCTCTGTACCATCTATTCTCAGATTAATCACCACATCTTCCATCTCTTCACCATCTATTGTCAGATTAATCACCACATCTTCCATCTCTGTACCATCTATTTTCAGATTATTCACCATATCTTCCATCTCTGTACCATCTACCTTCAGATTAACCAAACAAGACATCGACAGACTACGAAGTATGTCTGAAATAGAGAAGGTTACAACAAACAGTTGAGCGTGTTCTTAATTGTAAAACAACATCAATACAGGAAGACAGTTCGACCAGGAGCCTACTTAATATATTGTGTCATTCAAGGTTGGATTTGCTCTCAGTGTTTGTCTTTGATCTCCTTATCAATCCCTCACTGAAGTGTTGAACGGCGCGATTAGAGTAGTCTGTAGCGGAGACTTCAAGCCCCAGCTGAGTGTTTTAATAATCCTTTTAACTTAGCATTTATTTGGTAAAATGTTTGCTTAGAAGCTTAGATTTTCAGCCGATCTCTCTGTCTCAACGTTCAGGAGTGGTTATAAACTAAACAAACATGACAGAGACTGGTTAAAAACAGCTAGGAAGATCAGTTTGTTTCCCTTCTTCCATTTTGTTTTCATGCGTTCTTCGTTTTCTTCTTCTTCTTCGACTTTTTCTACTAATATGACAAAGAGAGGTGCGAGTATCTTGTGCACTAAGAACAGAAAAGACATAGAAGATAAAACCTGTAAGCCACATCATCAAGGATACGTACGTCGTATGCTCCAAAACATCAGTCTCCTTACATGTAGTTTGGTGCCAGCTAAACCTTGTGAGAGTTTAGTCGAGTTAAAAGACTTGGCATAAGTCAACGCACCGCAACGAAAGGCGCACCTATCTTAATCCAACTATCAAATGCAAAATAGCGTGGCATATGATAAACACAGTAAAACAACCGAACTAAGACGTAGACAATATGAAAGGGCCGTTGTCAGCCTGATGACACGTGTATTTCCATTGATTTTGTACTGAGTAGTCTGGATCCGGTGAAAGATGCTGATCAAAATTCCTTTCGCATCCTCGTTCGTGCTAGTGGAAACTGGCTGTGTCACAGCAGTCTGGCCATCGAGTTGGTGATCGACACTAACTTACCATGATTTTACGGAGGAGCTTCCCATTGCACTACAGAAAGAGAATTATGGTCCACTTGCTTAAGAACGGCTCGGGATTTAGGAAAAGCCACTGTAACCGGCTACCAAAGAAACGTCGTCCAGAGTTAACTCAACACAAGTAGCAACAACAACTGACTATGAACACAAATGGTAATCACGTCGTCTATCACGACTCCACGTAAGGAGCATGATAATATTTACTTTCTCCCTGCGACAATTCATCAAACGAAATTACCTTTCATTTCTTAAGAAGACTGACCCAGAACAACCCATTTCAAAAGGGGAGTCTGTCTGGATTTCCTTTCTTATACTACGTGCCTTTTTTTCACATCGTGTCTATCGATCAAGTTTATGTATCCAAGTCTTACGCTTCCCATCGGCTGTCCAGCATTAACATTCTTGTTGGCGAAGGTGACGCACTTTCAACCTCATAGTCTGTTATATTATATCAGCCTGTCGAGCACCTAAACACCTTGATAACTGATGTCACTACCGGCTCAGCTCATGTGATCACGGGACCGGTTCCCTGCATTTCAAATATTTTGAAATGAAAGCAAAGCTGAACAATTTGGACATCTCGTAAGACCCTGAGAAAAGATATGTTGTTGTTGAACAATTATACATGTTACACCTTCTACAGACAAAGGCCGAGAAATCCACGACCTTTAAATATGTATTTGTAAAACTGGACTGGAAATGATCTGATTATCATTAAACTGCTGAGCAAAGGTGAGAAAACGGTAAACCTACTTCTGATCTATTTCAGTTGGTGTTCAAAATGTCCGACGTCAGCTGCAACACGTGACAGAAGTCAGGTACGTCATCTTCTCATTGACGCTGTTCTAGCTCATGCGATGCCTGTTTTATCTGTCCAATTGGCGCATCTGTACTGCTAATTTTCTTTCAGTAAAAATTATCTTGCAAAACACCCCAAATACCATGGTCCACGTAGGGTGAGATCCATTCTATTTGGTGGTTACAAATTCGGTTAAATGAACTCGGGTGTCTTCTTAGTCAGCCGCATAATTATATGCCAAACGCAATGGGTAGGTACTCCGTTTTGTTGGAAAATTACAGATTCTGAAACGTCATGATAAAGGAACTTCTACAACAAATCCCGTGCGGTAGTAGTCACCATCTACTTTAATACCAGGTTGAATAATCTGGATTCGAATGCCCCCCAGCGATGAGACAACAGCAGAAACCATGACTGATTTGCCGAACTTTGACTGCGCCCAGTGACACAATAACAGAAACCATTACTGATTTGATGAGTTTAGGTTTTGTTTCTCATCAACTGATTAGCAAACATTCTTCTGTTTCTTACACCAACCGGTGTGTACACCCGGTGGTTCTGCCTATTGGTAGACCGAGCAACAATTACACGTTTATCATCCATGAAAAAAAGTTAGACTTTGGGAAGCGACAAAACAGATTTTGGCAAATTGAAATGTATACACCTTGTCAACTGTGTCCCCAAACGATTAAACAATTTAAAACAATTTAACTTCATTTCTTTTTTATGAATCTGCTCACAGATCTGTGATAAGTACCTATCGGACGAGCGATTTGACATTGGCAAACTTGTGCTTGCGTACGTATACTTGACTTTGTACAAGCATGTTATTAATATTCCTTTTGCCATCGGGGCGGGGGCGGAAGGGGAGGGGCACTATCAGGATATAAATGTTATAGATTTACTCCTGATAAGATTTATAAATTGTCGTTTTGCAGGACTTAAAACCTAGAGCTGATAGCTGGATGAGAAAGTGAGTAAAACAGGGATGCCCACTTTCATCTGGCCTGTTCAATGCGTTCTCAGAGGTGATGATGGCTGAAGCAATGAAGAAATGCAATCTGGGGGGTAATGGTAAAGGGGGAATAACTGGTGGCAATAAAATACGCTGATGACCAACCCATTAAAGCAGAGACGGAGGAGGATCTACATCCAAATGATCAATGAAATTAGCAACACTTCAGACACCTATGTCATGAAATTTAACATAGAAAAGCGCAAGACAATGATCAAAGCCAAAGAACCAACCAGTGCAGAAAGTAACCATAAAAGGGGAACAAGTCGAGCAGGTATTCCAATGCTCATATCTTGGCCAAGCCATAACAGAAGTTGCACAATACAATAGAGAAATACAATCTAGAATTGCAATGGCAAAGAAAGTATTTAGAGGGAAACAAAGAATTCTTACATTCAATAACATTAGTATTTCTCTAAGGAAAGAATCTTACACATATGCTTGAACTGTGGCAATGTATAATTCTGAAACATAGACTATAACCAATAGAGAGGAAAAATATTTGGAGGCTTTTGAGATGTGGTGTTACCGAAAGATATAAAGCTGGACCGAGAAGAAAACAAATGAAAATGTATTGACCGAGATGGAAGCAGAGAGAAAGTTGATAAAAAAGATAAAAAGAAATCGACTTAGCTGTTTGGGATATAATCTACGGAAAGAGGGTCCAGTCATAAAGATCTTAGAGGAAATTATGCAGGGAGGGGAATGTCAAGCTTGCGAAGTTATCCCCGTGAAGACGTATGCTGAGCTGAAGACGGCTGCAGGGAATAGGCAGAAATGGAAGGACAAAATCCATGAGCTTGTTGACCACTCCTAGGACTGAATAACAGTATGATGATGATGAGGACTACAGACCTAGGACTATCAGCTGGATAGGCATTCATGTGGGACTCATTATCTAAGTGAAACAGTGGCAGACGTGACTTTGGAATGCGCTAAAGAAACAGTGGCAGACGTGACTTTGGAATGCGCTAAAGAAACAGTGACAGACGTGACTTTGGAATGCGCTAAAGAAACAGTGACAGACGTGACTTTGGAATGCGCTAAAGAAACATGGCAGACATGACCTTGAAATGTACCGTTGGACAAGTGGCATACATGACCTTGAAATGTACTGTTCGACAAGTGGCATACATCACATTGGAATGTGCTTGAAATGTACTGTTGAAGCAACTGTAGGCCGAATTTTGTTGAATGTGATGCTGAAGCAACTGTAGACAGAATCTTTTAATGTGATGATGAAAACAACTGTAGACAGAGTCTTTTAATGTGACGCTGACTCAACAGAAAATGCACAGAAGAAATATCGAAATGGCAGAACTGATGACGACATCCTGCAGCGGAAACATATACAATAGGAGTGTCTTAGCCGAATGGTAGAGCACAGGTTTCTTAAGGCAAATGTTCAGGTTTCCAGCCCAGTTGATTCATCAGTAAATGGATACTTGGCTTACTGTTAGTGAAAGAGAGACAACCATGAAGCTTACGTACTAATAAAATAAAGTATCTAACGCTTCATCTCCAACAACAGTAGCTCGTATGAGACTACCTTGACATTTACCTATGTCTCAAAGAACTTACTTAAGTGCGGCAGTGCGTTCTTCAGATTTTCGTCTAGGTTCTTAGCCGCCACAGACAATAACCCCTTGGGTCTATAAATTATTCCGTGTTTGTTTATCAGACACGCATATGTGATTAGACATGCACAAAGGTCCACTTTATCTTTAGTAATCCACAGCATAGAGCACCGGTGGGAATCTACCATAAGCAATTTTATTTTAGTTATACCATCTCCCAAGTCCACGCATGGCTTGCTGGTCCTTAATGTTTAACTTTTCATACTAGCAAGCCGTGAAGTAATGAAAATGATGTAACTAGTCTGCTATAATTTGCTCCCGTGTACATGTCTCATTTGAATCTCTTGTTTGGATGCCAACTCATGTTGGTGAAAATAAATTATTATTTTCATATTCTCTTCCTGACCACCATCTATTTTCCGTTATTATCTATCTATTGGGGGTGGCTTAGGTCTGGACTGGACGTCCTGCTCGTTAAAGGAATGTGAAGCGTATGTTATAACTTCTTCTTTGCAGGTGTAGAGATCGCCGCTGGATTCACTGTTTGGCTTGCCGGACAGGAGTTTGGAGGTCAATAGCCTCTCGTAAATTATTGTGTCCCCAGCAGCACTTTCATGAGGAGCCCACTATTTCTTACAGACCCAGCTGTGGGGCGAGACCGAGTACCCGGTGGTATAATTGACAGGCAGATTGGGCCCATTAGCCTTGGTTGTCAGCTAATCTAACACAAGGTAAACTCTGACTCTAAACCCGGGTAGAAGAAGCTTGTTAGCCTGCTCAGGCAGTTTGCCTATGAGCTCTAATTTTAAACCTACACGTGCCAGGGAATGCTGGCTAGTCATGTGACGATGAGCGTATCATCAGATGTCTTGAATAAATAGCATCTGCGGGCAACGATTCCACTGTGGAGACTTGAGGAGAGGGGGGAATTACAAGAGTAAGCCCAGGCAGAAAATTCACAGTGGTAGCACCTACGGCGGATGGTTTCAAAATTGCACTCATTCCTAAGGACATACATTTTTCCTGGGGCAACCTATGGATGAGAAACATGGACGATTATAAAAGCAATAAGAGCGAAGATCTGTGCTTTTGAAACACAGTACTAGAGACGAGTCCTGAAAATCCCGTGGACAAAGAAAGAAAGAAACAAATCCATCCGACAATACCTGAATGTAGAGGAGAATTCAAAAATGACGTAATGATTCTTCTTCTTCTTCTTCATCGTACGCAGTCAGACAGTAACATTTATTTTTTAGAAAAAAGCAGCCGTCATTCTGAGGATGTCGACACTGCCATAGAGCTTGTCTAGTGTTGCCACTGGTGATGGCCACATCTGCTCTCTCTGGTCCTCGTATGTCGGGCAGTTTTGCAGAAAATGCTCAGCGGTCATTTTCCCGGTACCACACGGGCATTCGTCGGTGCCACCTATCTTCAATTTGTTGAATAGGTAGTACCTCAGTCTATTGTGGCCAGTGCGAAGTCTGAAGACCACGACCGTCCCTTTCTGTTCAACTGGTAATAGGCATCGTTTTTGGAGTAGCCAGTATGTTCGGTTTCCCATTTGGTACGTAATGATTCGATAAACTGAGGCTTTTTGGACATGTCAAACGACACAGCGGACTGGAGAGAGTGGTTCTGAAAGGCATGGTTACTGGGAAGAGAGGCCGACGATGGAACCAGGACATCAAGGACTGGCGAAAGAAAGAGTTTCCTACAGACAGGCTGTCATGAGAGCGACGTTCTGAAAAGGACATGCCACATGATGATGATGGAGCTCCTGCAGTCGAGTTTGTGCTAAATTGTCACGCTTTGTATTCCTTTGGATTACGCCAGTAAGGGGGATACTGCAGTTTGAGCAGCCCAGTGTCTCCATTTTCAGCGCCAAGGCTTTTCCTAGATTCAACTCGCAGGTTGCGATACACGAAAGATCCCTACAGGCTGAGTCACCCATGAAGATTATCTATTATGTATGTATGTGTGTATGTATGCATATATGTAAAAAGACCGTTTGGACGTGAGGTCTGCTCTCTCAAACTGCTATTAAAAAAACATTTCACTCCCTACTGCCTAGTGGGATACCTGTTCACGGGAAAAGCTTCGGGAGTAGACCCTAAATAAAATCCAGCACTGGTGTCTCTGAAGCATGTCAGTGATGGTTTCATTGATATTCTGGAAACTCATGTGACGTCGCTGACTCCAGGCTCTTCTTCTTCTTCTTCTTCTTCTTCTTCTTCTTCTTCGTCTTCTTCTTCTTCTTTTTCTCCATCTTCTTCTTCTTCTGCGTTCATTCTCAATCTCATGCTACCAAGCCCTGAACAAAGCTTTGCTAGTGGAAGGATGTAGTCCGGAGAACGGATTTGCGTTGTGTCGCTAGTTTACAGTTTGACAGCGGTATTTGCACCTTTCGGTCCGACACATCCGTCTTCGGCAGGGGTTCCAGGCTGAATCGGCTAATCTTGTTCCCCTGAGAGCAATTGGCTGCGTGGAGAGGGTGAACATGCTGCACGGAACAGTTTATTATCCATAGAAAGACGTCCAGACTTGCAGCCGGTAGAGGTCTTCCAGCTTCACTATGCTATTTTGACACAACACGTGCGTCAGCAGTTAAATTGGGATTTGGAATGTTCGTACTATGCTGACTGGACAGCCCGATAACTTGTAGGATTTTAGTGATGCTAGAAAGACAAGCGACCTACTGAATGTCCAATTAAAATGACTCGATGAGGACATAGGTGAACCTCACGAAGACATTACATATTCTTCTTCTTCTTCTTCGTACGCTGTCAGACGTCAACAATTATTTTTTCGAAAAAAGCAGCGGTCATCCTGAGGCTGTCGACACTGCCATAGAGCTTGTCTCGTGTTGCCACTGGTGATGGCCACGTGTGCTTTCTCTGGTCCTCGTATGTCGGGCAGTTTTGCAGCAGATGTTCAGCGGTCATTTTCCCGGTACCACAAGTGCATTCGTCAGTGCCACCTATCTTCAGTTTATTGAATAGGTCGTACCTCAGTCTGTTGTGGCCTGTGAGGAGTCTGAAGACCACGACCTGCTCTCTTCTGTTCAACTGGTAATAGGCATCATTTTTGGTGTAGCCAGTATGTTCTGTTTCCTATTTGGCCATGTATCTAGCTCTAATAAGCCTTTTAGACTCTTCGTAGGTCACACTAGTATCTGGTTGTGGTAGTCTTGCACCTTTTTTTGCCAGTCTGTCTGCCTCCTCGTTGCCTTGGATGTTACAGTGGGATGGAACCCACTGTACCACTACTCTTTTGGGTGTAGACTGCTGACATAATTGACAGAGGTACTGCTCTTAAGTCATTAAGCTCTGTATTTTTCTGAAAACAATACATATTCTATTAGCAAGAAAAAGACCCCAACGCAAATAGAGATCCCGGTATAGTCTTTGCGGTGACAAATAATCTTTAATACACATGGTTGAACCAAGTGTAAATGCTTCAGAACGCCAATTTACACCTCCTCTCCATACCAAAGTAATTCACATCACCCTTGTCAATGTATTTGCGCCTACCTGTGTTCCAGATTTGTAGTCAAAGATGAGTTCTACGAGAATTTATCAGCAGTTATTAGAAGAATGCATAGTCAGTAACAGCGTGGTCTACTAGATGACTGCAATGTTCGAGTTTGCACTGATCATGAATCCATACCTTTATGTCTTGGCAATACAGCCTGGACATTGGACAATTATAGGGAACACGGAAGGATGGAAAAAGAGCAGAACTTTGAGAGTGTAACAATACTGGATCCTAAAATGTAAAATCTATGCAATTGTTTAAGGGTCGGGACAATAAGGAGCGAGTGATTGTGGTAATATAATAACGGGAAATTATAGATCCTAAATGGTGATCAGAAAGAGAATAGGAAAATGCTAATTAATTTCACCAACATGAGTCATATATTGGCATCCGAACAAGGAATTCAATTGAAAAATGAGAGAGATGGCGTATTCTGTATCCTCGTCTTTACTATACAACTCTTAAAAGTGGGCAATGAACACTCAATTGGAGAAAATAAATTCCTTTAAAATGAAGATATATAGAAGAACGGAGTACATCGTCTGCAAAGGAATACAAAAAAGAAAGTCTTTGATAAATTAGGTGTACAAAGATAATTTATGAAGGAAATAAAAAAGATCGACATTTAATATATTTTGGTCCCATAAAAAAGGCACAAGACCTTACTGACAACAATACTGGAAAGAAATGTGGAGATCAGAAGCTATAAGTATACAACGCTGTAGGTGAGACGAAACCATCAAAAGATGGACATAGAACAGCCTTGTAGATTATATGATCAGAGCTAAAATAGATTACGTTGGAGATCCATTGCTGGCCACTTGTGTCTATGTCATCTGAACTGAATTTATTGTCAACTCTAGTTTACATAACACTGGAAATTAATGTAGGACTGTAACTTCATGTCATATTTTATGCTGAGTCAAGATGTTAGATGATTTAATGAGTAACGAAACCCGAATGGTCAAACTCATTTCGTGGGGACGGCGTGGCCTAGTGGTTAAGTGGCACGGCTCACAACCAGAAGGTGCTGGGTTCGTTCCCCATCACAGCACCGGCCGTTACCCCGGGGAAGCAAACCCTTAGAAAATGCAGGAGGAAGCAGACCCTTACATAAAATGCATGCTGAAGTCGGATGCACTGGGCCGACAGGCGCAAAATAAAAACCACAGTGCAACGCACACCCGCCTTGGGGAATAGAAAAATAAGGCGAACGAAAAACTCATTCTTACAGCCGGATGCATAGCATCTTTTTAATAATACCAGTCGGTCGATCACCTGATGGAACGAAAGATCGCCACACAAAAGCTGATGACAGGAACGGACATCCGAGTGAATTTCGACCTTTCTATGTTGATGCAAGTTTCTACCAGCTGGTACTGTTCATGTCTGCAGAAATGATTCGTGATTTGTGGAATTCCTTACCTTTGCTAATCATTTCATCTTTCATCCCCCGTTCCCTGTTTCTCAATTTGATAACAGGTCCCACTAAAACAATCTCTAGCATTGGTGTTTGTGCCTTCAGCCGACAAGCACACAGGTAACTTCTCATCGCGTCAGTCAACGGAATCATGCATGTTGCAGACCTCACCTTGATGTGATTGTGCGTGATAGAATGCGTCAGTGATCAGACAGAAACTATCGGAAAAGTATTATTGTAGAGGCGGCCAAGCTACAATCGGCCATACTTCTGTCCGGCAAGTCAGGTACTTGCTGTTGTTGTCGATTGCCTACAATGAGTACGTTTACTTATTTGTGCGCCCTGGAGAAGGCGTTAGGTTGTAGTAGCTTACCTCACATCCCGAGCATGTTGATAAAGCTAGACCTGGATCCTCCAGCGTCTTGTGCTATGCTTGGCTTCATCTAGGTGCTGCTCACTACTACGTGAATCACTTCAATCTCACCCTGTTAGCCAGACCGTAACGGTCTGTTTCTAGGGAGAACTATATGGAAGTAAGGTGGAATCCTTGGTACGAGCACCACAGGTTTTAAACGTCTCTTTGTCTCAAAAGAGGTGGGAACAGAGTGCCTGCATCCTGAATTACCTTCGGCCGTTTTGACTTATCTCTTGCAACTGGCCAAAAGTAGTTGGGGACCAAAGAGTGAGGTTGATGACCCGCGCAGCTTTGTTCTCGCTATAATAAAAACACAGTGCAAGTTTCAAAATCAAGACAAAACCATCTGATGATGCTGCTATCTTCGCTTGAGATGGACAACTAACATAAATAGTCAAGTATAAAAATGTATTTTGTTCATTCAGTGTAGTCAACTATACTAGTCATAACAATATGGTAACATCCCTGTTTGTAACTTTTATTCAATTTCGGACAGCACAATGACACGTGTCCCACGATTTTGAATGGTTGGGCATTCATTTTATTTGTGCTTTGAAGTTTTTGAAAATCTAAGCAGTGATCAGGCAGTCCCGTGTCCGTATATCATATTGTGTGTGAGGGCTGTTCATCCATAAACCACCGAATGTCATCTTGTGAGTCAATAAAAACATCTGCTGCAAGTTAGATTCAAGGTAGGTATCGAGGCCAAAGTTGCTGCAGATCAGGGTCAGTGACTAATGCCCTATTCTGCCTCCAAGTGGCGTCCCTGGAAAGAGACTGCAATAATACGCAGACAGGCCACAACAGACTGAGGTACCACCTATTCAATAAACTGAAGATAGGTGACACTGACGAATGCACCTGTGGCACAGGTAAAATGACCGCTGAACATCTGCTGCAAAATTGCCCGACATACGAGGACCAGAGAAAGCACATGTGGCCATCACCAGTGGCAACACTAGACAAGCTCTATGGCAGTGTCGACAGCCTCAGGATGACCGCTGCTTTCTTAGAACAAATTCAAGTTGACATCTGACAGCGTACGAAGAAGAAGAAGAAGAAGAAGAAGAAGAAGAAGAAGAAGAAAGAAGAAGAAGAAGAAGAAGAAGAAGAAGAAGAAGAAGAAGAAGAAGAAGAAGAAGAAGAAGAAGAAGATACATCCTGCCAAAGAGATTCAGTATCAAAGTGGTAAGGCAAACCTGGTCCCAAACATGTCTTGCTGAAATTGAATGTGTGAGACGGAAAAGCGCAGATATTGCAGCCTCGCTGTAAACTACGACACAACTTCACAACGTCCTTTTGGGGACGAATACTAAAGAAGAATATTCACTTAACCAAAGAAGGAAACACGAAACGATCCAGCATGCACAACGTTTGTAAGTGAATTGACGTTATCTTAGAGACAAAGGCTGTCTTTCTATTTCTGTCTCCTCAAGACTTGTACCCAGAGAAACCAAATCATCAGCTAAGTCAAGGTCTTCTAGGATCGAATCATTCGTCCATTGGAAGCTGAAATGTGTATTCTGATCATAGTTACGCATTACCTAGTCTAGAGCATGGCCATCTATAGTTTAGACTATAGATGGCCATGTCTAGAGCGTTACCAAATAAACGTAGGAACCTAATGCAGTTTTGCTTCAAATTCATTTATTGAACCATGCACATGAATCAGCAGATTGCCGTCCTACAACATTGTGACATTAATATATTTGGATGGAAGTCTCAGGAGTTTCCAAAGTGATGGGCGGTAAACACTGTTAAAGCATTTTGAGGGAAATCAGTAAGGTTGATGACAAGTAGATTCCACAGATTCTGCTAAAATGATTCTTAGAGTGAAGATTTGGTCTATCTATGCATGATCGAGTCTGTCTAAAACCAGATTGTTTCTCTCTGATTTGTTAATCAACGGAGTCTTTCTAGCATCTGAGCCTAACAGCTACTCAATTTGTATTCATAAATTACACACAAACAAGACCTTCAAAAATAATTGCATAATGACAGATGTCGGATCAACTTCAGAGTTTATCTGTATTTTGCTCAGTCTCGTACATAGAAATGAACAACACCATATGTAGCACACCTGTTTAGGATTACCTAGCCTGCGTATCAGTTTTTGCTGGTTACTTTATTATACAAGTTTTTTTTAACATTTCCTTTGCAAACAGACTGAAGGTTTACGAAAAGTTACGATTTGTGTTTAATTTCTTTGAAACTAAGTTTGATTTTCGGGTCAATGTGGAAGGCTATATGTTGTATTTGTTTGAATAATATTGAACGATTTACTTGGCACATCTGCTGCCGTCCGTGTTGTATGGTTTATGTGAGCTTTTGAAGGGTTTTTATTGATTCAGCCTTCTTCTTCTTCTTCTTCCTTTTATCCTCCTTACGAAGCCTACCACTAGCTGATTATTTGACGCTAGGATCGAAACACTTGTGTGTTTTTGCAATTTTTTTTTTTTAAAGCAGCTCGTCTGGCTGCTGAGGTTACTAACCCACGTTACCTTTTGTGAAATGCCTGATTTTATGCAGTAGTTCTGTTGTTTGTTTTCTTGGATCTACATTTGTATTGCTACGATGAGAGCAACAAGTTATGATGACTGAAAAACAATCAATGTTATATAGCAGTTTAATATAGGAACTGTAACAGATGAGTGCTACTGATGTCATACATTTCGTTATTTAACTGGTACTAGACGTTACATGTGTTTTAAGTCACCCCAAACAAAATACATATATACTTATATTACCGGATTTGAAGAAGTGACTTCACAGAATAGTTCGCTTTTTAACTTTTGGGAGTGTCAAACATTCTGCGAGAATATACATGAAATTCTAATGCCGCTTATTCCTGCGCCTCAGCAATGAATTTCTTGTGTTAGGGTTCGGATTAGGATTAAGGTTAGGATTAGAGCTTGGATTTCGACTAAGGTTAGGGTTAGAATTATGGTTAGGGTTAGAATTAGAGCTAGGATTAGGATTAAGTTTATGGTTTGGATTAGGGTTAAGGTTAGCATCTTTTCTACGTTTTTATAATTATCTAAATCGTTATTTACTTATTTAATATTAAGTTGTATCGACCTGTCCTACCCTTAACCCGAAATTCAATATCCCGTCATAGTCAGTAGCCGTCATATACCTTTGATAGAAAACCAGGAAACTCTGTTTGGGGTGAATTAAGTCGCAGGTACCCACTGAACACTCAACAACGGCAGATCAGAACAGTGTTCGTTCTCACGCAAAAGTATTGCATGTAAACATTGTATTGACACGCTCCAGTCGACCCAACTGTAAATTAGAGAAAGGAATGGACCACCATCAACTCTCTCTAACAAAAAGCTGTAAATCCCCCAAACTTGATTCTCGACATACAGTATCTGATGTGTGGTCGGTTACCTTTACGTCAATGAATTCTCTTAACACTTCATCTCCGACAACAATGTATGCATGAGATAAAAAAGAAGAAAGAAACGTGACTAGTTGCACCTTTCGGTCCAACACATCCGACTTCAGCAACCATTTTTCTAGTACCGGGTTAGCAGTCCCTCTTCGATCCCTTCTCCTTAGCCAGTCTGCCCTGCTGCAGCCTGTTATCTAGGATCACAGCGTGGAGGTGTAGACGGGTCTTGGCAATCTGGCTCGCTGGCCCTGACGCTAGCAGGCCGTCCCTGGTCTCAAATGAGGTGAGACCAGCGCTCAGAACGATTTGAGATGGACAAGAACAAAAGATCTATAGTGTTCACGTGAAAGAGCCATTGCCATTTAAAAGTCAATAAGAATGTGCTGTTAGCAGCCGGCCGTGCAAAATCCTAAAAGTAATGAAATCTCTCCTCAATACGCAACCTACCTTTCCCTGTGCCTAGTAGGCGGCAATATATAAATATTGCAAAATAAAAAATGTACTACGGATAACCTTTGGCTACGTGACAGCAGGCATACACATGCCTGTTAGAATACCAGGATTGAAAGTACTTCAAGTCACTCCGCATATTTGGTACAGATAATTTTCAGCCAACTTAACTTATTTGAATGTGAGGACACGTACAGCATGACAGAAGAACATATAAGACACTGCGGTCAATCTCAATATCAATACAGCAAAGTTAGAAAGCTGATCGGTATGAGAATATCACTGACTTGTATTAGGCTTTCAACCTAAACGGCCCGTTGTCAAGGACGGGGTATAGCCAGTTGATGAAGACTCACTGGCAAAGTTGTTCTACATTTAAGCTCAAATCTGTAGGGCGATAAAGAGGAGCTCTGGAAATCGATCGAGTTAATCACTGGAACACAACTGGCGGTGAACACATCAATGTACAAACACATACAGAAAAAAGAAGGACTCAACAAACGAGACAACATGCACTGTGAACGCAGATAAACGAGCAGTATACACATATAAAAGGTATATTCTCCTTACCGTTCTGTTTCGTATGATCGGGTTATACCACGAGAAGGGCTGCCTAGGTGAAGTGACACATCAGTCTTGTTTCCTCATAAGTTCCCGACAGCATCTTTTGCATGATTTTTCCTTTGGGTCAGGTCTCCTCATGAGATCTTTGACGCAGAAGGCATGTTTACAAAATGTGTTCTTGTGTTTGCGACCCCTTTGGCATATGTATTGTGCAGTCTGTGCTGATTTCATTTTATACATCTGTCATCTGTGCACTGGGCTTGCAATTTTCTGTTCTAAGTTTGGAAAATGTGGTAATTGTTTCCTGTCGTCTGTTGGTGGGGTCTTGCGGCTGTTTACTTTTTGTTTTCCATAATGTTTTTATACAACTTCTTTTGGGCTTACCTGGAAGCTAGCACGCCTTGTCTCATTGTACATACTCCCGTCCTATATTAATATTTAGTTCGCTACGACGGTTCCACTTCTCGAATCAGGTCATGTGATAACTTTTGGAGACTGCTTTAAACCTACTGTGAATTAACCGACCTTCTTCAACGGTCTGAAATCGTTATACCTTCAACCTGGATTTCAGCTTGGGAAATAGAAAATAGTCTTCTGATGGGCTTTTCCAGTTCATTTACTGATGTTATTCGTCCACTTATATCACTGCCTACCGTTTGGACGACTGCATTCTACTCTATCCTTTAGTATCGTCTCCAGCAAGGAGGTCTTGTTATATGACCAAAATAACTTAACTCTCTAACCCTGATTTCGGTCATTCATTCTCTTTTCACACCCAATGTTGTTAATACCTCCACAGTTGTTTTCTTCTCTTTCCAGGAAATGTGACCTAATCTTCTCTATACCCACATTCGATGGCTTCCATACATTTTCCAAGTTGTTATTCAGTGTCCATGTTTCTGCGCCATATAGTAGTGACAATTCTCATTTTCAATTTATGGTTTATTTGTTTGAATGTCAGAATGTGTCACATGTTGTCGAACGCCATTTTGGTTATACCTATTCTTTTTCACAGCTGCCTTCTTCCGTTACTATATGACCTAGATAGGATAAACTCTGTACCTGTAACAATAGTTGGTCTTTTATTTTTATCTGTATACTTCGTTGTGGATGCTGGAAAATAACAAAGCCATTGGAAAAGAGGCTAAATGCATTCGAGAATAGCTGTCTTAGAAAACTGTTGAACATTGGATGGGAGGTATGCATAACCTTCAAAACAATTTGAAAAGTCACCAATCAATAATCTGTTTCCTCACTCATCAGAAACAAACCGTGGTCATACATCAAAAATGTTTTTATAATGGACATCAAGAAATTCCCTGTACAATCATTTAAGTGGTCACCGTCTGGGTTCAGAAAAAGAAGAAGTCCGAAATAAACTCTTCACAGAGCAATTGTCATTATGCGCTTAAGCAGAATACGTGAACTGAAAAAATCAGTGGTGTGACATGATCAGAAGGCTTCAACACCAGTCTCCGTTCTGACTAACAGATTACAGTGGTATGACATGATCAGAAGACTTCAACACCAGTCTCCAGACCAACTAACAGAGAACAGAGGCGTGAGAGGTTCAGAAGACTTCAATACCAGTCTCTATACTGATTAACCTGATGATATTGAATAGAAATAAAAGCTTGAACTGAAAATTGTAGTTTGCTATTTCAACTTGTTTGAAATATTGAATGCAGAAGAGCAAAAGCAAATTCGGTCTTCCTGACCATGAAAGGAATATTGTGCAACAAAACCTTGTCGCTGGAACTGAGAAAGAGGGTCCTTGGATGCTACTTGGAAACAGTACTGATATAGGGCAGTGAATCATGGACAATTAGCATGCAAGCGCTTAGGTCTTTGGATGCAACGGCGTTGGGGTTTTACAGAAGCGTGTTGCGGTTCACATGGACTGCAAAGAAGACTAGGCTAATGATACAGTACTCGAGGAAGCACAAACACAAAGACAACTCATTGCAAGGATCAGAACAAGACAGGCATCCTTTTTTGGGCATGTTATGAGAAGAGGCGGCTTGGAGCACGTTGTGATAAAGGGAAAGATAGCCGGTAAGAGAGACAGTGGAAGGCCGAGAGAGAAGATGATGAATAGCCTGAAAGAATGACATGGGCGACAATTAACAACTGAGTTGGTAAACGACAATCGTGAAAGAAATAGATGGATGTCCATGACCACCACGGCCAACCTACCTGATGAAAATGATAGCTTGTTTTAGAATATGTAACCTCGGCACGTTAACAAATGTTAGAACATCTATTTTTTAAACAATTGTCGAAGAACTGTCAAACTTAATTTGCTCGCCCTGCCGTCATCTCTCACTCTTCCCCCAATACCCCATCTCTCACCTCACCTCGAGAATAAATCAATATGTAATTTTATTTTTTTTAAAGTATGAGTAGCAAAATTCTGGTTTCATTCTGTGTTCATTTATTTGTTATTTAGCTTTAAAATGCCAGCCTGGCAGCAGATATTTCTTGAAGCGTCAATATATTATTTATTACCTGTGAACCTATCGTTGGCAGTGTGAACAAATGTGCATTGTTTCTCAAATGAAGCTCATTAGCCAGGTTTTCAGCGTGACAAAGCTACATTTCAGAAGCAATGCCACATCACGCGCTGGCCGACACGTTCGTTCGACCAGCACGCGAGTGTAGCTAAATCTGGCGTTAACACTTGGAACTCCTACGTGACTGGAAGAGCATTGCGTGAGGGAAAATTGTTTTCACAACGGGCTTTTAGTTCGGACCGCTTGGCTCCTTATCTCATTAGCTGGTGGTAGTTTGTTTGTTCTTTTCTTTATTTATTTCGAGAGTACGGGAATGTAAGAGTGTGTGATGAAAGAGAGAATTCACAATTTGGAATGACAAATCGAATGGAAGAATGGTTGGTGGAATTCCTGAGAAAGGGATGGATTTTGCTAGAGCAATGCAAGTTTAACATTGTTATAATAATCAAGGAGGAGTGATAGACATGCAATGTCTTGACCAATCTAACACACGTACTAAGTTACGGTAGGACTTTCTGTTAGGGGAAAAGAAGACTTTGATGAACACTGCAGTAACACACCGCCTTAATCTCTCATCGGGAGGCGTATATGATAGTGGTTAGTGGCATGTCTTTCCAGCCAAACCTGCATGAGCTCGGATTCACGAGCCAGTAAGGTCTTACCATACTTTTTTTTATTAAAGAGTTGGAGGCATTGTATCTTATGGCGCAAACAAAACAGTACAGCGCATTCTGCTTTCAAAGCAAGGCAATTTAAACAAAAAAGATATCTACCAGAAGTTTATACAGAACGTAAAACTGTATAATGAAGCTAAAACATGTATGTCCCAACTTATGCATTGCTTGAAGAATGCTATTACCCACACACCAATTCCTGTGGGTCGTAATGGAAGATGCATATTCAAGTTAAATTTGTTCAAGGTTATGTGCAACCACTTATGTCACCAGAGATGTTAAGTTATTTTCAATTGCTGAATCTTTCAATTGGAAACGATGTACGAGGCGTGTTCAAATGAAAGCGGACCTAACTGCACAAAGTGAACATACGCATATGCGCACGATGACGTAATTTCAGGTGTAAACAGCACATACCTGCCGCAAAGTTTGCAAAATGTCATCCTCCGACTCATAGTTTTCCTCAGTCACCCGTTGAAAACATGGGGGGGGTGGAGGAGGTGTGATACGGAATCCATCCAGAGTTGATCAGCGAGCGGTGATTCGGTTTCTAACAGCTGAAGGATGTCGACCAGTTGACATTCATTGCTGAATGCAGGAGGTGCATGGTGAAAAAAGTGTAGCGAAAAGCTGGACAACAATGTTTAAAGAAGGACGTGAGTTAACGAAAGATCTTCCCAGACCATGTCGCCAAAACTGATACAGCAATTCAGGTGGACCGTGGCCGTAAATTACGTTCGCTAGAATTCGCTGTGTCGCTAGAAACAGTTCAAATGGTGATTAGCAAGAAACTGAGGTATCGGTACCCATTTGTGAATACTTTCCGATACTTCATTTTCTTGCTAAGCACCATTTGAACCATTAGCGATACAGCGAACTCCTCTGCTAGCGAACTAAATCAAATACAAGTAGTTGCTAATTAAATAACCAGGCGGGATCAAGATGCTGAGCAGCACATGAGCTGCAGTGGTTAGCGACCCATAGCTGACTGCTAGCGTCAGGGACAGCGAACCATAGATGCCAAGACCCTTCTACACCTCCACGTGGTGATCCTGGATAACAGGCTGCAGCAAGGCAGACTGGCTAAGGAGAAGGGATCGAAGAGGGAATGCTAGCCCGGTACTCAAAAAATGCTTGCTGAAGTCGGATGTGTTGGACCGAAAGGTGCAAATATCGCAGCCAAGCTGTAAACTACGACACAACGCATACCGTTCTCTGGACTATATTCTGCTACTTAAGCCCTTTCAGGGTTTGATAGTAGGAGATTGAGAACGAACGAAGAAGAAGAATAACCAGGCAAAGGTTATTTTGTCTGAATATGTACATGAAGTGCATGCTCTAAGCATTACTATGATAAATAAGTTCGTCAAGTCCTCAAAAGTGATAAACTGCCAGGAAAACTTTGTGGAAAGCTTTAAGCGAACTAAAATTGAAAAGACGTTTTAGGTCACAGTGGATATCATCACCCGCAGCATGATAGGAAAGAAGAGAGCAGGCAACGTTAGCAATAGAGGGAGCAATACAAGATCAGAAAGAACAATCAATCGACTTCCAGGGAAATAAGACACTTATCCAAACCCAAATGAAAAGTTAACCAAACGAGAGATATCACCGCCTTGATCGATCGAAGTAGATGATCTTGTTTTACATGAAAACAGGATTTCAAAAAATTGAATAGTCACTTATAGAGACTAAAACTGGCAAGATCAGCCATTTATATGTGTGAACAAGGAACACAAACAGCATACAAGAATGTTACAGACTTAAGCAATTGCATACTGAGCATCGTCCAACGGAGATGAACATTTACATAGAGATATTTCGGAGTCATGAAGAATTATCTAACATAGCAACTTTTAATCAGAGTACCGGGTTTTACTTTCTCACTTGAATCCTGCTATCCAATCAGACAAGGTTATCTGATGCCAGGCACTGCTTGAATATGTGCCTGTCCTACTCCTTGAAGTCCCATGACTGTCCAAAGAGGTGGAGCTTCTTTCTCCATCTTGTCGACGGGCGGCCGCGCGGGCGGTTGTAGTTGTATGATCACCAGAAAGACACCCTACTCGTCCATCTATTATCGGTCATGCCGACCACACGACCGGCCCATTTGTACTTTTGCATTGAGACAGATTCGACGACATACTGGGACAGAATCAACGACTTCCCGGGACAGTGTTGACGACATCCCGGGGCAGGGTCAACGACATCCCGGGGCAGGGTCAACGACATCCCGGGGCAGGGTCAACGACATCCCGGGACAGAGTCAACGACATACAGGGACAGAGTCGACGACATTCCGGGGCAGAGTCGACGACATCATGGGACAGAGTCAACGACATCCAGGGACAGAGTCGACGACATCCTGGGACAGAGTCGACGACATCCCGGGACAGAGTAAACGACATCCCAGGACTTTGGTTGCGGATGTCGATGTTTCTGATATGGTCTCATATGAGATATTTAGGGCTCTTCGCTTCATTGCTCTTTTGGTAATTCGGAGCTTCTCTGCGTCTGATTTGCATAGACTTCAAAGCCTCTCACCACTATACCATTACTGGGATAACCATGCTATTAAATGTGTGAGCCCTGGCATTGACATCGTCATCTGCTGGAATATCGGTTTGAAGAGAAGCCAACCGGCCATTCTCCTGCGTGAAATCTCATTATCAATTCTGTTGCTAGTGTTGAATTCCTGGTCTAGACAAACATGCGCTTTGACATTTTCGATGGACTTATTTTGCACTCGCAGTTCCTCCGTAGGGTCGAAGATGTTCAGCAAAAACTGAGCCTTCTTTCTATTTACGCCTGATTTATGAAGCTCGTTTAGGCTTTGCTCGTCATCTGCAATGATCTGGCTGAAGATCACAATGTCGTAGGTGTGATAGCGTCTCGCTATCTATGTTGACACATCGATCCTGCCAGTTTAGAAACCTAAAAACTTCTTAAAGGACAGCTGTCTACAAATTTAAGGAGATGGTACCTCCTTGCCGTACGCCTTGGTATATAGGTAAGGAAAGTGATTTGTGGAAAAGTGTGATCGCTTTGAGCAGCCTTAGCTTATCTTCTCTATAATTTTGTCATACTTTTATCGATACATGGTTCCTCAAGGCATTTACCACTGCAATTAGGCCCACCCTATCAACGGCCTTTTCACAGTCTACAAAGACAATGCATTGGGACATATGGGCTTCTCACGCTCTCTCCATCAACTGGTTGATTGTTTGGGGGTGGTCATTGGTTGAGTAGCCCTCCCTGAAACCTGCCAATTCTCGCTGTTAGTCCTCGCCGAGTTGCCATTCTAATCTGCAGGTAATAACTTTTGTGAACAGTTTATAAATAGTTGATAACGTTTATTGCAAAATAGATTTGGTAGTAGTTCGCCAGAATTTCTATGTCGCCTATTTCGTGGATTAGAATTGTATGTAGCACTTCCACTGGTCGGTCTGGAATTTGTCTTGTATGGATAGAGATGTTGAAAAGTATGACCAGTTTTCAGGTTTGCAGTGATTCCGACGAGACCAGAAATTTTGTCTGACAAGATGTTGGGTCCTGTGCGGGACCTCGTCGCTACCTATGTAGAGTAATGACTCGGAATGTATATTTAGTTGTTTGTTGGCCACTACTGCTTTTGATGCGAAGAGACTGGTGTATAACTTTGTGCACTCATCCTCGAGTTGTGCTTTATCTGTCAATGTTGTACTATCTTCTTTCTTCAAGTCTGTCATGAGGGCTCTGCTTTTATTGTAGTCACTTCATGCATTTTGTGATTCAACTTCTCGTCTCAGAGGAATTGATCAGACGTTGTAAGCTATACTACTCATAATCTTCTATGAACTTGTGTCTGCTCTTCTTGTTTAGTTAGCAGAGGAAGATCCTAGCAAACCCACATCTGATAGAGCATTTTTCTAGCTGCAAGAAGTTGCTGTGTGCCCACACTGAAGCTATTCAGAACGTGCATCCTTTGTTGCAGGTGGCGGTTAGGAGATCCAGGTGATTGCGATTTCTGGTTTGGAATAAGGTCACCAACTTTTGCAGTATCTAGTGTTGTGGGCACATGGGGGTGCTGTTTGGGAGGATATGTTCAGGTTCATTGTCGCCCTCATCGGCCTGTGGTCGTTGTCTACATCAAGTCGGTGCAGTACCACAACATTTGGTAGCAAACGTCATGTCGTTACTGAACACGTATTCGATTTTAGCTTTGCTCTCCCAGTTTGACGAGTTTCATGTCCATCGCATCCCAATAGTTTTTTTTTTTAAATATGTGTTCATGAAGTAGAGCTTATGCATCGCAGCAAAAATCATTAAGCGATACCGTCCATCGTTTCGTTTTGTCTTCTGAGAAGCTGCCCAAATAGGTCTCGCTCTCCCGTTAGGACTCGACACGTGGGTTAATGTCTCCAATGACGATCTTTGTGTACGCAGGCTGTTGTATTTGTATTTGCAGCTCTTCGTAGAGAATATATTCGCGTCTTCCCACTATGGCGGATATAGCATTGGATTAGGAGTGGTTTCGTCGTATCTTTTACTCGTGACTTGAGTGTAACAATTCTGGAGTTGGCTATCTGGACAGACTGAATGTTTGGTGTATGTTTACTAGCAATAATAAAGCCAACACCGCAAATGTTGTACTAACCTTCACCGGCACCAATGTGTAGGTCATCTCCATAATTGGACCACTTTGTGTTTTTGTGGAGCTGCTCTGCGAAACCTTTTTTTTTCTATGATCAACTTAGGCAATGCTCCTAGCCTAGATAGGTTCACGCAGGAGATGACGCAGTTCATGTCATCGTCGGGAGCCAACAGCGTTCGGGGCATCGTCGTTTCTCCGAGTCAGACTGCCTCTCTTTGGTTTACATAAGTAGGTCAGTCCTGCGGGATATTTGCTGATGTTTGCTAGGCTGCTCCACCATCACACGTAGCTGTGCCTCTCACTCATTCTGGAGAGGTGGACCTTGAGTATGTAATGTCCGGTTCTGAGTCCTAAGATCTTTGTCTGCCCATCTCTGCCAAATTTGTCTATGCTGTTGTGCAAGACTGAACCGCTTGACGCAGATTTCTGCGCGAAATTGCAGCGTCGTGCAAGTCATCCACAAAGATAACAGCTGAACATCAGAGGTTGGCAGATAACGCTCGGAAAAGGGAGCCTTAAATGAGGCTAACTCACCCTGCCCACACTATCCAATGTAAGCTAACATTACTAATCCACACCGTTCAAGGTTTCTCCAGACCCACATGAGGATCCTGCGGTATTTTCTAACCAATCAAGCCTATTCCAAAGGGCGAGTCAGCTTTATCAGGTGTGATGGAGGAACAAAAAGTACACAATATAAGAAAGACCTGAAACGTGATACTATAGACAATTCTTGAACAATAAATAATCCAGCAGGAGTATCTTCAGATGACAAAAACAACAACAACAACCATGTTCCTCAAACAACATATTTTACTTTACAATCGTGTCATTAGGAAAATGTGTCTACCGTATTCTTTTCGTATTTGTTAAATTAGTGTTGGTATTTACAGCAAAAAATGTTGCTCAATAGCGTAAACAAATATATTGTTTTTAAAGCTTTAATAACTGTGCCATTTGCATTATAATAATGCCATTGGTTACATAAAACGTCACAATAGTTTATTTTAAAAAACTATACTGGAGCTAAGGTATCTAGAAAACGAGGTAGACGCAGGCCAAGGAGAAAATGTATTCAAAACATCAAAGGTATTATGAAAATGATATTCAGCAAGCGGGACAACTGGCTAAAAATTGAAATTCTTACACACCACTTGTAATGAGAGTGACATTTTACATGATGGTGACGGTCAATGTAAGTTCATTTATTTATTTAAAAAATCATTTGTTGTATTATATTCTTGAGAAACTCACAAAGATTGTTTTTTAATTATGTTTGTTTGAGGACCAATTTCTCAGGAAATGGTATGGGGTGGGTGGTGAGGGAAATGAAAAATGGTTCACATGACTGCTTTCATTACACCCGGGTATCTCTATACGTACTCTTTGTTGACAATGCTGATGATATAGCACGAACTCCGTAGTTCAAATGGCGGCAGCAAAATTTGTCTCGGGTGCCCATCTACAGCTGGGTCGACTGGACGAAGGGGTCATACAAAGAAAAAAACCTACACGCCTGGTATCTCAAATTGATCACGGCGTGATACGAACCTGATACGTCTGGCTTGTAGCCAAACTCACCAACCCCTAGGCCACCAAATCTGCAAAATAGAAATGTTCAATGAACAAGTTTAGCAGGAAAATGAAGAGCTAAGTTCTTCTTCTTCTTCGTACGCAGTCAGACAGTAACCATTATTTTTTCGAAAAAAGCGGCGGTCATCCTGAGGCTGTCGACACTGCCATAGAGCTTGTCTTGTGGTTCCACTGGTGATGGCCACATCTGCTCTCTCTGATCCTCGTATGTCGGGCAGTTCTGCAGCAGATGTTCAGCGGTCATTTTACCGGTACCGCACGGGCATTCATCGGTACCACCTATCTTTAATTTGTTGAATAGGTGGTACCTCAGTCTATTGTGGCCAGTGCGAAGTCTGAAGACAACGACCTGCTCTCTTCTGTTCAACTGGTAATAGGCATCGTTTTTGGTGTAACCAGTATGTTCGGTTTCCCATTTGGTCATGTATCTGGCGAAGAGCTAAGTTAACCTAGCATAACGTGTGTCTGTGAAGGGCACTGTCTCACAGGCTGAGAACCACTGCGATGGACGTAACCATTACTGCAACGTCTTTTATTTTCAATTTTCAAAATGACCAAATTAGCTTAGCACACGTGACAACAGCCACGAGCCATTTCCTGGAGTCTGTTACTCTACGCGCAATGTGTCACATCCGTTATCATTATATGAAACAAGCTATTAAACATGCCACTATAAAATGGGCTTGAGGCGTGTCCAACTAAAATTTCACCGATGTTTGTTAATGGTGTTTATCAGTCGGTTTCAGTTCTGCATACATTAAACAATTCGTAACATTAAACGCTGTTTTTAATTACTTAAAGAATTTCAAATTGTCAAAACCGTTTTAAGTGTTTACGTATATCAATCCCAAAGTAAACGAATGATTCTCTCTGTTAATACTGAATCATATATAGACATTCACCTGATTGATACATGGTATTTGAGTATTAACCACAGGGGTACTATTATTCGAGTACTATATACCAGAGTGGTACATGGTGTTCGAGTACTATATACCAGAGTGGTACAAGGTATTCGAGTACTATATACCAGAGTGGTACACGGTATTCGAGTACTATATACCAGAGTGGTACACGGTGTTTGAGTTTTTTGACTGCATGAACAGCAAAAACCCAATAGGAGTTGACAATTCCTCAATCCTTGAAGGATTAGACAGCATTGCTATTCGTCTATTCCAACATTTTTTCAGTTAACAGTGGTCCTATTCTTCATTCTGTCACAAAAGTGTCTTCATGGATAAAATCGGGCTGTCTCTATTTTGTATACAAACCGACACCCTTATTTTATAAAATCGTGCGGAGATCTTCACCCTATTCTTCGTTAGTCTTCAGAATTCAGCTTCAATGACTCTAACAGAGGCAGCAGTCAGTTCGAGTATTCACATAGTTTGTCATTAAGGGACATTGGTTGTTGCTACATGTTACTCCTGTCACTAGTGTAGGTAAGTAGGACTGCAACAGGTAGTCTGCTGTATATGGGAGCTGCGTCACAGGTACAAAGGTCCGTAGTACCAATCTTGAATTTATTGTAAAGATAACATCTGCTTCTGTTGTGTCATGTGCATCGCTGGAAGATGATCACCTGATCTCGTCTGGAGAGTTGGTTGTAGGTGTCGTTTTCTAGATGACCATGGTAGTCACTGTTCCATTTTGATCTGTTCGTAGCACAAAAACAGACATTTGTTACCTGCCGAAGACGGATGTGTCGGACCGAAAGGTGCAAATATCGCAGTCAAGCTGTAAACTAGCTATACATCGCATTCCGGGATATTCAAAACAAACGCAAGAGAAGAAGAACAAGAAGAGGAAGAGAAGAAGAAGAAGAAGAAGAAGAAGAAGAAGAAAAAGAAGAAGATAAAGAATGAGAAATATAATACATTTGTTAAAACTATAAAGGAGTGATCAGCGCGACCGTTTTGGTTGAGGAAGATCTGCAGCATTTTTAATGCAAACAAATGTAAGCGCAGATGTCTTTTCACATAACATTATTTGAGTAAATACGCTATTTGAAAATTTATTTAAAACCAGCTCAGTTGAACAGACAACTATTTAAAACAATTTCTACTCCAAAATGTGTCCTCATCTGTATTGTATGGCGCAGAAACATGAGCAATCACTCCCGTCTTGATCAGCATGTTACACCTGTCCCTGATTGTACTCTTCCCTCCAGTCATGATCAGCATGTTACACCTGTCCTTGATTGTACTTTCCTTCCCATCATGATCAGCATGTTACACCTGTCCCTGATTGTACTCTTCCCTCCCGTCATGATCAGCATGTTACACCTGTCCCTGATTGTACTCTTCCCTCCCGTCTTGATCAGCATGTTACATCTGTCCCTGATTGTACTCTCCGTTCCGTCTTGATCAGCATGTTACACCTGTCCCTGATTGTACTCTTCCCTCCCGTCATGATCAGCATGTTACACCTGTCCCTGATTGTACTCTTCCCTCCAGTCATGATCAGCATGTTACACCTGTCCCTGATTGTACTCTTCCCTCCAGTCATGATCAGCATGTTACACCTGTCCCTGATTGTACTCTTCGCTCTTGTCTTACTCAGCATGATTCACCTGTCCCTGACTGTACTCTCCGCTCCCGTCATGATTAGCATGTTACACCTGACCCGGATTGTACTCTTCCCTCCCATCATGATCAGCATGTTACACCTGTACTTGATTGTAGTCTTAACTCCCTTCTTAACCATGATGTTACGCCTGTCCCTGATTGTACTCTTCACTGCTATCTTGATTAGTACGTAGCACCTGATCCTGACAGGCGACCTCGCTCGCTCCACACTAATGTAAAGTCAGTCGGCCAGTATAATTCTCAGGAACGGGAAACAAAACAACAACAAAATCACATACTAATACAATATTGAACACATACTATCATATATGGCTGCTTATAAAGAAATCAATCATTTTATTTAAATGGCGCTGGCGGGCCAGATACAGTAAAAGTTGGAATAATGGTCGAGGGCCAAATATAATCAGAACATTGGACGGATGTGGCCCGTGTGGTCTACGTTGCACGTGCTAGTATTGGACAGTCAATTGCTCTGGGATTCAGTTGTCTTTGTTTCCTAGTTAAATTGATCAGTTATTTTTTTTTCCACTGTATTTCTTTCTCCAGGTACCAATGTACTGATGGGACGCCTGGATCGCGTCGAATAACTTTAGTCTAACCCATACTGTTGCCGTGAAAAGTATGCTCTCTACCCACTCTACTCCTCAAACGCTCAGTAGAAAACCAAAAATACAACAATTTTCAAACCGTACCAGGAATTTATAACGAAACAAATTACATATACGTCACGTCATCGTTGTTTTGCATACAGCACGCGGACGGGCGCGTGGTACGCTTGGCACATATAATCAAAGATCCCTTAACGAGGATAGACTAGGAGAAGATAATGACAAACCCCCGTGGTTAAAATAAACAGGCCGGGTTCGTCAGGGATCCAGTTGTAAACAGATTTGTTGGACTAATAAATAAACGTTCAGGCGTGTGGCTAGCCTACGTCAGCACTTGGAACGACCGAGACTATTCTCTCGTGTGTGTGTTCTTGTTCTAAGGGCGAGACTGAGTTGAATGTATATCACACGTCATCACTGCAATGGATAACAGCTAGATGGATCATAGCCAAGATCTAAAGGACGTTTCTCAACCTGCTGTCATCGGGTCCCTTGGAAACAAAGGTGCGTAGGTATTAGGGCAGGGGGTAGGGAGGGTATTACTTTCGAAGGTTACGTCAGTGTCTTCACAAGACACTTTCGACGGCCTGCATAGTCTTTGCTCCACGCGAGCTCGTCAGTGTCTCCTCTAACAACTTTAATGGCTCTACGTGGTATATTCTTTGGCTACTTGAGATCTCTTCAGTGTCTCTGTGAGACATCTTTAATAGCTTTAACGTGGTACAGTCTTTGACTCCGTGAGATCTCTTCCGAGCCTCCCCGTAATATCTTTATTGGTTCTTCGTGGTATAGTCTTTGCTGTCCAAAATCTCGTCAGTGTCTCTCCGAGACTTCGTTAAACATCAAAACATCAAGACCAGGAGGTATGGTGCTGCTGCCAGATGATATGTGGTGTATATTGGTACTAAGTGAAGCTATCTATCTGAAATGGAGAAATAAATATCGATTCTACTCCCGACAATTACAGCATTGATGACTATGGTGACATATGAGCTGAGATTTGTGCCTGGGTGAAATACATTGTCAGGTGAAATACATTGTCAGGTGAAATACATTGTCAGGTGAAACACATTGTCAGGTGAAATACATTGTCAGGTGAAATACATTGTCAGGTGAAATACATTGTCAGGTGAAATACATTGTCAGGTAAAATACATTGTCAGGTGAAATACATTGTCAGGGGAAATACATTGACCAAGACCCCCCCTAAAGCCCTGGCCGTGGTTCCTATAAATAAGCTGTCTTACAGTGTCCAGGCCTACGACATGGGGATCGTCATTTTAATCCCTAAAGTGGCGACGTTTCTGGGGAATTGTTGTTGCTGTTTTCTTGGAGAATGCCCACAATGAATAATATTAATCATTTGTGCACCCTAAAAAGATGTTAAGTGGCAGGTTGGAGTGGCTTTCCTAACATCCCTAGCGTGTTGATGAAAGTGGACTGGGTTACTCCAGGCGGTGGTACTATGCTCGGCTTCGTCTGCACGTCGCTCACTACTTCGGAGATTACGTAGATCCCGCCTACTCACAGCTGATGAGGAAAGGTCGTATGACCTTGCAGTTACTTCGTAGTGTGCAGGTTAGGTTTCACGATATACAAACAACTGTAACGGAGTTTTTACTTGACCCTTGTGGATCGTCTTGGAACACAAGGCCGATACCGATGCTTTTTCCTCTTCATATTTTGGACAGTCTTCCTTAGTTATGTCTATAAGAAGTTGTCCCATCCTCTTCTTCTTGAGCTACGCCCATCATACTCCAGCTGCCTCACCCACCCCCTTCTCTTGTAATCCTCCCATCAGACCCCACTGTCCCACCCTCCTCCTCTCATAATCCTCCAGTTAGACCCCACTGCCCCACCCTCCTCCTCTTATAATCCTCCCCTTAGACCCCACTGCCCCACCCTCCTCCTCTTATAATCCTTCCCTTAGTCCCCACTGCCCCACCCTCCTCCTCTTATAATCCTTCCCTTAGACCCCACTGTCCCACCCTCCTCCTCTTATAATCTTCCCCTTAGACCCCACTACCCCACCCTCCTCCTCTTATAATCCTTTCCTTAGACCCCACTGCCCCACCCTCCTCCTCTTGTAATCCTCCCATCAGACTCCAGCTACCCCACTCTCCTCCTCAACTCCTTCTATAACTCGAGCTGCTTCACTCTCCTCCTCTTGAAATCCTCCCATCAGACTCTAGCAGCCCTGCTCTCCTCTTCTAATGATTTTAACCAGGTGACTCCCCGTCGTATCTTCTCCTTCTGGCTCTAATCCAGCCCATTTCAGATCAAATTGCATAATCTTTGTTCTCAGGTATTGTTTCTCCCGTCTGCACATTCTCTCCACAATCTCCAGCTGTACTGGCTGTCGCCGAGCTCTTTAACACAGTTCTTTTCTGCTCTGTTCTGTTCTATTCCTGAGAAATGACCTCACTGCGTTCCAGGAAAACCAATAGGTGTTTAGATTATCTCAGGAAAAGGGGAAGGGTATGGATACTGATGGTCTGGTTTAGCTTGTTGTCTGTACTTCTGCTCTGCCTTTTCATGTGCCCTAGTCTCCTCACACCTCGTTGGATATCAAAGATCTACAGTCTGTGAATTGTTGATTTATCTATTACGGTGTCAGCATCTAACATGTAGTCGTTCAAAAACTTCAAAAGTCACTGATATCCATATCCAAGGTATTCGTAATCGGGGCCTGTGAAGCCAGCTCTTCCGTTGCCCTGCAAGTTTAATACCTGTACAGCTGCCAATTATGACTTAGCCAGCCATTCTGTACCTTCCGAAGCAAGGATTGAGAGTCTGACACTATGACTTTCCCTGTTAAATAGAATAATAATGTTCGATCGACGACTACCATGTCCAACTGCTGTGCTCATGTGTAGTGTGTCGACCAAAATCCCTACAGACTCCTCAGGTGGAGCGATGTACTCCGCAGCCTTGGGACGAGGGCCGCGAGGAGTATGTTAGACCAATATTTGTGTCAAGCTTTCCGTGTCTGTCCGTGTCAAACTCCGTGCTGTTACGTGTCCCGCCGCCGAGGCTTCTGATTATGGTTAGCGCGACCCTCCCTGCTAAAGACGTCTCATATAGCCATCTCAGAGCTGCGGCCACTCCTTTCATCTCCATTCCCGTACAGTTCAGAACTGACTTTCCTCTGGCAATCTAATGCGAAGTTGGTAAGGATCTGTAGCACGAATGGTAATCTCTTAGAGTGTTTGAGTAATAGAGTGGTAGAGCACTCACCTTTGATCGAACAGGTATCAGGTTCGAATCCGGGTTTCAATACGCTCCCGCCGAATGGGCTGCAAATGGTTATACATCTTGCGGTTTTCGAAGGGAGTAAAGAATAATGAGGATCACAAGAAACACATTGGTCAAGGCACACTTCTCTGCAATGAAGTTGTTAGACGTAAGTAACGGTGTGTTCTATAGTAGTTTCACATGTCTGGGAATGAAGTTGTTAGACGTAAGTAACGGTGTGTTCTATAGTAGTTTCACATGTCGGGGAATGAAGTTGTTAGACGCAAGTAATGGTGTGTTCTATAGTAGTTTCACATGTCGGGGAATGAAGTTGTTAGACGTAAGTAACGGTTTGTTCTTTAGTAGTTTCACATGTCGGGGAATGAAGTTGTTAGACGTAAGTAAAATATTGGGCCATACTAGCTACACTACTGCCAGGGAATGCAGTTGTTACAGACTTCAATAAATATGTGTCCCATAGTATAAGTCGTGTTCAAATGAAACCGGGCCTAACTGCTCCAAGTGAACATGCGTATGATGCGCATGATGATGTCATGCTGGTGTAAACAGCACATGCTAACCGTCAAGTTGGCAAAATGTCATTATCCTCCGAATTCTAGTTTCCTCAAAAGACCGATGAAAACATGGAGGGTGTGATATGGAATCCGTCAAGAGTTAGTCGGCGAGCAGTGATTCGGTTTCTAACAGCTGAAGGATGTCGACCAGTTGACATTCACCGCAGAATGCAGGCAGTGTATGGTGACAAAAGTGTGTCGAAGAGAACAGTGAAGAATTGGAAAACGATGTTTAATGAAGGACGTGAGTTCACGCAAGATCATCAGAGATCAGGTCAGGTGCATATTGTTACGTAAGATGATATCGCCAAAATTGATGTAACAATTCGGGGGGACCATCACCGGAGCTTACGTTAGCCACTCCTTTGTCACCATACGCTGCCTGCTTTCTGCGATGAATGTCAACTGGTGGACATCCTTCATCTGTTAGAAACTGAATCACCGCTCGCTGGTCAACTCTGGACGGATTCCTTTTCAACTTTTAACGGGCTGCTGAGGAAACTATTGGAGGATAACGAAAGTTTGCAAACTTGACGGTTGGTATGTCCTGTTTACATCAGAATTGATGTCATCAGGCGCCTCGTACGTATGATCACTTGGTGCAGTTAATTTGAACATGCCTCGTAGTTACACTGCAGTAATGAAATACAGTTAAATGTTTGTCCAATAGTAGTTACGATTCAGTCGGGGAATGTAGCTGTTAGAGACTTGAGAATACTAAGCCACAGCAGGAGGTAGAGTGGCTAGTTCCATTTTCTCGCTGCTATCTACCTTCCTAGGGGTATGCCACGCTTCCCTTACAGCTGGGTGGGCTGAAGCGTACGCATAGTGGGATTTGTACCCTGCACCCCTACCAAGATAGCGACACCTTCTAAATGCCGATGATGTTTAAAGTCTACTGACCCTGATACAATCAAATGGACTTTGTGCTTGAGCATTCTCTTGCCTTTGCTTAATGGAAACTCTCGTACAACCCGCTGGTTTCCCTCATGGCCCTACTGATAGTTGAGCATGAGTCTGTAGTAACAAGTGGGACCTTTTAAATCAAAGCAATTATACAAGCATTAGCACAAAAAGGCTTATCTAAGTAAGTAAGGAGAGGCGCCCTGAGCATTCTAATAATAGTCGTCGATCGCAAGAGATGACGACAACACCAGTCAGACATGCTGTGCACCCCACCGGTGAGTTCGGGGGTAGATGTATAGTCCAATTCCAGCAGTGAAACAAACGCCTTCCACATTTACAGGATTAAGGTCAGCTGTTGTGTATTTCACACATTGCGTTTTCTACAAGCTTGGTTCGGAGATCCTGAGCTCATCAGCAATGGAGGTGCTCTCTGTGGTGGTTCTACGCTATGACTGACGGTCCTTACTAGGCACTCCCATTAGTTGTATTAGGTGTGAGATATGTCGAAGGAGTTCTTGAAGCGCTTCTTTTGTCCACTGATCAGATGCAGACCGTATTTCAATTCAGCATATATTAGTTGTTTGGGGATGTGGTTGTCACCCATTCGCACGACGTGGCCGGACTGCTAATCTGGGTCATCTGCAACAGTAGTGGATGCGTGGCATATTGGCTCGTGAGAATCTCGGTGTCTGGTACGCTATCCTACCACTGTATTCTCAACGCTCTATAGACGGCGTCACAAGCCTTTGCCAGATCCACAAAAGTCATGTATAGCCCAAGGTGCTGCTGTTGACATGTCTCCTGGAGTTGTCGAACCTTGAACATCGTATCCACGGTTCCGATCTGAGGCCACATTGGCTCTCTGGAAGGAGACCATTCTACAGAACTCCAAGAGGGTGCGGGCATTAAAAATATACGCAATAAAGTTACACAATCTGGAACTCGAAATCCCGAAAACCTGAGATTCCAGATTTTATCGTTATTGGCACAATTTCTGTGGGTATCTGGATAAAATATAGAGTGGTTAGAGCTCTAGCTTATTGCGACAAAAGTACTGGTTTCAATATCAAATATCTACACACTATAGTAAACTAGTCTTAAATGGAAACATTTGTATTAGATAAGGTAGAGCCCATTGTTCATGCAACCTTCTACGGTAGAAAATTAGGAAATAGGGCAAGAAGCAGATCGAGGAAAAGGTAGCGTGTACGAGACATGCCATAAAATGAGGAAAAATGTTACTCGGGTCATGAGAGAGTCGTGAGACATACAACGACAGTTGGCTACAACTTTGTAGAAAGTGTGACGACAGAAGAAGAAGAACAGTGAAAATGGGAACTGATACATAATAATTCTACGCTTTTCTCCGGTCTGAAGCATAGACCACCACTGTAGCTAAAGATATCCAATCAGTCATCTTTTCGCTCCATTGTGAAATCTAGAATTTACCTGCAACCTCGCCCTCTAACAGGAAGCATGTATCTGAGCATCTGGTAGTGGATGAGAGTTATGGCAATATTTTTTTGTGTGTATATGAAGAGATTGCCGACTGCAAGCATAACGCTCTTTTTAAAGATATTTTACGACATGGTTGATATGATTATAGACCTATTATGTTCTTCCCGCGTTACCCAACCTAGAACACTAAGTGAAAACCAAGTCCATTGAGGCCGCTAACGCATCATTCCCGACGGCAGTCTGCTAAAGAACTCCTTTTACCATTTTTTTCAATTTGAAAAACATGTCGATTAAGAAAAAAATAAGAGTTGATTGAAGTGACATTGCACACAACGTGATTCCATGTTGAAAACCTGGGAATTGAGATTAGCAAGTTGTGTTGGACAAAACGCTCATGTCACAATGAAAAAATTGGAATCAGGAATGACTGAATAAATAAATCAATATCTAGAGATTGGAAGAACATTGAGAAAACAGATTGTTAACACGGCAAAATGCATGTACAAACTAGACCACACCGAGACAGTTGCCGTGAGTGAGTCACCGTTATCGGCTCAAATAATAAAGGAAAAGATTTCAAGGTGATTCACGACCAAAGCAAACAATTATGATTGGCGTCCTCAGCACAGTGCGATCATGCAGAAATAGACGGTCTGGTCTGGGCATTGAAAACAAATCTGCTGCTTACTTCAGCAAGAACACTTCTGGAAAACGTAAAACTCTTAACACAGCACACTAACTATTCTCATGAACACTCACTCATTTTTCAATCCACGTGTCCCCGCATACCAGAGATGTTTACGCTGACAACTTTCGCAAATGGATAATGTTCTGCGGCTGGGTTGTAAAAACGGATTGCTTTATTGCTGAGTTAAAATATAAACACACACGCGCGCGCATACACGTATGCTTCGAGTTTCAATAACATATTTTAAAAAATAAATTTAGTTATATAATTTTTTATTCTTCTTTTCCGCAAGCTGGCACGTCGTTAAGGCAACAAATCTAGAAGAGTTGTCTATTTGGGATTGCCGGGGTGATATTTTTGATTAGTAGGCCAGATCCAAATCGAGGGCCGTATATTATCAACCCCCCTATCTTAGACACAAGGAACCTTATTCACTCAGCTGGTAACCTTGCTATGGTAGAAGGCTCCTCAACATTTCCCAATGCTCAACTGATGTTTGAGTCAAAGTCTAGGCCACGGATGGGGAACCATTTCATGTTGGAAGGCCACCTTAAGTTAGCTGTAAACATAATAAGGCCCTAGTCAAGAAACTTCAATTAGGTACACTTCAAACTGTACACTATTTGGTAAACTTCGAACTCGTGTGATGGTGAACATCCGTCAGGTGGGGAAGTTAAGGTACATTCAAGAGTTGTAGTGCCTCCAGTTGGGTGGGGAAGTTAAGGTATATTCTAGAGTTGTCGTGCCCCCAGTTGGGTCGGGAAGTTAAGGTATATTCTAGAGTTGTCGTGCCTCCAGTTAGGTGGGGAAGTTAAGGTATATTCTAGAGTTGTCGTGCCCCCAGTTGGGTGGGGAAGTTAAGGTATATTCTAGAGTTGTCATGCCTCCAGTTGGGTGGGGAAGTTAAGGTATATTCTAGAGTTGTCGTGTCCCCAGTTGGGTGGGGAAGTTAAGGTATATTCTAGAGTTGTCATGCCTCCAGTTGGGTGGGGAAGTTAAGGTATATTCTAGAGTTGTCGTGTCCCCAGTTGGGTGGGGAAGTTAAGGTATATTCTAGAGTTGTCGTGTCCCCAGTTGGGTGGGGAAGTTAAGGTATATTCTAGAGTTATCGTGTCCCCAGTTGGGTGGGGAAGTTAAGGTATATTATAGAGTTGTCGTGCCCCCAGTTGGGTGGGGAAGTTAAGATATATTCTAGAGTTGTCGTGCCTCCAGTCGGGTGGAAAGGGGAGGGGGGAGTTAAGGTACATTCTAGAATTGTCGTGCCTCCAGTCGGGTGGGGAAGGTAAGGTACATTCTAGAGTTGCCGTGCTTCCAGTTGGGTGGGGAAGGTAAGGTTCATTCTAGAATTGTCGTGCCGCCAGTCGGGTGGGGAAGGTAAGGTACATTCTAGAGTTGTAGTGCCTCCAGTCGGGTGGGGAAGGTAAGGTACATTCTAGAGTTGTAGTGCCTCCAGTCGGGTGGGAAAGTTATGGTACATTCTAGAGTTGTAGTGCCTCCAGTCGGATGGGGAAATTAAGGTACATTCTAGAGTTGTAGTG
Source organism: Ariolimax columbianus (assembly GCA_036924085.1). Lineage (NCBI taxonomy): Eukaryota > Metazoa > Mollusca > Gastropoda > Stylommatophora > Arionidae > Ariolimax > Ariolimax columbianus. Next base: position 58,304,685 of record JAVGWX010000011.1, read on the forward strand.
CCTCCAGTCTGGTGGGAAAGTTATGGTACATTCTAGAGTTGTAGTGCCTCCAGTCGGGTGGGACAGTTATGGTACATTCTAGAGTTGTAGTGCCTTCAGTCATGTGGGGAAAGTAAGGTACATTCTAGAGTTGTAGTGCCTCCAGTCGGGTGGGGAAGGTAAGGTATATTCTAGAGTTGTAGTGCCTCCAGTCGGGTGGGAAAGTTATAGTACATTCTAGAGTTATAGTGCCTCCGGTCGGATGGGGAAATTAAGGTATATTCTAGAGTTGCATTTGAACTAAATCATGAGCTTAGCACGTGTCAAAAAGAGCCCTAATGACTTACTAATGTTTTATTTTAGGTCACCTGTCGGTAGGGGTAATTTCATAATAGCTTCTTTTACTCATTGATTTTTAAATATGTTCGTTTTAAGATCACAATTAAAATAATAAAAAAATCTAACAAAAACATATTTAAAAAATATTTGTTCTGCAAAATTAACAGCCATACAAAAGGCCACACTTAATAGCCTACAATACCGCTCACGGCCTGAAGGCCTAGGTCTCTCCCCCTCTGTGTTGGGACGCACGTTTCTAAACTTTGTGCCATGGAAGAACCTTTGATATAATTGGCAGGTCTCGTGGACCTCCTGCATACAAACTATGTGGTTTAATTATATCTACAGCTCCAAGCATCGTTTGCTGTGCAAATAATAATCTAATTATAAGTGTCTCTACTTATTTCCTATAAGAACCACATTAACACCGTCACAAGTGTCAAACATGATTCAGTGACGTAGTTGGAAAGTACAGATAGACTAACTACGTGGTGCATTTGTACGCAAGGTCATTGCGGTCCTACATCTTTAATCGTCCAGCATGGACTTTCGCCAGTGACTTGGAGGGATGACCTGTGACAAGACCTTGGTCCGGCATGGTGCTTCTATGTAAAAGACAGATGAGTTTAAACTATATTTGGATACCGGCATAGGAAACACACTGGGCCTTAATGAATAGCAGGATTGCAGTGTTGCTTGTTTCATTCATTTAACTTTAATTTTATTTACATAATAAATGTACTGACAATGTTGGAAAATAAAGCAAGTAAAGATTACAGGTAAACACATTATGATTAGGGAACGTAATCTATTTATGGCGACCCGATATCACGGCAGAACTGCGTTGTCTCTGGCTACATCTTATCTATTATATAAACTTCCCAAATATCAGTTTTGTAAACTCCACCAAAGAAAAATGAAGCCATGGGTTATCAAAGAAATTTTAGACCTTTGTGATAAAAGAAGGTCACTGAAAAACCACAATCACCCACCTGATGAGGTCGGCAGATATAAAGAGGTAAAGAAAGCGATACAACAAAAGATGAGAGACAAGGCAAGACAAGGCAGGAACTTTGTGATCCAGGATAAAAGTGGCAAGCGCCTTACTGAGGAACATGACGTACTGGCACGATGGACAGAGTACTCTTCAGAGTTATATAACTATGAAGGACGAAACGAACCTGAGAAAACAATCCTCCCAACATCAACAAATATAAAAGATAACCAACTGATAACGAAGGAAGAGGTAACTGCAGCGGTAAAGACATTGAGAAGATGGAAAGCGGCCGGCGTGGACAATATAGCAGCAATGCTCTTACAGGTAGGTGGAGAGGTAGTTGTGGAAGGCCTGACACACATCTGCAACAAAATATGGGCGACAGGAAACTGGCCAGACTTATGGACGAAATCAATGGTTATACCGTTACATAACTCTAGAAACCTAAAGCTGTGCCGAATTTTCGGAACAATAAGCCTCATCAGCCACCCTAGTAAGGTCATGCTTAGATTAATCCTCGACCGATTGAAACCCCAAGCAGAAAACATCATTGCCGAGGAGTAAGCAAGGTTCAGACAGGGAAGAAGCACTACAGAACATATATTTAATGTAAGTCTGGTAAGTGAGAAATATCTGGAACAGCAGCAAAAACTGTATCATGTATTTGTTGATTTTAAGAAGGCGTTTGATAGGGTATGGCATAAGGCGCTATGGGTAAACATGAGGATGTATAAAATCAACGGAAATATTATAACGGTCCTTGAACACCTGTAAATCAAGGCGTCCAGCGCAGTACTTGTGAATGGGAGGCGAAAGGACTGGTTTCGCACATCAGTTGGTGTGAGACAGGGATGTACACTCTCTCCAACTCTTTTCAATATATTCCTTTAGGGAATTATGAGTGAGGCACTCGGAGGTCACGTTGGTACTGTCAAGATAGGGGGCCGAACGATTACCAACTTTTGTTTTGCAGATGATATGGACGGGTTGGCGGGTTCAGAAGCAGAACTCCAAGAATGGGTCAGAAGGCTCGATGAAACAACTCTTGACTATGGTATGGAGATAAACGTTGGAAAGACAAAATTAATGACCAACAACCCAGAGGGCTTCAACAACAAGATAAAAGCTAACGGTCAGGAACTCGAAGTGGCTGACCGTTTTAAATATCTAGGGTCGATCGTTGGTGATGAAGGATCAAAATGTGAAGTGTTGGCCAGAATAGCAAAGACAATAGCGGCACTTGCACGGCTTAACAAAATATGGCAAGATAAACGATTAGCACTATGCACGAAAATCAGATTAATGCGTACACTGGTCCTGTCAATATTGCTATATGCTTGTGAGACATGGACAGTTGCAGCTGACCTTCAACGAAGGATACAGCCTTGGAGATGAGATGTTTCCGAACACTTTTAAACGTCACGTACAACGATCGAGTTACAAATGAAAAAAATACGAGATAGAATTACAACAGCAATAGGGCCTTTTGAAGACCTCTTGGCAACTGTCAAAAGAAAGAAACTCGCTTGGTACGGTCACATATCGAGATCAAATGGTCTTGCAAATACAATCCTCCACGGAAAGGTGCATGGCAGACAACGAAGAGGCCGTCCCAAAAAGAGATGGGAGGACAACATAAAAGAATGGACCTATCTCCGACCAGAAGAGGCACAGGCAGCCGCCTCTGACAGAGAAGGGTGGCGTGGTATTGTGAGGATGTCGTCATGTGTGCCCCAACGACCTCACCGGTTACGGGATGACCTCACCTGACCTGAAACTCCATCTATACCAGTTATATAAACTACCTCTTTTCTAATCATATAAAATACACCTTTTCTTGTTATATAAACTTCGAATTTTCGCGTTATATAAGTTTGGCCATTTCCGGTTAAATAAACTTCTCTTTTGTTATATAAACTTCACCTTATTCTGTTATATGAACCACCATTTCCTGTAAAGATAAACTTCACCTTGTTCTTTTATATAAACTTCACCATTTCCTGTACACATAAACTTCACCTTGTTATGTTATATGAAATACCATTTCTTGTAAAGATAAACTTCACTTTGTTCTGTTATATAAGCTTGTCCCTTCCTCACTATCTAAACTTTACGTGTTCCTGTTTTATAATATTCATCTATCTGTGTTATATACACTTCATCTTTTTCTGTTAAATAAGCTTGACCCTTCTCTGGTATTTAAACGTTACTTCATCCTGTTTTATAATTTTGTTTCCGTTATTTTCTTTTACGTGTTTGCCTCACTAGTTTCTACTTCGGGAGGCGCGCCTATCCCCCCCCCCCTTCCACCGTAGTCAATTGGGCGATATTAAGACGCATAAACCAGTGCTTGGATGCATGTGTGCGTCTGTATGTACCTATGCTAGGTTTGTGCGTTCTCAGAAGCCAGCCATCCGCAGGGCAATGGATGGGCCTCACCCTGAAGGTGCGAATGCAAGTCCTGTTTTACAATATTCATATTTTTGTGTTATATACACTTCATCTCTTCCTTCACATTTCTATTATTTACAATATACTTGTTCCTGTTTTGTGTTATATACACTTCATCTCTTCCTTCACATTTCTGTTATTTACAATTTACTTGTTCCTGTTTTGTGTTATATACACTTCATCTCTTCCTTCACATTTCTGTTATTTACAATATACTTGTTCCTGTTTTGTGTTATATACACTTCATCTCTTCCTTCACATTTCTGTTATTTACAATATACTTGTTCCTGTTTTGTGTTATATACACTTCATCTCTTCCTTCACATTTCTGTTATTTACAATATACTTGTTCCTGTTTTGTGTTATATACACTTCATCTCTTCCTTCACATTTCTGTTATTTACAATTTACTTGTTCCTGTTTTGTGTTATATACACTTCATCTCTTCCTTCACATTTCTGTTTTTTACAATTTACTTGTTCCTGTTTTGTGTTATATACACTTCATTTCTTCCTTCACATTTCTGTTATTTACAATTTACTTGTTCCTGTTTTGTGTTATATACACTTCATCTCTTCCTTCACATTTCTGTTTTTTATAATTTACTTGTTCCTGTTTTGTGTGATATACACTTCATCTCTTCCTTCACATTTCTGTTATTTACAATTTACTTGTTCCTGTTTTGTGTTATATACACTTCATCTCTTCCTTCACATTTCTGTTATTTACAATTTACTTGTTCCTGTTTTGTGTTATATACACTTCATCTCTTCCTTCACATTTCTGTTTTTTACAATTTACTTGTTCCTGTTTTGTGTTATATACACTTCATTTCTTCCTGCTACATAAGCTCCACATTTTTATTTTGTTTTGTATGTTGCAGCCCTACCTATAATTTTGGGAATCCTGATTTTTGTTCCACCCCCTGACCTCGTTTCGAGTGTAAAATCGATTGAATGTAATCAAGCGTTTCCTCCCAGATTTTTACTTCCCTTTCAAGAGTGCTCAGACTTTCCGGATTCGAATCTTGACAAAAACATAGGGGGGGGGAAACCCCGCCACCTCAAACAACACAGCCTCTATTCATATTCTCTGAATTGCTTTTTTGTTCATTTTTCTATTTCTCCATCAACGCATTGGAACTCAATAACCGAACCTTATGCGGTGGATGTAGTGAGTAGACTGGAGATGATAATTACTTCCTAGTGGGAAGGGATTTGGGTTAGTGGGATTTTCTAGAAATATTTTGTTCCTTGAAAGGCAATGCGAGAAAGTAAGATAGAGAGAGAGAGAAAGGGAAAGAGTGGAAGAGAAACGGAGAGAGAGGGAGGGAGAGAGACGCAGAGGGCAGATAGTCTGAGAGAATAAATAGTGAGAAATGATGGTTGGAGACAGGAAAGGGAAAGACAGCCGAAACTAAGAGTAAGATGTAGATCAGCACATATCACTAAAAGTCAGTAGCCTCTATTAATGCTATCCACACATATCACCAAAGGTTTGAAGCCTCCATAATGCTATCCACAAAGATCTCTAACGTTCTGAAACCTCTATTAAAGTTATCCCCAAAATCACTAAAGGTCTGAATCCTCTAGTAATGCTATCCACATAGAACACTGAAGGCCTGAATCCTCTAGTAATGCTATCCATATAGAACACTGAAGGTCCGAAGCCTCTAGTAATGTTATCCTCATAGAACACCGAATGTACGAAGCCTCTAGTAATGTTATCCACATAGAATATTGAAGGTCTGAATCCTCTAGTAATGCAATCCACATAGAATACTGAAGGTCTGAATCCTCTAGTAATGCTATAAACATAGAACATTGAAGGTCTGAATCCTCTAGTAATGCTATCATCATAGAACATTGAAGGTCTGAATCCTCTAGTAATGCTATCAACATAGAACACTGAAGGTCTGAAGCCTCCATACCTGCGATACACTCATGCCTCAGCCATCCCGTCTGAAGATTTAAAAGCACGGTAAGTTTATAACGAAAAATAATCCTGAACATGTGTCACCATTGACTATACGGTCACCTCTACAGTTGACATCCCTCAGAAAGCTTGCGCAAAGCTCTTATCGTCATCATACAGACATGGTTTCTGTAGCAATGTGATGTATTCGATGAGCTTGTACGTGTCAGACGCAACTCTCTCTTTAGTTGCATTTAACGAGAAGCGTATCTTTAGAGTGATCCTATTATTTCGTCTCTATAGGCCTATGGGATCCGAACTGAAAAACCTGATTGATTAGCTACAAATGATCGACAGCAGGAACGCTAACCCAACATCAGTTCAGTTCATGTGCCATCTCTGCAGCGATGGTCATTTGCAATATATCTGCAACGTCCTCTGTTTCTTATATGCGCTGTTTGCCACTGGTGCCTTTGTCATCCATTTTTTCCTTCCAGTATTGTCTTGAAGAATGCGTTGCGTCTTGTGATGTGACAAAGAAATCTGATCAGTCAAAGTCTGATTTCGTTTATCAATTCTGTCTCAACGCCGAATGTCTCCAAAAACCCCGTTATCTGCTTCATTTTCGTTCGATGAAATTAATGTACAGCCATACACACTCACACACATATACACTCCACACACACACATTAACTCATGCTCCCACGCACACGCACACATACATACAGAGACACAAACACACACCGTATTTTCATTGTCGATCCTTTCTCTTCTCTAACTGCTGGTTAGCAGAGCATCCAGGACAACAACAAAGTGAAACTTAATGCAAGCTAAATAGGGCCTGTCAGATAGTGATTTTCAGATGTTCCGTTCTATACCGGGACATGTTCTATGGAGATAACAATAACCTCATGCAGACTACAGCTTTCTTTAGATACATTCAAGTTGATGCCTGAAATCGTACACGAAGACGAAGAAGAAGAAGAAGAAGAAGAAGAAGAAGAAGAAGAAGGAGAAGAAGAAGAAGAAGAAGAAGAAGAAGAAGAAGAAGGAGAAAAAGAAGAAGAACATTTGAACTATAATAAATCAGGAGGAGAGAATTCTAAAAAAAAATTGGCTACTCGAAGAACAGCAACTGGCTAATTTTCTCATCATTTCTCTTCTCCAAATGTCCATTCATTGTTCATCATTTTTCTTCACCGTTTGTTCTACTTCTTCTTCTTCTTCAGCGTTCGTTCTCAATCTCCCGCTACCAAACCCTGAAAGGGCTTAAGTAGCAGAATGTAGTTCAGAAAACGGAATGCGGTGTGTGGTAGTTTACAGCTTGACTGCGATATTTGCACCATTCGGTCCAACACATCCGACTTCAGCAAGCATTTTTTGAGTACCGGGTTAGCATTCCCTTTTTGATCCCATCTCCTTGGCAAGTCTGCTCTGCTGCCGCCTGTATCCAGGATCACCGCAAGGAGGTGAGGAAGGGTCTTGGCAGCTCTGGTTCGCTGGCTCTGACGTTATGGGTCGCTGACCACTGCAGCTCATGCGCTGCCTAGCATCTTGATCCCATCCTAATTTAATACCTGTTTCTCCTTTACTAAGGAATCCTGCAGTTTTGGCTTGAAAAAGTTAGCCAGCCGCTGTTCTTCGAGCAGCCAACTCTTCTTTGATACTGGTTTTTGTCCTGGTTTATTACAGTTCCAAGGTATCTCTTCGTCTGCCGTTTCTTCTTCTTCTTTTTTTCCTTTTTCGTTGTGGTCGTCGTCTTACGTTTTCAGATGTCAACTTGAATGTCTAAAGAAAGCAGTGGTCCGCGTGAGGTTATTCGTATCTACATAGAACTTGTCGCGGAATGGAACGGTAGATGGCCTTGTGCCTTCTCTGTATCTCGTATGTTGGACACTTATAGCAGATGTTCAGCAGTCCTTTTATCAGTGCTGCAGACACATTCATCGATATGTTCTATTTTTAGCTTGTTGAATAGATGGTATAGTAACCTGATCTGGCCTGTGCAAAGTCTGAAAATCACTACAATGAATCATCGCTTTCTTATATCTGTAAAATAGTTTAGAGAGTTCCCTCCAGAGTTCTATTAGATCTGTATTTTTTTTTAAAATTCCAAGCGTTGCCACCACAGAAAGTGCATCTGTGAAAAGTAGCACGTGTTTTTCTGTGTTTCCATTAACCATAAGTATTTCTGATGCAGTTCTGAAGGTCTCATCCTCTGCCCTTTAAGTCACTTGAAAATATTCAGATTGCCACTGATAACTTACATTTTTTGTGTGTTAAGCCATTTATATAACCTGTTCCACACTTCTCTGTAACTGATGCCATACATTTGCTTCAAGGTATTTGAACTGCTTAACCTGCTCAACAAACTATTCACCTGGCATAAAGTCATGTCGCTTAACTTGATCCCTAACAGGGTTATTATATTTCATCTGCTATTGGTTATTCCTCTTTTTTCTAGTTCCTCTTTCCAAATTTGACATCGTCAGAAATGATCATTCCATTCCGGACACTAAGAGCAATATGTGCACTTCATCAAACACACGCATCATTCTGTACCTTGCACTCTTCTATCAAACTTTCCTTCAGACATTTAACCGTTGCTGCGATGGGGGATGTCATTTATACAGTTTTGGAATTAAAGCCACTTGCCGGTACAGTTGTCGCAGTTTCAGTTTATTTATTAAATGTGGCGTGTCCTGTACTATTTTTTTTATACATTATGCTGAAAGGGAATAAATTGCCAGGTCAAGATGGTGTTCAAAAATTGATGTTTGAAAGTATAGACCTGCAAGCAAAAGCATTGACTATATTATGTTCTCAATCACTTGCGAAAGGAATTGTTCCAGAGGGTTGGGAAGATGCAGGAGTGATCCACTAATTCAAATAGGGCAAACAATCAGATCCAGCACATTATAGACCTTTGAGTTTAACGAGCATAGTTTGTAAATTGTTAGAATCAACAATCAAATAAAACATTGTAATGGATTTAAACAAGTTTAATCTAATCAGAAATAGTCAGCATAGGTTTACTAGAGGGAGATCGTGCTTAACAATATTATAATTCGTGTGATCTGGTTGCATTCTCACAGGAAATATATACAACAAACAATATCTTTCCAAGTTGAAAGATAAACTCCTCGGCAAACTTGTTTGGCTTGACTAGAGTTTCGTCTTTCTATTGGCTACGGTACGGCTCTTTCCACCCCAGACCGTAGTTCTTTGCCGATATATGAACGTATTGGCTAGTGTATGGATGCGTGTGTGTATCTGTTTGCAATGTGAACGTATTGATCAGTGTATGGGTGCGCGTGTGTATCTGTTTGTAGTGTGTTCCACTACGGCTGTTTTCCAGTAGAGTAGGTTTGTCAATCCTTTCTGCAGAGGATGTAGTCATACTGTGAAAAATGTCCAACATACTCAATCAAACCGAACACGAAGTGATTTCGAACCTGGTAAGTTGGAATTGCAAACCAAGCTTGTGCTGGATTTACACCCGTACACCACTCCCCTGTCCAACTTCGGCAAACCAGGGAAACAAGAAAAAGTGCCGTGATTACGAGTGGGAAACGTGTGATTATTTGAAAGGGAATCATGAAGCAGCATTGAGCTCATTCTGAAGCTTTACTGTCGTCCAAACTGGCAACAAGACATAGGCGAGAACTAATCGATATAGCCACACAGATGACGAAGGCCTTCTCAGTTTCTTTTTCATTTCCAGTTGTTACTCCCTATGAACACAGGTCATCAAAGTTGACCTTATACGTGAAGTTATGTCAGAATACTTTATATTTATGTAATAATATGTTTCATGTGACGAGATATACCTCTCCTTTTTCTCCTGTACTAAGATTAGATTATAAATGATTTTATTTTTTGTAATCCAGCCACCATTGTATTTTTACTTTTAGCAAGTGAAATACATTTCATTTAAATATTTCCGGCAATATGACGATCGACTGATAGATTAGTAGATCATAGACAAGCAAGACACATAGAACAGTTTTAATCTAGTCAGCACACAATATTCGACCAACAAAAGACCAGTGCAACACAAATCCAGATTCCAGTTTAACAAGTCTCAGGAATAACTATCGTTGTATCCTTTAAAATCGGGAATTTTCTATCCAGCAGAGATCTGGCTTGTTCCTGTACAGGGCCCATCGTCCACGGATGCTCGCACCAATCATATCCCCCGTCCTTCACACTTGGTATAGCACATTATCTGGGCGAAGACCAAGATGAACAGTTTTAACTTTTAGCAGTGTACCGCCTGGGGCTGGAATCACTGCCACCGGCGATCAAGTCACTCCCACCGTGGACTTCATCAGCTTGGTTAGCAGACTCACTTCTGATGCAAGCAGTGGCCCGGAAATAATAAGTGGGTCTAGCGACATTACTGATAAACTCTCTGGAGGCTCTCTTTTGAAACAAAGCTACCCCTATATATATATTATGCGCCATTTCCATTTCATTGCATGACCTAGGAGACCGGAAACAGGTCGATCTCTTCCACATGCGCAACTAAAGTCGAATCCCTGGCAATGCCTAATGCTAACATTGAGGTCACCCGACGGACAGAAGAAGAGCATATATTCAGTCTGGATCGGCGCCGCCTCTTTTTCTCTCCGACCATTAGGTCCACCTCTCGTAGCGTCCCTGTCAACATCCTCTACGCATATACCTAGAAATCAGGGACGGGCCAAGTCCACACCTCTTATGGTGCAATCCTCATGACCGCCCTAGCTATACTTGACTGACACACATGGCCTACAGTCTATCTTCCCTCATGGAGCCGTCCTCTGGACCGCCCTAGCAATACTTGGCTGAGATACATGGCCTACACTCTATCAGTCCTCCATGCTGGTTGGGCATGTGATCATAGACTATCAGCGCAATGATACTTCTAGTGGCTATGTTGAAGTTTGTCATGTACCAGACAATGACGTCAGAGAAGAAGTGTGTGGCATTTCATGGTACCAGGCCACAGTTTGTTTATGATGTGGGCATTAGCCATTTCCGTGTCTCACTGCCGTTCCTTTCACAACAGCAAGTCATATACCCATTTTCAGCTGGGTCTATTGCAGCATGTTGGTACTGGATTTGAACCCCGTAACAAAGCAATTGAAACCCAGTCGTCTTCAACTACGATATTCAGATGCTCATTACTACACTACAATACTACGATAAGGCAAACGTCTAAACTACATACACATTTTTTAACTGAACGAAAACAAAGAATGGATACAGGCCCTAATATAGCCAACAGGTTTTTTAATACCCAAGATTACACTAACATTGTTTGGGCATATACAGTTGAAATGAAAGCAACCTCCCCTCTCCCCCCCCCTCCCCCCATCAATAAATGTAAGAACATGCTAACTTTTTTGTTATAGTCACGTGTCAGGACGCGTGGGCTACCAAAATTTATACTCAATGAAATAGTCTCGAGAACGAGAAAGAGTGGAAGGTCCATGATGTATTGTAAGGAAGATATGCTGCAAAACTGTCCGACATACGAGGATCAGAGAGAGCAGATGTGGCCATCACCAGTGGCAACACTAGACAAGCTCTATGGCAGTGTCGATAGCCTCAGGATGACCGCTGCTTTTTTCGAAAAAATAAAGGTCGATGTCTGACAGCGTACGAAGAAGAAGAAGTAAGGAAGATATTCACAAATGGTAAAAAAATTGTCAGGCGGAAAAGGACATTTCATAATACATTGATATGTCATGTCTTAGCAACCACACAGGTTAGAGTAGAGAAGTAAAAGGTAATGATGAGGAAGAGAATAAAATAACAAAGTAACAAACGGATTCGTACCGGTGCCCTCCTTGTTGGCAGGTAGGCCTCGAAACCATTCGGCCACACGGCTTCCGAACGCCATAGATGGCGTGTGTTTATACTTCACCTTGGTAAGAATGTGCACCATGAAGTAGAGGCGACACATATACCCCACACCTTTTAATCAACCAAGCATATAAACCAGATCCAATAGGCTGAGTTCAGTAGTATCCTTTGTCCGTGAATAGATGGGAAGACATCATGGATAATGTAAACAGAACGTAATAATAAGCCCAGTGTAATCTTTAAAGAATGTAAAGAGCGACTAAAGAGGGTTGTACTTAGAGCTAGTAGCCTGCATACAAACTGGTTTGCGATAGAAAGCCCACGATATCTCCAAGTAGATAGATAGATAGATAGATAGATAGATCCATACTTCATAATGCTATTGATTCATTAATTACACTTAATACTGCCTTGTGTACATAAACTTTACTTCATACTGCCATTTGTACATTAACCATGCTTCATACTGTTTTGGTAAATTAACAATAATTAATACTTCATTGGTATATTAACTGCACTCATACTGCTTTAATACACTAACAATAGCTTATACTTCATAGGTACATTAACTATACTCATACTGTCATTGGTCGAATAACTTGTGTTAATATGACGAAGGCTCCATTAACTGTACCGTATACTGCAATTGTTCCATTAACACATAGTAACACTGTATTCTGTACCAGGCATGTTGTAAGAGGTAATAAGGAGGGATGTGCGTGGGGCTAGCAGCGCATATCTGTATAAACTTTCAATTCAATTCAGTTACAATGACGTCAGCACAATGGAGGTCAGCTGCAATGAATCTCCAATATTCTCTATCCCCCCTCTGGTGGTACACAGAAAGGCTGCTGTTCGTCCATCGCGTGGTGTTGTAGCGCTACCAACCTCGTGCTAGAATGCCTTCAACCTTTCCCTCTAGTATGGCTTTTACAAGAGCCTCCTGTCGAAGACGGATGTGTCGGACCGAAAAGTGCAAATATCACAACTAGCGACACATCGCATTCCGTTCCTGCTACTTACAAAGCCCTGTTCAGGACTTTGTAGAAGGATATTGAGAACAATCACAGAAGAAGAAGAACAAGAGCCTCTCGTTTTTTAATGAGACCATAATAAATTCACAGCTTGACTGAAATATATTTGCACCTTTCGGCCGAAATATCCGACTTCAGTATTTCAACGGCTGGTATTCAATTTACATAATGCTGTAAAGTGCTAATCTTCTTAGAAGTGCCCTGTAACGAAAAGAATCCGCCTCATGTCTAGTACCAGAACAGTTGTCACAATCAAGATGCTATACACGTCTTTATATAACCAGAAAGATTCTATATGTGGTTACAGGTGACAAACCTTATGTAAAGAAAACACAAACCCAACAAACAAGTATCTCTAACACCACAAGAACCAATGTAAGATTGTGTGTGCATGCTTCATTTATGCGGATCAATTGAATTGATAGCCCATGCTTCGCTTGGAGCGAACAGTAGACAAGATGAAGGGGGGGGGGGGGAGATAGTCAGAAACATGAGTATATAGTACATATATTTTGTGTCGACATATTCTTTACGAGTGCTTGAGCCAGGGAATAGATATACGACCCGATAACCTTGCTGAATGTATCGCTATTGCAATGCAGTCACGAGCTATTCAAAAGATTCGGTTCAGCGTATGCCTGTACGTTTCGGGCAATTAAGTTTATTTAGAGACATTCATGTTTAAACGTGGGTTCAGTTATATTGTAACTTTTACTGCGCACTGGTAATCATTATTGTACATCAGAGATTCTCAAGATGGGAAGCCCAGCTGCAATGTGTCGTAACTTTTCGGAAGTGTTGCAAAATGTCGCGAGTTTCCTTACAAACGTCATTATAAAAGAACACTTATAATTGGATCATGAATCAATCAAAACCATTCAACTCCAAGCGAAGAATAGTTCTGTATTAAATACTTTCTGGGAACAAGCTGCTGAGCAGTGCACCTAAAGCTGACTGCTAGAGTTAGGGCCAGCGACCAAGAGCTGCCAAGACTCTTCTACACTTCCACGTGGTGGTCCTGGATAACAGGCTGGAACATGGTAGACTGCTTAGGGCAAGGGATCGAAGAGGGAAGGCAAACCAGGTACACAAACATGTCATGCTGAAGTCGGATGTATCGGACCGAATGGTGCAAATATCGCAGTCAAACTGTAAACTACAATATAACGCATTCCGCTCTAAGGACAACATCCTGCTACTTTCTAAGCACTTTTCAAGTCTTGGTAGCGGTGGATTGATAACAATCTAAACATATTTATCTGGGGTATTGACTCTGGGACTCTCTTCCACTCTCTCTTCTTACCCCACTCTGTGTCATTTGACTCTGTCCTACAATCTCACTTTTGCACAGCTTTCACACGCGCCGTCATGGTGAGACCCTTCCTTTGCACTATGGTTGGGTTGGCTTCTGAGAGCGCACAAACCTAGCATAGGTACATACAGACGCACACATACATCCAAGGACTGGCTTATGCGTCTTAATATCGCCAAATTGACTACGGTCTGTGGTGGAATAGGCGCGCCTCCGCCAGTAGAAACAAGTGAGGCAAACACATAGAATAAAATAAAATAACAAAATAACAAACTAAGAAGGTAAAGAAGAATAAATGCTTCCCAAGTCTCCCAGTCATACACAACCATCTCTAGCCGCATCGACCTAATCTTGTCATTATTAAGTTTGTCTCGACTCCCATTTACAGTGAGCATTTATTTATATCACTTTTTCTCTTGTCTTGATAATTTCAGAACAGTAATGTTATCTGCTGTATCCTATTCATCACCAGTGCCCAATATTTACGTCGTCCATAGGACATCTGTCCTGTTCTTTCCCGCGGCTCTTTATAGAGTCGACATGTTCTTTATGATGGTAGTTTAATTCTTCATATCATTAAAAACACGGAATCTTATTATGTTCTGGGAATGATGTTACGATTTTTTCTCTCCTAGTGAAACAGATGGCCATTACTAAATGTGTCGCCTTACTGGGAGCCTGGATACGATCATTTGTATTTGCAGTTCCTCTAGCAACCGTTTTTCATGGTCATGTTTCTAGTTCCACGAACTACTGTGTAAAGTCGTCTCTCGCATGCATTGCAATTTACAATAGTTTATTCTTTTTAACCCAAGTGTCACTCATGTCTATGTTCTGGTCTATCTCGGTCGTTCCTCTTCTACGCTTTGCTTGTTTATGTGTTGGCGTCTCTCTCTCTGTTGCCCCTCTTCTAGTCCTGACTGTCAATGTTCTGGTGTCTCTCTCTGTTGCCCCTCTTCTAGTCCTGACTGTCAATGTTCTGGTGTCTCTCTCTGTTGCCCCTCTTCTAGTCCTGACTGTCAATGTTCTGGTGTCTCTCTCTGTTGCCCCTCTTCTAGTCCTGACTGTCAATGTTCTGGTGTCTCTCTCTGTTGCCCCTCTTCTAGTCCTGACTGTCAATGTTCTGGTGTCTCTCTCTGTTGCCCCTCTTCTTGCCCTGGGTGTCTATGTTCCGGCGTCTCTCTCTGTTGCCTCTCGTCTACCCCTGACTGTCTATTTTCTGGTATCTCTCTCCAAGTCGCCCTCTACTACCACTGTGTGTCTATTTTCTGGTATCTCTCTCCAAGTCGCTCTTTTCTTCCACTGGGTGTCTATTTTCTAGTATCTCTCTCCAAGTCGCCCTCTTCTACCACTGTGTGTCTTTTTTCTGGTATCGCTCTCCAAGTCGCCCTCTTCTACCACTGGGTGTCTATTTTTTGGTATTTCTCTCCAAGCCGCTCTCTTCTGCCAGTGGGTGTCTTTTTTCTGGTATCTCTCTCCAAGTCACTCTCTTCTGCCAGTGGGTGTCTATTTTCTGGTATCTCTCTCCAAGTCGCCCTCTTCTACCACCTGGTGTCTATATTCATGTCTCTCTGTCTCTTTCTCTCTGTCGGCCCTCTTCTTATCATTTCTGCATACATTTGCAGTCGAGTGGGGAGACCAACAGGTGATTGGTCTACTGTCTTTGCACGATGGAGGGGTTGCATCTTTTTAGCCCTTATGTAGGCTCCCATTATGTAGAAATTTCATTATTTTAGTATTTTTGCCCGAACATCGTCTTAACAGTCCAATTTTCAAATGCCAATTGTTCTTTCCAGCACCCAGCATGTACATGGGACATACGAGTCTATTGTCCATTTCCGATTGGATTTGTCATCCGAACTCACGTTCCTTGAGATCAGAAGACACTTGAAACGTGTGTACTTCGAACACTCGGGGTTTCCCGCTTTCGTTCGTTCGTTGCTTGAGATCAGAAAACACTTGAAACCTGTGTACTTCGAACACTCACTGTTTCCCGCTTTCGTTCGTTCGTTCCTTGAGATCAGAAAACACTTGCAACCTGTGTACTTCGAACACTCGGGGTTTCCCGCTTTCGTTCGTTCGTTCCTTGAGAAACCAACGCCTTACCTCTCAGATATAGTGACACCTATATGTTCTGGTATTACAAATAGATAAGTATTGTCCGGACAAATTGTGATCAACATAATGTATCCCGAAGTGGTAGAATTTGGGGATCCCTGATTTACACAATATGTTACAGCTTGTAAAATTGGAGCGTGGTAAGACAGTTACGTATTCTTTAGAGAGAACGGATCAAATCGGACAATGCATGTGTATACGTGCATACATTAAGTAACAAACCTCCTTTAATTGTATTTACTATCCTACATATGTTGGGCATCCACGCCCAGTTTCTTGGATCCACGAGAGGTGCACAGAGACAATATAGTCATCTATAACCCATTTGGTGAAGGATTTAGTGTATGGTTTCAGAAACGTTAGACGGACATGTGATTTAGTGACCAATAAACAATAACTACCACGAAACGTGTCTCAGACTGATTCATAGTCTTAAGAAGGAAATAAACTGTATGGCGATAAGAGAAGCACGGGGCAGACCGACAAGTGCAAATGGGAAATTATTGCTGTTATTTTAGGGATAAACTGTCTGAAGACGCGAAGTCTAAGACGGCCCAAAAATTGTATTATGAAAATAGAGATGGTTATTTTAGAGCGAACAAAGGAATCCGCTAATGAAGCCACAATATAGAATAGTCAGTGTCCTTCCACGAGAAGCTGTACGGAAGCGTACAGAGCCTTCATTCGACTGCTGCCTTTGTTAGAGTCATTGAAGTTGAGGTCTGAAGACGAACGAGGAAGAAGAAGAAGAATCCATACAGGGGATATTCACATAAATGTCAACACATGAAATATATTCAATCAACTGTTTCCTATCTATCTTTTGATTTTATTCTCCTACTCATATTGTATTCATCGTAATTTCCGTAATGGTTTTCAGCAAGGCCACATATCATCTTACATGATCAAACTATTGTAACTGTCTGTTTTAGGTTTGACTGATGCATTTTCTTTTCATTTACAACTTCAAAAGACCTACATTTTTTAGGTTTCCTTACGGCGTTCATTCTTTTATTATTATATCCACATTACAAGGGCCTCTATTCTCACTTCTAA
Source organism: Ariolimax columbianus (assembly GCA_036924085.1). NCBI lineage: Eukaryota > Metazoa > Mollusca > Gastropoda > Stylommatophora > Arionidae > Ariolimax > Ariolimax columbianus. The sequence continues at coordinate 58,321,738 of JAVGWX010000011.1, forward strand.
CAGATTGTTCATGAAGGAAGACAAACGTCTGGTCACGCACAACATACTGTTCGGACAAGTTGGTCAGGGTCACGCACAACAAACTGTTCGGACAAGTTAGTCAGGGTCAGAAAAAAAATATACTGACAAAGACCATCCCCTCCCCCAACCTCCCTCCCACCTCGACTTCCCCGCAGTCGTCCCTGGAAACGGGCTGTTTTCATCACGGCCTGGCTAACGAGGTGGGGAATCGACGTTATACCCGTAGTAGTGAGCGACACACAGATAAAGCCAAGCATAGCACAACCGCCTGGATGACACAGGTCTACCTTCATCAGCACGCTTGACATGTGAGGAAAGCTACAACAACCGACCATTAAACGCCAAAGTGCATCCGAATTCAGCGTAAGAAATTGTTGTGTGGGATCGGGAAATGGGGGTCTATTAAGAACATTGAGGCCCAGCTTCCTTAGCTATTCTTTGGCCTACCTTAGACTACCTACAAGACAGCAGTTGTTTGGCTTGCACTAGACCACCTACAAGACAGCAGTTGTTTGACCTGCCCTAGACTACCTACAAGACAGCAGTTGTTTGGCTTGCACTAGACCATCTACAAGACAGCAGTTGTTTTACCTGCCCTAGACTACCTACAAGACAGCAGTTGTTTGGCTTGCCCTAGACCACCTACAAGACAGCAGTTGTTTGACTTGTCCTAGACCACCTACAAGACATCAGTTGTTTGGCGTTATTGAGATACAACTCTAAGAAAAGCTGTCTTATCGAGACTGTCACACCCAAAAGCGAATTATGCCGAATTTATTAATGTATTTCTAACAAAACATCGGCAATTATTGACTCGAATTGTAAATACTTCTTCTTTTTCCTCCTCTTCTTCGTTCATCTTCAGATCAAGGTCCCAGTTTCTCTTACAAAGGATACCGTTGTCTGTTAAGGTTTTGCATCGCCATGCAAACTTTGTCTCATATCTGTCTTGTTAAGCTATTAATGTTCTCTTACTGCGTGAGCATGCAGCGTTGTAGGTTGTGTTCCATGGTCTTGTATTACTCTTCACATGGGCAGATGTCACCTGTCCGACTGCTCACTTTGTTGTAAGGATGACCCTTGAGTCTGTTATGTCCATTTCTAAGTCGAAAGTTGATGACTTGCTCTTCATTAGTTAAATCAAAGCAGCTGTCTTCTTTTCGGAAGTCGGGTCGTTGAGCAACCCATTTTACCCTGGTTGGTGTGGACGATGAAGCTAACTTCTGGTCAGGCAAAACACACTGATCAGACAATGTTAGCCAGTGTCAGAAGAATATACTGGCCAAGACCCTCACCTGACCTCCTCGTTGGTCGTCCTTGAAACGGGTTGTTGTCGGGGACAACAGTTTGGCTAATCAGGTGTAATAGTGAGCGACACGCATGTGAAGTCAAGCATAGCACAACCGCCTGGAGGACCTCGGTCCACCTTCATCAGCACGCTAAGGATGTGAGGAAAGCAACTGCAACCCGCCACTTAACGTCTTTGTCAAGTCGCACAAAAGAGTAACCTACTCATTGTGGGCATTCGCAAACAAGAACAACCCTGGATGGCTTTAAATATGGGCTTGGCCTCATTATATCATTTTACGTAATGCTCAGGTCTGTTTGTGGGGATGGTTCTCCTCGGTTTGTTAGTCAGTCTGCAGCTTCTTGCTTTAGATATTGCAGTGAAAGAGGATCCACTGAATCACCAACTTTGGGTTTTCTGCTGAGAGCTGTGTCAGGGAGAACATTACTCGAGATCTTCATCGTTATATTATTTTAGCGCTAGTAATACTGATGAGGCATTAGTCATGAATACTATGTTTTCTTGGTGAATATGATTATCTTGGATTACAAGCTAGCCAGCGGCCCTTAGTACGTCTGCTTCTGCACGGAAGTTATTGGAGTATGTTTCAGTTGTAAGAACTTCTTTTTTTTTCGTCTCCGTTCCTTAGTCTGTAATAGACCACTCCACCTCCATTTAATGTGGCTTTATTAGCTGAGCTTTCTGTATTTTTTATACAGAATTGTAAATACAATAAGATGATCAATGTTGCCACTGATATAGCTAGTACCTATCACGTCTGTGTATTCTTCAACCGTTTATGTATCTCTACCGTCTGACATCTGTGAAATATCTTCAGCATCTTTTTTTTTTATCTTCGTTCAATTAATTATTGTATCTGAATTATTTATTTGTCGTTCATTGTCTTTCATTAAATATTCTCGAAATAATTATTGCATATCATGAATTATTGTATCTCAATGATTAGTCATTCATTAATAATTATTTATCATAAATTACTTAATTATGTATCTCATTAATTTGTATATTTAATAAATTAGTGTCTGCTGTTAATTATTCTCTCCTTAACTGTTATCTTTCATTGCTTATTGTATCTCGTTAATTACTGTCCATCATTAATTATCGTCTCGCACTAGATATTCTCTTTAATGAATTATATTTTCTCATTGATTACATTATATCATGCATTATTCTCTCATTATTTATTTTGTCTTTTTCTTTATCTTCCACTATTTATTGCAACACGTTAAGTTTTGCTATAAATCAGTTATTGCATCCGCATTATGGTTTCTCATTAATTAGTGTTGATTTGGGCATGCCATTAATTACTACATATCATTAGTTATTGCTTCTCATGATTTAATATCTCATAAATAACGTCTCTTATTATTTAGTTTTTCATTAATTATTGTCTCTCACTATTTAGTTTTTCATTAATTATTGTCTCTCATTATTTAGTTTTTCATTAATTATTGTCTCTCATTATTTAGTTTTTCATTAATAATTGTCTCTCATTATTTGGTTTTTAATTAATTATTATCTCATTATTTAGATTTTAATTAATTATTGTCTCTCATTATTTAGTTTTTCATTAATTATTGTCTCTCATTATTTAGTTTTTCATTAATTATTGTCTCTCATTATTTAGTTTTTCATTAGTTATTGTCTCTCATTATTTCGTTTTTAATTAATTATTGTCTCTCTTTATTTAGTTTTTCATTAATTATTGTCTCTCATTATTTAGTTTTATATTAATTATTGTCTCTCATTATATCATCTTTCAACAAATTCAATTTCTCATTAACTACTTAGTGGTTCTTATTGTATGTTTTTAAGGCCAATCGTATTGTATTACCTGCAAGTATTACCAACAAGTATTACCACAAATATTACTAAAAAGTATTACCAATAAGCATCACAACAAGAATTAACGATAAGTATTACCAATAAGTATTACCGACAAGTATTACCAATACGTATTTTCAATAAGTATTACCACTAAGTATTACCAATAAGCACTACCGACAAGTATTACCAATAAGTATTACCAGCGAGTACTACCAATAAGTGTTACGAATAAGTATTACCGACAAGAATGACCAATAAGTATTACTGACAAGTATTACCAATAAGTATTACCAATTAGTATTACCGACAAGTATTACCAACAAGTATTACCAATACGTATTACCGATAAATATTACCAACAATTATTGCCAAGAGATATTACCAACAAGTATTACCAATAATTATTACCAATAAATATTACCAACAAGTATTACCAATAAATATTTCCAATAAGTATTAGCAATAAATATTACTAACAAGTATTAGCAATAAATATTACCAACACGTATTACCAATAAATATTACCAACACGTATTACCAATAAATATTACCAACACGTATTACCAATAAATATTACCAACAAGTATTCCCAATAAATATTACCAACACGTATTACCAATACGTATTACCAATAAATATTACCAACACGTATTACCAATAAATATTACCAACACGTATTACCAATAAATATTACCAACACGTATTACCAATAAATATTACCAACAAGTATTCCCAATAAATATTACCAACACGTATTACCAATACGTATTACCAATAAATATTACCAACAAGTATTACCAATAAATATTACCAACACGTATTACCAACACGTATTACCAATAAATATTACCAACAAGTATTACCAATAAATATTACCAACAAATATTACCAATAAGTGTTTTGAACGTTGTAAGCAATGACCGTGTGGGGAATGAATGACTGAATGGCGTGAGTTGACAGAAGTATTTGTTGACTGCAGGGACAAAGCGTTTATCTTTTCGTATCTTAGGTGATAGAGAGAGAGGGAAAGAAGTTTTAGTGGTTCATAATTTAAATAGCTAATCGTGTTTCTTGGTCTATATCATCATCATGCAGCATGCCCTTTGTAGAACGTCGCTCTTATCATAGCCAGCCGATATGGATCTAAGTCTGCAGACAATCTTCCCGCCTGCTCCATGTTCATGTTTAAAGCATCCTTGATATCTTGTATCCACCTTCGCCCTGGTCGACTCCTGCGTCACCTTCCAGGTACCACACCTTCCATGACCGTTGTCCTGGTCGACTCCTGCGTCACCTTCCAGGTACCACACCTTCCATGACCGTTGTCCTGGTCGACTCTTGCGTCACCTTCCAGGTACCACACCTTCCATGACCGTTGTCCTGGTCGACTCCTGCGTCACCTTCCAGGTACCACACCTTCCATGACCGTTGTCCTGGTCGACTCCTGCGTCACTTTCCAGGTACCACACCTTCCATGACCGTTGTCCTGGTCGACTCCTGCGTCACCTTCCAGGTACCACACCTTCCATGACCGTTGTCCTGGTAGACTCCTGCGTCACCTTCCAGGTACCATGCCTTCAATTACCGTTGTCCTGGTAGACTCCTGCGTCACCTTCCAGGTACCATGCCTTCCATGACCGTTGTCCTGGTAGACTCCTGCGTCACCTTCCAGGTACCATGCCTTCCATGACCGTTGTATGGTAGACTCCTGCGTCACCTTCCAGGTACCATGCCTTCCATGACCGTTGTCCTGGTAGACTCCTGCGTGACCTACCAGGTACCATACCTTCCATGACCGTTGTCCTGGTCGACTCCTGCGTCACCTTCCAGGTACCATGCCTTCCATGACCGTTCTCCTGGTCGACTCCTGCGTCACCTTCCAGGTACCACACCTTCCATGACCGTTGTCCTGGTAGACTCCTGTGTCACCTTCCAGGTATCACACCTTCCATGACCGTTGTCCTGGTAGACTCCTGCGTCACCTTCCAGGTACCACACCTTCCATGACCGTTGTCCTGGTCGACTCCTGCGTCACCTTCCAGGTACCATACCTTCCATGTCCGTTGTCCTGGTCGACTCCTGCGTCACCTTCCAGGTACCATGCCTTCCATGATCGTTATCCTGGTAGACTCCTGCGTCACCTTCCAGGTACCAATCCTTCCATGACCGTTGTCCTGTTCGACTCCTGCGTCACCTTCCAGGTACCACACCTTCCATGACCGTTGTCCTGGTCGACTCCTGCGTCGCCTTCCAGGTACCATGCCTTCCATGACCGTTCTCCTGGTCGACTCCTGCGTCACCTTCCAGGTACCAAGCCTTCCATGACCGTTGTCCTGGTAGACTCCTGCGTCACCTTCCAGGTACCATGCCTTCCATGACCGTTGTATGGTAGACTCCTGCGTCACCTTCCAGGTACCATGCCTTCCATGACCGTTGTCCTGGTAGACTCCTGCGTCACCTTCCAGGTACCATACCTTCCATGACCGTTGTCCTGGTCGACTCCTGCGTCACCTTCCAGGTACCATGTCTTCCATGACCGTTCTCCTGGTCGACTCCTGCGTCACCATCCAGGTACCACACCTTCCATGACCGTTGTCCTGGTAGACTCCAGCGTCACCTTCCAGGTACCATACCTTCCATGACCGTTGTCCTGGTCGACTCCTGAGTCACCTTCCAGGTACCATGCCTTCCATGACCGTTGTCCTGGTAGACTCCTGCGTCACCTTCCAGGTACCACACCTTCTATGACCGGTGTCCTAGTCGACTCCTGCGTCACCTTCCAGGTACCACACCTTCCATGACCGTTGTCCTGGTCGACTCCTGCGTCACCTTCCAGGTACCATGCCTTCCGTGACCGTTGTCCTGGTCGACTCCTGCGTCACCTTCCAGGTACCACACCTTCCATGACCTTCGCCCTGGTCGACTCCTGCGTCACCTTCCAGGTACCACACCTTCCATGACCGTTGTCCTGGTCGACTCCTGCGTCACCTTCCAGGTACCACACCTTCCATGACCGTTGTCCTGGTCGACTCCTGCGTCACCTTCCAGGTACCACACCTTCCATGACCGTTGTCCTGGTCGACTCCTGCGTCACTTTCCAGGTACCACACCTTCCATGACCGTTGTCCTGGTCGACTCCTGCGTCACCTTCCAGGTACCACACCTTCCATGACCGTTGTCCTGGTAGACTCCTGCGTCACCTTCCAGGTACCATGCCTTCAATTACCGTTGTCCTGGTAGACTCCTGCGTCACCTTCCAGGTACCATGCCTTCCATGACCGTTGTCCTGGTAGACTCCTGCGTCACCTTCCAGGTACCATGCCTTCCATGACCGTTGTATGGTAGACACCTGCGTCACCTTCCAGGTACCATGCCTTCCATGACCGTTGTCCTGGTAGACTCCTGCGTCACCTTCCAGGTACCATACCTTCCATGACCGTTGTCCTGGTCGACTCCTGCGTCACCTTCCAGGTACCATGCCTTCCATGACCGTTCTCCTGGTCGACTCCTGCGTCACCTTCCAGGTACCACACCTTCCATGACCGTTGTCCTGGTAGACTCCTGTGTCACCTTCCAGGTATCACACCTTCCATGACCGTTGTCCTGGTAGACTCCTGCGTCACCTTCCAGGTACCACACCTTCCATGACCGTTGTCCTGGTCGACTCCTGCGTCACCTTCCAGGTACCACACCTTCCATGTCCGTTGTCCTGGTCGACTCCTGCGTCACCTTCCAGGTACCATGCCTTCCATGATCGTTATCCTGGTAGACTCCTGCGTCACCTTCCAGGTACCAAGCCTTCCATGACCGTTGTCCTGTTCGACTCCTGCGTCACCTTCCAGGTACCACACCTTCCATGACCGTTGTCCTGGTCGACTCCTGCGTCGCCTTCCAGGTACCATGCCTTCCATGACCGTTCTCCTGGTCGACTCCTGCGTCACCTTCCAGGTACCAAGCCTTCCATGACCGTTGTCCTGGTAGACTCCTGCGTCACCTTCCAGGTACCATACCTTCCATGACCGTTGTCCTGGTCGACTCCTGCGTCACCTTCCAGGTACCATGTCTTCCATGACCGTTCTCCTGGTCGACTCCTGCGTCACCATCCAGGTACCACACCTTCCATGACCGTTGTCCTGGTAGACTCCAGCGTCACCTTCCAGGTACCATACCTTCCATGACCGTTGTCCTGGTCGACTCCTGAGTCACCTTCCAGGTACCATGCCTTCCATGACCGTTGTCCTGGTAGACTCCTGCGTCACCTTCCAGGTACCACACCTTCTATGACCGGTGTCCTAGTCGACTTCTGCGTCACCTTCCAGGTACCACACCTTCCATGACCGTTGTCCTGGTCGACTCCTGCGTCACCTTCCAGGTACCATGCCTTCCGTGACCGTTGTCCTGGTTGACTCCTGCGTCACCTTCCAGGTACCCCACCTTCCATGACCTTCGCCCTGGTCGACTCCTGCGTCACCTTCCAGGTACCACACCTTCCATGACCTTCGCTCTGGTAGACTCCTGCGTCACCTTCCAGGTACCACACCTTCCATGACCTTCGCCCTGGTAGACTCCTGCGTCACCTTCCAGGTATCACACCTTCCATGATCGTTGTTTCCAGTCCGTATTGACGTTTCACGTGGCCGAAAGAATAACATGCTTTATAAACCAGTTTTCTTCCACATTCAGGTCTTCTAGGATTGTTTTACCAAAGACATTTTTAGTATCTTCTGCAATATTTTGTTCCAACGCTCCAACTTTCTTCCTTGCTGCTTGTGTCATAGTCCATGTCTCGCACCCGTACATTGCCACAGGAAATATGCATGTTCTCAAAATCTTCAGTCTTCGTAGCTTGTTAGTATTATGCCATAAAGTATGCATGTTTTTTAGCTTATGCATCGCCGCGGTCAAATGTCTTCTAATTTCTTTTAAACAGTCTCCGTCGTTGGATATCAGGGAGTCAAGTTATTCCGAATGTGTGACATTTTCGATTTTTTTCGTATTAATAGCAATCTGAGGTTGCAGTCCTGTTTTGTCAGTGGACATTATCTTAGTTGTCTTAATGTTCAGGAAAACAAAAGTTTCTGTTTCATGTGAAAGTCATTGCGTAAGAGGTAGGGAGGAATAGAAAGGGATATGGAGAAACAGGAGAGAGGTAAGAAATAGGACGGTGAAAAAGAGAGATAGAGATGCATGAATTCAAGTGGTTTTCAGTTTTAAACTGAAAAAACCCAGATATATAACGTGGTATTTCTATTCTGAGAGGGGGGATAGTGCGCGAGGGGGATAGTGTGACACGGGGATAGTGTGAGAGGGTGATAGTGCGATAGGGGGATAGTGTGAGAGGGGGGCTAAGTGTGAGAGGGTGATAGTGCGAGAGGCGGGCTAAGTGCGAGAGGGGGATAGTGCGAGAGGGGAGGTAGTGTGAGAGAGGGGGGGGGGCTAAGTGCGAGAGGGGGATAGTGCGAGGAGGGGGGGGGGTTGTGCTTTAGAGCGAATTATGTGTATGAGGTACTGATAAGAGAAGAGACAAGGAAGAGAGGGATGGACAGAGAGTGAAGGACAGAGAGGGATGGACAGAAAGAAAAGGACATACAGGAATGGACAGAGAGGAAAGGACAGAGAGTGAAGAACAGAGAAGGATGGACAGAGAGGGAAGGACAGAGAGGAAAGGACAGAGAGGGAATTACATAGAGAGATGGACAAAGAGGGAAGTACAGAGAGGGAAGGACAGAGGGAAGGACATGGAGGGATGGACAGAAAGGGAAGGACATAGAGGGAAGGACAGAGAGGTAAGGACAGAGAGGGATGCTGAAACACTGAGGCGAAAAACGTGAAGAGCGGTACAGAAATAAAGAGGCAGACGGCAAGATCTTTTGGTGGTACGGTTATCATGTCTCGTGTTTAACAAAATCGGGTAATCACATACAGTCGGGTGGACTGGAACGTGAAGCAACTAGTATAAGATTTACCAAGATGTTCAAACTTCAAATACATAAATAACACAGTAATACAAATATCAACCAACCTCCACGTCTGGACAATTTGCAAACATTTTGCACCAAGCATCGGCAGCAGTTTTTTTTAATTTGTGTCATTGGGTGACATAATCTGTATTATTATATCATTAAACCAGTTGAACAGCAGTCAATGGCACAGAGGATCTGACCTTTCAGGGAAGCAGATTTATACACTTTGGTCCTTGTTACAAATTCAACTGTCAATTTATATTTCATTATTTTATTATAAGTGAGGCAGCGTGGTCTAGGTGTGAAACGTTCGTTTCCCAGTCTCAACACACAGGGTTCGAATTCTGATGTGTCAAGTTTGGTAGACACGACTTCTTTGGTATTTTTTATATAATTTCGATGCAATCGTACCTCTGCGCACGAAAAGTAATGGCAACCTACCGTACTGCACACGTGTCAATACAAATTTTAACAGCTAAATAGGTTGGCGGATGTAAAAGAAGCGACGTTCTGCAGAGGACTTGTAACATTTAAAAACACAAAATATCCAAAATAGTGCTTGAGGAATATAATTACTGTAATTAAGAAATGTTGTGTTTTTTTAATTTAACATTTATTTTACCTCTCTTTTTCGTACGCTGTTAGACGACGAATTTGTTCAAAGAAAGCAGCGATCACCCAGAGGTTGCCGACACTGCCATAGACCTGGTCTAGTGTTGGCATTGCTAATGGTGATGAAGAGGCAAAGAGACAGGCACATTTTTCCACACACTCTTGTTTCATTTGACTCTGTCCAACAATCACACTCTTGTTTCATTTGACTCTGTCCAACAATCACACTCTTGTTTCATTTGACTCTGTCCTGCAATCACACTATTGTTTCATTTGACTCTGTCCTACAATCACACTATTGCTTCATTTGACTCTGTCCTACAATCACACTATTGTTTCATTTGACTCTGCCCTACAATCACACTCTTGTTTCATTTGACTCTGCCCTACAATCACACTCTTGTTTCATTTGACTCTGCCCTACAATCACACTCTTGTTTCATTTGACTCTGTCCAACCATAACACTCTTGTTTCATTTGACTCTGTCCTACAATCACACTCTTGCACAACTTTCACACGCGCCTTCGGGGTGAGACCCTTCAATTGCACTTTGGTTGGGCTGGTTTCTGAGAACGCACAGACTTAGTATAGGTACATACAGACGCACAAATACATCCAAGCACTGGTTTATGCGTCTTAATATCGCCCAATTGACTACTGTCCAAGGTGATATAGGCGCACCTCCGCCAGTAGAAACTAGCGAGGCAACCATGTAAAAATGTTTTCAAATTTAAAAACTGGTGATGGTCACATATGCTTTCTCTTGCCCTCCTATGTCGGGCAGTTTTGGAGCTGATGTCTTCCCAGTACCAAGTTTATTGAATAGTCTGGTGTGGTCTATGTGAAGTCTGAAAGCACCACCTATTCACTTCTGGTTCATTTCTGAAATGCGGGCACATTTTTGGGAAAAGACTAACTGAATCTGCTAAGCTGGCAATATGCTAGTTACACTTGAACACGTTTCGTCAAGTGACACCTGTCGCCAATCTACCATCATGCGAGTAACAGCGTGCTTCTAGTGCAATATTTGCGTTAGCTACTTGTTTTATCTGATATGCTCCTGATTTGTTATTTGACCTTGGGGAGTACTGTATTATTATTAAACCGCAAATGTTTTCTTTTGTGAGAAGGAGTGGGGGATGTTTAGGTTCGTCTCCGCGTATGTAGTAAGAATTAACTACAATTCATCTTCGCTCGCAGTGCCTATCAACCAATCATATCCAAGTAGATGTATTCTTTCCTAATTTCTTCAGTTCTTTTTAGCTTCTTCTCGTTATTTTTTGTATCGCCTCTTCTTTATGTGTTACCGTACCTTTCCTTAACTCTTTTCCATGAGGGTTTCATAACAAAAATTGTCTTGTTATACTACGAGGTGCGTTCAAGTAAAACCAGGATTTTTTGTTTAGTTCTACTTGAATGGATTATTATGTACTGGAATTACTATTATTAGTTAGGGGAACTTATGTTCTATTACTGCTGGGTGGCCCACTTGCAACGGACCAGTCATGTGACAGATGAATAAAGATGTCGGACAACACAACACTGTTGTTGCTTGATTGAACAGCGTGTTGTGATAACGATTCTTGTGAAAGAAAGCGTGAAACCTGCGGAAATTTACAGAAGACTGCCATCGCAATACGGGGATGAGACACTAAGTAAGACATTTGAATGATGTAAACGTTTTAGTGAAGGTCGTACATTCGTGAGTGATAATCCCGGTCGGGATGGCTCTCAGCCCACCAGTCATTCCTGTGAATATGCAGATTATGGAACGCCTTATTCTGGAAAATCGACGCATAACATGTCTTAAAATTGCATTTTGATTGATGTGCATAATCGTCAGCGCCTGTCTTATTTATGATACTCCCCGGGTATGCAAGCTCTATCTCTCTAGCTCATCGTCTGTCTTGTTTATGATACTTTCTAGGTATACCAGGTTATCTCTCTCTCTACCTCATCGCCTGTTTAGTGTATGATACTCCCTAGACATGCCAGGTTTTGTCTCTCTCTCTACCTCATTACCTGTTTAGTTTTGATACTCCCTAGGTATGTCAGGTTCTCCTCTCTCATCGCCTGTTTAGTGTAGGATACTCCCAAGGTATGTCAGGTTCTCTCTATCTCTCTCTACCTCATCGCCTATTTAGTTTATGATACTCCCTAGGTATGTCAATCTGTCTACTGTACCTCATTCAATGGCATTCCTCCGTTTGATATAAATGATGTTGTTGCCTACATTCAAATTTACAATTGTTGTCTTATCTGGGTGAATCGTTAGATCTAGATTCTGGGAAATTATTCCTAGTTTGTCTGCCTTTTCAGTTGTCTGATAGTAGGGTATTTTGCATCTGCAAAGTCCAGGTCATCTATATGGTATGCAAGGTCTACTTTATTCTAGTGGTGTTCTAGACTTTAGTTTCTTTATAATCTAGGTAGCACATCAAGTGAAGCTGCTGTGGTAATGAAGGACAAAAGTCAATATACCATATGGCTCACTTAAAGCATCAGGGTAGAAGCAAAACCCAACAATGAACAAATGAAAACACTCAACAAATCACACAATAAACAAAGACAGTATTCTCAACAAACAATTCAGTGTACCTGTATGTGAGTATTTGCAGTGGTCCTTTCATACAAACGATGTTACATGATCAGGTTATTACTAGCGGACAATGATTGTATGCCGAGCAAGACCTACTCTCCCATGTGACGTGATATGAGATTAAAAACAAACACAAAAGCATAATTGATGACTCTAGATCTGATTCGCAACTTTGAGAATGTCTACATGACTCTTCACGGACTCCATCGTCTACAAAGACCTCTCCAGATCATCAGGGAGCTGGTGTGACAAGGTTGGTTATTGATCCAGCAGCCTATAGACTCCTGCCCTTTTACCCATTGCCATATAGTAGTATCTGCAAGTGTTTGTAAACTGTTGTTTATTTCCGTACAAAGTGTTCCATTTGTTTGGCCTCGGAGGAAGAAGCTCTTTCCTAACACCGGCAAGTGCCGGACATTCAAAAAGATGATGTTCAACAGTTTCATAGCGTTGTGTGTACAGCCGGCACTCTGGAGTATGTTCTGGTTGGTCTCTATTCAAGTGGCTGTTAAGTTGTATGTGTTGAGTTCGAAGTTGGAAAATGGTGCTTTGGTCTCTCCTTTTCAGGAGGTTGATGTTGTCTTTTGGAATGGCCATATGTTTGTACATGTCTCTCCCAGTATTTCCCATTGCCCATCTATTCTGCCAGGCCTCTTTGTTCAGTCTTCAGTAGTTGTTTGGCTGTCTGTAGGGTTGTTAAAGTTTAAAGTTGTTCTAGACTTGATACCTTCTTAGCTAGTCTGTCTGCCTTGTCATTGCCCGGTGTATTTGAGTGACCAGGTATCCATTGTATAACTATTTTGACTTTATGAGATGTGAGAAGTTGGTTGGCAAGAAAGGAGAAACAATGCCTCACCACATATTGCACTGATAAGTTTTGGCAACAAACACATTTAAGATAAACAACATATAACAGATGTGTAACTCAAAACACGTAAATATTTCTGGTTCTATTTATTAAAATCGTAGTTGTTTTTGGTAGATTTACAAGTACAAACACAACAACACATATGAAAGGTTGTTCTATTCACATCATACATATATCCACACAAACTAGCTACAGTTCTAGTATTGCTATCAAAACAGCCCCATACAACCACACAAACTAGCTACAGTTCTAGTATTGCTATCAAAACAGTCACATACAACCACACAAACTAGCTATAGTTCTAGTATTTCTATTAAAACATTCACATACATCCACAAACTAGCTATGGTTCTAGTATTCTCATCCAGTAATACACATACAACCACAAACAAGCTATGTGTCTACACAGATCACAACATATTGCATTTGTAATCACATATAAACATACAAACTAATAAAGACATACAAACTAAAGAATATTCTGATATACAAGATGAGGTCACACAAACATACAAAGTAGATACAGTTCTGTTCCAATTAAGACATGCAAACAAAACTAAATCACATACTCCATTGAAATTAAAACAAACAAATATTAACATACAAACTATATACTGTGCCTATATGAATTATCAAACTATTCAAATACATACATATCAATTTGACACTGTTTTGTTCACATCAAAGTCATTCTAAATACAAACGTGACACTGTTTTAGTAACATCAACATCATACTACATACAAAATTGACACTTTTAGGCACATCAGTCATACTACATATAAATTTGACACTGTTCTAGCCCAATCCAAGTCATACTACATACAAACAAACTTGACACTGTTCTAGTCACATCAAAGTCACACATATTAAACATCAACACAAACTATACACTACTACTTCTACTTGCACGAAGCAACTATCTATCAAAACAGCAACACTTTTTCCACAAACTACGCATTACCAAAAATAGAAAAACAACATCGTTAATTAGTAATTGAATAGAAAAACAACATATCTAACAATAATTCAAGACATTTGTTCTCATTACTTGACAATATTGAACATCTATATCCAAAAAGGTAAATACTATTAAAAAACACAACCAGACTCCAGGCAGGCACATATTACCATCACAAGTTCGTGAATAAATTAGCATAAATTACATTAGGATATTTACGTATTCGTACATCAGGAAAGATAACTTCCCAAACATAACAGAAAGCTATTTATAGTTTATTATTTTTTTGTCGTTCAGTCCCCCTGTGGAGTATAAACCTCAAACAAAAAAATCCTCTACACATAGAATCCCCAGCCCATGACAAAATCTATATTTAGCTGATGGTAATGTAATCTATGTTATTCCCCATAAACCTGATAAGTGTGGAATGGTCTTCTGGGTTTGATAACAATGGACAATACCAATAGAAATAACTGCAATGTGAAAAAAAGATATGGTAGATTGACTAATTTGTCTTCATGGGAACTCTCCTAAAACTTCAGTCATTCTCGCGTCTACCTGTTTCTGTTGAGGACACAATGTGACTCGATTGTGGTTAACAAAATAATATAAAAACTTAAGGACGATTGTCAATGGAGCTGGCAAGCTCATTATACTTTGACACAAGCTAGGCTTAGGCTGCCTGCAAGAAAGCCAACTGTAGTAGAGTGAATAGGTAGTATGAATGCCCATGGCTAGTATGGATTAATTTATGTACATCAATATTCAAGGTCATTCACACGCTCATCAGTGCTTAGAAAGGCCATATAGTGACCCTTTCTAGCTGAAAGAGCTGTACAAATTACAAACATTACTGCTGCTTTACAAATATGATATTCTACACAAAATGCTGCAATACAGTGATTCTCAGCTCATGATCTGTGGACCCTTAGGTTTTCAATCATTAGACTGTGCTCAAAAAGATACAGGAACAAGCGAGGAACCAACATCAGTCACCAAAATAGTTATATGTATTACCAAATCAGCAAACATGAGCAAGTTGTATAATCAAGTCCTTAACAAAATAAAGAATGGAACTATGGCTGAAGGTATCTAAGGTACTGATACAGCACCCAGCTGAACATCTGCTGT
Source organism: Ariolimax columbianus (assembly GCA_036924085.1). NCBI lineage: Eukaryota > Metazoa > Mollusca > Gastropoda > Stylommatophora > Arionidae > Ariolimax > Ariolimax columbianus. The sequence continues at coordinate 58,337,029 of JAVGWX010000011.1, forward strand.
GCCCAATAAATGAGCAGAGAAAGCACAAATGGTTCCCATCAGTACAATACCTGGAAAACTCTATGGAGACACCTGTAACATCAAGGACAACTCTATGGAGACACCTGTAACATCAAGGACAACTCTACGGAGACACCTGTAACATCATGACAAAACTTTGTGGAGACACCTGTAACATCATGACAAAACTCTAAGGAGATACCTGTAACATCAACGACAACTCTATGGATACACCTGTAACATCATGGACAACTCTATGGAGACACATCTGACATCATGGACAACTCTATGGAGACACATCTGACATCAAGGACAACTCTATGGAGACACCTGTAACATCATGACAAAACTCTATGGAGACACACCTAACATCAAGGACAACTCTATGGAGACACATCTAACATAATGACAAAACTCTATGGAGACACCTGTAACATCATGCAAAAACTCTATAGAGACACCTGTAACATCAAGTACAGCTCTATGGAGACACCTGTATCATTAAGTGCAACTCTACAGAGACACCTGTAACATCAAGGACAACTCTATAGAGACACCCTGTAATATCATGACAAAACTCAGTGAAGGCACCTGTAACATCAGACTAATCAACACTTTCATGAGATATAATAAAGTTGAAGTCTGAAAGCATTTAAAGAAGAGGATGTGGTCAAAGAAGAGGCTGTGGTCAAAACTAACCAGACAGCAACTCATAGCTGGCAGAGACACTATTCCATATCCAAGTGATGACCCTGGAAGCATCTACGCAGTTTAACTTAGAGAATTAGATCAACGAGGGATGGAAAATTAGGACCGGGAATGTGCTGAAACTGGATATGTTAGATTGCATGGTGCAGACATTGCACATACACCATGACACAATGTAACAAAATATTCTTTTGTTGGCAATGGACAAAGAAGAATATAATCCAAGAACGCATGAACATCTAGTGTTTTATGGTTGACCATCTCCAGCACCAGCATGTGGACATAGAAGGACGCTGAGGTTGAAAATGAGCCAGTGAATGGGCAGATAGCAACTCATATATAGATGCCTTAATCACAGCCAATGGCCCTGGACACAATGCTGCAACCATGTGGTCTGGCTGAGAGTAAAGGCAAACCATGTCCAAAAAATGTCATGCTGAAATCAGATGCATTGGGCTGAAAGGTGCAGATATTGCAGCCCCGCTATAAACTACAACACAAAGTGACATGGTACTTTCAGAACTATCACTGAAGAAGAAGAAAGTTGAAAAAGAGGACACCTTAACAAAACCTGCTTGAGGAATCATAGAAACTTCACTGAAATTTGAGGAAGCTTATTGTTTTGTAAAACTTGATCAGGGCGATGGTCCCTTACCTCTCCAGTCATTGATATTTGATCCAAGAGAAGAACAAGATGCTAATTATCACTATCTCTACATATTTAAAAAAAAACTGCTGGAAAATATTTCTTCCTCGCTACTGGTAATTATTTCCGTCTAACCAACTGTAAATGGGTACCTGACTCACGGGTAGGAAACACAAGGCAACAAGTATGAGAACCAATCACCCCACCACAGAATAAGATGACATTGTACAAATGAAGTCTCTACAGCTTTACCCTGATCCTTTTGAATTACCCTTTCATATATCTTGATAGTAATATGTCCTTCTTATGAGCTTATGATGAAGTGGTAGTAATAAATACATAGGAATGGTTTCCAGTGCATATAGTTAATGAGATCACGTGGTGTGGTCTTTGGAAGATTTATACGCTCCTACTGCTAAGATCTATATCACATGTGGGCCGACAATAGGCCAGCTGCAATGTTATATGCGGTCCACCAACCAATACAAACAATGTATTAAAAATACTGTATACCTTCTAGTTAAGATAAATATAAAAATATTATTGTCAAATCTATATGTTATAAATATTTCATTTATATTTTATGTAAATTTTACATACAATCGTATTACTTACATTATACTATCAGTTATAAATGTGAAACAACTACTGATCTCCCAGTAATAACAAGGTTTAATACAATGACTCTTAACACTTTTTTCTTAGATTATTTTGTAGATCTAGTGAAGCTTAATGATCCTTCTCATATTATTATAATGCAAACAAAACAAGCCATGGTTCGGCTGTAAGCCTATTCTATTACCACCATGATATTGTCCCCAGAATCAAAGCAAAAGAGAGTATAGCTTACTTGACAAGAGTCTAACCATCTTGACAAAGAACCATAGAAGCCAAAACAAAAATCCTGAATCAGAACTGGCTGATCACAAGATGATTTCAGTTGTATGGGTCATCACAGGATGATTTCAGTTGTCTGGGTCATCACAGGATGATTTCAGCCGACTGGGTCATCACATGATGATTTCAGCAGACTGGGTCATCGCAGGATGATTTCAGCAGACTGGGTTATCACAAGATGATTTCAGTTGTCTGGGTCATCACAGGATGATTTCAGCAGACTTGGTAAAGTAACTGCCATTATTACTAAAGACTGCATTTTTTAGTCATGAACCAAAAAAAGTAAACGATAAATGTCAAACAACACTTTATAGCAGGCAAAATGAGAATATTTTGCTGAAATGAAAGACATATCATGGTCGCTGACCACATTGTCTGACATTGACAGATGATCTGAGAGAATAAGAAAAACTTCACAGAAAATATATGTAAAGGATTGAGGAGGAAGACTCATACGTTACAAATTCTGATAACTGCTGAAAGATTACTGGGTTATGCTGACCCTATTTGAAATATAAAAATGAGAGGGCAACCAAATATAAGGAAGTATCCACTTCAAATAATGTGTACATTGAACGTATCTCGTATTATTATCTGCTTATGTACGTACGCAACAAGATCATGTGATCTGTATATATATATATATATCTATGCAACCAGATGCAATAGTATATTGTTGGTGTGGTTTTATTTTACCTGTGTGATAAACATGGACAAATCATGAGCTTCCCCCCTATAGATCAGACCATACGTCCTTACACACACTTTGTATGATGGTTGCAATGTGACTGGAAATTTAAATTGTTAAGAACACACTCTTTGAATCTTAAGTTGAGTTATGCTGATCACTGTTTTTGTTTTACAAGCGACATTATTTAGGTCCTTATATAATGACCTGTATTCATGTTTAACCATACTATATCTTATCGCTTCGTTTGATACCAATCATGTTGTGGACTGCAGGAAATGAATCGGTGGTGCACATGATGATGCAGCTTTTAAGTTTAAATCTCCTATTGTAGATCACAATAGTTTAACCAACAACTTCAATTAGCTCTTTTAAATAACAGCATTAAATCTGTTTCCTCAAACTCAGTTGCCAAAAATAGAATTCAGTAACAACAAAATACAAAATACAATAATGTTGACTGCAAATTGTTTCCACAAAAATACATTTGAATGCATGGGTTTCATCAGTTATTTATTTAAACAAAAAACCAAGCAAACAATAAAAATGTTAAGTCAGTGATTGAACACAAATCTGGCTTTCTGTACCGCTGATTATCACATACACATAGCTATTTCTTACTGTCTGAGAACAGTGGATAATGAATAATAAGAAATAAGATACAAGACATCTTTAAAAACTGCAATACAAAACATTTAAATATTCCAAATCTGATAAAACAGTGGGATTCTGTTCTATAAACTTAAGGGTTTCCAAACAAACTATTATGGGACAATGTGGAAGTCATGTAAAAAACTGACTTCTGCTATGAAGCTTATGTTAAAAAGTGGAGGCAATTTGAACTATAGGCAGCACAAAGTCATATTAATTTAAAACACTTTTTGATGCTTTATTTTCACACAGCAACATCCTCATGCCGGTTGACCTTCAGACTTTACTCTAGTACTAGTATTTGGCTCAACAACAAATCATATCCTTTTATTAACAAACTAATCCTGACCGGATAGGAATTGATAATAGCTATTTAGTCTGTTCACACAGATTCGCATGACATCATCTAGTCTACTTCTTCTGCATTCGTTCTCAATCTCCGGCTATCAAGCCCTGACTTTGCAAGTAGCAGGATATAGTCCGGAGAATGGAATGCATTGTGTCGCTAGTTTACAGCTCTTGGCTGTTATATTTGCATCTTTCGGTCCGAAGCTACTTTAGTTAATAATAAACATCAGGACATACAATTTTCCGGGCAATAATTAAAATTCTACCTCCATGAATTTTTATAATATAGGATTGTTTAACAAGGCTTTCTAGGACCCAAACATCAAACTATAACCTATAGCAAGTAGGAAATGTTCCCAACAACAAAATGGAGTGACAGAGAAAGCTGATGTATAGAAACAGCAGTATCTGAGTACACAATAGCAACAATAACATATGGTGGCAGTTATATTCAACTTAACGACAAAATGGAAGGGACATGCCCTGTTGTTATTCTCAATATATCTAGGTCACTCAGACCTGCAGGGACTTGTCCAATTCTTATTGCAGCATCCCCGTTTATTTTTTTTTCTCAGTTTTGAAAACATGTTTTTCCCTCCAAACAGCATCAGAGGCAAAAATACCGGAAAAATTGGGGCGTTGTTATCAACATGACTTCAGGTTCACTTTAGACATTCTCTGTTGGGTTAGCCTATGGGCATGCATTCTCTGGGATTAAAGATGACTCTCCATATCTTGTGGATCACTCTAAGTCCATCAAAGAGTCACTTTTTCAGGGAGGTGTTAAAAGTGGTGCTTTAGCTGAATGGTTGTTGGCTACCGTAGAAGAATTGGCTAACTCCTCTGTTGGGCTCCCTGTACAAGCTTATCAAACCATCTGACATTGATGTTCGTGAAAGACCCCCTTCTTCAATCGGGTGATACTTCAGTAGTACTGGCAACTAGCTTCTTCATATAAATGCAGCAGATGCTATAAAGTTCTCTACCGGACGCCCATTATAAGTTTATTCAGCCAAGAAGAGTATCTTGTTCTTCTAAAGTGAGCTTTCATTACGGGTTACTTCAGCTGAATGAGCACTAGCTGCTTCGGCTGAACTACACTTGATGTAGTAAAATCCCACTGTCAGAATCACTTTCCAAACTGTCAGGCACATGGATGATCATGTTCTAAGTCAAGACCATATCAATGACCTCTCAGATGAAGTGCTTCAGTTGGATGTTTATGAAATGTTGTAGATGGGTTGGCTAAGTCCAGTCGTGTTCTGATCCTACTAGATTATGTATTATGATGTTTATTTCTAAAACATGACATCATCAAAGAGGTGGTGCATGGTCTAAACGGTCACTTACTGTTGTAGTTTTTTTGTTTAATGGTTCAATCGTCTTTAACAGAGTGGCCAGCAATGCGAACCACATTCATTCAACTCTATAGCTTCACTTTGTGAACGAGGCTGAACTGCCATTAGCTGCACGAAATGTCGTCAATAGTTGCTGTAGCAGAAGAATAATTTCACTTCGATGGCTCCTTCTGCTTTGCCAACTTGTCAGCTCATCATAATGATCTGAAAAAATACAGAAAAGTTCATGTACGTTTAATTGGGTGGAATTATAAAAAAATACAACTGTTTACTAACTGTTTTTATTTTGATGGGTGGAAATATAAAAAAAATGCAACTGTTTACTAACTGTTTTTATTTTGATGGGTGGAAATATAAAAAAATACAACTGTTTACTAACTGTTTTTATTTTGAGTAAAGGAGAGGTGGGACTACGCCTGGTCAGGTAAAATATACTAACCAAGACCTCCAACCCACTTCCACGCGGTTCTCTGTGGACAGAGGCTGTTTCATGACAGCCTGACTAACTTGGTGGGGAATTGACGTTATCCCCCCCCCCCCCCCCCCCGAAACTTTTACTGTAACAACTTGGAACAATTAATGCTAAAATCGGGAATAATTAATTTAATGCTAAAACAACATGGAACAATTCATGCCAAAACTGGGAAGAATTAATGTAAAAACTTGTAATAATCAAAATAATTAATCAATTTCCAATCCAATGAAACAGTAGTAATAATATCAAGGAAATATTTGTTTAAAAAAATCATTTGATTGGACGGATAAAGTAAACATATAGTCTCGCCCTTCTAAAGGCCGTTTGTCACACTGGTCAACGCGCAACAAGATTATTAAGAGGCAAGACCAGGCATGTACAATATGCTGACCGAGTTAGGCCTCACTTTGCCGGGTGCACCTTTAGTACGCCATGGGATTTAGGAAGAGCCACGGTAACCCGCTTCCAAAGACAACCGCCAAGAGTGAAGAACTCTACGTAGGTTTCTTCCAACAACTAAATGAACTGTGGGAAATGAGTGTTCCTCGTCTAAATGTGACAATCCTTTTAAAAAAAAGTAGAAACATCAGACTTTCTTCATCGCAATTTAAACACAATATGTGGAGAGAAAGACTAACATCTGGTCAGGCACAACATACTCACTCATCAGACATGTTAATCAGGGTCTGGCAAAATATACTGGCCAACACCCCCACGTAGTACTCCCTGGAAACGAGTTATTTTCATAGCAGCCTGGCTAACGAGCTGGGGGATCAACGTGGTCCTCGAAGTAGTGAGCGACACGCAGATGAAGCCAGACATAGCACAACCACCTGGAGGTCCCCATCGCACCTTCATCAGTACTCTCAGGATGTGAGGAAAGCTATAACTACCCGCCTTTAAATGTCCTTTTCAGGGCCCACAAAAAAGTAGAATCCTACTCATTGTGGGCATTCAACACCAACAAACAAAAAAGACTATCTTCTTCCCCTCCCCAAATCAGTCATCTAGGTTTAGGTTTGTGCCGAGGAGAGGGTTGGTTCTCGTGCACCCAGTATAAACGAAACCATCTCCCTTTTATGGAGGAGGGTGTTAAATGGGTGTTCTGATAGCGGGGAAAGAGTATGATAACTGAAATAGTCAAGAGAGGAGGCGGTCAAATACAAACCGTGGGCCTGGCGTTCCCGTACCGTCCGCACCACGCTTAATAGAAACTAGGTCACTGCAAGCGTGTGTACAGTGATGCAGATCGGGATTAGGCCTGGGTGCACGCAGAAAGATGGCTGGCTGTATGTTCTGATGGCGTGGTTAAAGCCCGCCCCAGGGAAATTGGGAGAAGGGGCGGGGGGCGCCATGTTTTCTCAACTGTGCGTACCAGGCCGCTTATTCATACTTCTCTGCCAAGTTTACGCGGCGTAGTAGTGGTTGTGGCCCAGTGGTTTGCTGTGCTTCCCTCCTCCATCGCCTCCACGTTCCTCTCTTCTCAACGCGTGCGGATTTGTAACCTTGAAGCGCTAGGCAAAACGACAGGCCTTTGCCAAATAAGGTCATGGAGGCTGCAACGGAAAAGGGAAGTGTCTCCCTCCCTTCTCCCTTTAATAAAGTGTCAACCGCTTGGTTGGCTCGCCCGTCTGGGACGTTATTTGTAGACCTGATCGTTCCAGTTTGTGAAGAATAACTAACCACGCACCTAACAAACATGATGCAAACGATGAAACCATCTCTAGCAGTCAGTTTGGTGTCTTATCTTAATTAAGGTATCATTTAATGCGCATTGTCATGTAACATAAGACTCCTGAAGTCCAACCACCCACGACCATGTAGCAGGAGTTGGTTGGAACAGGCTAGCGAGGTAAACGTTTTCCCCGAGAGGCCGATGGCCAGTGGAGCTAAATGGCATTGCTGTGACAGGCCTAGGAAGCTGATACAAATATGCTATTGCTTCGAAACTATTAGAGAAATTTGGACAGGCTGTTTCAGCGGTTCACGTATTTGAAACGTTAAAATACAATGAATATGCATGCAACATAAATAGCAAACATGTTCATGTTTTTTTTTTATTAAAAGGATATTGAGTTCGAAAATCTATGGAGAAAAAAAAACTCAATGACGCTATGGATAACAGATAAAAGAAGAGAGAGAGAGAGAGAGGACACCAGTGGGAACGGCTGTGGGGCGGTGTCGACACACAGGAAAGAGACAAACACGGTGTAAGTTTTCATGTAGGTTCAGAGACAGCAATGTCCACAGTAGAAACACAATATCAGGGTGAACAAAAAAGAACGCGTCAAGAGTAACTAAGTAAAGTGGCTTCAACAACAGCTAAAGTGAAAGACTTATACGCATAATAACAGTTGAAGCTGGTAAAACAACATAAAAGATCAAGAGCTAAATCTCGGGCAATGACAGTAGCATCAAGAATGACATGGGATATTTCTTTCGGTACTTTTCAGATGATATCATCAATAGGATCAATGAGAAATAAACATGATTGTGTGGTAATATGTGACTTAATTGGTAGAACAGACAATAATAACACATGCAGAATACTTAGGAATAGTATGTGACACCTGTTGAGTGAAACAGCAGATGGAGAAGAGCTTTTACAAATATGTACCGAGAATGGTCTAATAATAACAAAGACCATCTTTCAGCCCGAAAATATAATAAAACATGGTACAGGTGTAATAACACAGATATAACACAGCAGATCACATGTTGATTATATTAGTCAGATAAAGACGGAATCTAACTCTAGGGTAATCCCCCACATCTCTCTCTCTCTATATATATATATATATTGCTATGAGATGACAAGGATTTTGGAGGCACGAAATCGAAAACTGAAAACATTGACAATGATTTTTACCATCCTATGGCGTCATTCGGAATTCAATGAACAATTTGGAACAAAACTTAAGACACAGCAGGGAAAGAAAACAAACAGCTTGGTAAAATGCTAAAGTTAAAGAATCAATACAGACCAACGAGAAACTACAAGACATGGCTAACTTTCAGTCAAACCAACAAGCAAGAATTTATATTATTAATCTAAAAGCTAGGGGCGAAAGGAGACAGTAGAAAGATATAGAGAGTCGACAAATCATATATTTTGGCCACATTAAGACATGACACATGTAAAAACCATTTTAGAGAACAGGTAGGCAGCGCTACAAGTGGTACGATAACATTTAAGGATCGACGACCATAAGTCTGCGTATCACCAGGACGCGAGAGATAGAAAATGCTAGAGAACCATTGCAGCGAACACTGGAGACGGCACTTGAATTGAATTGTTGCAGAGTAACATTAGCCAGCTAAACCACGGGTTTACAAATGTTTCGCCAGATCCCAAGTTAATCTTCGTTTTATTCAGCTCATTCACGCCAATATTAATCTCATTGTTGCTTCACTTATACCCGCCCCATCGTCTTCGTTTCACACATCTCAGACTAGCTAGACTATTAAGCACAGCCACAAAAACAGGTTTCTGGAATGCAGAACTAAATAAACCTACTGCAGCTGTCATCCGACAAACCTAGCATAAAAGCAACCTTTGCTCCGAAGGTCAAACGGTGCCCAACTAAAGATACCTGCGGGAACGAATCCTTTCACTCGGTGTATCGAGAAACAAAATCAATAATTCCGAATAGAATGAACCTGCAGACGTCCCTTTTTCAAAGTGGTTTGTTAGCCGGCAAAATATACCGACCATGTGAACAAATAGCTCCACCCCCCCCCCTTCCAAGTGTTATCTGGACGGGGTACCACAGCCTGGCACCAGGAAGACAGTTGGGCTGTCATTATGCCTAGCTAGCTTAACTCAGTCTATTGTTTTTTTTAAAGAATCAGATTAGCGAACTCCGGTTATGTGTGTGTCTTTTTCGTTCCACACTCAGCATGTGGTAACCATTGCAGCTAGTACATCTAGAGGAGGCATGTATTAAATCACTATGGTCTCTCTTTGCATGATGCTGCTATCATTACGCCAATCTTACATCATGCTAGAAAAGTTTCAGTGGTCGTCCTATTCGCTTCTACACTCACACCACTGTGGGTTTTTCAATCCTACAGTATTGGTACGTTTGTCTTCTCAAATCCTACAGGAGCTGAAGTCTGTCTCGCAACAACTTTTTCTAGTGTTGTTCATCAATTCCGCGTCTGACTTTCTGCCACTGATCACATATCCTGCCCCCCCCCCCCCTCCCTCACATTTGGTCAGTTAGCTCTAACCCGCGTATTCAATTCCCACAGCTGTGACCCCACTGAAGATTCTCACATTGCAATACAGCCCCGTGCACTTTGTCAAATCTCAAATGTGTTTCTTTATATAAGAAGAGCCACTGTAACCCAACACCTAAAAAAATAAACGTCGTCGTGGGACTAATTAACTCAGCATGACTGGTTATTCAACAGTTTTTTTTATTCAGTTAACCAAATGTGCCCAAATACGAAAGCTGCTTCTCCGTGACATGAATATGACAAAATTTATTTTAATATTGGCTCCCTTCAGCATATTCTCGTATGTGGGAGAAACTTTACGAACGAGAAATAAAGGCTGCTTGTCCCTACAATCGCCATACACTGCACAGGCAATATTTTTAATTTTACCTAGGAAAAATAAAACCTTTGCCGTACCTTTGCATTAACCGGTAGCAGTCCCGAACAAGTTTCTCTGGAGACAGTCAGTAGTCTCAATCGTATCTCCAGCCATAGATGAGGATTATGATGCGATTCCCCCCCCCCCCCTCATGCTATAAACAAATGTTAAAAACAAAAATGCAGGGAACATATATATTTATCTTTGGAAGACACCTTACTGACGTGAGATGCAACTCGTAAAGTTCCTGTGTTAATATGCACCACTGGTATATTTAAAAATAATGGAAAAATGATATTTGCACAAACCAGGGGAAATCAAATTTGTTTAGGATCTATGAGCCAGGTACAAAATGATATTGACAGAAACCGGAGGAAGTCATTTTTTTAGGATCTATGTACCAGGTAGACAATGATATAAGCACAAGCCAGAAGAAATTGTGCGAGTAAATACGATACTCGCCCTAGAATGTTAGGCGTCATATCAATTTTTCATACCTCTTATTTGAAGACTCAGGTACCATTTGTTCAGCACAAAAGTCGGAGACATACACATGACTATGTGAGGAAGACCGTGTTCTGTAAAGATGTCCACTTGGTGAGATAGACCAGTGACAGCATGGGTGGTCCTTGCCAAACCAGTTGATGAAATAAACAATATGTGACAGGAAAACCTGAGACAGACCGTCCAGATTACAAGGGAAAATATATGTGGTGATTTGAGGCATGAGATCGGCTCCCGGTATCGCCAGTTTCCAGGCGACCCAGCTGTAAATGGGAATGGGGCTTACTATTAGGGAAGGAAAGACACAAATAAAGGAACATGATAAACAAAATGTGACCTAATGCAATCAAGCATCTAACACTTCAACCACGACAGCATTGCCTGATATTGGACCTTTATTTAAGATCGAACAACTAAGAAGAAAATACGAAGCCGTCTATACTTCAGCTGCAGCAATAAACACTAGCCCTGTAACCAAGCAACAATAAGCGTAAGCCAGGGAGGCAGTTATTTTATGCCTGTCTGTGCCAGACCTATAAATGCATGTAGCTGGAAGCATACAGTCAAAACAAAGGGCTCAGCGTTGTGGCAACCGTACAGTAATCTAGTTGAGGCGCCCGCTCTATGCACTGACAGGTTTGGACCTGAACTCCACAGACCGCCTTGATCTCAAGTCCGTATTGAACGCGGGAGTTAATATAAGGTCAGACTAGTTAGGGAGGTGGTCTTTCGCGGCAAAGGGATAAAGGTTCAGTCCTCGGGTCCCGACACGCTACAGTCTACCAGCTGTAAATGGACACTTGGCATACATTTACGGAAGGCACGGCAGCGAATAATGAAGCGTGTCACAGTATATCAGAAAAAGAAAACGGAGACATATTACAATGAACGCTACACAGCCTCATCTTCAAAAACAAATGTATGCTATGGACGTACATTTGCATTTCAAAAGTAGCACGTAAACGCGGAATAGGACTATAACAAAACACATAATTAATATGTCACAACTGCCGACAATTATATAGCTCTGAAAGAAACACACATATAGCAGGTAATGACCAATTTGTTTAGGGTTCTAGGAGCCATGTAAGCAATGAAAAGGATATACCGTGATGAGGTAAATATGTGCGAATAAATACAAGTCCAGAAATGTTAGAAGACAGTAAGATTTCTAAGCGACCTGGGGATTTGTCGTGTCCTGACCTGACCTGACCTATAGGGCCATGGATATGTTTTGTTAGCAGTAAAGACAAAGTGTGAGGTACAGATAAAGATGTCAATATAAGAATACAAAAGGCGAGAAAAGCTTTCATTACACTGTGGACATTACAGAAGTTAAAAAAAAAAAGAGATTACAAAATAAAAATCTTCAACTCCAATGTGAAGTGTGTTTCTCACTGGTCTCCAATCTCCATTTATCAGCCTCTATGAGATATCGAAAGAAGCAATGAAAAAGCTACAACCTTTCGTAAATGGGTGTCTGTACAGAATAGAGAGATTGAAACATATACCAGTGGAACATGACGTAGTGAGAAGGTTATGAAATTGGAGCTACATTAAGGAAACCAGTTGCATTACAAGACAGTCTCTGTTCCGAAATCCCCGACGCATAAAAACCTAGAGGCAGACCTAAGCACACACAGAGAAGAGAGCCCGAGACAAACTTAAAGAAAACAGTCAAGACGTAGACAGAGATGGAATGAATGGCACGGGGCATACTCAATTTGCGTGTATTTATTAAAGATCTAGTTTCCACATAAATGTAATTGTCTTTATTATTCTTGTGTTTTCACTATATACCAAATATATGGTGAAGGGCGCAGAAACCTTCCACACAGGAATCATGTATCGAACCATTGATACACGCACTTGCACTGCTGTTCTCTGTAGCAATGTGTTCTAAAACAGCTCTCATTAGTCATCTTGTATTACATGCTTATTCATCCATGAATACAATTAAGCAATATCCCATCTCCCCATAACGGTACACCAAGAATAAAAGACACCCCCCCCCCCCCTATGACTAATGAAAGCACTTTCAAATCAGGGACAAACCACGATATGTCACGACCTTGTATAGACACAACATTGCATTAAAATCGATCTTGCAAACTATATAAATCATGACAGCTAGCTCTAATTTGTCATGCAGAAATGAAAATTATATTGGCCATAACCTGAGCCTCGTAAGTTCGTGCTTTCCTAGCACATTCTTTACTGGTGCTTAAAATACTGAAGTAATTTGCACATTAGATGGCATTACAAATATAAAAATGGTCTTTATTTCTTAGGTCTTAACCTCTCCCACAGCGAACATCAGAAATGGAAATAAACACAGATTTACTGGTTTAAAGAACATAATGGCTACCAGTGCAGCTAGACTCCTTGCGAGAAGCCAGCACTTAAACACGTACATGGCTCTTGCAGTGAGGTGGTTCTGTAGAACTAGAACTATGTTTTACACGATGGTGTTACCAGCTTCATGCACAACTCTCAGCTGCTTTTTTCAATGTTTGTGAACGAACGTTATATAACCCGTATCCTTAACCTGCATGATGTATTATGTACTACCCACCCGTCTGACAAATCAATGTAATCACAATTGAACTAAACGAGGTATAAATTCAGATTAAAGGATCCAACAACAATGTTCCCTCACTCCCCCCAGACTGTTCTGAAAGTCAATAAATGCTATACAACGTAATCCCATGACTGTTTAATGGTGTTCTTACAGTGCCAATTGTCGATCAATGGAAAATCAATACATGCACTGAATAATTCCCGCCTTTCAGCGCCTTTGTTCTAGGATGTTCAATACAGCAAGAGGCCACGGCGGGAATTGTTGGACTCGTGTTAAGACGAGTCAAGCCGAGAGTCCATTCGTTCAGACACGCTCCTTTCAACCAAAGAGACATGCATTGAAGCTGCTCAATTAAGTTGTGCTCCAGTTTGACAAGGCACGTCTTGAAGACACCCATGTCCTTCTCCGGCGTTTGAATGGCACATAGATTAGAGTATTTGTCTTACTATTCAAAAGGGCAGGTTCAAACCCTGGTCTCAACGTTATATAGTACGTCTTAACTGTGAATGGGTACCTAACTATCTGAGGCAGAATAAAGTACGTCCCCCAACGCATGGAAAGTGGCGCAAAATACATTTTACCCGTTTCCCTCAAGCTGTTCACTTATGATTTCGACAAGGCCCGCTTGTTCCCATCACGGCACATCAAGTAAACTGCTCCTGTCAGCACCATTGTCTCTTATTGCCGAGCCCACAAACCCTAGCCAGTTATCTTCAACCCTGAAACAATCTAAAACGATAAGACGGTTTCTTATTGTCTTGTTTACGTTTACATTTTGTAGTGAATTGACATGGCGAGCTTTTCTCTGCATGGCTAAGTATACAACGCTTGCTGTAACGCCTATTCGTTTTATGATGTTGGCACCATATGCAATAAAATAATTCACATATCTGACTTGGATATTTGAAATGAACTCACCCACTAACAATTTCACGTCCTTGGTAAAGCTTTTGTGTTCATTCGCTGTTTTTTTGTTGACAAATAATCTGTTGAATAAAAACAAAGTGAATTAGTTCAACTATGTGTGCAAACAGTCACACAAACAGGTAACACGATGATTGTTCTGTTCGCTACTTTTGAAACAAGGTCACCATTGTAAGCAAGTACCTAGAAGATATAACACACACGTTCAGGCTCTAGACAAGATGTGTTCAAACATGAACGGCAGTAAGCGCGCGGTAAAGGCAGGCTGATAAACGATGATAATGGGGACCAGGTCACAGAACAGGTGACATTTAAATGTCCGCACGCGGAAGACTTGTCTGGGCAGGGTTCACGTGGTGGAAGAGAACAGATATTGATCAACTATAGTGTGGTAATATGTTGTCTACATCTAAGATAGCGTTATTGATAATAATATGCACGATGAATTATATGTGTAGATGCAGGTTTTGTCCGACATGACACTGGTTCCACCTGCACAAAACATCATGAACAAGTATGTACATGTCAAGTTATTTTTACCGCTTATAGTTGAGATGTCGTAACATGTCATCAAGTTCAAATTAAACCAACAACAAATATAACAGAACCAAAAAGAGCAACTCATATATTTATATATACATAATTTTAAAAAGAGCAAAATATAATGGATTGAAAAAGAGCATAAACGAAAATATAAAAGAATGAAAAAGAGCAAAATGAAAGTGATTTTTGTTAATAGATAAGTAGTTTACTTCACAAGAGGAGTGACGGAATTACTGTAGCAAACAAATGGCCCGAGACAGAAAGGCAAGTGTTACTCCATTCTTTTACAAAAGCCTAAAGAAATTGTTTGTATTAAAGTACTGGTCTAGCTTTAGTGCACTGTCTTATACACTCTTACAACTATTAGCAGTACTAAGTGAGCGTTGATTTCAGAATTCTTTTCTGTGTGTTTTAGTTTGGGGATAACAGTTTCAAGAGTGCACATTGTATTTGCATCTGTTCCCTCACAAACCATATCTCACTTTTGTTGAAACTATTTTGCTCTTCTCTCAAACATATTATGCGAAATGTGTTATGACTTGTATATTAAACACGTTTTATACTAAGCGAAATTGATACATTGTTCTGAATTATTAATGTACCCTTAATTCTTATCTCAGAATCAGACAACCTCCTCAAAATGCACTGTGTATTTCCAAGTACACACATTTTTTCGCACGTCTGTAACATAAGTTTATAAATGTCCAACTTGACCAAGACAAAAGCCATACAATCCCGTTGTAATGATCACATCTCATTTCATCTCCTTTATCTCTCATATCGTTTCTACCACTATAGTTGCCTTCCTCATAGGACGCCTGCATCACACCCATGTAAGTGCTATCGTAGAGATGGTGATGAAGTTGGCAATCCCATACGCAACCTAAGCACTTGGTTACCTCTTCCGGTATGCTTATAATAGTGCAGTGGTCATACTTTCATCACCGGCAGTGAGCACCGGAAACAACACAGGGACGTATGGTGTAAATGAATACCACATCGGCCTGGTTTCCTGTGGATAGGTCACTTCGACGTATATGCAACATTCGAAATGTCAGTTCTAATGATCAGTAGGCAGACCTACATCAAGTTATCCCCACGGGTCACAATTCTGGGCCTCGTGTTAGTTATCCCTTTACAAAACCGTGGCTGGCTTCAGGAGGGGCAGAACGGTGACGTATCTCGGATTCTAGGTCAGGTGTCGCAAATAACACCAGGTGTGCATGTGGGACATTGCCAACAAATGCACTATATTATTCTCCTTGAATGCAATCGTTTACCACGTCAATAGTTTAGGCAATACGTGAGGATATCAACGTCAAATAAGGCAATTCGTACACAAGTCATTACTACAAAGAGGTGACAGTGAACGAGTGGTTTTGTGCTGGCATCAAATTCACAGGGTGATTTAGTGCAGGCATAGAGTTGATACAGTGGCTTGATGTGAAGGCATCGAGTTCATAGAGTGGTTTGATGCAGTCATCCAATTCACAAGAGTGGTTTGGTGCAAGCATCGAGTTCATAGAGTGGTTTTGTTGTGCAGGCATCGAGTTCATAGAGTGGATTTGTTGTGCAAGCATCGAGTTCATAGAGTGATTTTGTTGTGCAGGCATCGAGTGGATTTGTTGTGCAAGCATTGAGTTCATAGAGTGGTTTGATGCAGGCATCGGTCTAATCTTCCATTTCTTATGTTAGTCCTAATTTAGAACAGTGGTGTACTATCGTCTGGCAGATTTAATTGCTAAAAGATCATACCAGTAAGATAAATGTTATCGAAACGTAAATATTTAAATATGTTTATTTACATATTTCTTGCTGAAATGGTGGAAAAGAGAGAATGGATTGGGCCTTTCAAATTAAATAAAACTTAAGATATAATACTAACAAGACTGCTTGCTGAAAGTTTAAAGGCGCTAATGTCAGCTTCATATCTAAGCGGTTTAGCCCAGACGGATGCGGTACAAATGAATATGAAATGTAAACAATGATACACATAATAAAGTAATGCAGGATTCACAACCAGAAGGTGTTCATCAGGTACAGAGGTAAAACAGAAGTAACTCCTAAGCACTGAAGTTATTATTTGATATAACAATAACATATCTCTAAAACTAACAATGATTAACCCCGTGCCCATACAAAAAGGTCAATCTTTAATGATACTATTTATAGCAAAGAAACTCCCTGGTTTAGGGGACATGAAATACGAACCAGTACTGTAATAATTTATTTAATATTCTACATGGAACAACACACAGCGAAAATAATATGTTGACTCGTGTTGCATATTTCTGCCGCATAGTACCAAACCTTATTGGTGATATTATGGAGTTAAGTGATGATTTCAAGACTGCTGTGAAGGGTAGATATCACATACGGGCAATTTACTATAAGATGTATCTCCAGTTAGCTGTACAACTGTGCTAAAGTACTGCCTAGTGATTTTGTTGTTGCAGTATGCGGTTTTGTAGTACACAGAGACTGGTTAATGCAGGGCACGACAAACCCCTGTGTCCAGTTGCCTAGAAATGTTGCCGTAGCAACTAACATTTCAGGGCCAGTGTCGTATCTACCCTCATCGTAGAACGTCATATTCATCCAGAACTTTGCCTGGATCCTACATTGTAATCCCCCTTTCCACAAGACCCAGATGTTCAACTGTTTCGTGTATTAGATAAGCATATAGATTATATTGAATCGTTTAATTTATTAGATAAACATATGTTTTACTCTTGCATTTATTAGACAAATAAAACAGCGACAATGTTTACAGATATAATACATTTATCAAGTGCATATTAGGCCTCAGAAAACATTCGCGTTGGTCGAGAATACAAACCACCTCATTTGATATTATTATCGTTGAACTCTCCCCGTCTGTTATTTATTTTGAGAAACATTGTACTGTATTTTAAGTTACACGCATGTCCTTACATTTCAAATCTCTGCCTTGGTTGTTGCGTTTGTCGTTACGAGATGTGTTGAGAGACTTGAATGGCATCATGTCGAGACATGGGGGCTCAGTTGTGTGGATTCGGTCAGGTCCAGTTCTGTGCTGGCTATTATTCCTAATAGTTTTCAATCAATATACTTCATACGTCAATGCAGTACATTAGCAAACGCTGCCGTCATGGATAACGTGTTAGAGTATGTCTCAGTTCTTACCCGAGTTCTACAGAATATATAGACTATCTAAACACACACACACAAAACTACAACTATGACAACAGATAAAGTAGTTGGTATGTTTTAATTACCGCTATATAGACATAGATAGTGTAGTAATCGAAGATGTTAAAGAATATGCGTATTTAGGAGCCAATTTCTCTGAAGACTTTTTAATAAAAATATGAACGGCTTAGCGACACAAACTAATACTACAGATAGAAAATAAGCAAGAAAAAGATACAACTAACCAGGACGTGTATGTTCTGTGTGGCAACATATGGTCAATATGGCTGCAAGACATGGATATAAACAAAACAATTGCAAACAAAAAATATCTTTTGAAATAGTGTCACAGGAGGATGATGAAATATCATGCACAGTGAATAAGAGCAAGGAAGGGACACACTATCTGTAGAGGATGGAAGCAGAAGGCACGGAGCCCAGCTATAGAAATACAAAGAGGAAGGTGACAATATGGCTGCGAGCCATGGATATAAACAAAACAATTGCAAACAAAAAATATCTTTCGAAATAGTGTCACAGGATGGTAATGAAATATCATGCCCGGAGAATAAGACCAATTCTGCAACTGTGAAAGGACACACTGTCTGAAGAGGATGAAAGCACTGAGCCCAGTAAGAGAAATACACAGAAGAAGGTGACAGATTAAAGCTGTACTTGTACGACACGGGCGACTTGTTAGAAAACGCAAATTTGTTCGATGCTGTCTTAAAGGAGACTACGTTCTGGAGAGAATATCACATTATGATTATATAGTCTAACAAATGGACAAATTTAATAAATAGCTCATTACCTTTTATTGAACTCTGAACTTGAGGTCTGGGTCTCGAGGGTGGAGTCATGATATCTGTATTACGAGATACCGGCGACAACTCAGAAAGAGTCGGAGCTGAAGATGAACGAGATAATCCAAGAGATGAAGAATCATACAAATGACCACACATGATGTCACTTACTACGGGGATGTCTGAGGACAAACTCTGAAATCGGGACTCGTTAAGTAGCCCTACACATTTATTTACATTCTCAAAATTTTCACTGTTCCCTTCATCGATGTTATCATCTAAATTCAGCTTCCTTTTGACTGTTCTATTTCGAACTCCAATGTAACAGGTGACGTCCTGCATCAAAAAGACAGGTTTAGACTTGAGTGAGGAGGAGTAGCCTTTGGTGTAGAAGGAGGGAATTTCGTTAAGAGAGCCCTCTGTCACTAGCTCATAATCGCTATCATTGAGTGGTCCAGTGACGGGATCGTATGCCCATTTCTCATGAAACCTTGTAACTTCTGCGTCGCTGAATATTTTGTCCTGTCTTTTTAAGTTCTCTGAAAGTTTTTCGGGGTCTGGTCTCCCGAATAGACATCTTCTAACATTCTGTCGCTTAATCTCCGACATGACGGACCAGGAGAACTCAGCGGACTGGGTAGACATGATGGGGTGTACTATCAACTTATCACAAAATGTAGTCCAGATGAAATTAACCAGCGTCTAACAACACATCAGGAGTTTAATACGTAAACACAGATCTTCTCGGAGCTCAGAGAACAAACACAACAACATCCCTCGACTTGAGCAGCGACCGATTTTATCAGCCGAATCGCCCGCACGGCAAATTTAAACTGGAAGCCCCCAGCCCTGGAGGAGACCCACGTGACTGACCTACTCGCGTTTCATTGGCAGGAGGTTTTGATTGATAGGCCACAGACGAGCCAGGGGACGAGGGCAAACAACAAGCCTGAAAATTTATCACTGCCACGCAAGCGGGCATGTCCAGACATGCATTTCTAAATTTAAGCCGACTAAACATGAAATATATCACTTACTGGAACAAGTGGCAAGAAGAATATGAAGTCTGTATTTTTATTAATGATTCCTACCAATACACAAAGCACATCCTCTAAGCCGCCATTTGTTCAGTGTGCCAAGATGGACTTGCTGTGTTGTTTTGTGTGTGTTGTTTTCTTCATATCCCTACTGCTTTTGTCGCGGTATGGTAGTTTTCCACTGATTGTTGTCCTTTTTAGGATGGCTTGCTATCACTGTACAAGAATGTTGGCCTGGATGTCAACTATTTCTTAATAGCTCACGCACATTGATATATTTTTTTAATGGACGTCAGTAGGTTGAAATTATAGCACCTGTGTCAAAAGAAGGTTATAATCTCAAAGAAACACAAACAATTTTATATCTTTCTCCTGTTTCCAAGTAAAATGAGTTATTCGCTGCTACCGCCTTGTAACATTTGTACAGCATTGTTTCCTGGAATTTCTCTAACACCGATAAAGCTACTGCACGCGCAGCGGTGTTTCGACTTGCGTGCACGAAAGTGCGAAGAACTTCATGAGTTCTCCCGGCTGTGCATAATATATCAATAAATACGAGGTAATTAAACAGATTTATATTACTAGTTAAACAGAAGTAAACATCTAATATTTACAATTGGTTCAAACCACAATATATTCGGATACAATCTACTCAATGAACTAAAGACGTGAGATACAAGCCCCCACAGAGAGACAAGCTACTCAATGAACTAAAGACGTGAGAACCAAGCCCCCACAGAGACACAAGCTACTCAATGAACTAAAGACGTGAGATCCAAGCCCCCACAGAGAGACAATCTACTCAATGAACTAAAGACGTGAGATCCAAGCCCTCACAGAGAGACAATCTACTCAATGAACTAAAGACATGAGATCCAAGCCCCCACAGAGAGACAAGCTACTCAATGAACTAAAGACGTGAGAACAAAGCCCCCACAGAGACACAAGCTACTCAATGAACTAAAAACGTGAGACCCAAGCCTTCGCAGAGAGACAAGCTACCCAATGAACTAAAGACGTGAGATCCAAGCCCCCACAGGGAGACAAGCTACTCAATGAACTAAAGACGTGAGATCTAAGCCCCACAGAGAGACAATATACTCGATGAGCTATGTGTATGAACTGAAAGTCACAATAGAATAGGATGAGGTCTGCTGAATAAACTTTAAGTAGGAAGTACACGCCACGAAAGAATGTGATATATTCTACTCAATAAACTGCAAATAGGAACTGCACTTCACAATAGAATGGGGTAGATTCTACTAAAAAATATACATATAAGAACTACACTCCACAATAGAATGGGGTACATTATAATGTACTCAATAATCTACATATAAGAACTACACTCCCTAATAGAATGGGGTACATTATAATTTACTCAATAATCTACATATAAGAACTACACTCCACAATAGAATGGGGTACATTATAATAAACTCAATAATCTACATATAAGAACTACACTCCACAATAGAATGGGGCACATAGAATGGGGTACAATCTGCTCAATAATAAATAAAAATATAAAAAAATAGAAACTTGTTTTGGCTCGATTTCATTGCCTCGAACACGAGGAAAACGGCTTTACCACTTCGCCACAGAGACCACCAAATGATAAATGATCTAACAATAGAAATAACAGTTGAGTACAAATGTGCTAACGATAATATACCAACTGAACATTTCTAGACGTGACGCCCAACATGTGGAAAACAGAGAAAGCACATTTTGGTCATCACAGGAGGGGCGGGGGAGGGGGGGGGGGCGCGAGGGAGGTAAAACCATTCAGGAACACTCTATATGGAAATGTCAATTACCTCAGTCTGACCACCTCTTTCTCTAGTTATATATTCAAGTTGACGCATCAAAGCGTAGGACGCAGCAGAGTTGGACATACATTGCAAGTGCTACAGAGTGAGAAAACGTGTCGCTAAGTAAGCGTCAGCGGGCTTGGCATTTTACTCACTCTCGCGGTGCAGAATGTAATCCTCAGTAGTTGTGAAGTTTGCTAGCGGGTCAGCACTTTTTGTTCTGAATCATTCTCAGTGCTACCTTAGAGTCCAGGTCTGCAAGTAGGCTATTGTGTTAGGTCTAAACGTACTTGTGCTTTGAAAAGGTGCGCATATTTGGCAAATAGGGCCGCATTAATTAAAGTTAGTGGAGCAAGGACCACATTTATTTAAATTGATGGACCAGGTGCAACGTTTTTGAAATTAATGGATCACAGAGAATATGAATTATAATTAATGGAACACATTCAGTATACGGTACAGTTAATGGAGCCTTCGTCCTATTAACACAAATTATTCGCCCAATGACAGTATGAGTATAGTTAATGTACCTATGAAGTATACGCTATTGTTAATGTATTAAAACAGTATGAGGACAGTTAATGTTCCAATGAAGTATTAATTATTGTTAATGTACCAAAACAGTATGAAGTATAGTTAATGTACAAAAGGCAGTATTAAGTGTAGTTAATGAATCAATAGTATTTTGAAGTGTGAACCTATCTATCTATCTATCTATCTATCTATCTATCTATCTATCTATCTATCTATCTATCTATCTATCTATCTATCTATCTATCTATCTATCTATCTATCTATCTTCTTCTTCTTTTGCGTTCGTTCTCAATCTCCCGCTACCAATCTCTGAACAGAGCTTTGCAAGTAGCAGGATGTAGTCCGGAGAACGGAATGCGTTGAGTCGCTAGTTTGCAGCTTGACTGCGATATTTGCACCTTCCGGTCCGACACATCCGTCTTCGTCAGGATCTATCTATCTATCTATCTATCTATCTATCTATCTATCTATCTATCTATCTATCTATCTATCTATCTATCTATCTGTCTGTCTGCCTGCCTGCCTGTCTGTCTGTTTTTCTATCTATCTTCCTGCCTGCCTGCATGACTGTCTATCTTCAGATCGTCCTTCCCTATACTAAAATCAATCAATTGTATGGTGCCCATATACTGTGTAAGCCAACCCTCTTTTCTTCTTTTATTTCAGTAAATTATGATTTTGAAATGTAGGTCGATCTGTAAATCATTGCAGACATTAATATGTACAAAAGTATATTTTTCTATGTCACTCTCTACCTCTCTTTCTGTCTGTCTCCTACCTCTCCATTAGAGCGGTTGTGATTAATAATCGCATCACTTGTCATGGCTAACCCCAAGTCGGCTGACACACAATGAACAACGAGACCACACCTATCTGTAACCAAACAAGAGTGGTTGACTAGTTCGGGATTCGCCAAAAGGAGGCAAATATTGTCAAATAAACAAATCTTCCGGCGTTTGTTCCCTTTGGTGGGAGGCGTCGAAGAGATTTCTTAAACCGTAAGCAACAGCGTAGCGGGAGTGGTAGCAGGGAAATACCAAATGTATCGGAAACTAAAGTGGGTTGTGAATCCTTATAAGACAAAACGCTTTAATGACATAGGGTTAACAAATGTGAAATGTATGACGAGTTCTATAGTGATCTGTCATGCTAGAGGGCATGGGCGTTCTTTAATACATGTTACATATAAGGAAACCAGGTGCAGTGAGTGTTATGTACGGAATCAAGATGCTGTGCAGTGCATGAGCTGTAGCGGTCAGTGACCCATAGCTGACTGCTAGCACCAGGGCCAGCGAACCAGAACTGCCAAGACATTTCTCCACCTTCTAACAGCGATCCTGGATAATAGGCTGCAACAGAGCAGACTGGTTAAGGAGAAGGAATCGAAAAGGAAGGTTAACCCAGCACCCAAAAAATGCCTGCTGAAATCGGATGGTGTTGGACCGAAAGGTGCAAATTTCGCAATCAAGCTGTAAACTACGACACAGCTCATTCCGTTCTCCTGACAACATCATGCTATTTGCAAAGGTCTTTTTTTAAGGCTTGATAGCTGTAGATTGAGAACGAGCGAAGAAGAAAAATTGTTCTTTACGTCATAGACGAGAAGAACAAGCGACATAATGTGTCAGACGGACATTCCATTGCCATTTCTGCTCTATCAGATTGACGGGGCTCGTTCATTCAATAATAGCTTGCTTCCATTCATCGATTTAAACAGCTGACTAGTGTCAACACACGCATGCGCAGAAGCCCACAGAGTTATTGATTTTCGATAGTGAAAAGGGATTGATTTCTTCAGTTGTCAAAACATAAAAGTGGGTCATTTAAAGGGACCGTTGAAAACATGACCTGGAAAATTGACTGCAAATGTATCGTAGAGATTTATGTGGCAAATATTTAACGCATTATAGGGCACAGATTTAGCAAGTCGAACTGCCACTTGAGTAGTACACGGGGACGAAAGAATAGACCAACTGCAACTTAACATGCAGTCTTAAACGGCGACTAGTAATGGAATTGCTTTACTACACATAGCACACATAAACAGTCTCTATCCTAAGTAATCTCAGTCACTCTCTCTCTCTCTCGCTCTCTCGCTCTCTCTCTCTCTCTCTCTCTCTCTCTCTCTCTCTATCTGTCATTTCTCTATGCATATTATTATTCTATATAGTTTCACTATTTTCATTAACATAAACAACATAATCATCCGTGTCTTCTTCTTCTTCTTCGTTCGTCTTCAGACCTCGACTTCAATGACTCTAACGAAGGCAGCAGTCGACTCAATGCACCGTGCACTTCCGTACAGCTTCTCGTGGAAGGAAACTGGTTGTTGACACATTCTACTTCTTTTGTCGGTATACAGTGGGCATCCGTGTCTCAACCGCGCCTGAAAGGGTAGCAAAGAATGGTTACACTGTAACCTGCTAGCTGCCACTAACGAAGAGTGCTGGAAAGGCTACATGATCAAATTCAAAATATAAGAAATAAGGACAATCTAAGATGACATGTATGCTGCAAAATAGAAGCAAAACGATCAACAAAGTAACGAAGGATAGGCAAGACAAATATAATACTTAAATTAATAATAATATTATTATTAATTGTCTTGCACATTTTCTTTACGTGGTTAACTCTACAATCGCCAAGTAAAATACATTCCAGATACTCTTAAATTATAAAATGGGAAATGTTTGCATGACCCTTGATATCCGTTGTTGAATGATTCCTCAAATACGATTAAAAACAGGTTCAGATAACATCCTGAAACGATCATTCGTTCCAGAGAAACCCTTACACAGGAGTGATGTGATTGGATTTTGTAAATAAACAAACAACAAACAACCAAAGTAAGCTAGCAACAAGTATGTTTTCGATGCGCTTATTTATATGTTTATAAGTGTTCATTAAAAGAAAAATGATGACGTGTTGTCTTGGTGTTCCACTAAGACGTCTCCCATTAGCTATATTTTTTATGAGTTGACAATCCATAATTTATAGTAAAACAAACATAAATGAGGCGAAACACATAAGAATATGTTTCCATGATTTGATGGATGTGAAATTACCCATAATTTACCATGTTTGCTCCCATGTGACGCATAAACCGCTATTCCAGCTAATTACTGTTACAACAAGCAATTTTCTAATAATTAGAAAAAGTTCACATTCTCGCTCCAATGTCGGGCGACGGTGTCAGATGCAGCTGCTCAATTACAAGGAATCCTGTATTCGAGCTTTTACAGGTGCTGGCTATAGCGTAAGTGTTTCCGTCATGGCTATGCTGGTAGCTCCTAACACACACAAGACTGGCAGTCAGACATGTATGTAGCTAGTAGATCATATGGGTTAGTACCATAGAACCGAAAATTTAGTAGAAAGATACTAATAAATGTAAACGTTAAAGCAGACAGACACATATACTGGCAGACAGGTAGGTACGTGGGTAGGTAAGTAGATATGTGTGTGTATATATATATATATATCGAGAGCGAGAGATAGACAGACAAACAGACAGACACACAGACATATAGATAGATAGATAGATAGATAGATAGATATATAGATAGATAGATAGATAGATAGATAGATAGATAGATAGATAGATAGATAGATAGATAGATAGATAGATAGATAGATAGATAGATAGATAGATAGATAGATAGATAGATAGATGTACCTTTACAAATACGTTTGTATGTGCATGCTGCTACCACACGATGTAGGTAATAAACGCTCTTCTGACATTATGAAACGACTTAGCATGTAGTTTATAGGCGCATTCTTCATTAAAGAGACGGGAAAACTAATAATGTGGAAGGAATAGAAAAAAACGAAAGCATTCAGTTTGATTATCGCGTGGGGATATGCGTGTCTGTCTATTTGTGCTTGCACGTCCATGTGCGTATGTCGCTGTAGCTTGGGATTACTACATTCCTTGGCAGTCCTTCTATTTATAACGATTATTTCAGACATTACGTAAGCAAAACACAGTAGCAAGCTCTTTAAATAATAATAAAAAAAGTAAAAAGAAAACAGCCTTCGGAAACAGTCTTTACCAGAGTTAATAGCATAGCCGTCTCTAAACCACCGCTCTATTTCTGGTGCTGATTTCATCTGACAAGACCAGAGCTCTGGTAGTTTCCAATGTTATCTTCAGGTCGACATCCTCCAGTTGTCTTTCTCAACCTGTATATAATGTAGGTACCTTTTAAATAAGGTTCAAGTATCAGGGAACCCTTTCACAATGAGTATCAGATCTGCGTGACTTCTTCGTGTGACTAGTTTCTTATAAATATCATTTTTGATAATCTATCATTACTGACTTTGTTCTCACTGCTGAGTCTGTCGGGGGATTTAAAAGCTGAGTAATAAAGGCTTCTCAGCTGAGTTGTTGCCTAGAAGTGTGTAGGAGTGTGATTAGTAAATTGTAAATAGAATTTATTTTTAAAAAACTGTCAATACAACTTTTATTATCATGTATTGGATAAAGTAATAAAGGCCTCTCGTTTGAGCTCTTGCCTCATTGCTTATCAATGGGCATGGGCGTGATTAGTTGTTGTTGTTGTTGTTGAATTACAATGAGTAGGATTAGTCTTTTGTGCGCCCTGAAAAGGTAGTTAAGTGTCGTGTTGGCGTAGCTTTCCTCACATCCTGGGTGTGCTGATGAAGGTGAGCCGGCATCCTCCAGGCGGTTGTGCTATGCTTGGCTTCATCTACGTATCGCTCACTGCTACGGGGATAACGTCGACACCTAACCCCGTTAGCCAGGCTGCCATAAAAACATCTATGGGAATGCTACCAGAAAGCCGAGGTGAGGGTCTTGGCCAGTATATTTTGCTTGACCCTGACTAACCTGTCTGATCAGTATGTTTTGGCTGAATAAGACGTTGGTCTTCGTACCCTAATGATATTAGTAAATTGTAAATATTATTTATAAAAAAGAGCTGCCAATACAGCTCTTTTAATCATGTATTATGCTGAGTAATAAAGGCCGCTGAGCTACCTACTATTGTACAGGTTAAGTTAAAATCTTAGCCCTAATAAAACAGAACCTAGGTTCCATCAACGTAATGAACCTATGTATCTTTGGTTTTATTAGAGCAGTGGTAGAGCACTCGCTTTTCATGGCAAATCTACAACATTCAACTCCCTTTACCAACACTCTTCAGTTCACCCAGCTGTAAATTGACACCTGTATTACTGTTTGAAAAAAAGGTAGCGATGCAGCCAGGAGGATCCTGGTCCCCCTTCTCTAGTTCTCTAGTACGTCTTTTTATGTAAGAAGAGCTAATGTAACACTGGACCACAGAAACGCCGCCAAGAATTAAACTAATTCATCACGAATAGCTTCCATAACAAAGACAGTATAGCTACAAAAAGTATACAGGATACCCACAACAACATGATCCAACTGTTGCACACTTTATCAACTATGACTTAATATATGACAGATTTGTGGCCACCTGAAAGTCAATCTTATCTTTATTCAGGTCAGATCAGGTCAGGTCATCCCGTAACCGGTGAGGTCGTTGGGGCACACATGAAGACATCCTCATAACTCCACGCCATCCCTCTCTGTCAGATGCCTCTGCTCGTGACTCTTCTGGTCGGAGACTGGTCCATTCTTTTATGTTATCCTCCCATCTATTTTTGGGCCGGCCTCTTCGTCGTCTGCCTTGCACCTTCCCGTGGAGGATTGTGTTTGCAAGACCTTTTCATCTCGATATGTGACCGTACCAAGTGAGTTTCCTTCTTTTGACAGTTGCCAAGAGATTTTCGAAAGGCCCTATTGCTGTTGTAATTCTATCTCGCATTTCCTCATTTGTAACTCGATCTTTGTACGTGACGTTTAAAAGTTTTCGGAAACATCTCATCTCCAAGGCTGTATCCTTCGTTGAAGGTCAGCTGTAACTGTCCATGTCTCACAAGCATAGAGGAATATTGACAAGACCAGTGTACGCATCTGATTTTCGTGCTTAGTGCTAACCGTTTATCTTGCCAGATTTTGTTAAGCTGTGCAAGCGCCGCTATTGTCTGTGCTATTCTGACCAACACTTCACATTTTGATCCTTCATCACTGACAATCGACCTAAGATATTTAAAACGGTCAACCACTTCGAGTTCCTGACCGTTAGCGTTTATCTTGCTGTTGAAGCCCGTAGCGTTGTTGGTCATTAATTTTGTCTTTTCAGCGTTTATCTCCATACCATAGTCAAGAGCTGTTTCATCGAGCCTTCTGACACATTCCTGGAGATCTGCTTCTGAACCCGCCAACCCGTTGATATCATCTGCAAAACGAAGGTTGGTAATCGTTTTTCCCCCTATCTTGACGGTACCAACGTGACCTCCAAGTGCCTCACTCATAATTCCTTCAAGGAATATATTGAAAAGAGTTGGAGAGAGTGTACACCCCTGTCTCACACCAACTGATGTGCGAAACCAGTCTCCTCGCCTCCCATTCACAAGAACTGCGCTAGACGCCTTGTTATACAGGTGCTCAAGGACCGTTATAATATTTCCGTTGATATTATACATCCTTATGGTTGCCCAAAGCGCTTTATGCCATACCCTATCAAACGCCTTCTTAAAATCCACAAACACATGCTAGATATTTATCGCTTAGCAGCCTTAAATTAAATATCTGTTCTGTAGTGCTTCTTCCCTGTCTGAACCCTGCTTGCTCCTCGGCAATAATGTTCTCTACTTGGGGTTTCAATCGGTCGAGGATTAATCTAAGCATGACCTTGCTAGGGTGGCTAATGAGGCTTATTGTTCTGTAATTTTGGCACAGCTTTAGGTTTCCAGACTTATGTAATGGTATAACTATTGATTTCGTCCATAAGTCCGGCCAGTTTCCTATCGCTCAAATGTTGCTGCAGACGTGTGTCAGGCCTTCCACCACTACCTCTCCACCTGCTTGTAAGAGCTCTGCTGGTATATTGTCCACGCCGGCCGCCTTCCCTCTTCTCAATGTCTTTACCGCTGCAATTAACTCTTCCTTCGTTATCAGTTCTTTATTAGGCTACAAAATGGTTACGCGCAGTTTTTCTGTTTGATTTGTCTTTGAGACATCGGTGACCGGACCATTACAAGAAGAAGGATTTCACTACACGACAATCAATTGAACAGCGGAAAATAATTGTACTTAAAAAACTATTGTTGTTGTTTTTGAATGCACACAATGAGTAAGATTACTTTTTCGCGCGCCCTGAAAGGACGTTTAATGGCGAGTTGTTGTAGTTAGCTTTGCTCACATGTTGAGCGTGCTGATAAAGGTGGACTGGAGTCCTCCAGGAGGTTGTGCTTTGCTTGGCGTTATCTGCGTGTCGCTCACTATTATGGGGATCATGTCGACCCACCACCTCGTTAGCCAGGCTGCTGTCAAACAGCCCGTTTCCAAAGAGGAATGCGGAGAAGTTGAGGCGGGGTTCTCGGCCAGTACATTTTAACTTAACGTTTTTATACTGGTTTAGAAGATTCTGTAGTCTGTATACAGCCAGTTTCATTGACATGTCCTTGCTCTAAAAGCTATACCCATCCAATCTATTCTTAAATGCATTAATTGCCTCTGCCTTCACTACTTCATATGGCAATGAAATCCAAGCATTTAACCCTCTCTGACTAAACGAATATTTCCTAAAATCTAAGCTGGATTCCAAATGTTGTCTGACACTGACTAATACGTCTGTTCAGTATGTTGAGCCTGACCAGACGTTAGTCTTCAACAAACCACTTGCAGAATCAAGAAAGATTCCCCCCCCCCCCCCCCTCCTGCTCTTCTTATGAAACGTTGACTAACTCAGAATATTGTACAAACCATGGATTGAAATGAGGAAGTTTTCTTTCTAAGACTTGGTAAGGCCAAGATAAAAGAAAGTGCGTTTGTCGATCCACGGATTCTTCAATCTTCCAAATACACCTTTTGGCGGTATCCTCACAGGTGCTAAAAAGTAAGTTCAGAATGATTTCCAGCAAATGGCCACAAACTTTCTCGGAAATAAAACGCTTAACAATTACCAGGAGCTTCTAGAACCATTCTAGCAGCGACACTTGAGATCGAGGTGCGACTTAACAATGACCAGGAGCTTCTAGAACCATTCTAGCAGCGACACCTGAGATCAAGGTGCGACTTGTAATTGACAATGCAATATCTGCATTCTTGTCTGGATTTCTTCCCGGCTAACTACGGTGCCGTCAGTGACAAGCGGTGAATGGGTACCCGATTGGGAAGGTAAGACTGCGAAAAGTGGGTCGAAAACAACTGTAAAGAACTGGACAACGATGTTTAAAAGAACGACGTGAGTTAACGCAACAATATGCACCTGACCTGGTCTGTGAAGATCTTTCGTTGACTCACGTCCTTCTTTAAACATCGTTGCCCAGTTCTTTACTGTTGGCTTCGACACACTTTTGTCAACATACTATGCCTGCATTCTGCAACTGGTCGACATCTTTCAGCTGTTAAAAACCGAATCACTGCTCGCTGATCAACTCTGGACGGATTCCCTTTCACACCCGTCATGTTTTCAGCGGTCTGCTGAGGAAACTATGAATCTGAGGATAAAGACATTTTGCAAACTTGACGGTTGTTATCTGCTGTTTACATCAGAAGTGGCGTCATCATGAGCATCGTACGTATGTTTACTTGGTGCAGTTAGGTCCGGTTTCATTTGAACATGCCTAGTATTTAGCTGTTTTACTTGTTGCTGTAATGTTCATCGCTACAGATCTGCACTTGTTATATCTGACCAGATGGTTGCATCACATGAAGTACATGGCATCAGATCGACTAGCTATTGCTTTACAATACTAAATGAGGACGGATAAAAAAGTACCCTGCAAAAACAATAAACTTACCTATTTAGTTCAGAACCTAATCCCTATCGAAATTGACCTGTTCTGACTTTATACATTTCTCCTAGCGGTGATCCAACTCATTCAATCAATTCTAGAAGTAAGTTTTTGAAAATATCTATCAGGTGTTTCGTTGATATTTCATTTGTGTTGATATCTTCAATTTTGAAATCTCATTCCTCTGACTGGCACCTTGAGTTTTGGAAAGAGTAAAAAATCCCAGGGGGGCATGTCTGGCGAGCCAGTACAATACTGTGTGTCTATAACATATCCTGGATGAAATTCGAAGTGTGTGCCAGATGATCCATCACGACATTAGTCGGGGGGGGGGGGGGGGGGGGATCTATCATGACATACGTGAGATGATCCACCATGACATGGATCGGAGAATCCATATCGAGGTATTATAATAATATCCCTTCGGTATTTATTTCATTTGCTGAGGTCAACAAGATAGTTTTTCTTAGGAATAAAGGCCGTTTATCCTTGTAGACGTCACTCAATCTATAGATCAGTTTTCTTTTTATATCGTATATAATAGACAGAAAACAACATATGCAGTACCAGAGTTTTGAACACGTGTCATCATGATCACAGAACGACAGTTAATCCATTCTGCCAGCCGTTACTCTAGTAGTTTATTTGTGATTGCTTACCTTCTAACATATTCCTTCTTTCTCTGTTTCGGTTACTTAAACCAATGACCTTTTTTGAGAAGAGGTAGACCACAAGAAAGGAGAATAGCTGAAAAACATTTGAATCAACGTTCAACAGTATCCAGAGGAAAAAAGGAGGTTAAATGTAAGAAGGTAGAAAAGGAAGGAAGAAATTACAGAGGAAAGAAAGGAAAGAAGAAAGTAATGTGGGAAGACAGTTAAGAAGAAATTAGAGAGACAAGAAAGGAAAGAGGAAAATAAAGATTGAAGAAAGAAAGAGGAAAATTAGTAGGCAAAAATGGAAAGAAAAACCTTAAGAGGGAAGAAGAGAAAGACGCAAGTAATGACAGAAGAAAGGACTGAAGAAAATTAGGACGGAAGTAACGACATTGTAACGTTATGAGAGAAGATGAAAAAGAAGATATTAGGAGGGAGGAGAAAGAAAGAGGAAAATTAGGAGGGAAGAACAGACAAAATAAAGTAAGGAGAGAAGAAGGGAAAGAAAACAGTAAGAATGGGCCGATGAGAAAGAAAACAGTAAGGAGAGAAGATGGAAAAGAAGACAACAAGGAGAGAAGATGGAAAAGAAGACAGCAAGGAGAGAAGATGGAAAAGAAGACAGCAAGGAGAGAAGATGGAAAAGAAGACAGCAAGGAGAGAAGATGGAAAAGAAGACAGTAAGGAGAGAAGATGGAAAAGAAGACAGCAAGGACTGAAGTAAGAAAGAAATGAAGACAAAAAGTACTGAATGAATGAACAAAAAAAGAATGAGTACAATATGAAAAATATGAACAAAAGAAATGAAGAGAAAAGTAATAAAAAAAAGAAGCAAAAAAATAGACGTACAGAAATGAACGAGTAAATAAATGAATACAGGATGAAAGAATGGCAAGTAAGAGTAGTGACGTGGAGAAGAAATCAGATGCAGAAGACAAAGATAATGAGAAGCCACACTGCGAAATTTAATTAAGTAGTTTAGTTGGGACGTCTAAGATTGCAAATGAAGACACAGATAATATTATGTGTCTCTGTCACACATTCCACAAGTCCCCGATCGGATGAACTAGGCTGCACTGAAGCAGTCGTTGTACCATTTCGAAATCCCAATAAGATTACATGACATTTTCCAAGAGTTTAAAATCAATAGACTAAGACACGTTTCCTTGATTCTCTGTGTTACCAACACGAGAAAATGTTCTTCATGTATGACGTAACACAGAGTCTTGCGGCACTCAAGATGGCTGTGATTCAGAAACAAGTAAAAAAGTATAGGGGATTCCTGCACACTTTAAGATAAAGGGAGATGAGGAAACTGATAGATTAACCAAAGTGGGAGAAATACAAATGCAAACTGAAACCAAGGCTGCAATGAAGAAATAAAAACAATTAACTTCAAAGACAAAGGATACACATAATCTGATATAGCCGACGCATTCAAATCCTTGCCATAAACAGATCAAGTCATAATTTTCATATTAAACAGGCTACTGCAGACTGAAAACATAATGCTTTCAACAAATACAAATAGGCTGCATAAATAAATGCGAGGAAAGGAAAGCAAACTGTAGTACATGTGCTGCACCAGGTCTGTCGATTCCACGAGAGCAGCGCAGAGTAACAAATTACCCCCCCCCCTCCCTTCCACCAACCCAGGCCTGCCAATCCCCACTAAAAGATCAACTGTATGGCAAAACGAGAGAAGCCTCAGACAAGCCACCATATTTATGATCGAAATAGGTGGAATTCTTTAGAGACTAAATAATCATTTTTAAATGTCAAAAGTAGGCAAAGAAAAACTTACCGAGTGACGTGAAGTTTTATCATGCAGGAAACACTCGGTATTTCAGGGAGACATCTCTCCCATAAGAGTCAGCACAGACAACAACAAAATGCGTGTTGCATTTACATTGGGGACAGCCAAGAAAACAGCCCTAAACAAATACATGCTCACGTCAGCTGTAATGCATCCCCAGACGTAGAACACAGAGCGAAGCTAAGTATCTCATAATGATAGCCACAGACATGACTATGGCGGTGTTATTAATGTTGATGGGAGTTTACAAACGAGGTCGAAAAATCGCCGTGGGCTCTGTCAGAGATTGTGATTGAGTCAAACAAAAGCCTCTATTGAAAACAGATCACACACAAATCGTCAATTTCAACGTAAAGTGCGCTCTAGTAAATGCCTCTAAAACATGAAGAACAACAACAAAACAACAACGAAAAGAGTTTCAGACTTTCAAAAATAGATGCATGCGTAGAATAATTGAGAGATTGTAATGGTATAATAGAATCACATATGCGGAATTGCTGAAATTACCAAGGCAAATATCAGTGAAACATGACCTTAGAACAAGGCGCTGTCGATGGATAGGACACACATTCAGGAAACCAGATGATAACATTACAAGACAGTCTCTGTTCTGGAATCCTCCTCAGGGCAAGAGAAACTGAGACAGACTAAAATACATGTGGAGACGAAAACTCGAGACAAAAACACAAACTAAACGAGAGACGAGGATACATCTGAGACGGAGAGTAGAAGAAATTAACAATCAGAATGTAGTTGTTGAAGATCTGTGATCCACAGGGAGCTGAAATGTTTTGATCGATTCTTTAAAAATAACAAAGCCAATTGTTATGAAACGATTGTATTTGCCACTAACTGATCGCGCTAACATACTTTGATCTGTAGATGAAATGATTTGTGTGCAGGAGTTCTGACTTGGACTTGACAAATATTTCAAGGGCTCCTCCATGATTCAAAAGATGGGAATGGTTGGTCTATGACATTATTAGATAAGCTGCATTTCTTATATATTACCACCTTGCACATTTAGATTAGTTATATATTTTAATGTTTGTTCTGATTAGTTCGTGACGATGACTATTTCGTCTCAACATAACGTGTTTTGCTTTCTTTCCTCATTCGTTTGTTTCCTACTGTGTAATGCGTTGCATTATGTGCTGTACAAAACGACCACTTTCATGGAACTCGGACACCATTTTTTTTTAAATTGGGTTTTCTATGTATACTGCACGATCTTGCTGTTTCGTGAATCCAATTACAATTAAGTTTGTGGGCTGTATCACGATCCTCTTTACCCCCTCCCCCCTGACCCGATTATACAAAAACGTAAAACGATGTGTATGTCTGAGTGCTAACGTAATACTAACACATACTTGTTTATCTAAGTTGTTTCGAATGCCCACAATGAGTAAGTTTACTCTTTTGTGCGCCCTGACAAAGACGTTAAATGGCGGGTTGCAGTAGGTTTTCTCACATTCCAAGCGTGCTGATAAAGATGAACCGGGTCCTCCAGGCGGTGGTGCTATGCTTGGCTTCATCTGAGTGTCGCTTCCTACTACGGATATCACGTCGATCGTTCCCCTCGTTAGCCCGGCTGCCATTAAAATACCCCGTTTATAGGGAGGGCTGCGGTGAATCTAAGGTGAGGTTCTTGGCCAGCGTGTTTTGTCTGACCCTGCTTAAAATGTCTGATCAGTATATTTTGCTTGACCCTGCTTAAAATGTCTGATCAGTATATTTTGCCTGACCCTGCTTAAAATGTCTGATCAGTATATTTTGCCTGACCCTGCCTAAAATGTCTGATCAATATATTTTGCTCGACCCTGCCTAACATGTCTGATCAGTATATTTTGCCTGACCCTGCCTAAAATGTCTGATCAATATATTTTGCTCGACCCTGCCTAAGTATATTTTGCCTGACCCTGCCTAAAATGTCTGATCAATATATTTTGCTCGACCCTGCCTAAGTATATTTTGCCTGACCAGATGTTAGTCTTCCTCTCCATCTAACTCATTTTCATTAGTCTAGTGTTCCTTCACAAACCAAACAAATCACTTACACCCACATATTGTTTGGGCAAGACTTTTTTTTTAAAGTATGAATTAAGAATGACATTGACCTAGTTCATTCACATGATTAAGTCGTGTCATCAACAACTTCCATTAGACAGCACCTGTCAGGTAGGTGTCTTAACGTTTCCATCTTTTTGACAAGCTCTTGTTTGTTTTTGTTGTTTTCTAAATTAATAACCATAACTGTGCAGTGATAAGCTCTCCGGCACTGTAATCTCATGATATTTCATATTAATTTCCGTAGTCTCTTTGTGAGTGTACGGGCTGTCATTATCATTAGTAAAACTTGTCGATAGGACTAAGTGTTTTCACATTTCAAAGCCCATGCTAAATCTCATTTCACATGTCCAGACACGTTCTCCCCAATTCTATCACTTACTGCTAATCATAATTTTGTAGAGTATAGAATGGATGATTGTGGAATAAGTGGATATCTGGCAGGAAACCCACACAATATCAAGGGCGCATGCGGATCTCTTTTTCAGACATCTTGGCTCAAAAGAACCATTTAGATACGGATAGAAGGACAGAGAATACAAACCAGAAAATGACAGCGAAAACAAACTTGACAGAAATGGTAAGACAACTATTTTCAGACTCAGAACGGAACATTGGAAAACAAGACCCAACTAAAGACTATACTAAAGGTAAATTGGGATGAAAATCCACAGAGAGGGTAATTCAAGTTTCTGAAACACAATCATGGAAAGATTACGGAGAAAATATAAACTTATACCATAAAATGAGAAGTGGTTCGGTGAGAGGATCGCCGTGGTGGACATCCTTTTGAATTTGTATCACAATTGGTCACTGGAAGGGGTCGAAATGTGGTAGTGCAGTTTGTATAACTGTTGGCGTGAATCCTGATGAAACCAGATTCGACGTCTGGATCTAACAGTGAGTGCCAGACAAAATGTGGTTCTACCGAATAAAAAGCCTTTTTATAGTCGATGGAGGTGAATATCAAAGACGACTGGAACTCTTGGGCTGCCTCAATAAGGCGGCAACAGGTTGACATATGATCCATTGTGCTGCACAAGCGCTGAAAGCCTGCCTGTTTGACTGGTTGCGATTCTTGGACAGTGGTGCGGACTCTGGCAAGGATGCATTTTGTAAACATGATGTAAATGACCGGGAGGAGAGTAATTGGGCGACAGTTTCCAAGATCGTATTTGTCTCCCTTGTTGTACAAGAGTTTTGTCCTGGAGTTGTGAAAAGCAGCAGGTGTTCCTCCTGAGTGAAGATAACGTGCACAACTTTGAACTATGGCTTGGCAAAGAGGTAGCCCGCAAGCCGTGATGACCTCTACAGTGATGATATCTTCACCTGGTGATTTTCCAGATGGCATTGACTCTACAGCATGGCACATTTCTGAGGGTGGAAGATGAGCTAAAGTGGATGAGAGGCCAACTGGAGGAGGTTCTGATGATATAAACAGGTTGCTATAGTATGCTTTCACTATTGACTTCATGCAGAGTTTTGACGTTGTACGAGAACCATTGTAGGTTTTCAGACAATGAATGATTTGGCGGTGTTCGGCAAGGCTACCTGTAGCTAATTTCATGCTGCGCCAATGTTCAGCAGCTTTCAAGAAACGTTCGCGGGCAAAGTTTTCATGATCTCCTTTGAGTTTATGACGGCAGATCTTGCTTATGGTAGTGAAGACTATATGCTTGTCTGGAGAACGAGCCATCTTACGCCGCTGCTCTAGCAACGTTCTAGTGGCAGGTGGAATGCGATTTGTGGTGTGAATGGGTGCTGGGTGACTGGCTGCCTTCGAAATGGATATGATTCTTTTGCAATCAGATTTGCATAATCAGCATCGATTACGGTGTTTATAGAAGCTCCGAGTGGCTTGCTAGCTGCAAGGGTGGCAGCAATGGAGAAATTGATGATTACCTCTGGACCCCGATAAGATCACTGCTGCTGGCACTTTACACGCTTTAGATCGAAGTGGAAACGGGTAAGGAGAAGTCGATGGTCGCTTACAGTTCAGAAGGAATCAACCACTGAGACATCGGATGCTGTTCTCCGATTGGACATGAAATGGTCAATTTCATGACAATGAAGTCCACTGGATCCTACATGTGTGTATCCCTTGTGGATGGGCTTCTGGAGAAAGCTGTTACAGTGAAACCGTCGATTTGATTCACAGAAAGCTGCGTCGTTCCTTGCTTCTCCAGAGTGTGGCCTTACATCGGTTTCACCTTGTTAACGAGGCTCTATTCTGGCTTTGAAACATTATGTACTTCCGGTGCCAAGCAAGATGACTGCTTTCTTTGATTGCGTGAGTGGTTTCATGTCAAATTCACGTAAATATGGACCCCATTTTGAGAAGTGGTAGGTTTACAACAAGACCAACTCTACATCAGGAGGAGTTGGTCTCCTCGTAGCTCCCTGCATCGTTCATCTTGTTCAACTGACATTTGTAGACCACCGTCCGGCTTTCTTGGACATCACTGTCTCGTTCAGCAGGTGGCATATATAGACCACCGTCCGGCTTTCTTGGACATCACCGTCTCGTTCAGCAGGTGGCATATATAGACCACCGTCCGGCTTTCTTGGACATCACCATATCCAAACGACATACTTACAATCATTCAAGTGTATGCACAACCAGCAGACAAAGACGAGCAAGAATATGACGACTTTTCAAACCTCCATGAAGGCCTCCGGCGACCCCACAGCTAATTCAAGATCGTCATCACATATATTTATGCAAAATGTAAATAAGCCAGCTTTAGTGTGGGGAACAACCTCAGTGATCACATAAATGAACTTCTCTTTGCTAACGACCAAGTACTAATAGCATCCTCAGAAAAACAACTGTAGAAACATATCAAACATTTTAATGAAAACTGTACGGATTGCAGTATGAAATTCAACATAAGGAAACCGGAAAATATCACGATTACAAGCAAAGAACTAGAAACATCAATATGCTTACAAAACCACCAAGTAAAACAGGTGACACGTTTCACGTACCTAGGAAACATAATCTCAGCAGATGGCAAAAGCAACCAAGAAAGACGTAATAAAGCAAGTCAAATCATTGGACAAATGTCACCGATATTACTGTGTTAGCACATGACAATGAATACAAAAAGAACCCTATAAAACAGTATTCCTAATCCACATTGGGCAATCAGTGGAAGAACACAAACAAAGAGAAAAGAAACATCGTAACAACGTAGATGAAATGCCTGCTCATAATGCTTAAAGTAACAGGAATGTATATAGTCAGAAACGAAAATATTAGGAAACAAGTAGGCGCAACATCAGTGTCAGACCTGATCGAGAGATAGCAAACAGTCGACAGGACTGCCCCATTTATGCAGAAAAAAGAGAAGAGTACCCTTGGGAACGACCATGCGTGAAGATCTGTAGGGGACCGGCGAAGACCTGAAACGCAGTCTCCTCATGAACCTCATAGGGATAGAAGCTTAACATCAGTTGATCGAAGAGGAAGAAGAAGAAGATGAAGAACAAGAAGAAGAAGAAGAAGAAGAAGAAGATATGGATATGAACATTTCAAAATCAATTAGTGACCACCTATTTGATGACGATTGAATCAATGACCACAGTGTTGCAATCATTGACTGCCAGTTGGATTAAAACACTGCAATCAAAGACTTCCTATTGGGTGTGGATGCTGCCATCAAAGGCTTCCTCTTGAATGGTGACACTGTAATCAGCGACCGCCTTTTAGGTGATGAACCAGCAAAAAATGACTGCCATCTGAATGAGGCTATAATCAATGACCGTCTGGTCGATAACACTGCAATAAATTGCCATATGGCGAATGGCGATAAAATCTATGACTGTCAGGCGAATGGCGATAAAATCCATGACTGTCAGGCGAATGGCGATAAAATCAGTGACTGTCTGGTGGATGGCGCTAAAATCAGTGACTGTCTGGGGGATGACGCTAAAATCAGTGACTGTCTGGTGGATGACGCTAAAATCAATGACTTTCTGCTCAATGACGCTAAAATCAATGATTATCTGGTGGATGACGCTAAAATCAATGACTGTCTTGTGGATGACGCTAAAATCAATGACTGTCTTGTGGATGACGCTAAAATCAGTGACTGTCTAGTGGATGACGCTAAAATCAGTGACTGTCTGGTGGATGACGCTAAAATCAATAACTGTCTTGTGGATGACGCTAAAATCAGTGACTGACTGGTGGATGACGCTAAAATCAATGACTGTCTGGTGGATGACGCAAAAATCAGTGATCGTCTTGTGGATGACGCTAAAATCAGTTACTGTCTGGTGCATGACGCTAAAATCAATGACTGTTTGGTGGATGACGCTAAAATCAATGACCGTCTTGTGGATGACGCTAAAAGCAATGACTTTCTGCTTGATGACGCTAAAATCAATGACTATCTGGTCGATGACGCTAAAATCAGTGACTGTCTGGTCGATGACGCTAAAATCAATGACTGTGTGGTGAATGACGCTAAAATCAATGACTGTCTGGTGGATGACGCAAAAATCAGTGATCGTCTTGTGGATGACGCTAAAATCAGTTACTGTCTGGTGGATGACGCTAAAATCAATGACTGTCTGGTGCATGACGCTAAAATCAACGACTGTTTGGTGGATGATGCTAAAATCAATGACCGTCTTGTGGATGACGCTAATAGCAATGAGTTTCTGCTTGATGGCGCTAAAATCAATGACTATCTGGTCGATGACGCTAAAATCAGTGACTGTCTGGTCGATGGCGCTAAAATCAATGACTGTCTGTTAGATGACGCTAAAATCAGTGACTGTGTGGTGGATGACGCTAAAATCAACGTCTGTCTGTTGAATGACGCTAAAATCAGCGACTGTCTGTAGGGTGACGCTAAAATCAATGACTGTCTGTTGGATGGCAGTGCAAACACTCGCCGTCTGGTGCATTCAATTACTTGTTGAATAATGAAGCTTCAATCATTGACCATTTTTGTCAATGACACTGCAATCAATGACCTCGTTTTGTATGACACTGCAAACAATGACCTCGTTTTGTATGACACTGCAATCAATGACCTCGTTTTGGATGACACTGCAATCGATGACCTCGTTTTGGATGACACTGCGATCGATGACCACACGCTGAAAGATGACAAATCAATCAAAGACCTTCTATCCATTGACGAGTTAGTCAATGTCCCCCTGCTGGATGATGATGCTTCAATAAATGAATTAGCGATTAACAGACTGCAGGAGTCTGATTTCAAACGTGGGTCGTTTATGCAGGCCGTCTGAGAGGACGAGATAGTATGAGTTAAACAGACCAACGCGCAGTGAATAAAACAAGCGGACTGACTGATTGAAAAAATGAAACATTTACAATACAATTGAAAGACAGACCAGCATGTTCTGTTATTATGACGACTGCGAAAAAATACACACAGAAATAATTCACGAGTGACAGCTATGTTTTAGTAAAGTAGATATGATATTAAGTTTTTTAAAGTCTCCGAGCAGCAATGGGTATACACTGAGTGCAGTGATGTCAGTTCTGCAATAATACAATACAACACAATAGCCAGCACATCAGTGCTAACATATCTCCTATAGGTGATGGTAGAAAAGCCTTATTACACGTCCCCACACAGTGACAGTTAAGCGTTCACCAGCCTCACTAATGGCAGAGTTCAGGTCCCAAACTTACTACTGGGTAAGCTAAATATCACCATAGAAAATCTTCGAGACTGTACACCCGAGGGGTGCACTTTCCTAGTGTCTAGTAAATATAAGAAGGAACATCCTCACATACTTGCTATTAATAATCAAATGTGAGTCGAAAATGCAATCCAGGAAAGGCACACAGCGGCACTTTCTAAGGGATGACCGGGTGGATGCAGAGTAATATGATAGCTTCTGGTGGCTACCTAAAATCATTCCTTGATCTGTCTGATTGAATTGGGAATTCTAGTATTCATGTTTAGCATAATAGCAAGATTCCAGTATTCAAGTATAGCATTATAACATCATTTTAGTATCAAAGTATAACATAATAACACTATTCCATTATTCAAGTATAACATGCTGGCAGGTTTCCAGTATTCAAGTGTAACATAATAGTAGGATTCCAGTATTCAAGTATAACATAATAGAAGGATTCTAGTACTCAAGTATAACAATAGCAGAATTCCAGTATTCAATTTTAATAATAACATAATTCTAGTATTCCACTTTAGTAATAGCGGGACCGCCAAGTATGTTTTAGAACCAACATCAGATTCACCTCTATTGCTTTGGAGCGCCGGTTCTCCGAGGCTCGGAAAGAGCTTACTGTGCTGAAAGACAACTGACACTCAAATGTCCAAGCCTGACATGATTGTGTACCTGATTATGTGCCAGAATTTGACTCTACAGCCACGTCCTGACTTACAGGTGAAGTGTAACACAACATAACTGACTGCTGCTGTGGTCATCGCTCACGAAGGACGGGTTTTAAACATTGATTCTCCTCTCTATCACTATAAGTCGATGACTTTTCTTTTTTAAATGAAGCATTGTGTCTATTGTGTCATTGTATTATTGTATTATAGATAAATCACTACAGCACACTTACAATATACAAGATTTCCCTACATGCATCTGGTTGTGAACAAAAATATGTTATACGCTTTCTCGAGGTAAGGTGTTCGCCTCGGGTGCTGGAGGTCGTGGGTTCTTCTTCTTCTTCTTCTTCTTCTTCTTCTTCTTCTTCTTCTTCTTCTTCTTCTTCTTCTTCTTCTTCTTCTTCTTCGTACGCAATCAGACAGTAACCATTATTTTTTCGAAAAAAGCGGCGGTCATCCTGAGGCTGTCGACACTGCCATAGAGCTTGTCTTGTGGTTCCACTGGTGATGGCCACATCTGCTCTCTCTGATCCTCGTATGTCGGGCAGTTCTGCAGCAGATGTTCAGCGGTCATTTTCCCGGAACCACACGGGCATTCGTCGGTTCCACCTATCTTCAATTTGTTGAATAGGTGGTACCTCAGTCTGTTGTGGCCAGTGCGAAGTCTGAAGACAACTACCTGCTCTCTTCTGTTCAACTGGTAATAGGCATCGTTTTTGGTGTAACCAGTATGTTCGGTTTCCCATTTGGTCATGTATCTGGCTTTGATAAGCCGTTTTGACTCTTCGTACGTCATACTAGTATCTGTTTGTGGTAGTCTTGCACCTTCTTTTGCCAGTCTGTCTACCTCCTCGTTGCCTTGGATGTTGCAGTGTGATGGGACCCACTGTACCACTACTCTTGTTGGTGCGGACTGCTGGCATAGTTGACAGAGTGCTGCTCTTAAGTCAGTAAGGTCAGTGTTTTTCTGGCTTTTTAGCGCTGTGACTACAGCGAGAGCGTCTGTAAGCAGGACTGTATGGCTTTCATTTTCTATATGTGTCACCATTTCTTCCACTGCCGCCCTAAGTGCCTCTGCCTCCGCTCTGAAATTGCTTGTGTACTTACCAGTAGCGAATGACAGTGTTATTCTTCTGCCATTTGGTAGGTTCAGTAATGCTCCTGCCCCTCCGTTCTGTGTAGTGTTTGTTACAGAACCGTAGGTGTATGCATGGGTGCAGTCTATGCTTGGGTAGTTTTTCGATATAAAGCTTAGGGTCGTGGGTTCAAATCCCGAAGGAGACACCGGGTTTTTTTCACGTGGATCATTGGGTAATTATTTCCCCATATCTCTGAGTAGTGAGATCAGACACCCGTGTGCAGTGGCGCGCACGTTAACAATTCTCTTAGTTGAAATCGAAAAGATTAGGCATAACGCCCTCTGCTCGGGCAAAATTCAATTAAAAAATCTGCTCAAATTATTCTAGGGATTCTCGTCCCACAGAGAATATGTCTCAAATAAAGAGGACTGTGTGGCCAGTTCTTGGTTATGTGGTTAGCGCAGCGGCCTAGATGGCGCCTGACATGCTGCGGGTCTAACTTGCTCTAATTTACGCTTACACCTCCACCAG
This sequence comes from Ariolimax columbianus, assembly GCA_036924085.1. Lineage (NCBI taxonomy): Eukaryota > Metazoa > Mollusca > Gastropoda > Stylommatophora > Arionidae > Ariolimax > Ariolimax columbianus. The sequence goes on from JAVGWX010000011.1 coordinate 58,380,660, forward strand.
TCTCAAAAATAGGCGATCGTATATACCAGAGAATAATAGATGCTAGGATTGTCCTGGTAAGTAACCAGTGGATTTCCACCTGCCAATAAATATGAAACATAGGAAGTCGCACCTTCTCACGACATCTAACGGCATAAGTGGACTGAAAGATAAATAGATAGATAGATAGATAGATAGAAAGATAGATAGATAGATAAATAGATAGATAGATAGATAGATAGATAGATAGATAGATAGATAGATAGATAGATAGATAGATAGATATTTAGATGGATGGATAGATAGATAGATTAGATGGGTAGATAGATATATAGATTAGATGGGTAGATAGATAGCTGGATAGATAGATAGATAGATAGATAGATAGATAGATAGATAGATAGATAGATAGATAAATAGATATATAGATAGATAGATAGATAGATTTTGTTTATTAGATAGATAGATAGATAGATAGATAGATAGATAGATAGATAGATAGATAGATAGATAGATAGATAGATAGATAGATAGATAGATAGATAGATAGATAGATAGATAGATAGATAGATAGACGAAAACCGCATTACGGCGGGCATGACTTCTAACATATCTTATGATAGCTACATCACTGAATATCACATTCTTTTTCTAAACGCCAATAACATGGCAGTGAATGACCTGGCAGCATCCTGGGCTCAGAGCTAACCAGAACACTATTCCACCTCCTTGATCTTCTTCGATCAACTGATGCTAGGCTTCTTCTCTGAAGAGGACCACGAAGGAGACTGCGTTATAGGTCTCCGCCGGTCTCCCCTCCCCCATCTACCACCCCCTACCCCCCTCTCCTCTCCCACCGGTCCTGGTTCAGTATAAATGGTTCTGGAATGAGTGCTTCGCACTTTCCGACATCGGCTTCAAGGAAGGCAAGTTTTCTGTGGATTTCTATGACCAGATGGCTGGAGCTTTTGCTTAGTAGTCTGTTTTTAGTTCTCCCTTGGAACTCCTGGTGCAGAGTGTGATACAGTAGCCTCTTAAGTTTTAAATATTGAGTAAGGGATTGTTATTTTCTCCTCAATTCGAGGGTCTTAATAATTGTTATTCTCCTTAGCTCTGTCATAGGAGTGCTTTTCAATGCCTCAGTTGTAATTATGAGACCCATTTTGTAGTCGGTCTAGTTTTCCTGTTTGTTTTGGCCGCTGTTGCCTACGTGCTACAGACATATTCCATGATTGGTTTGATTGCACAAGTGTAGACTTTCTTGAGAATTATGTTGACGCTTCTCCACCCCCTCTCCCCCCAACCCCACGCGATGTACCAGACCGTTTTCCATCTTTTTTCATCACCTAGAGTCTGTGTGTGGCCCTTGTCTGAATTTTTTCTATATCTGCCATCCAGGTGAGTCTCTAGTTAAATGTGACTCCAAGGAATATGAGCGTGTCCAACTGGGGTCAATGTTGGTTTCCTATCTTAATTGTTATTACCCCATTTATTTAGGGGCGAGCGTAAATATAGAAGTGGAGGTTTAGTGTGGTTTATTTTCAGTCCTCACTCTGTAGACCAGTTCTCCACCTTCATCACTGTCTTTTGGAGCATGAACGAGGCCATTGTTGCATGTTCTGTGGCTGTCGATATAGCGAAGTCATCTTCGTGTATGTTTTCTGAGACATTCTGATGGCATCATTTAGTGATGTCGTTTATATATATCAAGAAGAGAGTAGTCTCTATTACACTTCCCTGTGACACTCCCTCTCTCAGCCTGACTGACCTGCCGTTATAGTTATAGCCTGCACACATGCATCCTGTTTTGACATAATAGGAATTGGGGAAAGAAGGCAAACCCGTCTCAGAAATAATGCTGAAACCGAGTGTGCCATCACGAATATCGCAACCTCGCTGTAAACTACAACACAGCATAAAAACGCTCTTTTCAGAACGAACACAGAAAAATAAAAATAAAAAGAAGAAGATTATTTTTGCAATTTCATCCATGCTGTTGTCACGTAGCTGATTTGTCTAACCAGTATAGCTTAGAGATACACGAGAGAAGATATAACACACTTTCCTTACAGGAAGATAACCCACATATAAGAATTCAGTTATTTGTGGCAAACCCCTACCCTACCCCGCAAAAGCCTAGCCTACATACCTTCATTCTCTCCAGGTGCAACGCGCCACGACACGCTAACCGGAACCAGGTCAAATCAGGTCTGTAGATTTCCAACAGTTCCAACTTAAGATTCCGGTTTCCAAGGAGAAGTTAGGCACGACCGTAAAAAAACAAGAATGGGAAAAATGAATGTCAGCTTGTTCTGCAGATGTCTGCAATTAGACCTGGAAGAAGCTTGCTAATGCATAACATGATTTCATGGCCAATTTACATTTACAAATGATCGTTATGTCCCGCATGTAGAAAAGCTTTCACGTAGCACAACATTTAATGCAAACATACAACTGTGTTTTTGTTGTTGTTGTTGTTGTTGCTGCTGTTGTTGTTGTTGTTGTTGTTGTTGTTACTGTAAATAAGTATGAGAAGATCTGTAACAATAAGTTGGTGTTTTTTTGTGGGTTTAAAATTCTCCTCTTTTTCGTTCCAATGGAGTATGGGGTCACCCCCTCAGAAGATCCACAGCCACCTCCACCCTATTTACAGGAAGCCTGCATCCAATCAATTATGTGTACTCTTACACTGATGATTTACTGTAGCAATTAGCTAGTTGCTAGTCCGCTATCAGATGAACAACCATCTTTTATTTCCATTTCTTCTCTTTCTGAGAAGGCGACAGGGCCATACTATTGACTCCCGAAATACCACTCGGGTACAAGTTAGTTTCATACACTGATTTCATCCCCTAACAAATCTTTCGTTTGACTATAGTGGGAGCATAGGAGCATCATCAATAGCTAACATACATTCTTATAGGTACCCTGCACTGTTGTTGTTGTTATACGGATCTAGCAGCATCCGGGCTCTCGCCCTTCGGCCCAATGTCATGTAATTGTATCTGCACGTGTTTATCAGCTGTTGTCTAGTGCCATACAAAGTGTTCCGTGTATCTGGCCGCGGAGAAAGAAGCATTTTTCTGAAATCGTTGAGAGCTGAGCACTCAAAGAGATGATGATCAACGGTTTCATATGGGTGTGTACACAGCTGGCACTCAGGAGTATGTTGTGGTTTGGTCGTGTTGAGGTGCGTGTTAAGTGGGATGTGTTGGGTTCTCAGTCGGAATATGGTGCTCTGATCCTTCCTTGTGAGTTGATTTACACTGTCCTGCACCGTGAAATTAATATATTTTGTTGTGGGTTTTTCTATTGTAGTGATTTGTGTGATAGTGTTTTTAATAGTGATATTTTCTATTATAGTGTTTTCTGTAGTGGTGATTTTTGTAATAGTGTTTTCTGTAGTGGTGATTCCTGTAGTAGTTATTCCTGCGGTAGTCTTTTCTATAGTGGTGATTTTTGTAGTGTTTTATGCAATTGTGATTTCTTTAAGCGTGCTTGCTATATTGGTGATTTTGCGATATTGTTTTATGCAATTGTGGTATCTTTACTGTTGTTTTCTGCAGTAGTGATTTCTGTAATGGTGATTTCTATAGTGGTGTTTTCGGTAGTGTTGTTTTCTGTAATAATTGTTTCTGTAGTGGTGATTTGTGTAGTGGGGATTTCTGTAGTGGTGATTTCTGTAATGGTGATTTCTGTAATGAGGATTTCAGTAGTGGTGATTTCTGAAATGGTGATTTCTGTAATGGTGATTTCTGTAGTGATGGTTTCTGTAGTGGGGCTTTCTGTAGTGATGTTGTCTGTAGTGGTGATTTATGTAGTGGTAATTTATGTAGTAGGGCTTTCTGTAATAGTTTCCTTTGGAGTGATTATTTCTGTCACACTTGATTTAACACGATGAGTCCTTTAGAGCAACGTATAATCCTATTTACTTTCATTTGACGACTGCACAGTAATGTGCAGTGTTTATATTCTTTGCTCCGGAAGAGCACAATGGTATCCCCTCGAGGAACCAGAACCAGTATAGGATATACTACTATACATATCACTAGCTCTGTAAAAATACTCGATTTAGCAAAATATATATGTGTGGTATCTGACTATAACCATTTTTTAATTTTGATTAAACTCAACCTTAATCAACTTTTACCATTTTTTTTTTCATGTTTCTTTCCCAGTATGTGTCTATAGCAGACTGCAGACAGCTAAATCGGTTTCATTTGAGTTGTCTGCTAAGGATGAACAGGATCGGGTGAAAAGACAAAGTGCCTAACTCAGAAATTATTATTAGGTCTATCAAGTTGATGATCCATGCGCTTCTGCAACAAACCCCAGATAAGATGAAGCTGTTTGCTTGCTCCATGGAAACATCCTCAAGCAATTGTTGTACTCACCAATTGGTATATAAGCAGGGGTGAGCTCAGAACATGCAGACGCTCAACAGAGGGTCAGAAAAAAACGCTACCAAGACCCCTTGAAATGGACTTCAAACATTGATGTCACGTTCTGGAAGTTGTTTCTACAAAACCGTTCGAGCTAGCATTACCAAAGGTGCATAGATGACTAAAATAAAACAAGCGCAAGAGGATTAGATTAAGCGAGCGGGATCAAGATGCTGAGCAGCATATGAGCTGCAGTGGTTAGCGACCCATAGCTGACTGCTAGCGTCAGGGCCAGCGAACCAGAGCTGCCAAGACCCTTCTACACTTCCACGTCGTGATCCTGGATAACAGGCAGACTGGCTAAAAAATGCTTGCTAAAGTCAGATATGTTGGACCGAAAGGTGCAGATATCGCAGCCAAGCTGTAAACTACGACACAACGTATTCCTTTCTCTGGACTACATTCTGCTACTTAAGCCCTTTCAGGGTTTGGTAGTGGGAGATTGAGAACGAACGAAGAAGAAGAAGAAGAAGAAGATTAAGCGAACGTCCAGAAAAAGCACAACTGACTCCTCCCATGTGGCCCGGGTGCTGCAACGTTCGCCGTGCCCAGTTTGGTCTCTATAACCATATGAGACTACATCTTGAAGCACATATCTGATGCTATTGCCACTTTGCTTGCTATCGACAAATATTGTTAAAGTGATATTTTTCTTTCAATGCTAGCTCTTTCCCGATATAGCCAGGAAGCTAAATTCAGACAACCTTCTCACAATCGATTCGGCCAGAACATGGGGACACAGCTCGCCATCTTACAAATACTTTTTTTTAGCCGTCTTCTTAATAAGAGTGTGATTTCCAAGTTGAAACAGAAGAGGGCCCTAACTGGCAACCCATATGCGAGGCTCGCCCAGTTCGTATCCGAATTGATGCAACTTCTAGGCAACTGTCAGAGATTAACTTAATTTATATGTACTATTTCTCTACGTAGTAACCTGCACCTGCAACAAATTTCTCCCATCTGGCTACGAGATTGTGTATTCCGACTGCCAATTTCAGTATTTTAAAATATTTGTTTTTTATTTGGGGGTGGGGTGGGTGGGGGAGGGTGTACCAGGTTTGTCTTCCCACTGTGACTACTATTCTCTTAGCCAGACTGACTTTGTACAGCCTGATTCCAGGGCTACCGGTTCACTGACCTTGATACATGCAACCAGCTATGGGTTGCTCGTTGCCTTGGTTCACATTCAGTCCCGAATGCTGTTTCTATAATTGATAAACCAGTAATCCAAAAAAGTCAAATGATGAAATCAGTTGTACATCGTTCAAGGCGAAGTGCTTTGGAGGACGGAACAAGAGTATATACAACTAGTTAGCGGATAGAAACAAAAGTGCTCTCTCTATTTTTATTTTCTGAGGCTCAGCATCCTGTATCCCGGGAGAACAGTAACGTCTAGACTTGACAGAACAGAACAAAGCACAGTTATATTAGTATGTCATTATCCATTTTATTTGCAAGCTTGAATGTTTTCATCGAACTTTCCAAATAAAATGAACAATTTCATAAAAGCGAAGAAGCAATGAACATGTATGGGAGACTACTTGTCCGTTTTACAATATCAAGGGAGACTATAGGACCAGAATTTTAATTATATATAACATTTTCTGTTGGTTCCAGACGACATTTCAGATGTTGCCCTGGGCATCTTCCGCTTTCCTATTTGACTATGGCACTTCTTAGACATCGCACGTCCCATTTTCCCTCTTCTCTTTTACAGCTTCCTCGACTTGAAATATTTTCTCTGTATACAATTAGTTCTCACTTCTGGAGGCTCTATCATTATTTTGATTCACCGAATTATTACCCGCATTCTCGCTGACCTTCTCCCTCTCTCTCCCGAACTCTTTCTGTTTCTACCTCTCTCTCTCTCTTTATCTCTTTTTCTATATCATCTGACTCAAACTTCCGCTATCTTATTCTCGTTCTCTATATCTCTTTTACGCATTCATTATCTCTCTCCATCTCTTTCTCATCTCCCTCTGTTCTCTCTCATTCTAGCATTCTCTTTCCATCCCTCTCTCTGCTTCTCTCTCGATCTCATGACCTGACAAGGTCTTGTTCTCATTCTTTCTCTCCATCGCTCTCTTTCATCCGCTGACACACTCCCTCTCATTCTCTCATTCTGTACTCCCATACCTCTCTTTCCTCCGCTGACGCAAGCTGCCTCTCATTTTATACTCCCATACTTCTCTTTCATCCGCTGACGCTTGCTGCTCTCATTCTGTACTCCCAAACCTCTCTTTCATCCGCTGACGCAAGCTCCCTCTCATCCTCTCATTCTATACTCCCATACCACTCTGACATCATCTTACCCAAGCTCTCTCTCATTCTTTCTCTCAATCACTCTCTTTCTCTGTCATCATCTTACTCAAGCGGCCTCTCATTCTATACTCCCATACCTCTCTCTTCCGCTGGCTCATGCTTCCCTTCATCCTTTTATTCTATATTCCCATACCTCTCTCACTCTCATCATCTGGCCCAAGTTCCATATCTAAATCTCCGATTCTCTTCCTCTATCCTTCTCTCTCTCCTAGATCCACTCTTCCTTGCCGACCACTCCTCTTTATAATTACCATGTATAGGACAGGAACTTGCCATCCCAACCTACCCTGACTTGCCCTCTCCAACAGTAGCTCCACCCCATCTTCGCCCTGTCTGTCTTCAGGCTATTCCACGCACCAGACTTTTCTTCTCATTTCCGCGAGCGGAGATGCAAATTACCTGGTTATCATCATCTGCCACGTTGGCACGTGCCTGCAGGCCTTGTCTCGTGCCAGTTCAGGTAATCAGAAAACAGTAACACACATTTGTTATTCCACCGCTCCACGTCCCCCAACGCTCTCTCCCAAAATCTTCCTTTCTTTTTCTTTTCAACAAATAGTCGTCTGTAATTTTCTTTCTTTCATCCCCGGATATAATCTCAAAGCGTCATCAGTGCTCTCTTCTCCTTTTCTACAGAACCAAAGAAAACGGTTGCACTTTTATCTTAGCATCACGCGCAGTCTGCCTGCATATATACTAGAACCCGTAAGGTGTACACTTTACAGGATACCATCACATTTCAGATAGGTCACATGAGACGTTTAAGGATAACTCGCCATTGGTCCGCTACCCAAGACTGTAGGAACTATAAGATACAAGAAATACCTCTGATATCTTCTTGTTCTGCGTTCGTTATGACATGGTGTTATAGTTTACATCGAGGGCGCGATATCTGCCCAAAATTAATCAGATTTCAGCCTTCAGTGTTTTCCTTCCAAATGCGATCCCTATTCTTTGGCCAGATTATACTAGTGACTATTTCATCCTTTTTCCTGGGCTGCTACGTGGAAGCAGAGTAGAGTCTTGGTCAGCTATGGTTCGCTGAAACTGATGCAAGCAACGAGCTATAAGTCGCTGGCTGGTGTCAGTTCATGTACGGCTGTATCTTTGTCCTTTGGCAGTACAGTAAGTTGCCATTATTTTTTAACGTGAAGTGATGATGGCACCGCGAAAAAAAACCTGAGTCTGCTAAATAGGGCAGGCAGGATTCGAACCCGTTGCGTGGGTGTTGTGTGAAACGTACGCTTGACCCATATAATACGGTCTCTCTCTCTCTCTCTCTCTCTCTCTCTCTCTCTCTCTCTCTCTCTCTCTCACGCGCACGCGCACGCACACGAACACGCACACGCGCACGCGCAAGCACACGCGCACGCGCACACACACACAACACACACACACATACACACACATATACACACACACATATATATATTTATATGCCCGAGCATATGATGATAATAAGTGATTATAGACGATCTAAAATATAGATTTAGCACATCAACACTTACATATGGTATCTTATGGGCGTGGATGACCTTCTGTGTGTACAAGAAGTATCTATATACAAACAGAAACCGCAGGAACTAATACATGAATGGAATAGTTAATCATTCGTTTTCTAGTGACCTGGAGACAAAAACCAAACTACATTATTTGTCCTTTTATCTTTCAACTTACCTGTGTATTTTTCAATATGTCTGTGTTTGCGTTTCAGTAAAAAAGTAATTCTCAACTTGTATCCCCGGAAACTTCTTGTTGTGTCCCGGAATGTTATTTTCTTCATGAAATGCAGCAGTAGTTCACCTTGTGCTGAAAGGAGGCACTCTTGTGCATAATGTTTACATACAATATACAAGCATATGAGAACCAAAAAAACTCGGGAATCCCTGGCTAAAATTGTAATTCCCACAGTTGATCTATTTTATATTATGGTTACAGGCGACGGCGTGGCCTAGTGGTTAAGTGGTACGGCTCACAACCAGAAGGTGCTGGGTTCGATCCCCATCACAGCATCGGCCGTTACGCCGGGGAAGCAAACCCTTAGAACAATGCAGGAGGAAGCAGACCCTTACATAAAATGCATGCTGAAGTCGGATGCACTGGGCCAACAGGCGCAAAAATAAAAACACAGTGCAACGTACACCGCCTTGGGGATTAGAAAAATAAGGCGAACGCAAAAAAAGAATAAATATTATGGTTACGTAATCCAAGTTGTAGAACGGTTAAAATATTTTTCTCACTCAGATGGCGTGGCCAGCTTAACAAATTCGTTTCTTCCACCTAAGCACCACTTATCTTCTGTTGGTTGCATATGACGCATAGCGTGAGAGCTGCAGATGTACCTTAACATCGGTATATTCTACACCTCTATAGTTTCTATCCAATCTGTTTGCACTCCGTCTGCTGATTCACTGTGGCAGGATGTTGTTGTTTGACGTCCACAATGAGTAAGTTTACTCTTGTGTGCCCGCTGAAAAGGGCTTTAAGTGGTTGGTTGCAGTAGCTTTCGTCACATTTCGAGCACGCTGATAAAGGTGGACCTCGGTCCTCTATGTGTTTTGATATGCTTGGCTTCATCTGCGTGACGCTCAGTACTAAGGGGATCACATTGATCCACATCTCGTCAGCCAGACTGCCTTTAAAACATCCTGTTGCCAGAGGAACTCTACATGGAAAAGAGATTGTGGTCTTCGTCTGGACTTGCGTCTCAGTCACCACTTTGACAGTTAACTACCATGTGTTCAGAGCTACCCTTATAATTTGCTATCTGATATCTGTATTCATTTGTTTTCATGCATGTTGCCCCTGATGAAGGATTGTTTGGGCGTACGTTTGGTCCGTGTACTGGTAGGGACAGAATTGTCTCTTTATTTATGCTCTATATTATGACTTCCAGAACAACCGTAGCCTCGCCATATTGTTTCCCTTTTTAACATGAAACCGTAAATTAATGTACTTACATGCGCTCTTGTTGTTCTGGTTACGGGGGCAGATTATTGTTCTTGATGTTGTTGTTAATTCCACGGACAACCCTCGTCAGCTACTTTTTTTTGTTAAGGCTTGGATTGGTTTCGTTCGTTCTTACTCTCCCGCTACCAAAACCTGAAAAGGGCTAAAGTAGCAGAATGTAGTCCAGAGAACGGAATGTGTTGTGAAGTAGTTTACAGCTTGACTGCGATATTTGCACCTTTCGGTCCAACACATCCGGCTTCAGCAAGCATATTTTGAGTACCAGGTTAGATTTCCCTCTTCGATCCCCTCTTCTTAGCCGGTCTGCTCTGTTGCAGCCTGTTATCCAAGATCACCGCGTAGAGATTAAGAAGAGCCTTGACAGCTCTGGTTCGCTGGCACTGGCGCTAGCATTCAGCAATGAGTTTATGACAGCGGTAGCTTATGAACTGCACAACATCTTGATACATTTTTATGATATTATTGAAATGATACATTGGTACTACAATTTTTAGAGTAGCTTAAGTAGAAGAGCGGAAATGGAAAAGCTGAAGTAGAGAAGCTGAAATAGAGGAGCTGAAGTAGACGAGCTGGAGTAGAGAAGCTCTAAGAAGAGGAGCTGGAGTAGAGGAGCTGAAGTAGAAGAGGAGCTGAAGTAGAGGAGCTGAAGTAGAGGAGGAGCTGTCGTAGAGGAGCTGAAGTAGAGCTGAAGTAGAGGAGCTGAAGTAGAGGAGCTGTAGTAGAGGAGCTGAAATACAGCTGAAGGAGCGGAGCTGAAGTAAAGGAGCTGAAGTAGAGCTGAAGTACAGGAGATGAAGTAGAGGAGCTGAAGTAGAAGAGCTTTAAGAAGAGGAGCTGAAGTAGAGGAGCTGAAGTAGAGGAGCTGAAGTAGAAGAGCTGAAGTAGAGGAGCTGAAGAAGAGGAGCTGAAGTAGAGGAGCTGAAGTAGAAGAGCTGAAGTAGAGGAGCTGAAGAAGAGGAGCTGAAGTAGAGGAGCTTTAACAAGAGGAGCTGAAGCAGAGAAGTTGAAGAAGAGAAGTAGAAGAAGAGGAGCTTATGTAGAGGAGCTGAAGTAGGGAAGTGAAGTAGAGTAGCTGAAGTAGAGCTGAAATAGAGGAGTGAAGTAGGGGATCTGAAGTAGAGTTACTGAAGTAGAGGAGTGAAGTAGAGGATCTGAAGTAGAGGTACTGAAGTAGAGGAGCTGAAGTAGAGGAGCTGAAGTAGAGGTGCTGCATTGATCTTACTGTAGGAAAGTGCAAGGGAAGTCACCAATATGTGGTTTCCCATGCCATTGATCTGACTGTAGGAAAGTGAAAGGGAAGTCACCAATGTGTGGTTTTTCCATATCATTGATCTAACCGTAGGAAAGTGCAAGGGAAGTCATCAATGTGTGGTTTCCTATGCCATTGATCTTACCGTAGGAAAGTGCAAGGGAAGTCACCAATGTGTGGTTTTCCATGCCACTGATCTGACTGTAGGAAAGTGCAAGGTAGGTCATAAATGTGTGGTTTTCCATGTCATTTATCTTACTGTAGGAAAGTGCAAGGGAAGTCACCAATGTGTGGTTTTCCATGTCATTTATCTTACTGTAGGAAAGTGCAAGGGAAGTCACCAATGTGTGGTTTTATATGTCATTTATCTAACTGTAGAAAAGTACGAGGGGAGTTAAAATATGATTCCTAAATTGTGTATATGAACATTAAAAAAAATTTTTTTTAATATGAAACATACGTTTTGACTCCTATTATTTGTGTGCCAGCCAATGAGTGACATATAGGTTAGACCACCGTTTTTATCGCGTCAAAGACCAAGTTAGCTTTCCTTTTCGAAACTCTTCGGTCTACTTAGTTGTAAATAGTTACCTGATTTGCAGTTGAAAAGAACTTCCGAAAGTTGAAACCTCCATTGAAGACAGAAAATCCATCCCCGACGGCATTAACTGATATGTGAATGCCTTTAACTCGTTACATGCTCTGGGCGATACTAACCAGTTGTTTGGTCTACACAATGTTACAGAATTATAAATATAACAACGAATTCGCACGCTCATGTACAAGTGTTGCGTGATTTGTTTGTTCACATCGCTTGAGTGGTTTTCCCTGGGGTCCCAGTGTGAATGCCTCGACAGTTCTGAAAATAATAGGAGCGTGTCGGCTGTTTGATTTCAACCTTCAAGCGCACGAGTCGCGGCTTAGCTCAATTCAAACAGCAAATGTCCCAGGTTCAATCCTCATTGTAAACGAGTAACTGTCTTACTGTTATGGACGGAAGGGCAGGAGGAAGTAAACTGTACACGCCCACCTCATAAAGAGATGAGGCTGAGTAGAATAAACTCCCCAACACTTTCATCCCAGATTACAATTTCAGTTATGGACCATCTATACCTATAAGTGTATAACTCACGATATTGCAGATCTCAACATTCACACAAGCCTCTTGTCTAGTAATTTCCTACTAGAAATCGAAGATTCATAATGAACCAGAAACAATCCCATAGGAAGTAGAGAATATTTGAAAGAAGAAGTGAATGAAAAATAAGACAATGTGAAAAAAACAACAAACAGAAGAGAGAGGCAAAGAATAAAAATAGAATGAGAAGCGTAGAAAGAACAAGAGGAAGAAAAATGAAATAAGATTGAAAGAAACAGTAAAGCCAAGAAGACGGAGAAGAAAAAAGATGACTGAGAAGAAAAAGAAGAAGAAAGTGAAGAAGAAAAAGGATAAAAAATACGTCAAAAAGAAAAAGAAGAAAAAGAAGACAAACGAGAAGAGGAAGAAGGAGAAGAAAACGAAGTAAGATAGGAAGAAGAAGCAAAATTAAGAAGACGAATAAAAAGAGTTTGAAGAAAATGTTAAAGAAGAAGAAAAAAACGAAGGAGAAGTAATAGTAGTAGCAGTAATAGTAGTAGTAGTAGTAGTAGTAGTAGTAGTGGCAGTAGTATTTGTAGTAGTAGTGGGAGTGGTAGTGGTAGTAGTAGTAGTACTAGTATTGTGCTAACATCATCAATGAGCTTGTTAAAAGTCTTACATAACAACATCTATACCAGCCACTAATACAATAATTATGTTTATTTACCTCTTCGCTCAAGGTAAAGGACAACAGCACAGCTTCATCACTGGCGCTGGTCCTTTATAGAAAACCTGTCTCCTGCAAAACATTTCCAATCGCTTTTTAAATATCAAGGGTTTAGCATGTTGAGGTTGCTAACTCCATCCACAGCTGACTTCAGTCGCGTTCTACGACATCCTTAGAAGATTACGGTTGTCCCGATTCTTACCAACCCAGGTACAACCGCGTCTCTGTAGAGTATTACAGAACCAATAAACATGCAAATCGTCGAGTATTTCCCTAACGTAACAAACAGCTAATAAGGCGTAGACAAATTCTCATACAGTAAGCCCTTGTTATACGATAACTGTCCTTATCGATGTTTATCTTTTGTTTCGTCAATTAAGCTGTGCCGCTTTTTATAGTTGGAATTGTACCGTTTAGTTCAGCATGTACAATTTCAGCAAGTCTTTTTAAAAATTTTGTTATTTGATTGATTTTGATTTTCTTGTTCCGAAGCCAGAGCCCTGATACAAGCAGTTGAAACTTTTATAGACCTCAAGGAACAGACAGAAAAGCATGTGGTCATTTTCACAGACGCCCTCCCAGTGTCAACGGCTCTCAAGACTAGCACAAAAATAACCTCGTCCTCTGGCATACTCACACGAACGACTGTACCAGTGCTTCAAGAAAAGCGTAGTCCAGTGGATACCGGCCCACTGCAACATTCGAAGCAACGAGTAGGCATACAGACTCGCCAGAGAGGGAGATACACTACACCAGAAGTATACAGCAGCCACAGACGATGACACAAAAGCAACCATCAGGGCTACGTACAGTGCAAAATGGAAAAAAAGACCGCCCTGGGCCCCATATAAAATTATGCCTACCACCAACTCCCCAGAAGAGACTAGATTATCATTCTCCGGCTACGCACAAGACACTATATACGTCTGAGATGTCCTTTGCACAATAAGTTCAAGATTGGCACTATTGACATGTGTACCTGTGGCACAACCCCTATGACAGCAGAACACATTTTGCAGACATGCCCATCGTACATGGACAAAATAAGCAAGATTTGCCAACAGCCAGTGTCCCTGAACGAGAAGTTGTGAATCACGAGGCCAGTGTCCTTCCACGAGAAGCTGTGAATCACGAGGCCAGTGTCCTTCCACGAGAAGCTGTGAATCATGAGGCCAGTGTCCTTCCACGAGAAGCTGTGAATCATGAGGTAAGTGTCCTTCCACGAGAAGCTGTGAATCACGAGGCCAGTGTCATTCGACGAGAAGCTGTGAATCACGAGGCCAGTGTCCTTCCACGAGAAGCTGTGAATCATGAGGTAAGTGTCCTTCCACGAGAAGCTGTGAATCACGAGGCCAGTGTCATTCGACGAGAAGCTGTGAATCACGAGGCCAGTGTCCTTCCACGAGAAGCTGTGAATCATGAGGTAAGTGTCCTTCCACGAGAAGCTGTGAATCATCAGGCAAGTGTCCTTCCACGAGAAGGTGTGATTCACGAGGCCATTGTCCTTCCACGAGAAGCTGTGAATCATGCGGCAAGTGTCCTCCCACGAGAAGCTGTGAATCATGAGGTCAGTGTCCTTCCACGAGAAGCTGTGAATCATGAGGCCAGTGTCCTTCCACGAGAAGCTGTGAACTATGAGGTCAGTGTCCTTCCACGAGAAGCTGTGAATCATGAGGCCAGTGTCCTTCCACGAGAAGCTGTGAATCATGAGGCCAGTGTCCTTCCACGAGAAGCTGTGAATCATGAGGCCAGTGTCCTTCCACGAGAAACTGTGAATCATGCGGCAAGTGTCCTTCCACGAGAAGCTGTGAATCATGAGGCCAGTGTCCTTCCACGAGAAGCTGTGAATCATAAGAAGTAAACCCAGCCTCAAGTCGACTACTGCCTTCATTAGAGCCATTGAAGTGGAGGTCTAAAGTCGAACGAGGAAAAAGAAGAAGAAGAAGGCTACCTGCTTTGCAGCAGGTTGTTTGAGGTAAGAGTTCTAAAACTTCTAAATCAGTTAATACGTGAGCATTACGAGTTTCAAGTTACTCTGAGTAAAGGTGGGGAACCTAGGGCCTTATGTCCGAATGTAGCCTTGTAGAGTATTTGGGGAGGACTTTTGAAGTAATCTAAATTTTGCAGAGCTAATCCGCAGTTTGTTATTAATATGTTTTTGTACGTCTTTTATTATTTGTTATTTTTGTCTTAAAATGAAAAAAAGTAAGTGGCATGCCCTTTGCAGAACGTCGCTTCTTACAACCGCTATCCCATTTGGCTGTAATAAGTTTCTTGGCAAGTGTGCAATACGGTGTCATTACTATCCGTACGTGGAAGAGCAAACAAAAATACAAATCTGCCAAAATGGACACGAGTGTGATTCCAACCTGGTGCGTTGGTATTGTAAATTTTAAAATTCCAAAACGTAAAAAGTAAGTTCAATGAAAAATAATTCTTCCCGACGGGCGACCCCAAATAAAACACTAGTAAGTCTTAAGAGCTCTTTTGACTACTGCTATGCTCATAATTCAGTTGTTATGTAACTTTACAGTGCACATTAACTTCGACCTACAGCCCTATTTCAGCACGTTTGAGAATTTTACAGAATAATGCATATTCTGAAGTGCATCTAAGTGGCGCTTCTTTAATACGACCTTATTAAGTTTTGCAGCTAACTTACTGCGGCCTTCCAACGTGAAACGGTTCCTTGCTCCTGAATCAGAGCATTCTGGCTTTACGGCATTTCAAACTCGCATCTCGTTCTCTATTTTGTTCGTAGAGAAATTTCTCGGTACTTACAGACTTTATGCTGGGTTTTCCACATAGGGCTTGGTTATCTGTAACGTCCGCCTCGGAATCATTAAGTAAAAGCTGTGAGATCATCCTCGATTAAGCACGTCTGAATGATAGCATGTTGAGCAGATCTACGATGTCATCTAGCTTAACTATATATCAAGAACACATCATAGACTCGTCCCTTAACAATTTCTCGCGGCACGCAAAAGAAGATAGGCGAATATCAACCAATGGAAAACACTTTCCAGTTAGTAACAGTCCTTCACCACGACATTCCATTACTTGGGGGGGGGGGGGGGGTGTGTTCGAGGGGATAGTTTGACGGGAGGAGTGGGGGGGGGTGGGGAGGGGTGGTTGTCCTTCTTTGTGATAATAAATTGTAATTGTATTGTAACATGGAGACATTAAATATGTATGTATGTATGTATGTGCGTATGTATGTATGTTTGCATGTGTGTATGTTTTTATGTATATATGTGTGTATGTGTGTATGTATGTATGTATGTATGTGAGTATGTGTGTGTATGTATGTATGTATGTGAGTATGTGTGTGTGTGTATGCGTGTCTCTGCAGATACTGAATTTGTTTGTCTTCGAAAATATTCATGTTCAATTATAATGGCATGGTTTTTTTTCAATATATTTTGTCGGGAATATCGCATTGAACGTGCCGATCGGCCCCATTATACGTCCTCATTTGCACCCTTTTGTCCGTGTCGCACTATGGCAATTCTGGCAATTTTGACATGTGTCAATGTTATTTATTTAAGTTGTTGATTAATAGCTACACAATGGTTTCTGTGCTGTAAGTTGTATTGTTGTTTTATTGCAGTAAATTGTTACAATCAGCCCATCTGACAGCAACAAGCTCTCAACAACCATCACAGGGCATGATTGTCCATCCAGCAGAAACAGTACAATTTGTAAAAATTTAGATGAAGAAGATTATTTATAAGCAACAAAATATGTTCTGTTCTGTGGAACATTGTTCTAGTGCTGAACATTAGTTTAAGATTTGCTATGCACAATGGAACCCACTTGTCCACTTGTCCACTTAATTGTATGTTCGCATAGCCATACCATCAAGCGACTACCAACCATGTCCAAGTCGGATTTTCACTGTGAGTTCATCGGCTTTTGCAGGCTGCCAACTGGTGTTTGCATACTCTGTGACCTGAGACATGACTGCTAACTGGTGGCCGGATACTCTGTTACCTGAGACATGACTGCTAACTGGTGGCCGGATACTCTGTGACCTGAGACATGGCTGCTAACTGGTGGCCGAATACTCTGTGACCTGAGACATGGCTGCCAACTGATCGTAGAACACACTGTGACCTGAGACATGGCTGCCAACTTATTGCCGGATACTCTGTGACTTGAGACATGGCTGCCAACTGATTGCCAGATACTCTGTGACCTGAGACATGGCTGCTAACTGGTGGCCGGATACTCTGTGACCTGAGACATGGCTGCTTACTGGTGGCCGGATACTCTGTGACCTGAGACATGACTGCCAGCTGGTGTCCAGACACTTTGTGACCTGAGACATGGCTGCTAACTGGTGGCCGGATACTCTGTGACCTGAGACATGGCTGCTAACTAGTATCCGGGTATTCTGTGTCCTGAGACAGGGACATTGTAGGAGTCTATCATTGCCCTGCGGAATATTTCCTAGCTACACCAACATTCACCGATGTTCTGTCGAGATCTTTGTGTATGACAAGGACAAGAATAGCACCACTGCCGCACAGAGAGCATGTCATAAGAGGCGACTAACTGTGTGACAGAGCATAACACCGGCCGTGGTTAGGTGATTTATTTAAGAGCAGCATAAATGGCATCTAACAGGGTGCGAGTTTTGTTTGCTCAAGTGTTTTAGCCTATTAAGATGGATTGGTACATAGATTAAAGACCTTCCTAGGCACTTATCCCAACTCAACGGAGTAATAAGCTTCCCGCTAAGCAGGAAATAATCCTCACTGCTACATACATCTCACGTCAGACCTGATACCTGCACAGAGACATCCGTCACTTTAGAAATCTAAGAATAAGGCTATTTCGTCATATACTTGTTTTGTCTTCCGAAACGTAGGAAAACACTTTATTTGCTGTCGTTATTTATGTATCATGTAAGATGCTGTTTTCTGCAGCCACTATCACACTCTTCATTAACCGTCCATCACGTTAATTTGGAGCATAAGGTCACTATAGATGCTTTCCATCTGTTCTGAATTTTAGCCGTCTTCTTGAAATCCGACCACGAGAGCCTAATTGCACTGTTTACTTATACCAGTGTTCATCTTCTTTTTGCTCCTTCTTTGTCTGTTTCCCTGTGAGTTCCAATCCAAAGAGTGACTGGCAATCTTTTGGGTTTCTGTTTAGGGGTGTGTTTAATCCAACTTCTCTCTTTCTCTATCTCTCTCTTCTTCTCTTTCTCTCTCTCTATCTCTCTCTTTCTCTCTCTCTCTCGCTCTATCTCTCTCTAATCTCACACTGCATATGCTGTTGCCATGCTTTATGCAATAAGCGTACATTTAATATTATCTCGGCGATTTAGTACAAATAATGCGACGTAAATATTTACTGACGAAGGTCTGTAATCTCCATGCAATAATCCAAGATATATACCAAGTTCCAGAACCACAAATAACGGATCTGTTACAAGACGAAGTAAACAAAAAAGTCACCTTAATTTAATTTTGAATAAAATCAACAAAGTTAATGTTATTTATCTCAAAATGTCCAATTGGGACTGAAATAAAAATAAACAGAAATAAAACCAAACTCCTTAAAATGTTTCTGATCAACAAAGACCCACTAATCACGCTGAAGATAGAGATGGGTGGCTTTACCTATTTGGACAGCTTAATTAACCTGTCAGAAAGTATAGAAGTAGACGTAAAAACGAGAGTTGGAGATGCAAGAATTATATTCCTGACACTAAACAACACTTAGAGATTAAGAGAAATCAAGATTCATACCAAAGTTAGAATATTCAACGTCATTGTCAATTCGCTGTATGTAGCGGAAATACTGAGAACGATCAATGAGATACAACAAGGACTCCAGTTCTTCGTTAACAGATGTCTGCGAAGGATCTTCTTCTTTTCCTTTGTTTGCCTTGCTTGTGCATTTCGGCTACAGGTTATGAAGAGGTTTCTTGACCGGGATCTAGTATGTGCTTCGTACACCGGGAGCTTTACTGTTTCTATTAAATATGTTATCTATCTTTTACCTGGGCGTCCCTTGGCTTTGTATCCAGTGCTTCTGTATAACATTGCTTTCTGATGGATACTATCTGGTGTTTGACGTGTCACTTGGCCGAACCATTTGGTTTGCTATCTCTTGATGACGTCTAGGACTGTTGTTATACTTACTTGTCTCCTAATATCTTCGTTTCTAATTCTATATATCCTTGTTAATTTAAGCATTCTGCGCAGGCATTTCATCTGTGTTTTTACGATGTTTCGTTTATCTTTGTTTGATAGTGTCCAATTCTGGCATTTATACCACAGTGTGGGTAGGATTATTTTGTTGTACAGCGTTCTTTTTGTATCCATTGTCACGTGCCTACATTGTAATATTGGGACATTTGCCCAATGATTAGACTTGTTTTACTACATCTGTTTTGGATTACGGTGTCTCCTTTGCCATCTGCTAAGTTCAAGTTTCCCAGGTTCGTGAAATTGTTCACTTGTTATACTTGTTGGTTTTGAATGAATATTATTGTTTCTTATCCTTTTCTTGCCGTCGCCATAATTTCGGTTTTGGCTTGGGCTTGGCTTCGTTCGTTCTCAATCTCCCTCTACCAAACCCTGAAAGGGCTTAAGAAGCAGAATGTAGTCCGGAGAACGGAATGCGTTGTGTCGTAGTTTACAGCTTGCCTGCGATATTTGCACCTTTCGGTCCAACACATCCGACCTCAGCAAGCATTTTTTGAGTACCGGGCTAGCATTCCCTCTTCGATTCCTTCTCCTTAGCCAGTCTGTTCTGCTGCAGCTTTTTATCCAGGATCACCGCGTGGAGGTGTAGAAGGGTCTTGGCAGCTCTGGTTCGCTGGTCCTGACGCTAGCAGTCAGCTATGGGTCGCGGATCACTGCAGCTCATTCGCTGCTCAGCGTCTTGATCCCATTTCGGTTTTCACTATGTTGATTTTGATTCTGTAATCCGAACAGACCTCATTAAGATTGTTGATATATTGCTATTTTTTTCTGAGGTTGTTATTAGTGCTTGGTTATCGGCAAATAGAAGTTCATTTAAGTGATCACTGAGGTTGTTTCCTTCACTAATGTTGGCTGATTTACATAGTGCGTCTACATTTGTGATAAACAGTAAAGGAGGTAGTACACAACCTTTTCGCACACCGGATCTGATATGAAATTTGTCGGAATACCCTGCCTCTGTTCTGACTTTAAATTGGCTTTTGACATAAAGACTTTTACATAGGTTGGTCAAATGTTTATTTACTTGAAAACGTTCAAATGTTGTCCACATTTGATATCTATTCACTGGATTGAATACCTTTTCTTGGTCTACGACAGCTACGTGTAGTGTTTGATTGTTCTAGATTGTTTTCTCCGCTAGTTGCCCGAGACCGAATATCGCATCTGTCCAACTCCATTTTTTTCCTAAATCCCATATGTGCTTTGCTTTGATGGGAGTCTATGATTAGGCGTAGTATTTGTTTCCAGTACTTTTCAGAATATCTTTCCAGTAGGGCTAAGACTGGTACCAAAAATGGAATTGGTAAACTACTTCTCCTCTATGTTCAACTCTTGCCAAATGTCTATATTTGTCTTTTTCTCTGTCCAGGGTATTCTGATGACCTTTCTGTAACATTCTGACCCAAAGAATTATATTCTTTTTCCAGAAGTTTTGGTACATCATCCATGATTCGCAGTCATATGCTGCCACATGAAAATCACAGACTATCAAGACTTTGGCTTTTGTCGTTTTGTTGGTGCTCCGACATAATTTCTTCAGGCTGTTCAGTCTCTTAATTACCATGGCTTGTCTTGATCTGTTTTCTTTCAAGCAGTCGTCATTTTTATCAACTCTGAAGCCCAGATCTTCAAAATGAGTAACTTGATCTATTTTCTCACCACCCACTATAAATTTATGTTGACATCGTGTTTTGTCAGTTGTCTTAATCTGTTTTGTTTCTGTTTATAAACAGGTTTTGATCTTTACTGTGTCCATTTACGGCTGAAATTAGCTGCTCTAACCCTTCTGGACTTCTTGATAGTATCACCGTATCGTCAGTGTATCGTAACTCTAGAACCTCGTACACTCCAATCGTAAATGTTTCAAAACTGTCAATGTTCTCGTCTTCATTATTAATTCCCCATATATGTTGTATAGTGACTTTTATGTTGATATCTTGTGCCCCCTTTAATCATTCAGAATGAAATATCTCTTCTAAATATTGTTGCCATTTTTTCATATTTCTTTTTGTCGTTTATATCGTTTCCATTTTCATCACTTATTGTTCCTGTTGACCCATGACACAGGTCTCTATATTTCATTATTTTAATTTGTTGGTTGATGTTTATATTTTTTCGGAATTTTTTATATGATTTTGTGGCAGAAATTTATATTTTCTAGGTATTCTTTGCCTGATTTTGGGGCAGACGTTTACTTTTTCTCGGTATTCTTTCTATGATTTTGGGGAAGAAGTTTATATTTTCTCTTTATTTGTTCTCTGATTTTGGGGAATAATGTTATATTTTCTGGGTATTCTTTCTATGATTTTGGGGTAGAAGTTTATTTTCTTCTCTGTATTCTTTCTATGTCTTTTGGGCAAGTTTATATTTTCTCGGTATTCTTCCTAAATTTTTGGGGCAGAAGTTTATATTTTCTTTGTATTCTTTCTATGATTTTGGGGCAGAAGTTTATATTTTCTCGGAATTATTACTATTTTTTTTGAGGCAGAAATTTATATTTTCTCTGTATTTTTTCTATGATTTTGTGGCAGCAGTTTATATTTTCTCGGTGTTCTTTCTATGATTTTTGGGCAGAAGTTTAATTTTCTCTGTATTCTTTCTCTGATTTTGGGTCAGACGATTATATTTTCTCTGAATTTTTTCTACGATTTTGTTTTCGCCTTTTGAACTGCCCTTTGGGTGGTTTCTTTTGCAAATTTACTTAGTATAGTCTGTGGCTGTCTTGCTCTCAATCCATATTTTGTATTTGTTCTGCTTATCTTTTATTGCTGATTTTATTTCGTTATTCCATCATACTGTTATTTCTGGCTTAGGGCCTCTTGTATTTACAGTTCCGCATGCTGCTCTGGTTGTGTCAATGATAGTACTTTTGAAAACCGCCCAATCTTCTTCAACTGTGTGGGTTTCTTTTATGAGCTATGCTAAACCTTCTGTTACTTTTTTATGAAAACTGGGAAAACAAATTTAGAGAAGAAAATGGTGTTGGATAAGACATACGATGGCAAAGAAAGCATTCAGTATAGCTAACCAGGCTCTCACACTGAATCCGCAGGGGAAGAGAAAGATAGTTAGACCTAAACTACACGAAGAAGGGAATATGAGAGCGAACTATGGCTGAATTATTACACCTGGAGAGAGGCAGAAGGTGTAGTTCATGACCACGTATGATAGCGAGATGTTCATATGCACCGAGAGTGGGGGGGGGGGGGGAAGGGGAGGCTTGATTGAAGGTAATGATGGTACTCCCCTTGTACATGCATTTGTTTTTACACTTACACAGGTTAGAGATATAAAGAATCAGGACACGTCAACAAAATAATGTTAGGTGTGAATTATATTGCTTTTGCTAGAGCTTTGTTAAGACTGGGCGATTTAGTGTTACAGATTGTCTTATGAGGTCATTACGTTAGCCACTCAGTTCCCTCATTTTATGAAAATACACGAGCTAATGGAGCAGACACTGGGAATGACAGACGCTTTGTTGACAGGGTCGTCAGCAAGTTCATGTTTGCGATCGGCATGGATGAAATGCTTTTGTATCAGAAGAGATTGCGGAAGTGCCACAGACTCAACGGATGGACAATGAGTGTGAAACATGAAGCTAATTATCCAGTTTGTTAATGCCTCTTTAAATCCCACTTGTCCCTCCCACACTGCACCGTGCATCCGTGGTTGTAAGTAGACCAGTTGAACCCTTGCACCATAGAGCACATCTGCTGGTGGGCAGAGCTAATACCTGCACCCGAGAACACCCAGAGCGGGTCACCTCGTTATTCTAACCGGGCGTTTTGTGTCCATGTTTGCTCTTGGCCTTTTGAGCCATTGTTGCAACTTTCCGGTCACTTCTCACCCTGCGTATCAGCTCAACTCCAGCAAAGTGACCAAATCTTTGAAAAGGGGATTTTAGGAGTCTTCAATGTTTGGACACGTCTTTGCATTTCCTCGTTTTTAAATTGTGACCTCCAGGAGCCCCAGGCTGGGACAATGCAGGGTTTCTCACACGAAGGTGATTAAGGGATGGTCACAGATGGTGACAAGTAGTTGAAATTGGACCATGTAGCATCCTGTGTAACCGGGACGAAAGGAGAGCAAAGAATATTAACGATGCAACCTGCTCGGCATGTCTTTAAAGGCGACGAAGGAGGATCATGCATGCAATGACTGCTGCATGATGCGTGCCACAAGGAAAAGGTTAGCAGGTTTCTGCTCCCTCTTTTAAAGTGGCCACTTTAATGATTGACTTTAAATTATAAGATCTTGGAGGAAACTTCTCTAGTAATCCATTTCAGTTATGATTGACTATTTGATTATACGATCTTGGAGGTAACTCTCTGTAGTAGTCCCTTTCAGTAATGATTGACTATATGATTATATGACCTTGGAGTGGTAACTCGCTACTGAGTTTTCATTTTTTCATTTTCCTTACGGCGTTGGCATTTCACTTCTCCACGTTGCAAGAGTTCTTTTCGTCCAGTCTGGCTTTTCAGTGTACATCTCCACTTTGAGTAGCCTGCAGCTTCGCCTTCCTAGGATCTCCGGCTTTTGTCCGATGTTTTCCTGCTTCGTTTTACATACATTTGAGTGTATTAGAGAATGGACTAAGACAACACCAGCAGAAAGTATTTTGGGGTGTTTTCGATGTTTGTTGTTTTGTAAAATTTTTAAAATAAAAACATCAAATGAATATATTGTATGGATAGATCGGACTCGATGAAGAGAGATGATATGGTAACCAACGTATTCGAGGTCTATAGCAGACATTGTCATCGTGGATGAAGTGTGAGAGACGTCATTGTACCGTCTCATCATGTATGAGGTGGGATGTCCAGTTTCCTTTCTCGCTGCCTTGCCTTGCTAAGTATCCATTATGAGTTGGTAGACTAAAGCGTGTCACTAAGTCTGAACCTGAATCTTTTCTTTGAGAGTTAAACGTCGGATATGCTCATCCACTCTTCCACTTGGACGTTCAAATGCACATGAAATACATAACAAATATATTAATACTTCGACACGATTATACGCAGTGCCGGACTTCACCTTCATATGGCCCTACGCTGGAAGCAAAGCTGAGACCGTTTTTTGCAACGCTTTTATTTAGACGATAGATTTGAGGCCCTAAGCTTTATCCTAGTCAGCCTATTCGGAAAGCTGACACTGATTATATGGCACAATAGAGTGAAGACGTTAAATGTAATTCAGATTGATGTTAAAATACATAGGATCACAGTGCTTCCAAGAAACACGATAATCATGTAGCCATCAGCATAACAACTACATATATCATCCTGACAATGGCCGTCACAAGTTATTTATCAAAACCACGCCATATCCGGTGGATCAATTTCCCGCGAGTTGCCGTAATTCTACTCTCCGTCTATCGTCTGAGTAGCAGTGATAGATTGCTCGCCTTTTACGACAAAGCTACCGGGTTCGATTCCCGTTATTGACTCACCCCGATCAACTCAGCCGTGAATAGAAACTTGGTGTATTGTTAGAAAAAGGAAAAACAGAGAAAAAGAAACTGACCGCCGCCACCTAATTAGAAAGCTGAGGCCTTGTTCAAAGAAGTGTCCTAACACCTCATCCCTGAGAGCAGCGTCTGCTGTTGGACGACCGTTGGCATTATAACAGTGTCCAGATCATCTTCCTAATTTCTGTTCTAATATTTTCATTTCTAGTGTTATCTCCATCAAAGTGAATCGGTATCAAATGACGAGAGCAGGGGTTCCTAACCGGTGTGTGTAGAGGTACTGTGGTGAGTGGGGCATTCTGGTGAGCCCTTACACTTCGGGGAATACCACAGACTATAGTGATACGAGGCACGTTGATGTGTCAAGATACTTTGGCGATCCAAGACATTTTGACGATTTGGTTTGGTGTGTCTAGGTATTTTGGTGGTTAGACACACAGTTGGTGATTGAATGTACTTTGGTGGTTAGACGCACAGTTGGTGATTGAATGTACTTTGGTGGTTAGACACATTGCTGTGAGCCAAGGTACTTTGGTGATCTGACGCACCGTTGGTGATTCAATGTACTTTGGTGATCTGACGCAAAGTTGATGATTCTATGTACTTTGGTGATCTGATGCACAGTTGGTGATTCAATGTACTTTGATGATCTAACACACAGTTGGTGATTCAATGAACTTTGGTGAGCTGATGCACAGTTGGTGATTCAAGGACCTTTGGTGATCTGGCACACAGTTGGTGATTCAATTTACTTTGGTGATTTGATGCACAGTTGGTGATTCAAGGACCTTTGGTGATCTGACTCACAGCTGGTGATTCAATGTCCTTTTGTGTGCCTATGTACTTTAGCGATGCAAGAGAATTGAACGATCCAAGGAATTTGGGTGTGCCAAAGTACTCTTGTGGCAAGAGACATTGCTGCGAGCCAAGACACTTTGGTGATTCGAGGAAATTTGATTTGCCCCAACATGTCTTCAGTGTCTTCCGAACTTTAATGGGATTGTCGAATTAGGTTATTGATGTGAAAGCCACTGGCACTTGGTTAATTTAACTCTTTATAACGTTTCTTTAGTGGCAGGTTACAGTGACTCTTCTTACATCATGGAGCGTACTTCAGAAGATGGACCGAGGTCATCTTGACTGCAAGGCACACCCTTGTCGATTCCCACGTTGTTTGCTGATCCGTTGTTGTACAGCTTGTAGCCATGGAGCAAGACGTGAGCTAGAGGGGGGTCTTGATCTGGATGTTTCCCTTCATCTTGGTGTTACTCTTCGCTTCTTCTCGATTAAGGTACTTTACCGGGTGGGGCTGGGGCGCAACCCCAGGTCCCGATCATATCGCAGCCTCCCGTCGCAGTGGTGCTGAGATTTTGGGCGGGATTCCGGCTTAGAGGCGTTCGACCGTAATCCCTCACATGGTAGCCTCGCGCCATTGGCTCATCAGCCTGGTACGTGAACCAAATGTCTGCGGCTCCTCTCGAATTAAGCAGGATTACCGTAGCAACGCCCTGTCATTAGTAGGGTAAAACTGACCTGTCTTCCGAGGGCCTATTACCAGCACCCGTTCACTATTAGACCGGACGAATCAATAGAGGGCTTTTTTGTTTGTCAATGACCAGGTATCTGGAACCTTTGATTTCTGCAGGGTTAAAACAGCATTACCGTAGCGCTCTTTCATTAAAAGGTTAAAAAGCTGACCTGTCTTCCGTGGGTCTAATACCAGCACACGTTCACTATTAGACCCAACGAAAGTGCTCTCGATTTGTCAGTCATTCTACAGTATTGGCGTGTTGAGTCAAATTAAGCCGCAGGCTCCACACGTGGTGGTGCCCTTTCGTCAATTCCTTTATCGAACACTGGATGCGAGACAGTCAGCCACCGAGAGCATAGCCCCAGATTTTCGACGGTCTAATTCCAGCACCCGTTCCATATTGGACCAAACGAAAGTGCTCTCGGACTGTCAGTCATTTCAGTGTTTGGCCGTGTTGAGTTAAATTAAGCCGCAGGCTCCACTCATGGTGGTGCCCTTCAGTTATTTTCTTTAAGTTTCAGCTTTGCAACCATACTTCCCCTGGAACCCAAACACTTTGGTTTCCCTGAAGCTGCCCGCAGAGTCATCGAAGCAACTCCTGCGGATCGCTAGTCGGCATCGTTTATGGTCAGAACTACGACGTAGGCCTGTATCCATTTGGATCTGTTTTGTCTTTTCCTTTCTTTGGTACTGGTACAAGTACTGCGTCTTTCCATGCATGGGGTACAATACCCCTTTTCCAGCTTTGGTTCAGGACTGATAGTAGTTTCTTCTTTGCTGTTTGGCCCAGCCCCATCAGCATTTCGTTTGTTATCGCATCTTTTCCGGGAGATTTCCTTTTCTTTAACGTTCTCATGGCCTCTTCCATTTCATTCATTGTTAGTTCTGCCATCATGTGCTCCTCTGGTACCATATGGATGTTGTCGTGCCCCTTTTGCTCTTCACTAATGTCTGTATGCCTATCTGCAGAGACATCAATGTGGTTTGCTCTGGCATAATGTTCAACAAAGGCGTTTGCTGCTTTTTTTCCAGTGAGCATGGTGTCGCACTGCTTGATGGTAATTTGTTTGTTTGATGGAGTTTCGTCATTCATGGCTCTGACTAACTTCCATAGTTTGTTCCCATCTTTATCTAAATTTAGGCTTTCTGTTTTGTTTTTTCCAGCTTTCTCTTGTTGTTTGGTTTAAGATCTAACTTACTTAATCCTCAAACATTATTTCATGTTTCTTCTGTAAGTCATTGTTTGTAAGATCTAACTTACTTAATCCTCAAACATCATTTAATGTTTCTTCTGTAAGTCATTGTTTGTAAGATCTAACTTACTTAATCCTCAAACATCATTTCATGTTTCTTCTGTAAGTCATTGTTTGTAAGATCTAACTTACTTAATATTCAAACATTATTTCATGTTTCTTTTGTTAATCATTGTTTCAAAGGTCTATTATACTCATTCCTCAAACATTATTTCATGTTTATTTTTTTAAAGTAATTATTTCTAAGGTCTTCTCTACTCAATCATCAAACTTTATTTTATATTTCTTCTGTAAGTCATTGTTTCTAAGGTCTCAAGTAATTTCTTTTTTATTTAATTTCATCGCTATCCCTTTGGTATCAATAATATCCTTCTATATTCTTCTGCTCAAGGAGCAGCAAAGATGGCGCCATAACTGGCTGCGGGTCTACATTGCTCTTCTGTTTTAGTTCATTTTAGATGCCACCAGACCATGGATTTGCCGGGAATTCAAACTAGTGGACGACTTTCACTTGTGTTCTAGGAAACGTGTAGTTGTTTTCTATTTGGACTGGTTAATTCGTTCGTATTGTGTGTTTTCTTCCGACGGATTATCCTGAAATGGACATCGGCTATATAAAAAGCGTTACGCTTAAACATGTGTCATATTTCAGGGTCTAGCTCATACTGATGAACTTCACGAGATTGGCGCCCTTCTACCTAGCTGAAGATAGTGTCAGCTTTGTTGTATGCAATTTAGACACAACTATAATGAACTGCCACCTGGAGAGAGATGGGTTCCGCCAGGTATGTAGCGGTCCAAGACTAACCGTTGTTCTATGGCTAGAGCTGGTACTACAAACTGCAACAACGGTGCCTCAACGACTTTCTAGGTTATGGGACTGATGATGATGACATGTTTTAAAAATTTTCCTTGTTTCTTCTGTTAAACTTTCTGTTCTGTTTTTTTTTATTCTTCCTTCTGATTTATTTTCTACATTCCGTACTTTCATTTGATTCGTGTTCTACCAAATTATGAATTTTTCCGCACTGACAACTAACAATCACATATGGACTTTCAAGGTTCCTGATATTAAACGATTTATCGTTTCTGGTTCATACAAAACCGTGTACCTACTCAAATTATTTCATTTACGTGTGTATGTCGGTCCGCTTATCCATCATTTACGGCGAAAATTTGATTTGGCAGATATAATCATGTGTTGATGACGTCAGCATTGTGGGTAGTCAAAAGAAACCTAACTTAACAGTGACGATATGTCATCAGCATGCACGAGGTGCTTTTCTTGTGATCGGTTACAGTCAGTTGGCTCAAATCTCATTTAAACTTATGTCAGTACATTCTATTTTATCATGACGTTTTTTTTCGCAAAGCCTCAGAAAATAAATTAAGAATTGAGTAAATAAACAAAGACATACTGCACTCTTTCCTGTGAAATGAAGAGGGTTAGGGCATTATGTGGGAACACATGGGAGGGTTGAGAGGAGGGGCTAGTTTGTTTTGTTTTTTGTTTTTTTTAGGGTGGATTGAAGAGGATGAAAATATATGTACAAGTTGAGGAGGGAATTGGGCGGTTTGAGAGAGGAATGGATCTGCATCTGGAGGGCGAAAGAGATTGTAAGATTGAGGGGGTGGAAGATTTGGTCCGGTTGAGGGGGAGAAATGGGCTAGTTGATGGGGGAATCGAAGGAGCGGATTGATGGGAGAATAGTTGGGCGGATTTATGGGAGATTAGGTGGGCGGATTGAGGTGAGGGAGGGGGAAAATTCATTTTCCGTTTTAGACGGGAAGATGCGCTGGTTGAGGGATGAAGAGATCGACTGGTTGAGGGATGGAGAGACCGACTGATTGAAGGATGAAGAGATCGACTGGTTGAGGGATGGATAGATCGACTGGTTGAGGGTAGGAAGAGATCGACTGGTTGAGGGATGGAGAGATCGACTGGTTGAGGGATGAAGAAATCGACTGGTTGAGGGATGAAGAGATCGACTGGTTGAGGGTAGGAAGTGACGGCCCTGTGGAGGAGGAGGGATTGATGGACGAGTTGAGGAGAAACAGATGGGAAGGTAGAGGAATTAGGAATGGACAGGTTGAGAGGGAAAGAGATTATAAAAGATAGGCAGGTTGATGGAGAAAGAGATTATAAGATATGGGCAGGTTGAGGGAGAAAGAGATTATAAGAGATCGGCAGGTTGAGGGGGAAAGAGATTATAAGAGATGGACAGGTTGAGGGGAAAAGAGATTATAAGAGATTCGCAGGTTGAGGGGGAAAGAGATTATAAGAGATGGACAGGTTGAAGGGGAAAGAGATTATAAGAGATCGGCAGGTTGAGGGGGAAAGAGATTAAAAGAGATCGGCAGGTTGAGGGGGAAAGAGATTATAAGAGATCGGCAGGTTGAGGGGGAAAGAGATTATAAGAGATGAACAGGTTGATTGGAAGATGATATTGGGCGGGTTGAGTGGGATGATAATGGATGAGGGAGGTTGGATTTTTGTGGGGGGGGGGGGAGGCTAAGGGATGGCCATTTCGGATGGAAAGAGGTGGGCAGGATGAGGTGTGAATAGATGGACGGATAAGAGAATCAAGAAGACAAATAAGATGATGGGCCGGTTAAAAGAGGACGAGATGAGAAGGTTGGAAAATAGCCGAAGAGTACAATACGGATGTCAGGGACGAATGAGTGCAGGAACGAGTAGAACCACTAATTGATAAACAGCTGTTTTTTCTGTCATATTGTATAGTTGGACTTGCGGACAGATGTTCTGCACGGGTCTGCTAGTACATCTCCACTCACTGTCTACTCACCCATCAACACTAAATCATTTAGTAAGTACTCGAGACCTGCCATGCTTGACTGCTTCCCCAGCGGGACGCAAATGTTAGCAATAGGCAGTCTAACTGTGAAAATGTTAATGTGTTTAGTTCAGCTACGCTGGAGCCATTCCTGCTTCGAGCGTAACGACGTTATTTGCCGTGCCTAGGTACTTGCCTTCCCATTTATTCTTATTTTAAACGCCTTTTAATAAACTGGCGTCATCTGAACAAATGCCGTTTAGTCTTTGGAAAAAACCGAGAAAAGAACATGGGAATTAGTGAGTCCGTAAATTACCTTTACACGAAGATGGAAGAACTCACACAAGAAGTCATGCAAAATTACGTTATTTCATTTGTTTCCTTTTTTTTTTTTTTTAAATATCGTCTTTCTTCTGTATGATAATTTGGACGTGTGTTTCCATTATTAATATCCTTATTTGTTTCGTTTTCTTTATTTCTTCCTTTCAGTGTTGTATTCATTTCTTTGTTGAAAATATATTTCTGTTTTTGAAGTTTTCTGTAGTTTCTTATTTTCATTTATGTCAACATTTCTTTCTTTAACATATTCCATAGGTTGTTTTTTTTTAAATTTCTGGTTTGTTCTGTCCATTTATTTCGTTCGTTGTTCTTCATTCTTTCATATATTTGTATAGTTTCGTCCTTTTTATGTCAATCTTTATTTTTTTTTCAGTTCGCACATTATTTAATCACTTTCATAGCTTTTCAGACTTCGAAATATTATATTTGTTCTGTGATTCTTTATTGTCATTATTTAAGTTCTTTGTTTCCCAAAAATTTTTGAATTTATTAATTATTGTTGCAAGATTTCGCTCTGAAAAAAAGCAATAAATGGCGACAGCAGCAGCATTCTTCACACCACGAGCGTACTGATGAAGGTAGACCTGCCTCCTCCAAAAGGGTTGTGCTATGATCGGTTTAATCTGTGTGTCCCTTACTACTACGGGGATCACGTTGACTCCCCACCTCATTAGCAACGCAAAGTCTGTTTTGAGGTAGACATACGTGATAGCGAGATTGGGGGGCGGATCTTGCCCAGTATATTTTACCTAACCTTCATTAACATTCTCCGATCAGTAAGCTTTGCCTAACTAGACGTTAGTCTCCTCTCCCCACCTGACCAGACGTTAGTCTCCTCTCCCCACCTGACCAGACGTTAGTCTCCTCTCCCCACCTGACCAGACGTTAGTCTCCTCTCCCCACCTGACCAGACGTTAGTCTCCTCTCCCCACCTGACCAGACGTTAGTCTCCTCTCCCCACCTGACCAGACGTTAGTCTCCTCTCCCCACCTGACCAGACGTTAGTCTCCTCTCCCCACCTGACCAGACGTTAGTCTCCTCTCCCCTTTTTGAATCCTTTTAAATGTTCTTCTTTCAAACGTGTTACCTCAGTTTTTTTTTCCCGCCTTATAGTTCTTACTTTATCCGTTATATTCTAGCCTATCTCTTACACTTACGCTATTCCTTTCTTCCTAAACGATTTAAAAACTCTACATTCAATCAACGTTATTCTTACCAGTTTGATCTATTTCTGGGATCAAGATGCTGAGCAGCGCATGAGCTGCAGTGGTCAGCGACCCATATTTGACTGCTAGCGTCAGGGCCAGCAAACAAGAGCTGCCAAGACCCTTCTACACCTCCATGGGGTGATCCTGGATAACAGGCTGCAGCAAAGCAGACTGGCTAAGGAGAAGGGATCGAAGAGAGAATGCTAACCCGGTACTCAAAAAATGTTTGCTGAAGTCGGATGTGTTGGACCGAAGAGTGCAAATATCGCAGTCAACCTGTAAACTACGACACAACGCATTCCGTTCTCTGGACTACATTCTGCTACTTAAGCCCTTTCAGGGTTTGATAGCTGGAGATTGAGAACGAACGAAGAAGAAGAAAAAGAAGAAGAAGAAGAAGAAGATCTATTTCTATCTTGACAAATCTGATCAAACATCGTCATTTAGAGGATTTTCTTTCTTCTTATCCTCAGGAAGACGAGTCATTCATTTTGTTATTCTTGTTTAATGTTCGGTGTATTGTTTGTAGTGCTCCTGCTTCAAACCAAGAAGGTTAGCCTACCTCACCTTAACGTTTGGCCCTTAATATTATAATTGTTTGAACGTCTTCGGAGAAGCGCATCATACTCTCTTTCATTACCCTTAGTATTATCTTTCAAGGATTAAGAAATACATCACATTAACATGGGAAATTCTATTCTTTTAAATATATTAGGCGGGACTATTTTAATCCCCGTCGTACACGAAGAGGACGTTGCCGTTGTCTGAAGTTACTTATGTTTAGCTCTTCACTCTTGGCGAGTTTCTCCGGTATCATATGATTGTGGTTCCGTTAATATCCTGGGATTTCTTGAATACGGAGAAGGGTGTCTTGTCTCTTCTGTTCTATTGAGAATAATCGACCACATTGCATTCCAGGCAGATTCGTAGGGGCTCAGCTTCTCTCATCAAATATCGGTGATAGTGGTTATTGATGGTTCATTTAGCTCGCTGAATGTACACACTACTGCTCCGTTCTGTCACACGCTCTCCTGTGCTGGACACGCGTATGATTTCAAAACCCTGCATTCTGTGTATCTCTGGTTCGTCGACTGCAGTATCTTCATAGATAAGTTGGTCGTTGATCAATGTCAAAATGTTGCCCATATCCATTGCCCACAGCAAATGCCATTGAGTCCAGGATGTCAGCACTTTCTGGGGTTCACCGACGCGCGAGAACTTAACTTAACGTCATACAACCAGTTTCTTTTACATTCCTTTGATCTAAAAACACATATGTGCATACAATCAATTCTAGAAAGCATTGATTGACCCGGTGTCTACTATTTTCTGTGGCAATGCATTTCAAGCATTCAGCACTCTCTGACTGAACACATATTTCCGGGTATCTAATCTGGACCAATTTTTAATGAATTTGTGGCTGTGCCGTGTTATTCTGGTAGACGGCTGTATTTTGAATTTTTAAAAACGTGTTAGATTTCTTATGTGTTTTCAACTAACTACAATTATTTACTCATGTATGTGTTCATTTCCTTTTTCATATATATTTTGCCCTTCTTCTATCATTTCTGAACTCATAATCGTTGTTGTTCGTTATCCGTGATGAAGGCAATTTGACTGTAACGTTGATTTCGTTTGTGTGTTAGTCTTACCACAGTATCTAACCATACATACTTATGTGTGTTTTTACACTTTCAATTCACCTCCAGCATGACAGGGACAATAGATTCACACACGTTCCTGGAGGTTTTGAGGCATTGATATAAGCTATTCACACACGTTCCTAGAGGTTTTAAGGCATTGATGTAAGCTATTGACGCATGCTACCGACAACATTTATGCACCATGATAAGATTACTACCATCATCTAAAAAAGGTCTTATTCAACACCTCAGAGCCGAAGACCCTGCTTGGATCTACATTTTGATGCCGGACCTTGTTGTCAAATATACACAGCTTCTCCCAGCAACGACACAGCCCAGCACTAGATGAGAAGCTCCAACAGGCTCGTATACAGCGTAATACAGATTCATCCGTATAAGTGACAGCATCAGATTCCTGAACATTTTCCCTTATTAATTGTTTAACCTCCAGGTCCGCTTTCCCACTACAACTCTCTCTGCAATCTCTGCCCAAAGTGGTAGTGGCCAGGTGGTAGTTTGCCATTTTATCTACAGTGTGAATTCTTCATTATTCTTCTTGTTTATAGTCTCTACTGCAGTTACCTGACCAATGATTCTATTTTTCTGGGACATACATGAAATTCCTCAACTGATTCTTCTACCCTTGGTGTCTGCAATGTTCATGTGGATTGGGTGCCTCTTGTCTGGACCAGTGTCAATCTAGACTTTACAGAAAGAAGCCAAAAGATTAATCTTATCTTCATGATGGTGCACTGAAAGACCAGTCGTATTCCTTCGTTCGGGATGCGTTCCAACCTTTCACACTGTAACCTTGACTATCCGATCATGCTCAACCCATTATGGATACTTGACGGAGCCAAATGATTGCAGGATCAAAATGAGATGCGGCCTCAATCTATAATTGTTCTGAGTGTTGCTAGATCCCGTTTACATATAGGTAGGATTTAATTCATTTGGCACTAATAGGTCATGATACGATCAAAGGTCACTCCAGAATATCTCCAGCTATTACGCCTCTCAATGATACATCCATCAAGGGTTGTGTAATGAAGGTCAGCCTTTCCTACAGAGTTGTTCAAGGAGCTTCACACTACACCAACTTTGTCAGGATTGCTCTAGAAGCTTGACTCTTCGCACCACTGTGAGATTGTCTGAAACGTTTGGCGTGTATCCTTGGTATTGGCCTTTAAAGTATTGCGTATGTTCTTGGCCATTTAAGGTCTATCCAAGCCAACCCAGAATGTGACTAATCATCTGCGAACGATCACGAGCATCCCGGCCCTGCATGTTGAATGGTGGTCACTTTAATTGTGCAGATGTAAAACAGTACACGTGAAAGGAAGGAACTCTGGTCTAACTCCGGACATATGTGGCTAGGTGCAGATGCCCATAATCACAGGTAAAGTTTAATTGTTCTTTTCATAAGAGCAGCTGCTATCCAGCTCACCAGCCTTGAAATGGTTCCACAATTCATCCAACAGAGCTTCAACGGCATTAAGCCAACGCGGTTTCTTGTGTGGCATGAAAACCTTCAAACAAGCCTTAAGCCAACGTCCCATCAATGGCTCATGCCTCCTTCATGGGTCTATAACTACTCACATTGTCAGGCAAGATATGCTCGTTCTCTAGATGGGACATCCCATTTTTGGCCACTCTTGTTAGAGTAATTTGCCACATACATTTTTCAAACAACAGACTCTAAAGTTACTTAGCATCGTGGGTCCTTGCCGCTAGGTTTAGTACAACGTAGTAGTGTAGTGATGGAAGTGTAATGTTAGGTTTCTCGGCAAGCTGACCAGCACGGGAAACAAAGCGTCGATCGCCATCTCTGCTGTCTAGGCTGCTGTTACACAGTCTGTTTTAAGATACACTTCGTATGCGTGTGTTGCTGAGCATGTGCCTCTCAAAGCGATAAATGAAAATACTAGGGGTTCGAGCCTCAAAGGTTTTAAGCGACCCTGGTCTCAAAGGAGGTATGACTAGAAGCATTCATCCTGAATCACATGCAGTTTGTCTTGATTTATCATCTTGTCACTGACGCAAGGTAGCTTGGGACTAGAGAGTGAGATTGATGACCAGCGCAGTTTCTTCCTGAATATAATGCAAAAACAGCACATGTTACATGACCAAGTCAAACCGTCTGATGATTTCCCCATCATACCTGCGATGGAAAACTAACTTTTTATTTTAACCCATAGCGATCGAGCGACTTACTTACTGACTTACTCTTAGCACACATATAAGGAGTCTTTTCTAGAGTTTTTGTTTCAAACACAACAGACCAGCTGTTCTCGAAGATGTGTGCCATATAATTAGTTACATAGAACAACGTCACTTGAAATCCTGCTATTCAAACAAGCAAGATTTGCCTGCTGCCAGGCAGCCAAAGGCTAACTAGTTATTCTTTATTTTGCAATATTTATCACCTACGATGAATTAGTTCTGGGGGAAGATAGATTGCGTATTATTTGTATACTTTAATTACTGTTAAGAATGTTACCCACACTGCCGTTAACATACCCCATTTAATTGATTTTCAACTGGCAATGGTTCATTTATGTGCACAAAGCGTTGCACCGGAACTCCCTGATTTTTTCTTCAGTATCCAATATGACCAGAAGCTGATCTCACCTCGATTGAGACCGGGGGCAGCTTGAAACTTGTTCCATTCGAAACTCCACCCTTTTCTTGCGCTTTTGTTCCATAAGAGGCAAGCACCTTTAACTCTCAGCTAAAGTGGCCCCCTGTAATGCCACTACAAGAGCATATACAAGGTCTGGCGCGGATTTACTAAATGGTGGCTATTTTCTCACAATGGAGATACAATGAATGATGTTAATGATTATGTAATGCCAAATAGTTGCAGCTACGGCACTTTGTTTATTCTCCCTCACAAAATGGATAGGATGACATTTATTCCCATGCATATTGAATGAATCTGTCCCTGTCAGTGTCCATATAGCATTACAACGATAGATCTGTACCGGTGACCTCCACTTTGATGTTTATTGATCATTTGTAGTTTTCGTTATTGATAGCATATAATGAATAATGATGATGCAGTACTGTTATTTGCTCTTGGCCTATAAGGGCATGCCTGGCAGGTTGCAGTGGTACTTCTCCTGTGTTCAAACTGAATAAAGGTATTGCAACCTGCCAAGCTTGTCGTAAGAGGCGACTAATGAGGGCTGAGGGTGCAGCCGGCTACTCCGTCATGCAGAAGCCAGGCATAACAAGGAAAGGTATAGAAGTCCTCCACAATATAGGGTAGACTCATCGGTGCAGAGGCCATATTTCACCTTCAAGTGGCAACCATGGAAACACACTGCAACCATGGAAACAGACTGCATCCATAGAAACAGACTGCAACCATAAAAAAGACTGTAACCATGGAAACAGACTGCAACCATGTAAACAGACTGCAACCATGCTGCCTCGCTAAGGCAGATCAAAGATGGGAAGTAAATTTGGTCTTAACAATGCCGTACTTAAATTGGATGTGTCGTGCTGAAAGAGGCAAACATCGCAGTCTCTGTAAACTACGTCACACATTCACGACGTCCTTTACGGGACAAAAGTCTGAGAAGAAAAATAAGAAGAAAAACGAGGAGGATGAAAAGAAGAAGAAAAAGATCGGAGAGAAAACGAAAGTTAAAATGAAGAAGGAAAGAAGAAAAACAAGAAGAAAAAATAAGAAAAAGAAGAAGAAGAAGAAATAGAAGAAGAGGAAGTAGAAGAAGAAGAAGAAGATGGGGGAAGGAGAAGACGAAGGTTAAAATGAAGAAGGAAAGAAGAAAAAAAGATGGGGGAAGGAGAATACGACGGTTAAAATGAAGAAGGAAAGAAGAATAAGAAGAAGAAAAAGAAGAAGAAGAAATAGAAGAAGAAGAAGTAGAAGAAAATGGGGGGAGGAGAAGACGAAGGTTAAAATGAAGAAGGAAAGAAGAAAAAAAAGAAGAAGAAGAAGAACAACAACAACCTAAGGACGAAGTCAAGTCATGTGTTATGTGTATCAACTGAAAGCTTTCAGAACTATATTTATATTTTCTTCTTTATATATGCGTTGATTTTCATTGAGAATAATTTTTCTTTGTGAAAGATACATCTAAACGTCTACACCACATGTATAGATAAAGCCGTTCTGGTTAGCAGGTAAATCAGCAACAAAATATTTTGGGCCAGAATTAACTCTTTAGTGACGTTGAACAGATTAGCTTCCTAAAAGAAGTTTTATTTTCAGGAAACTAAGGCATTATCAACGGCTAACGTCATTCAATGAAGTTATTTTCTTCTTCTTCTTCTTCTTCTTCTTCATCATTTTCTTGTTCATCTTCTGCTTCGTTTGCTCCCTCTACCAAGTACCGAAAGGACTTTACAAGTAGCAGGATGTAGTCTGGAAAACGGAATGCGTTGTGTTGCAGTTTACAGCTTGATTGCGATATTTGCACATTTCTGCCCCACACATTCGACTTCAAAACAACATTTTTGGGTATCTGGTAACCCTTCAATCCACTGCTCTCCTTTTCAGTAGGTAGGCGTCGAACCCACTCGACCACACACTCCTCGATAAATCAAACAACGATCAGTTATATATATATATATATAGGTAATCTTTATTCATAGCCCATTGGGTAGTATTATTTATTTACCTTTCACTTCCATGTTAAGCATAGGTCACAATGCAGCTTGTCTTTTTTAAAGGAAGCTTATTTCCAAGCATCTGCAATCCTTAAATTTTTTGCTTCAATGTGACACGTTGTTTAAACTGCAGCTAGTTATTGTACATGCAGTCTTCGCATCTCCGAGATTTTGTAGTAGTTGATTTAAAGGTCAGTGGTTGCTTGGTTGTTTTATTTTTGCAAGATGAGGTTGCTAGTCTAACCTTTTTCGACATGTTTGAAAAGTTTAATTATTGCTATTTTACTATATTATCTGCAGATAACTGCGGCCAATCGTCTCTCACTGACATGACATATGGTTTAGGTCAAGAAGAAAGTCACCGACCGCTGAAATATGGAGGGTTATTTCCAGAGCTTTCACTCTTATCAAGACGGCTACTCCTTCACATCCAGAAGGCTTTTGGCCTACCTAAAATATGGGCGTGCAATGAGTTGTATAGTCTTCTATCCTAGAGGGTTTATATTGTATTGCTAGTCACCTTCTACATCCTGCTCTCAGTCTGGCTGTGTGCCTTATCTCGTTGTTGCTCTATTCAATGTCTTCCCGGAAACCCCTCCACAAATCAATCGTAGAAAGTCGATGGCTATTAGTCACAAAAATAATATTGCACAGCAAATGCATTACAGGATTACACATATAAAAAAATGGGCAGAAAAACAAACAGAGCAGCAATAAAGCATGTGCCTAAATTGAGATATCTAACGACAGACAAGGATGACTGAGAGGCTTGGACTGTTTCCAATGGTCAATATGTCTACCATCACCATTTGCCAGATAAGCCGTTGGACATTGTACATTGTACTTTACGCTGCCATCAAGTGGAAGTCATTTAGAGAATCTGAGCAAATGGCCATTCACTTTCACTTTGACCGCCCGTGCTAAGGTCAACCTGTTCCCCCAGCGGTATTGATTGACAGCAAACTAATAAGACTGACAGCGGTGACTGGGCACGACAAAGAAGGACAATTAAATTTCTTTCACTAGAACAAGTCTTCCCTGACACAATTTCAATCATACTGTCATTGGGGACATTCCTAACATTTTTTAATGTTCGAGGTAGTCTATTTCTCTTTTTGTTCCGAGTGTTCTTTATTATTTTAGTGTCTGTATATGTACTTTTTCTCCTCGTTAAGCTCCATGCGAAGTATAAAAGGCACCTCTAGAGTGGAGCCCTTATGGAAGTCTGCGTTTAATTACGTTCCCCTTTCTTGCATTGATCGTTTCTAAAGCATTTCTTTCTTCTTCTTCTTCTTCTTTTTTTTCTTCTTCTTCTTATAATTATTCTTCTTATTATTATTTGTCTTCTTCTTTTTCTTTTTCTTCTTCTTTTTCTTCGTCTTTTTCTTCTTCCACTTCTCTTTTTTTACTACTATTACTGCTACTACTACTACTACTAATACTACTACTACTACTACTACTATTACTACTACTACTACTACTACTACTCTTATTACAACTACTACTACTAGTGCTTAGACCACCACCACCATCACCACTACTACTACAACTACTACTACTATACTACTACAACTACTACTACTACTACTACTACTACTACTACTACTAATACTACTATTACTACTTCTACTACTACTACTGCTACTAATACTAATAGCATAATGAAATAATTAACACTTCATCCTGGACAGCCGTGTCTGTTAAGAGACCACCTGGCTCCTCTTGTTGTTAAATAATACCACTCGTGCTTGAGAGAGATACTCTTGACGACTTTCTTGGTGACAGGTTACAGTCACTTGCCTCACATCGCTGAGGCGTACTTGACACGGTAAACCGGGGTACTCCTGGCTGTAGTGTAATATGATGCATTTCAGTAAGCGAAATACTGTGGGAATCACAGTGCTGATCCCCACCGCATTAGTGAGACTGCAATGAAACAAGTGAGAACGTCATCAGTATGTTTTGTCTGATTCTGACTAACATAGCCAGATCAGTATGTTTTGCCTGACCTTGACTAACATAGCCTGATCAGTATGTTTTGTCTGACCCTGACTAACATAGTCTGATCAGCATGGTTTGTTGGACCCTGACTAACATAGTCTGATCAGCATGGTTTGTTGGACCCTGACTAACATAGTCTGATCAGCATGGTTTGTTGGACCCTGACTAACATAGTCTGATCAGTATGTTTTGCCTCAACTGAAATTAGTCTCCTATCTTCAAGAGACTGCCTTACATACACATCCGTCCTAGGTTTTTAATAAAAGACACGTACCACTAACATTACTTCTTTAAAAAAAAATAATATTGAACAAACCTTGACATGAGTCTCACAAAATTAATCACAGTTCTGTTCAGTTAAAAATCGACTTTATTGCAATTAAGGCAAATCCATAAATACTCGACGACTCTCAGGAAATAACGAAGTGTAGATATTGATGGTTTCCCTAGCTCGCTGGTTAAATTCAGATCTTCTCAGTTCTCTCAACACCCATCACTACTGTATTCGCATATGAAGCCAAATTTTGCACATTATGCATCTCAGCTTCATCGAATGCAGTGTTTTTATCCAAGATGTGGAAGCTGGTTAGCTTCAAAATTTCACCTATATCCATTGGCAGTGTACCTACTACGTGTTACAATGAAGGGTCAGAATATCAGATCTTTCATTGTTGCAAATCCCAGCATGACGGATTCTCGAGGCCTCTATGTCCGCTATCCACTCAAGCCATAGTCTCCTCTTCTATACATTCATAAAAACGGATTGAGAGTTAGATACTATAGTGGCACGAAATTATGAAATCATAGATAACCAGCTCAGAACTCAAGTCATTGCCCCAATATCCATGCTTACACTGGAGGTTGTTGTCATATATGCACCGCTTCGCTCAGCAACGACCCTGCCTCTCCTTTATCTAGAAGAGAAGCCTGAACGGACTCTCTTACACATATAGTCAGTCATAAGAAAACAATCCTTATGGATCCTAGAGCACTTTTTCGGCAACTGATAATTACACCATTGTGTGTGTTTCCCATTAAGAACGTAAATAGTGACTAAGTAGGGTTGTGCATGTTTAGAATGGTCTTTACAGCAATGCTTTGTGATGTTGTACAATGCGCTGCTACTGACAAGCAATTCAGATACAAGATGCAAGGTCGGTTGTTCAATCCGAGACGTCTGAAGCCTTACACCGAAGTGAGTGATGTCATAATCTTGTATCTCCTGTTCGCTGACGACTGCGTCCTTAACAGCTCATAGAACAAGATATACATTCCAGCATAGCGATTTTTTTCGACGGCATGCAACAACTTTGGTCTGGCGATCAACACTAGACAAACTGAAGTACTCTCCCAACGCGCTCCAGGACAGCCGTACATTGAACCAATCATTACTGTATAGAACCAGCGTCGCCAGGCAATCGATAACTTCACGTATCTCGGCAGTACCTTCACTGGAGAGGACAATATCGACTTTGTGGTTAATACCAGGATTTTTTTTTAAAAGTCCAGCGTTTGAGAGGATGTAAGCCTCTGGAGAAACATGGAATCAGTGTGTCCACCAAGGTTAAAGTGTATTTTTCTGTTGTGCTATCCGCTCTGCTACATGCCTGCGAAACATAGTGTATAGCAGATATGACAGCCACCTCTATCATTTTTACTGAAGATGTCGGCATAGACTAGTCAGGATCAGGTGAAACTCTTTCTAACTGAAACTCTTAATAAAACAGGCATGGTGAGCATCATACGTCTCTAGAAAAAGACCATATAAAGATGGACTGGACATTCCTTTTTCTTCTGCGTTCGTTCTCAATCTCCAGCTACCAAGCCCTGAACGTTCTCAATCTCCAGCTACCAAGCCCTGAACGTTCTCAATCTCCAGCTACCAAGCCCTGAACGTTCTCAATCTCCAGCTACCAAGCCCTGAACATAGCTTTTAAAGTAGCAGAATGTAGTCCGGAGAATGAAATGCGTTGTGTCGCTAGTTTACAGCTTGCTTGCGATAATTACACCTTTCGGTCCGACTTATCCGTCTTCAGCAAATGGACTGGACATGTTATGCAGCATACGTCTCTGGAAAAAACCCATATAAAGATGGACGGGACATGTTTTGTACTGAGTGAAAGCAAAGTCTGCCGTAGCATGGTTGGTCTCTATAACTCTATCAGAACACATCTCGTAGAACAAGTCTGATGTTGTCTATATCTTCGGTTGCGGTTGGCAACTATTAATGTTAGGATTGCGCATGAGTCTGGCAATCTCATTATGCAAATAAAATGTTACAGATAACACTGCTACCACTGATGCCACATATACCACTGACGCCACATATACCACTGACGCCACATATACCACTGACGCCACAGATATTACTGTTGTCACTGGCGCCACAGATTTTACTGTTGTCACTGGCGCCACAGATATTACTGTTGTCACTGGCGCCACAGATATTACTGGCGCCACAGATTTTACTGTTGTCACTGGCGCCATTGATATTACTGGCGCAACACATTTTACTGTTGTCACTGGCGCCACAGATATTACTGACGCCACATATACCACTGACGCCACAGATATTTCTGTTGTCACTGGCGCCACAGATATTACTGTTGTCACTGGCGCCACAGATTTTACTGTTGTCACTGGCGCCACAGATATTACTGACGCCACATATACCACTGACGCCACATATATTTCTATTGCCACTGGTGCCACAGATATTACTGTTGTCACTGGCGCCACAGATTTTACTGTTGTCACTGGTGCCACAGATTTTACTGTTGTCACTGGCGCCACAGATATTACTGACGCCACATATACCACTGATGCCACAGATATTTCTGTTGTCACTTGCGCCACAGATATTACTGTTGTCACTGGCGCCACAGATTTTACTGTTGTCACTGGCGCCACAGATATTACTGTTGTCACTGGCGCCACAGATATTACTGGTGCCACAGATTTTACTGTTGTCACTGGCGCCATTGGTATTACTGGAGCAACAGATGTTACTGTTGTCACTGGGGCCACATATATTACTGACGCCACATATACCACTGACGCCACAGATATTACTGTTGTCACTGACGCCACAGATATTACTGTTGTCACTGGCGCCACAGATTTTACTGTTGTCACTGGCGCCATTGATATTACTTGCGCAACAGATTTTACTGTTGTCACTGGCGCCACAGATATTACTGACGCCACATATACCACTGACGCCACAGATATTACTGTTGTCACTGGCGCCACAGATTTTACTGTTGTCACTGGCGCCACATATATTACTGTTGTCACTGGCGCCACAGATTTTACTGGCGCCACAGATTTTACTGTTGTCACTGGCGCCATTGGTATTACTGGAGCAACAGATTTTACTGTTGTCACTGGGGCCACAGATATTACTGACGCCACATATATCACTGACGCCACAGATATTACTGTTGTCACTGACGCCACAGATATTACTGTTGTCACTGGTGCCACAGATTTTACTGTTGTCACTGGCGCCACAGATATTACTGTTGTCACTGGCGCCACAGATATTACTGGCGCCACGGATTTTACTGTTGTAACTGGCGCCACAGATATCACTGTTGTCACTGGTGCCACAGTTGCGACTGTTGTCACTGACACTGAAGATTATACTGGTGCAGTAGATAGCATTGCTGTCTCTAGAGCTACATATGCATCTGCTCCCACAGATACCACTGCTCCCACAGATACCACTGCTCCCACAGATACCCCTGCTCCCACAGATACCACTCCTGCGACAGATACCACTCCTGTCACATATACCACTGCTTCAACATATACCACTGCTGTCAGAGATACCACTCCTGTCACAGATACCACTGCTTCCACAGGTACCCCTGCTGCCACACATACCACTGCTGTCACAGATACCACTCCTGTCACAGATACCACTCCTGTTACAGATACCACTCCTGTAACAGATACCAAATCAAGATCAACATCTCGGCTATATGGCAGCCGATAGAGCGATATAGATGGTGTTTGGGGCTGAAGAAATTACACACTCCAAGTGTTATGGATGGAGGCTGTGTGGTCTAGAGTTGAAGCGTCCGTATCACAATCTCAACCCACCCAGTTCGAATCACTCTCGTGACCAGTTTGGCAGACATGGGTTTTTTTTCTCGCTCTTCGACGTATGGGAAGTTATGTACTGCACACTTGCGAAAAAATTCAAACAGGCTAAAAAAATTGGCGGATGTAAGAAGCGATGTTCTGCAAAGGACATGCTACTTATTTATTTTTTTTTAATGTGTTAAGGTCACTGGCTCCTTTGTTTGCCGACAATCAAGGATTGAAGCAATCACTGTTGATATTGCAATCCGATCTAAAACGAACGTTTATATCCTTTTTTTATACATTCCCAGCAACCCGATCCTTTATCTTGTTTATTTGGAAAGCATCCTCGTACAATAAACACTGCTAATTGTGTAATACTTCACCTTGCTTTTTTTGATTTAATTGACCAAATATTGCACAGATACGTTCACACATTCTACATATTCTTCTGGTCAGGTGAAACCATGCTGGAAATCAGTTTTTTACTTAATTTCTTATTGTTTCATGTTTTAACCACGTGAAGCATAGGGCAAAGTCTATAGCTACGTCATGTATGTCAGTACATGACTCATGTACCAAACACCGCTTGTCAACCCGTGCAGCGGTAGTTTACATGAAGATGGTGCTACATACATCATATACCCTCTT
The DNA here is from genome assembly GCA_036924085.1 of Ariolimax columbianus. Lineage (NCBI taxonomy): Eukaryota > Metazoa > Mollusca > Gastropoda > Stylommatophora > Arionidae > Ariolimax > Ariolimax columbianus. The sequence goes on from JAVGWX010000011.1 coordinate 58,425,269, forward strand.
CAGACATCTTTACGAAATGTTTATATTCTTCCACTTCCCTTATACCTTGTTGTTGTTGTTGTTGTTGTTGTTGTTGTTTCGAATGCCCACAATGAGTAGGTTTACTCTTTTGTGCATCCTGAAAATGACGTTAAGTGGTGAGTTGCAGTAGCTTTCCTCACATCCCGAGGGTGCTGATGAAGGTGATCGGGGTCATCCAGGCCGTTGTGCTATGTTTGGCTTCATCGGCATGTTGCTCACTACTATGAGGACTACGTCAATCCCTCGCTTTGTTAGCCAGGCTGTCAAGAACACAGACCGTTTTCAGGAAGGGCTACTAGAAAGCCGTGGTGAGAGTCATGGTCAGTATATTTTGCCTGACCCTAACATGTCTAATATGTATGTTGTGCCTGACCAGACGTTAGTCTTCCTCCCCTCCCCTATACATCAAAGACACCTAAAACACCTGATAAAACATGTGCAACATTTTCTTTATTTTCAACAAAAGACAACTATTTCAAACAGACAATATAATTTTTTCAACACATTAAAACAAAGAACATTTATTTTATGTTCTTCGTCCGTTCTGTAGAGAACGTTGTAACGATGTGTCGAAGCATACAGCGAAGCTGCACAATCTGCGCTATCGGCCCGACACATCCGATTTTAGCTGGCTTTTTTTGTAGGTACCAGGTTTGCCTTCCCATTGCGTTCCCTCCCTATTCATTTAGGCTTACCACACTAGACTTGCTGTCTGTTTACATGGTGCAGTTTGGAGTCAGAATATGGTCTTTGTTAGCCATGGTACGTCGATCTTTGACAATTATGCAGGCAGCCAGTTATGTGTCACGCTGCCTGATATCAGCTCATTCATTCATGGCTACATCTTCTGTACTAAACGAAGGACACTAGATGGGAAGAGACTGTGTGACAGCATTAACGACGAATAAACGCATTTCTAAAATGAAATATATTTGTTTTTATTTGCGTTCGCCTTATTTCTCTAATCCCCAAGGCGGTGTGCGTTGCACTTTTTTTTTATTGTGCGCCTGTCGGCCGAGTGCATCCGACTTCAGCTTACATTTTATGTAAGGGTCTGCGTCCTCTTGTATTTTCTAAGGGTTTGCTTCCTCGGGGTAACGCCTGTGCTCTGATGAGGATCGAACACAGCACCTTCGGCTTGTGAGCCGTGTCACTTAACCACTACCTCACGCTGTCCCCTATGATATTTATAACTTTAATGACTTCGTGATTTCCACTTGCGAGTCATCCGTCACTAAAATGTAAAGTGCCTCTCTATTTCTCTTGCATGGTCAAATAGTTAGACAGGAGTAAATATTCCCTGAAAAACGTATTCTCCAGTCAGCATCCGTTCTTAATATTCTCTCCGTTTGTCATTAATATCTGCTAGTCTCCACGAGACCTCATCAAATCCTCGATGGTTGGCCATGTTCCCGCTCATCTAGTCTAAACGCGTTCACCCATAAACAGCCAGACCACGCTCATGCAATATTCAGATTTGTCACTTTCTCATTACTGCCTTGTCGAACCGCTTGAGACGTTATGCCTGGAGGATCAGTTTCACAGCTGGTAAATTGGTTTTGGTGGGTGTAGCCGTGTGGCCAAGCTGCTATGATACTCAACAGCTCATATTGGGAGGAAGTGAGGGCACGCGGTCAAATTCTATGTTAGGTTATTTGTTTCGGGAGTAACTTGAAAAAACAACAAATCCTTTGTATTCCGTGGTGACCGCAGAGGAAAGCGACCTTTTTTCTTCAGCCACAAACATCCACCCGTAAGCAACACTAGCGATGCGAATAAACACATTACGATAGACAGTGACAGAACATCTACATTTTCGTTGTCATATTATCGCCTACTATGTGTTTGCGTCAAATTAAAGAATGTATGTATGTATGTATGTATGTATGTATGTATGTATGTATGTATGTATGTATGTATGTATATATGTATGTATGTATGTGTGTGTGTGCGTGCGTGCGTATGTATGTATGTATGTATGTATGTATATATGCATGTATGTATGCATGTATGCATGTAGACATGTATGTATGTAGACATGTATGCATGTATGCAAGTAGACATGTATGCATGTAGACATGTAGACAAAAAGGCTGGCGAGGAGTGACGCTTAAGAGACCAGCATTAAGCCACAGATTGTGTGTGGTTGGGTAGAAAGTACCCATCTTCGGTGCCGTTTCCTTCATTTACCGTAAGTCAGGTACCTATTTAAAGCAGGGCCAATTGGAGCATGACGGTTTTGGTCGTGCTCTACAACTACACTAATCAGACGTAAGTTAAGTTATTGAAAAGGTTAATATTCCGTTTACACGCTGTGCGGTATATTGGTCATGTGGTGCTGCGTCCTTGTCTGTTTAACAAACGGCAAATGATGATCAAAAAAGAGAAGAGAGCAATGAAAAAAGAAGAAGAAGAGGTTTAATTATTTACTTGAAGGGAACAATTCGTGGATTGATTTTTTTCTACTTGTTCTTGTAGAGGGAAAAAATACAGTAGTAGTAGTAGTAGTAGTAGTAGTACACGTGGGAGTAGTAGTAGTAGTAGTAGTAGTAGTAGTAGTAGTAGTACTGGTTGTGGGAGTAGTAGTAGTAGTAGTTATTGGTGTAGTTGTAGTAGTAGTAGTAGTAGTAGAAGTAGTATATGTAGTTGTAGTAGTAGTAATTGTTGTAGTATTAGTAGTAGTTGTAGTAATTGTTGTAGTTGTAGTAGCAGCAGTAGTAGAAATAGTAGTAGTAGTAGTATTAGTAGTAGTAGTATTTGTAGTAATTGTTGTAGTTGTAGCAGTAGTACCAGTAGTAGTAGTCGTTGTAGTTGAAGTAGTATTTGTAGTAGTAGCAGTAGCAGTAGCAGCAGTAATAGCAGTAGTAGTAGTAGTAGTAGTAGTAGTAGTAGTAGTACACGTGGGAGTAGTAGTAGTAGTAGTAGTAGTAGTAGTAGTACTGGTTGTGGGAGTAGTAGTAGTAGTAGTTATTGGTGTAGTTGTAGTAGTAGTAGTAGTAGTAGTAGTAGTAGAAGTAGTATATGTAGTTGTAGTAGTAGTAATTGTTGTAGTATTAGTAGTAGTTGTAGTAATTGTTGTAGTTGTAGTAGCAGCAGTAGTAGAAATAGTAGTAGTAGTAGTATTAGTAGTAGTAGTATTTGTAATAATTGTTGTAGTTGTAGCAGTAGTACCAGTAGTAGTAGTCGTTGTAGTTGAAGTAGTATTTGTAGTAGTAGCAGTAGCAGTAGCAGCAATAATAGCAGTAGTAGTAGTAGTAGTAGTAGTTGTAGTTGTAGTTGTAGTAGTAGTAGTAATAGTAGAAGTAGTAGTAGTAGTAGTAGTAATTTAAGCAGCAGTAGTTGTAGTAGTAGTAGTAGTTTTAGCAGCAGTAGTTGTAGTAGTGGCCGCAGGTGGAACTGAACCTGGCGTTGGATGAAGTCATTACTGAGGAGGAAGTCGACAGGGCAATCAGTTCACTATCTATAGGAAAAGCTCCAGGAGCTGATGCAATACCAGCAGAGCTATATAAGACAGCTGGCCTATCCCTCACCAGAAGGATCACTGAACTCTTCTGTCACATGTGGGCTGAAGGTAAAATTCCGCAGGAGCTAAAGGACGCCTCAATCTTTCACCTGTACAAAAGAAAAGGCAACCGTCAGGAATGCGACAATCATCGTGGAATATCTCTACTCTCCGTAGCAGGCAAGATCCTAGCGCGCTTACTGCTAAACAGGCTCAACAAACACCTTGAACAAAGCCACCACCTCCCAGAAAGCCAATGTGGATTCAGAGCCGGAAGAGGAACAGTGGACATGATTTTTGCCGCTCGCCAAGTACAAGAGAAATGTCGAGAACAAAATCAGGCCTTGTACACCACATTTATTGATTTGACAAAGGCATTTGATACAGTAAACAGAGGAGGGCTGTGGATGATAATGTCTACGTTTGGCTGCCCCAACAAGTTCATAACAATGGTGAAACAGCTACACGAAGGCATGTGTGCTCGTGTACTGGACAGCGGTGCAATCTCTAAAACGTTTCTAGTATCAAACGGAGTAAAACAAGGATGTGTACTCGCCCCGACTTTGTTCAGCATGATGTTCGCGGCCACGATGACAGACGCCTTCAGATCATTGGAGCTTGGAATACCCATAAAGTACCGCACAGATGGCAAGTTACTCAATTCCAGAAGAATGAAGGCCAAAACCAAAGTGGCTGGCGATATAATCAGGGAACTTGTATTTGCTGACGACTGCGCTCTAATGAGCAACTCAGAACTAAACATGCAGGTTGGAATGGACCAGTTCTCTGCCGCATGCAAAAATTTTGGCCTGACCATAAATGCCAAAAAAACAGAGGTCATGTACCAACCAGCACCAGGCATGCCGTACACAAAACCAGAGACTACAGTCAGCGGGCAGACGCTGAATGCCGTAGACAAATTCACATATCTGGGCAGCACTCTGTCGAGATCTGTCAGCCTAGACGATGAGGTGGCAAGCAGAATAGCAAAGGCCAGCACAGCCTTTGGTAGAATGCGCTCGATGGTCTGGGCACGTCGTGGCATCAGCGTCAAGACCAAACTCAAAGTCTACCGTGCAACCATCATTCCAACCCTACTATACGCTTGCGAAAGCTGGACTGTATACTCTGGACATGCAAGGAGGTTAAACCACTTCCACACAGGTTGCCTGAAGCGAATATTCCCCATCCGATGGCAAGATCGTGTCACTGACATCGAGGTTCTCTCGACGGCTTACATGCCCAGCATCCATGCACTGCTAGAAAAAGCACGACTAGGATGGGCCGGACACCTCGTCCGTATGTCAGACGAGCGGCTCCCAAAGAAGCTTCTCTACGGCGAGCTGAGAGAGGGATGGCGCGAGAGAGGGCGCCCAAAGAAACGTTTTAAAGACGGTCTGAAGGACTCACTAAAAAGTTGCCAGATAGACATCGACACCTGGGAATGTCTTGCTCAAAACAGATCTGACTGGAGAAGCGCAGTCAAATCGGGTGTAGCTGCCGGTGAAGATGACCGTGTTGTGAAAGCCCAGAACAGACGAGAGACGCGGAAATCCCGAGCAGCGGGAACACTATCCCCTTCTACAAACCTCGTGTGCCCGATATGTAGCAGATATTTTCGTGCTCGCATTGGCCTGTTCAGCCACATGCGCACCCACACCCAACAGGGAAATCTGTGACAAGGATGATGTCGGCGGTCCTCATCGACAGCGATGGACAGCTATTATTAGTTGTAGTAGTAGTAGTAGTATTAGTTTTAGCAGCAGTAGTAGTAGTAGTAGTAGTAGTAGTTTTAGCAGCAGTAGTAGTAGTAGTAGTAGTAGTAGTAGTAGTAGTAGTAGTTTTAGCAGCAGTAGTTGTAGTAGTCAGTAGTACTGATTCAGTACTGACTACAGTAGTAGTAGTTTTAGCAGCAGTAGTAGTAGTAGTAGTAGTAGTAGTAGTAGTTTTAGCAGCAGTAGTTGTAGTAGTAGTAGTAGTAGTAGTTTTAGCAGCAGTAGTTGTAGTAGTAGCAGTAGTAGTAGTAGTAGTTTTAGCAGCAGTAGTAGTAGTAGTAGTAGTAGTAGTAGTAGCAGCAGCAGCAGCAGTAGTTGTAGTAGTAGTAGTAGTAGTTTTAGCAGCAGCAGTAGTAGTAGTAGTAGTAGTTTTAGCAGCAGCAGTAGTAGTAGTAGTAGTAGTAGTAGTAGTAGCAGCAGCAGCAGCAGTAGTTGTAGTAGTAGTAGTAGTAGTTTTAGCAGCAGTAGTAGTAGTAGTAGTAGTAGTAGTAGCAGCAGCAGCAGCAGTAGTTGTAGTAGTAGTAGTAGTAGTTTTAGCAGCAGCAGTAGTAGTAGTAGTAGTAGTTTTAGCAGCAGCAGCAGTAGTAGTAGTAGTAGCAGCAGCAGCAGCAGTAGTAGTAGTAGTAGTAGTAGTTTTAGCAGCAGTAGTAGTAGTAGTAGTAGTAGTAGTTTTAGCAGCAGCAGCAGTAGTAGTAGTAGTAGTTTTAGCAGCAGCAGCAGTAGTAGCAGCAGCAGCAGCAGTAGTAGTAGTAGTAGTAGTAGCAGCAGCAGTAGTAGTAGTAGTAGTAGAAGGAGGAAGGAAAACAGGAGGAACGGGAGAGAAGATAAAAGGTAGAATGTAAAAAGAAGAAGAAACAATAGGAGGAAAAGATCAAAATTTGAAGAGATAGAAGAAGCCCAGGAGGAAGAGCACGTACATCACATGTTCAATAACAGTTTTATCACTAGAAAAATATTTCATTATCGTGTTCTTTGTTGGTATAAACAAGAGTTATCCGCCCGTGTGTCTCAACACAAAAGTGTATCGTGTGCCAACGCTTAGATGTATCGCATGGGTTTACTAATGTATAGCATGGGTATAGTTGTGTATAGTATAGCAAAATCTTGCGCCAAAAGAACAGTGAAGATTGGATGAAGATTAATGAAGAATTTGTACCAGGACATGATTTGCCATTTACTACGTGGATATCTCTGAAAAGGTTAAGAACAAGTATGTCCAGATGTGCGTCTAACCTGAAAAAAGTTGAGACAGGCAGACGATGAATAGTGCCAATGTGTGGCCGTCCAACATCCGGAACACAAAATTATGTGACCCAGTATGCAGGAATCCTGTACAGCGGAAGACCTGATGGAAATGGCGCTTCAGTGGCTGGTTTGCTTGGCCGAGAAATGTGTGAGGCTGCTGGACACTGAAAGTAAGTAAGTACTAGCGTATCGTTGACTATGCTACAGGGTGTCCCATTCGCTGTCTGTCCATGGTTTCCCTTAATAACTTTTAAACTAATGAATGTAATCCAACCAAATTTGACACTGACGTACTGTGATCCAGTTGGACGACGAGGAACTCCGTACTGGCTATTTTCAGCTGGATGAAGCCACAAGCGTCACCTTAAATGCCAACTTAGCCGAAATTGCTACCTTCTTTGAAGATCGTGTTATTTCTATGGGACTTTGGCCACCAAAGTCGTGTGACCTTACCCTGCCTAATTTCTTCTATGGCGCATGCTGAAAGAGAAAGCGTATTACAACAAGCCAAGGAATCTTGTGTTACTGCAGGAAAACATTCAACATAAAATTGAGTGTGATTGCTGATGTGTTGGTTAACAATGCCTTGATGCTAATGGCAACCACTTGCAACATTTGCTAAGAGCTCATTATACTTCTCTCACACAATAGTATGTCTATGTCAAATTTGTTATTTAATGACGTTCGTGGTTGTTGTTGTTTTTTTTTTTGGTTTTTTTTTAACGTTCGCCTTATTTCTCTAATCCCCAAGCCGGTGTGCGTTGCCCTGTGGCTTTTATTTTGCGCCTGTCGGTCCAGTACATCCGACTTAGGCATTTTATGTAAGGGTCTGCTTTCTCTTGCATTTTCTAAGGGTTTGCTTCCCCGGGGTAACGGCCAGTGCTGTGATGGGTATCGAACCCAGCACCTTCGGGTTGTGAGCCGTCCCACTTAACCACTAGGCCACGCCGTCCCCGGTTCGTCGGTTTAAAAGTTATAACGGAAAATCAGCCGTCGCTACGAGTGGAACACTCTGTAGTTGATTGTTTGGAAATACTAATATATATTGTTTGTGATTTCTGTTTAGCTTGGTGATATTAAGTGTATCTACAAATTGGGAGACATATTTCGTTTTTGTTTATGAAATACAGCACTCTTGACACAACCCATATGTTTTCTTTTCGTAAGCATAATGATCTATTATTGTTTAATTGAGAATATTTGAATATTTTATTGATTGTTTTGTACATCTGATCACGAACATTTAATTTTGTCTTTCGTCTGTCTTAACTAAAAAAAAATAACGATTACTATTTTACTTTTCTAAAAAAAATGCGGATGTTATGTCTGTCAAGGAAATGAATTCAGCCCTTACCAGGTCTAACATAAAGGTGACCTGACACCATCAAATTGGATGTTGCGGTTGTCCTTGTTGAGTGTTGATTGGTGTTGTTGTTGTTGTTGTTGTTGTTATTCAAAGCGACTCGATCCGAGTAAAGTGAACTCTTGGCCATATTTCTTTGGTTGCAGGTTGCAGTGGCTCTTTTTACATTCCGATGCAGAGAAGGTGGACCGGGATAGTCATGACTGTAGTCCACTTCCAGGCTCTTCATTGTTCGCCACTATGGGGATAACAGTGTCCATCCCCACTTCGCGGATCAGACTGCTATTTCTAGGAGCATGAACGTGACGAGAGCTGCTATTTTGATCTCTGTACCGCATATCCCTGATTACTATTCACTCTTTTACTCAGCATGAATCACATATCCCTGATTACTATTCACTCTTTTACTCAGCATGAATCACATATCCCTGATTACTATTCACTCTTTTACTCAGCATGAATCACATATCCCTGATTACTATTCACTCTTTTACTCAGCATGAATCACATATCCCTGATTACTATTCACTCTTTTACTCAGCACGAATCACATATCCCTGATTACCATTCACTCTTTTACTCAGCATGAATCACATATCCCTGATTACTATTCACTCTTTTACTCAGCATGAATCACATATCCCTGATTACCATTCACTCTTTTACTCAGCATGAATCACATATCCCTGATTACTATTCACTCTTTTACTCAGCATGAATCACATATCCCTGATTACTATTCACTCTTTTACTCAGCATGAATCACATATCCCTGATTACTATTCACTCTTTTACTCAGCATGAATCACATATCCCTGATTACCATTCACTCTTTTACTCAGCATGAATCACATATCCCTGATTACTATTCACTCTTTTACTCAGCATGAATCACATATCCCTGATTACTATTCACTCTTTTACTCAGCATGAATCACATATCCCTGATTACCATTCACTCTTTTACTCAGCATGAATCACATATCCCTGATTATTAGTCACTCTTTTACTCAGCATGAATCACATATCCCTGATTACTATTCACTCTTTTACTCAGCATGAATCACATATCCCTGATTTCTCTTAACTCTCTTAAAAAAACAATTGTCAATTTGACTTTTCCCCTTTGCTAGGGTAGTGAAATGGTTTTTCAAGCTGAGAACTACAGGCCGCTTCGCCACTGCTGTCGCCAAGTAGTGTGCTGGCTATGTGTGTTTATTTCACCCCTTACAGAAAAACAACATGTGCCATACCGAAATTCGAACCGCTACCCTCCTTGTCGGCAAGCAGGCCTCAAAATCATTGGGGCCACGCGCTCCTATCTTAATCAGCATGTATCACATGTCCGTGATTACTCTTCAATCTTTGATTCTGTATGTATCATCTAATCCCGATTACTCTTCACTCCATTAATCAATATGTATTGCACTACCTTGATTACTCTTCGCTCCTCTAATCGGCAGGTATCACCTGACCCTGAATACTCTTCACTCCCCTAATTGGCATTATCACCTGACCCTGAATACTTCACTCCCCTAATCGGCTTGTATCAACTGACCCTGAATACTTCACTCCCCTTATCGGCTTGTATCACCTGACCCCTGAATACTTCACTCCCCTAATCGGCTTGTATCACTTGACCCTGAATACTTCACTCACCTAATTGGCATTATCACCAGACCCTGAATACTTCACTCCCCTAATCGGCTTGTATCACCTGACCCTGAATACTTCACTCCCCTCATCGGCATGTATCCTCTGACCCTGAATACTCTTCACTCCATTAATCAGTATGTATCATCTGCCCCTGACTATTATTTACCCCCCAAGCTGGCAAAAGTGGCATTATATAACCAAAAGATCTCCATCGGTGGTTGAAATAGGTAAAATGAGGAAATTTAAATACTAAAGTAAAAATAACATATCAGGTTATGGTAAACAAAAACATGTTTACTTACCAACACGTGTGCTTCAATTATGTTTATCTTTGTTATACTTGCCTATGATTGAATTTTGTAGCGCTGAGCTTAATCCTAATTTATGCTGTAAAACTCACAAACAATGTAACATGTGGTAGAATATAAACATTGAACTGATAGAAGAAAATACGCGAAAGTCCTTGCGCATTCGCACAGCTTGTGTACACAAAATACATACATACATACGTACGTGCATGCATATATTCATACATACATACATACATGCATACATACATACATATATACATACATACATACCTACATACACACATATTTACATAAATACATATATATATATACATACACACATGTATACAAACATACATACCTATATACATACATACATACATACATACATACATACATACATACATACATACATACATACATACATACATACATACTTATATACATACATACACACATATTTACATAAATACATATATATATATACATACATTCCTGTATACATGCATACATACATACATACATACATACATACATACATACATACATACATACATACATACATACATACATACATACATACGCACATACAATCATTCACACACACACACACGCATATATATATATATATATATATATATATATATATGTAGAGAGAGAGAGGGAGAGAGAGAGAAAGAGAGAGGTGGGGGGGGGGCAAAATGAACGAAAAAAAGAAAGAAGAAAAGAAAGAAGAGAGAGTGCACCAGAGACAGACAGAGAGAGAGATAGAGCGAGAGAGAAAGAAATATAGAATGAAAAAAACACATATATATATACAGAGAGAGAGAGAGAGAGAGAGAGAGAGAAAGAAAGAGAAAGAGAAAGGGAGGGAGAGAGGGGAAAATGGTAGGAGTATTACAAGCTATCCTCTATAATGATTTGTCAGCTTACATGAATGGTACTAGAGAAGCATGCTGGGAATGATAAACATAAATGGATAAATGATGCTTACACTGCGTGACCGCCTGATGCGTTGTTGTGTCATTGCACTGGATTTTCAAGGCGAAGGTACGGGGCTGAACTAACGTTATTGAGACACGCTCTAGTTGACCCAGTTATTAATATGCACCTGGCTTATTGGTTTTTCCATTTTGACGTTTTCTTTTAAAGGAAGTTGCAACGTTTTGTCGTGGCTTAAAGCGAGTGCGATACCCGCCACTTTCGGACCGACAGAACCGGTTTCGACAAGACAATTTCTCTGACCGGGTTAACCTCCCCTCTGCGATCCATGTTCCAGTATTGTCTGTTTCCCGGCGGCGTCACTTGGAGGTCTATTAGGGTCTTGGGCTGCTTGAATCGCTGACCCTGGTACAAGCAGTCAAATATGAGTCGCTGGTTATTCAATCTCATCTCATCTCATCTCATCTCATCTCATCTCATCTCATTCAATGCTGTATCTTCGGCTTACGGGTAGGGAGTATACGCAGCAAGCAAGGAAACTACAATCCCGCTTATGAATAAGTTGTGACCTCGTTCAATGAAGTCACCTCATCTCCGACAGCAGCGTCTGCTATGATAACTTAACCGCCTGGTAGACCCCGGCCTACCTTCAACAGCACGCTCGGTATGTTAGAAACGCTACAAACAAACCGCCACTTATCGTGCATTTCAGCGCGCACAAAAAAGTAAATCTAATCATCGTGGGAATTCAATAGCAACAATATACGCAGGTACAGTATAAAATACATCGTAGGTATTGACCAGAGAGTCTCTTCAGGGTCAAACAAATGATATATTGCATCATCATCTTAAGACTGTTTTAGCGTGAGTGCTTCGGATCAGTGCTGCGAAATGGGACATCAGGCTGGGGTTTCTCGACCAGAATGAGAGGACATGTCGTGGCTGAGCGCAGGAGGGAATAGATGTCAAAAATCTACAGTATGAGTATGGAGACGGAAGCAGTGATCTCAGCACTGAAATGGATATCTCTATAACAAGGGCAGTCATCGTGACAGACGTGCGAGCTGTACTTCAGAAGGTACAGAAGGGATGGCTTAGGTACAAGTGAATAGCAACTGTTGAGGCCTCAAGCCCCGAGGGGTTGACATGGATCTACTGGCCTGCTTATACTGGGGTTCAGGGAAATGAAAGAGCTGACATCATGGCTTTACAGTCTTCCATCATGGGCACATTAGTGATGGATAGGAGGGAGATTTAGAAATTAATCAATGACCGCCTGCTAGATGAGGTCACACAATAGTTGAAGCAGCAATCCACAGACTACAAAGTTTCGACTTTAAACGAGGTTCGAGCGAAGTATGGCACATGAGAGGACGGAGCAGGAGAGTGTACAACCAGTGAGCAACAGGAACCATCAGTATCCATACCCTACGCCATTTGCTGAGAGAGAGAGACTGAGCACCTACGGGTATGCCCGTAGTGCAGTGACGTCGATTCTTAGAAACAGAAACAGCTTCAGTTAGAATATATAGGTTATAATTCAAGCTGCCATCCTTGTGGGAAACAAGTATTTACAAGGTAAGTATTAATATGAATATATTGGGGCACTTTGATTTACTTGATGAATTTGCCAACCACATATACACCCTGCTTAGTCCACGTCTGTTTTAACCGGGCTACATACTAGACGTTTTCGTTTAGGTACACCGTCGTTATCTGTCTGGTGTTAATTAGCGCTGACCCCGAGGTCAGTGGGCTGACCTACTGGCATAGCGCCGCTTGTTTGTAAACTGAAAGGAATATCCTTGGCGTACAGTCATGATATCTCTGTCCAATGTGATAACATGACGAAATTGACCTTCTCTGAAGATAATGTCATGGGAGTTGCACGATTCTATGAATTGGCCTAGCTGTCTAAGGTTATTTTTGTTGACAAGATAGTTTAAAAACTGTATCCAATAAAATAGTATTTCGTGTCAATTGTTAATTAAGTCAAGCTTTTCAACATTCTTCTTCATATTCTTTTACTTCTTCTTCTTCTTCTTCTTCATCTTCTTCATCATCTTCTTTTTTTTTTGTGGAGTTCGTCCTGAAAAGGAGGTTATGACGTCGTGTCGTAGTTTACAGATTAGCTGTGATATCTGCACCTATCGGCCAACACATCCGATTCCAGCAAATCATTTTTGGACCGGATTTGCTTTCCTCTTCCATCCCTAATCTCATATCTAAGCTGCATGGTTGCAGTCTGTTTCCAGGGCCGCCACTTGAATGCGGAAAAAGGTCTTTGTCAGTCCTGTGCCACTACCCTCGATGTAGACATCCAGCTGTAAGTTGCTGGATGCTGTCGGCTCGTTTACCGATACATCTCCGACCTCTTTATGTAAAGTATCCCATAGCATTACTGCTGTAGAGGTGTAAGGTATTAGCGATCTCACATTTCAAAGGTTCGGCTATATAAGGGCGGTAGCCATCTCCTCTCCCTCGCCGCTTTTACTTCCCGGACTGAGCCGGTACCCATTTAAGGCTGGGTCGACCATTGTGGTCTGAAAAAAACATTACCGCCTCAACTGGGGGAATGAACCCAGGACCACTCAGATGCGAAGCCAATGCGCTAACCGCGGCGTTACGTGGCTCCCTTATGTATAATAATGAATTGTCAATTACCGGGGTCCACGTGGAGATTGTATAGTTTTGGAATAAAAAGGCCGATCGTCTCAGAGGTCGTCACGCAATTTTTTTGTTTAAGCCTCGATTGAAAGAAACACTATTTATCATGGAGGTTTTGAACCCTGAAGCCATTTTCACACGACTTGTCAGTGTCCGTGGCTGGATTACCCATGAGGATACATAGGCTAACACGTCGGAGCCAGGAGCACTTGAGGGGGCCTGTATGTAGTATAAAAAGATGTATGATAGAACAGGCGCACGGTAAGACAGCTTGTATGTGATGGACAGCTCTGAAAACTAAAAGCTGTAACCTTGCAGAAAGCCAGGTGGCAGGATGGAAGCAGTCTTAAACAATGCCACGCGGAAGGCGGATGCACTGGTTTCTATGGCACAGAACGCAGTGCATTGTAACCTGCAGCATAAAGACAGGCATTGATAGCACATTTTTTTTAAAGCAATTTCGTTACTCACAATAACAAACGAGAAGGATAATGCATATACACCACTTTGTTGTCCTATGTTTATGTTTTTCAAATGCTCACAACATACTTGTCTTGTTATTGTTGACGCTGTTTTATATATTCAGGCTGTAAAGTAAAGGAATTAATTTAATAATGGATTGAAAACGTCAGTATTAACTAATGACAAGTACATAAGTTAAAAACGTGTTTTTCAGCCTCTTTAATTTATACTATGACATTTTTATTTGGGGGGTGGGGGGGGGAAGGGGGGGGGAACTACTGAAAAGTAGTTTTGATGGATTAACAGGTCCCACTAGTAGAGACTGTGCACACAATTTAGTACTGACTTCACCTCTCGTCGTGGACAGGTACAGCATACTGACGCAGACACAATCTCACGTCCGCATCATTTATCTGGAAATAGTTGTGTGACGACAGGCTGTCCCGCAAGGTATGGATCGAGACTGCTCTCTTTCTAACTACAGCGAGGATAACCTAGGTCCGATGTGCCCCATACGGAAGGGGGTAACCACAGAGCCACTGCAACCAACGAAAAACGTGATATAGCTGTGGGGGAGACAGGGCAGACGAGGCAAAGGTTGGAGATGACAGACAAGGGCAGACAAACTTGACATGTGCTAGTTGAACATTTATGCTCCCTAGGAAGTGACATATTTTTGATTTGATTGATCGCATTCTACTTGTTACCAAAGTGTCCCAAAGAGGGACGAAGCAGCGTTAGTTACATCGAAACAATAAAATTAGAGATCATGATGTGAATTTAGACTGAACGTTCAACATCTTGTTCTGTCTAGACCATTATGTGACAATCCAATAGTTCGTATGTGAATTGTTCTCATCGGCTTTCTATCCATGGAGCTGGGATTCTTGTTGCTGCCACTCTTGCCTGCTTATTTAGTTACCGTATTCGCGAACCTTCATACGGTAGAGGTAGATGTGGACCGGACTGAACACCAGATTATTATATAATCTACGTTCCTCCTAGTCTCTAGTTCCAGCCTAGTCCTCAGTTTCTGTGGCATTCTTTACTCATCCAATCAATGGGTTGTTCTGTGGGTCTGAGTCCCTGAGTCTTGGCCAGGGTAGGCAACTTAGTTGGCAAATTCCATAGATTTCGCAAGTTTTCAAACGTTTTTTGTATTTTTTAACGTGTTTTACAGCTCCCATCTTGTTGGGAACTTATTTAATAACTACTGGCATCTATTTTGGCGACATTAAAAAAAAACAGAAACTTTTTAATTGTTAACGCCCTTCACTTCTGTCTGTTTCTGTAAGAATGTCGTACAATATAATATATTCATTATTTACGGCTGTAAGAATGTCGTGCAATATAATATTAATTATTTACGGCTGTAAGAATGTCGCACAATACAATATTCATTATTTACGGCTGTAATAATGTCGCACAATACAATATTCATTATTTACGGCTGTAAGAAGGTCGCACAATACAATATTCATTATTTACGGCTGTAATAATGTCGCACAATACAATATTAATTACTTACGTCTGTAAGAATGTCGCACTATATAATACTCATCACTTACGGCTGTACAAATTGTGCATAATATAATATTCATTATTTCTTCATGTAAAATCGTATCTAAAACTAAAATTTGTCGTACTCGAGCTGTGGTAACACGTTCATGAGTTTTATTTTGTGGACTGAAGTTCCATGTTCCTATTCCAAGTGTTAGAGTGGGGATATACGGTCTCAAATTGATTGGAATGCTCTTAAATATAAGTGAAGCTTTGATATTTCGTATCAGTTTTTTTTTATATGCCTACTATAATTAAATTGTTTCCAAAAATATAGCAATTGGCTGTCTCCAATCTGCCTAGCAGGCAGCAGGTTTAATGTTGGTCTTCCTTCTCTCTTAGATGATCTGCTTTCCGAACTAGTGAAAGTTATCTGTCCGAGATGTCTTCTAATTCATCAGGACGAGTATGAAACACCAGTATAAACTAGCACCCGATCGCAATCAACAATAGTGACATCATCAGACTGTTTTGCCTTATGTAACATGCGCTGTATTTGGATTATAGTCAGGAAGAACTGCGCTAGTCATCAGCCTCACTCTCTGATCCCGAACTACCTTGGACCAGTGGCAAGACATAATTCGAGACGACTAGAGGTAACTCAAGATACAGTCGTACTAGTCCAACTCCCCTTGCGTCCCATGATACCTGCGAGACTCGACGCTCACCATTTCCTATAAGAGGAGAGTGCCTTATCTCTCAACTCCAGCGACCTCGATACGCCAGTATATCATCTCCAAGACAGCAGGTGGTTTTAAGATGTTTTCCCTATCATGGATGAAATGGGTATTCAGATTCACCAATCTCATTTACCCGCAGCACCTATCGAGTTTTATGGCGCCAGATTCCCTTCCATCGTCACTTCTCCTTTTAGTATAAACATGAATGCCCCGAGTTAGACATTGCTGCCATTTTCTATATGAATCGCACGCAGTGGAAACATCTAATTGAAGTCTGATATCTTGTCTTAAACTCCAATCCAAGCTATGGCAGCTTTTAGGTTCCACTAGTGTATAATAACTCCCTAAGTGGAGTGCCTGTGTTTAGCTACCTGCTAGTCATTAAAATAATACCAGATGTCAGAAAATACTAACATTTGTCCTTCCTTGTCTGTTATCGACTTTTTTTATGATTGACCAGACAGTTTTATTAGTTGTCAGGATTCCCAAGATGGAATAATCAACGGAGGCCAGATGAGTGCGTGTCTCAATTAGTTTTTGAAGCACTATAATGGCGATAATGACGTTAGACCAGATTCACGAAAAAAACGGCAACGATATTTGTTTTAATCGTAAACGAAAAACTGAACTCTGTACAGAACATTCAGCATATATCGTGTATTTACAACACAAGACTGTTACCAGGCCCGAAATGGCAGCAGTGAATAGTGGCACTGCATCTTGTCACGCATTTTATAAGAGACGGCCACGGATGGTTATGGATGGGGATTGCTAATCCATCATGTAGAAAATTCCTATCATAAAAACGTTATTGGATATAGACAGGTCAGTGAATGTTGACTTTGTTTTACATTTGTTGAAGATTTATGTTGTACAGTTAGATGAAAAGGTATTTCACATACATATACACACACACACACACATACACCCACACACACACGCACGCGCGCGCACACACACACACATATACATATATATATATATATATATATATATATATATATATATTACTGCCGTAGAGGTGTGAGGTGTCACACATTTCAAAGGCTCGGCTATATGAGGGCGGTAGCCATCTCCTCTCCCTCGCCGCTTTTACTTTCCGGACTGAACCGGTACCCATTTAAGGCTGGGTCGACACAGGAGCCATTGCGGTCTGAAAAAAACTTTACTGCCTCAACTGGGGAATGAACACAGGACCACTCAGATGCGAAGCCAGCGCGCTAACCACTGCACTACGCGGCTCCACAATATATATACATCTACATAATGAGGTACGTGAGAGCGAGAGAGAGAGTGAGAGAGGGAAATAGAAAGAGAGAGAATGTGAATATTGATAGAACACACGCTCATAAAGAAAGTTAACAATACATCTAGAAATGTGTTTGACTGGAACCAACAGAATAGAAGAGCAAAGTGCAGAGGTAAGAAGAGACCAAGGCAGATAGAATCCTATGGTAAAAAAGATGGACAATGTCAATCTATATAGAGGCCCCCTTTGAAGTACTATGCTGCAAGGGAAATTAAGTGTAGTCACGGAGAAGACAGACAACATAAAAAAATAACTTAGAAATAGGAAAGCATATTAGAGAATAGGCAAAACCGTAATGATGACTTGTAGAATCAGAAATGAAAATTACAAGATTGATTAGTGAGAGATTGACTAGCTAAGAAGGATTCTAGTGAAAAACAACAATAACAATACATACTAGGAACCAACATACAGGCAAACAACTACTGACGACTGCGAACAAGGAGGATTGGCTGAATAGATAGGAAATGGGGAATACAGGCAGAGGAATCTACAAATATTTGGCAACTTAAATCCTAAAAGCAGCATAAACTTCTTGAAAAGGAGAGATCAAAGTATAATTTTCCAACTCCGCACTCAAAATGTACAACTTAACAGTCACTTGAACAGAATACAATCCCAATATATACTCCAGAGTACCGGCTGTACACGTATTCCTGTGAAACTGTTGAACACCATCTTTGTTAGTGTCCGGAGCTTGCCGGTGTTAGGAATTAGCTTCTCTTACTCCGAGTCCAGACAAATGGGACACTCAGTACGGAATTAAATATCGGCTCACAACCACTTGCAGATACCACTAAGTGACATTAGGCAAAAGGGCAGTGGCATCAGGCCGCTGGATGTTGATCCAACCAACCAATCACAATGTTAAACTATGGTTACAAATGCATACTGTATTTAAGCCATATAAGAATATTACAATATCAAATCAAGTCGACAAATTATTAGATACGAGATTACTGGCTGTTCACCTCGTCCCCACCACAGTCCTGCTAATATCCCTAGCGTCCATGCCCTAACCCTGACAACTCCGAAGGAAGTAAAAGATCAAGTCAATAGAGAGCAGAAGGAAATGATCAAGAACAGCCCCAGGGATGAATCACTCTTCCTTCTCGGTGACTTCAAATGTTAAAGTGTGTAGGGCCACGTGGCCTGGCCCACCTGACTCGGACATTATGGTATTGGCGGGATACATGAAAACGGCCAGACCTTGCTGGAGTTGTGGACTTAACAAGACCTTTGCATTACAAATACTAGTTTTAAGTGCAAGCCACAACATTAAATGCCATAGAAAACCCTAAGTCAAATGAATGTCATCAGATCGACTTGATTGACAGCAGACGCTCAGCTTCAAACAGAGTACTCTCCCCCAGAAGTTACCATGGTGCCGACTGTAGATTCTTACCCCGACAAGACAGACTCCTCAGCATCGTTACACTGTCTGTGGCAGGAACTGTCACTCACGGATCGACCTTTACAGTCATAACAGACTATCAAAATACAGGAAACACAGCTGGACAAAACTCACAGGACGCCACGCGCATGGTCTACAGAGATTGAAACGCCCAAGATGAAGACGATGATAATGCGATTTATATATATAATTTGAGTTATAGGTGTTGCAGGTCTGTAAGATACCATCTGATTAACATTACTGCTATTCACATTAACTTTACGAACAATCACATTTTTGTGGAATAAAATCATCTTTTTTAAAAGAAAACTCAAATTTCCCTCTCGCAGTGATGACTGTAAACGTACAGATTCATTGCAAACAATTATTTGTCATAATTGTATTGGCTCCAACGGAATGAGCTTGTTGTTCTTATCCTTATTCTCGGTTTCGCCCGCTAATGAGCATTTGGCTTGGCTTGGCTTCGTTCGTTCTAAATCTCCCCTGAAAAAGCTTAAGTAGTAGAAAGTAGCCCAGAGAACGGAATGCGTTGTGTCGTAGTTTACAGCTTGACTGCGATATTTGCACCCTTCGGTCCAACACATCCGACTTCAGCAAGCATTTTTTTAGTACCGGTTAGCATTCCCTCTTCGATCCCTTCTCCTTAGCCAGTCTGCCCTGCTGCAGCCTGTTATCCAGGATCACCGCGTGGAGGTGTAGAAGGGTATTGGCAGCGCTGTTTCGCAGGCCATGACGTTAGCAGTCAGCTATGAGTTGCTGACCACTGCAGCTCATGTGCTGCTCAGCATCTTGATCCCTAATGAGCATTTGAGTTACCACTATCGAAGGCTCATTACATGAAGCCTTCCTCGAAGCACATTTTATACTTTGTTTTTATTTTTCTATAGTCATTTTTTGCAAAATTATGACGTTGATAGGAACATTTAAAAACGTTTTTGAGCTATACTTCAGCAGTGTAAAATAGTTCTATTTTTTCCTTCCAGGGCAAAGCCTCATTGTTTAACATATTTGTTACGCTTGTTCTAATTATCATTGGAGCGTGAGGCTGCAACTGTCTCTTTTTATTGATCCCTTTTGTGTGTCGTCTTCTTGTGCTCCGACCACGTGGCTTCTTCTGGCTTGGTCTCATCCTTCATTCTTTTACGTGATAAATTCTTTGTCATCCTCAACTTTTTCACGACCCATGAGTTCCATTTAAGAACATAAATGGTTATTCTGTAATTGACCTCTTGGCATGTCCTATTCATATTTAATTTCACATTTAAATTGCCAACCGTATTGGTGTCGTCGTGTCCTGCTACAGATCAGTAAATGTTACAACACTAGAAACAATGAACGGCCTCCAGCCGCTGATGGAAATACAGGACATAAAACTAGTGATCCAGGCAGAGAAATACAAGAGGCTTTTGAACCACACAATACAAAGCCTGGGAAATGGTACACTTTCGAGAAGGAACTTTGCAACAAACCTAAAAATACTAGGACTCAAGGACCAAGTACTGTCAAAAAACCAAAGATACCGGCACTCAAGAACTTAGTACAGTCAAAAACCCAAAGATTCCAGCACTCAAAAACCTAGTACAGTCAAAACCCGAAAGATTCCGGCACTCAAGAGCCTAGTGCAATCAAAAACCCAAAGATACCGGCACTCAAAAACCTAGTACAGTAAAAAATCCAAAGATTCCGGCACTCAAAAACCTAGAACAGTCAAAAACCCAAAGATACCGGCACTGAAGAACCTAGTACAGTCAAAAACCGAAGGATTCCGGCACTCAAGAACTTAGTACAATCAAAAACCCAAAGATACCGGCACTCAAGAACCTAGTACAATCAAAAACGAAAAGATACCGGCACTCAAGAACCTAGTACAGTCAAAAACCCAAAGATACCGGCACTCAAGAACCTAGTACAGTCAAAAACCCAAAGATACCGGCACTCAAGAACCTAGTACAGTCAAAAACCCAAAGATACCGGCACTCAAGAACCTAGTACAGTCAAAAACTTAAAGATTCCGGCACTCAAAAACCTAGTACAGTCAAAAATCGAAAGATTTCGGCACTCAAGAACTTAGTACAGTCAAAAACCCAAAGATTCCGGCACTCAAGAACCTAGTACAGTCAAAAACCGAAAGATTCCGGCACTCAAGAGCCTAGTGCAATCAAAAACCCAAAGATACCGGCACTCAAAAACCTAGTACAGTAAAAAATCCAAAGATTCCAGCACTCAAGAACCTAGAACAATCAAAAACCCAAAGATACCGGCACTCAAGAACCTAGTACAATCAAAAACGAAAAGATACCGGCACTCAAGAACCTAGTACAGTCAAAAACCCAAAGATTCCAACACTCAAAAACCTAGTACAGTCAAAACCCGAAAGATTCCGGCACTCAAGAGCCTAGTACAATCAAAAACCCAAAGATACCGGCACTCAAGAACCTAGTACAGTAAAAAATCCAAAGATTCCAGCACTCAAGAACCTAGTACAGTCAAAAACCGAAAGATTCCGGCACTCAAGAACCTAGTACAATCAAAAACACAAAGATACCGGCACTCAAGAACCTAGTACAATCAAAAACCCAAAGATACCGGCACTCAAGAACCCAGTACAGTCAAAAACCTAAAGATACCGGCACTCAAGGACCTAGTACTGTCACAAATCTAACGATACCGGCACTCAAGCACCTACTATCCTTCTTCTAGCTATGACATTGTGGACCAGTGGCAGCTGTGACAATGTGGGACAATGGTAGTTGTGGCGATGTTGACTAATGATATCTATGACACTGTGCTTCTCTTTTCGGTGACAAAGAGAATCAATCAATCAATCTAATACAAACTAGGCGACGATAATATATGCTAGTGAAGGTCTGCACTCTGATTATGATACTCTAAGCTACGTGAACATAATGGCGACAAATAAATCAAGCACATTTAATCCGACAGGTAAAAGGTACCCAGATGTACATTACGTTCAATGAAACGTATTTCCAGATATAAAAGGGATTCAATTATTGATCACTGTATCGATAACATATAAATAATCCTAAGAATGACGCGTGTAAATAATGAAACAATTGATAATAACAAATAATAATACAGCCGTCAATAGCATATCGATGATGAGAACAGCAGTCAGACATGTTATGTTGTACCTCACCGGTGAGTCCGGAGGGGGCTGTATAGTCCAGTTCTAGCAGATATTCCACTTCCCCATATGCAGCATTTCTTCTTCTTCTTCTTCTTCTTGGTACGCTGTCACACGTCAACTTGATTTTGTTCGAAGAAAGCAGCAGTCATCCTGAGGCTGTCGACACTGTCATAAAGCTTGTCTAGTGTTGCCACTGGTGATGGCCACATGTGCTTTCTCTGGTCCTCGTATGTCGGGCAATTTTGCAGATGTTCAGCGGTCATTTTCCCTGTACCACAGGTCGTCAGTGGCATCTATCTTCAGTTTATTGAATAGATGGTACCTCAGTCTGTTGTGACCTGTGCGGAGTCTCAAGAGCACAACCTGCTCTCTTCTGTTCAACTGGTAATAAGCATCATTTTTTGTGTAGCCAGTATGCGCTGTTTCCCATTTGACCATGTATCTGGCCCTAATAAACCTTTTGGACTCTTTGTAGGTCAGACTAGAATTTGGTTGTGGTAACCTTGCACCTTCTTTTGCCAGTCTGTCTGCCTCCTCGTTGCCTTGAATATTACAGTGGGATGTAACCCACTGTACCATTACCCTTTTGGGTGTAGACTGCTGGCATAGTTGACAGAGTACTGCCCTTAAGTCATTAAGCTCTGTATTTTTCTGGCTTTTTAGTGCTGTAACACCGGACAGAGCATCCGCAGCATTTAAGGTTAGATATGGACATGTGTGTGCTAGTCGTTTTGTCTATTCGAACAATGCGTTTTCTCTGAGTTTCGGAGATCCGGTATACCCTATCAATGGAGGTTTCTCTAGCGGTTATATAATACCATGTGTGACTGCACTTTGCCATGCTCTGCGACCAGTTTACATCGATGTTGAAGCGCATCAGAGCTCGCTGGCTTCGCATCTGAGTGGTCCAGGGTTCATTTCCCAGTTGAGGCGGTAATGTTTTTTTCAGACCGCAATGGCTCCCGGGTCGACCCAGCCTTAAATGGGTACCGGTTCAGTCCAGGAAGTAAAAGCGGCGAGGGAGAGGAGATGGCTACCGCCCTCATATAGCCCAGCTTTTGAAATGTGAGATCGCTAACACCTCACACCCCTACGGCAGTAATGCTATGGGTTACTTTACTTTATTTTATCTTTTTACTTTTTAATCGCTTCCATTGCCCATCGATCAGAAGCATGCCTTTTTCAGCAAGCCGCATATTTCTTCTTTGGGGGTGGGAATTTCTTTCTGATCTGAGACTTCCCGGAAGAGAGTACTGCCAATGTAGGTGAGCTTATCTATCGATGCTTACTTATTTTCCGTTTCCAAGCACCACGTCATACGTCATCCATCCAGAATTCAGCGACATCTGCCCACTGCATAACGCACCTGTTGCATGTTTCCTGGAGGTTGAGGCAGGTCATCAGGTGGTATCTGTCCTGTATTGCGCGGCAGTCATCATATGTGTATTCCCATCGTTTCATATTCCTCTTGCACCGTAATACACCAGTTCGGAGTCTGTTCAGTGACTTACATGTTGTTCACAGTAGGTGATGTCCGTATCCAGGCTCCTCCTGAAGTCCTATCCCTGAGGTATGAATCAATTAGTGCCATCTTTCAATACAACGGCTCTCGTGGCTTGTATGTATCGGCTTTGTTGATTTTACGAAGCTATGTCTGGATTTGAGTCTTGTGTGCTGTACTTGATGTCCAAACATTTGGTGTCTTTGTTCATGTTTTTGTCCATGTTCATGTCTATTGATTGTAAGCGCTCATTCTTCACTCTGATATCTGGGTTGCTATATACGATACTAGAGGCAGGCTGAAACATAACTTCAGTTTCTTTGTTTTTTTAAATTAATGGTGTAATTGAACACGTCACCGCTTGTACAGAACTTGTCCACATATGACTGCATGTCTCTTTTAGAGCTGATAGTGAGGGCACAGGTATCATCAAACAGTAAGCTAAAGATGATTGTGTCCTTTACTTTGATGTCATCCTGCAGCCGCCTGTGTTTAAAAAGATTTCCTTCTGTCCAGTATTTAATTTGCACTCCATTATCAATACAACATTCGGAGCTATCAATGTGCATGGCAGCAAACATCATGGTGAAGTGTGTTGGGAGCCAGTACTCCGCTTTTGTTGACCCCACTTGACATAGGGAAGCATTTGATGTGTTCCCATCACTGTGTATGTGAGCATTCATACCTTCTTAGAATTGTGTCACGATCTTGGTAGTTCTGTTTGGACATCCGATGTGCCCAATGATTCTCCGGGGTCCACCATTGTTAACGGTGTCAAAAGCTGTTGTCAGCTCTTTGAAAGTCATCTACAGGCCACGCTGCTGCTCTTGACATTCATCCAAGAATTGCCGATCCGCGAATATCATACTCACTGTTCCGCGACCCGATCAGAAGTCAGTTTGGCTCTCTGGAAGAAGACCATGTTTTAGGTGATCGATGAAACAATTGATGGACGATTGAAATAGCATTGAAATATGATTGAAATACTGGAACAATTAAAGGTCAAGGTAGCCACGTCACAGAACGTTATTAACAAGTGTTAATTATGATTCATTGAACCACGTGGGGTTTTCTTCTGAGTACACTTCCCTGTCGCCGTGTCTACCCTAATAGTAAGTCAGGCACTCAAATAAAGTTGAGTAGACTAAAACGTGTCGCGACCCGGTAGATATCCAAATCCCTTAGCTGGGAGAGACACACTTGTTACCTACAAAGCCATTTCGACAATGTTAGCAGGGCTGGACGAACTGAACGTTAATTCAGCACATGGGTAGTTGGGGGGTATATGTGATGTCTTTTCTTAGCACCTCATTGTAAAAGTTCTTATTTATATAACAATAAGTCTAATAGTAGAGACTGACGTCGGGAATGAAGTGGTATAGCTGTATGGGATATGGCGGTCAGAGCACTTCCTCGCTGCCTTTATTTCCCTAACATTAAAGCATGTATCTATCTCAAACCTATTAAATGTACCTGTAGCGGGATTTGAACAACCACAAATTTGCCATGAAAAAGGATTGAGAACACATCACTAATCAGACACAAGAAAGTAATTACAGATTATACAATTTAAGATCAAAGAACAAAGTCACCGATTTTTGTAATAGCAGCCCGGCGTGTGTTCTCATTCGGATTGTACTGCATTACCGCTGTTGCTGTCTTAATTCTTCTTCTTCTTCTTTTTCTT
The DNA here is from genome assembly GCA_036924085.1 of Ariolimax columbianus. NCBI lineage: Eukaryota > Metazoa > Mollusca > Gastropoda > Stylommatophora > Arionidae > Ariolimax > Ariolimax columbianus. The sequence continues at coordinate 58,450,491 of JAVGWX010000011.1, forward strand.
CATTGTCGTCGCCTTTGTTCATTCTCACATTATGTTTCCATCATACAATTAGTAGTCTATCTCAGCTTTCTCCCGTCGCCATTATGTTTTCATCATACAATTAGTAGTCTATCTCAGCTTTCTCCCGTCGCCATTATGTTTTCATCATACAATTAGTAGTCTATCTCAGCTTTCTCCCGTCGCCATTATGTTTCCATCATACAATTAGTAGTCTATCTCAGCTTTCTCCCGTCGCCATTATGTTTCCATCATACAATTAGTAGTCTATCTCAGCTTTCTCCCGTCGCCATTATGTTTTCATCATACAATTAGTAGTCTATCTCAGCTTTCTCCCGTCGCCATTATGTTTTCATCATACAATTAGTAGTCTATCTCAGCTTTCTCCCGTCGCCATTATGTTTTCATCATACAATTAGTAGTCTATCTCAGCTTTCTCCCGTCGCCATTATGTTTTAATCATACAATTAATAGTCTATCTCAGCTTTCTCCCGTCGCCATTATATTTTCCTCAAGCGGGATGGGACAGGGCAATGTTGTCACGCGGACATTCTCATCGTTGAATGGCTAGGCCTGGAGCATACGGTCAGTGCTTGACCGTTCAGAACACATACACACACACACACGCACACACACAAACCCATTCACACACACAGCCACACACCCCCACTCACCTACACCCGCACCCACACACGCACACACACAAACCCACCCGCACACACAGCCACACACACACACACCCACAGCTACACACACGCCCACACACACACATTCGCACACACTCATATACACACTTATACCCACACACACACTCTTACACACTCACACATGCACCCACACACACCCACATACATACACACACCCACACATACATACCCACGCACACATACACACCCGCGTACACATATACACCCATACACAAACATACACACCCATACACACCGACACACACACACACAATCACACACAATCACACGTACACACGCATACATAATACTATTAGAACGTCGTGGGATCTTCATCCCGTCCTGATTTACTCCAGTCGGCGCTTATAGGCCGGCATTAAATTAAAATTATTTGAGAACTTTGGCATTATATAAATGTTCTTCTACAGATGTGATTTACGGGACGCAATGCCAAAGGTAACAGCCGCTAATCCGGTCAGGCGCAACATACTGACCAAGACGTCGGGCCAGAGTCAGGCACAATACACTGACCAAAACGTCGCGTCAGGGTCAAGCACAATATACTGACCAAGATGACAATCCCTCTTAACTTAACTTAACTTAACGTCTTTATACTGGTTTAGAAGACCCTGCAGAGTCTGTATACAACCAGTTACTTCTGTGTAGCGTTCCTTGGAAACTGGCTGTTTTCGAAGCACCCTGGCTGACAAGATGTAAATCGACGTGATTCCCGTAGTAGTGAGTGTCACGCAGATGAAATCATGCATAGCACAACCGCCTGGAGTACCACGGTCTACCTTCATCAGCATGCTCGAAATGTGAGGAAAGCTTCTACAATCCGTCACCTTCAGCACTTTTCAGGGCGCACCAAAGAGTAAATGTACACGTTGTGGGTATCTAACAACAACAATAATAACAACAACAACAGCAACAACAACAACGCTTTCTTACTTTCATGTCCTAGGCACTACGTCATACATCATTTGTTCATTATTCAGTCACATGGATTGCCTTGTCACTGGCACTCAGCAGGTCATCCATGCTACAAGTCTCCGGGAGGTTTGGGCAGATGGTCCTGGTCTTGTGTTACTCCACATTCGCATGTTTCATCATCCCTGTATCCCCATCTTTTTCAGGTTTTTCCTGCTTCGTGATACACCAGTTCGAAGACTATTTAGTGACTTCCATGTTGTGTAGGGCAGGAGATGTCCAGGTGCAGGTTCCTTCCGTAACTCGATCAACGGGACCTGTGTCAGCTGTTTCCAGCTTTCGATACAAGGTTGACTGTAAGAAACTTCACCTTCACATAATCTTGCGCGCTGCACCTGATGTCCGAACATAGAGTGTCTTGGGTCATTTACCTGTTTCTCTCTTTCTATATCTGACCCGACAGTTCTTCATATCTCTGGTGGCTCTATGCCGATTATGGGGTATATGTTTCAGTTGGTATAGGCTTTAGACATCCAGTAACTATATGGCCTGTCTCATTTATTGCTGTACCTATATGTTCGATAAGTGCAGGGTTCTTCCAGACTGGTGCGGCGTACTCAGCTGCAGAGAAACACAGAGCGAGTGCTGCTGTTCTGATGACATCTGGCTTTGCTCCCCATGCTATGCAAGTCAGTTATCGTATAATACTATTTCTCGCATGTATTGTCTTATTTGTCTCCTGGCAATGTTCATCATGGGACAGCGAACGGTCCAACTTTACTCCCAAGCATTTGGAGACCGAACAACAACGCAATGACACGTAATAGTTGTGTGACTGATAACCATTATTGTGAATGATAATAGTGATAATGAGAACAAGGAATTTCCTCTGGATAATGAAAGTTGAGGAAGCCGAACGGCTTTGGATATGTATTCAGACCAACGTGCACTAGTTTTTATCCTGAAAACGATATGTTTTGTTTTGTTGTTTTTCTATTAGGGGTTAAATTAAAAAGGAAGTCGCTTTAGTTGAGAAGTGAAGTGCGTGCTTATTAGGGAACCAAAGCGAGAAATTGTAAGCTTTTAAACCATGCATGTTTCAAGCGTCCATTGGTCTCAAGTGACATGTGACCATCCCATAGTCAAATTGAAGATGGACTATATATATCTTGTTATCCGTGAATACCTTGTGCAGGTACAAATATTTTTTTTTTAACTTGCAAGGTTGTTTTATTTCTGGTTTTTTGCGTTCGCCTTATTTCTCTGATCCCCAAGGCGGTGTGCGTTGCACTGTGGTTTTTATTTTGCGCTTGTCGGCCCAGTGCATTAGAGTCCAGCATGACTTGCAAGGTTGAATCTTCAAAGCATTCAAATACCATGGAAATAAACGTTGCAAATATTTTTAGTTGAAATAAAAACTTTTTAAGTTAATAATCGTTCAGAAGATATAAAGTTTGGTTTTATATTTGTATTTCTCCCACTACAATGGTGGCCCAGTGTGTGCATGGTTCATTTCACAAGCCAGCTTTACCACCAGACACGAACCACGTGCTGACCATCACTGGTGTCCTTATCTTGGCGCGTGTCTAAACAAAGGGAGTTCAGAGGTTATCCGTCCACAGCTGATGGTCAGCAGTCGACACGGCCGAAAAGCTGTCGTTAGAGACGTGACTAACAGACGGATTCCATCGGAACAAGGTGTTAATTAGTTTCATGGTGAAAGGGAATAACTTGGCCTCTTTCTCATGTTTCACAGGCGGTCATTAGGATTAGTCGCAAACTAATATTAATATGCATCGTGCAGTTTCATATTTGTGGATTATTCTGTTAAACAACAAAATGGAATGTTCCTTTGTGATTTCCCATCGCAGTTGCCTGCTGTCTCTCGAACAGAGTGGTTAGAGCTCTTGCGTTTTACTGCATAAGTACGGAAATCAATCCTAGGTCTGAAAATGTTCCAGTTTATCTGGCCTGTAAATGAGCACCTGATAATAGTCAGGAAAGGCAAGACAGAGGAACGGAGCTAGTAATGTCACCTAAATAACGTATAACTTGTCCAATGATGTCTCTAAAACCGCAATCAATGCTATGGTTCCACTGTTGCCTTTGTATTCCCATTCTCTATGCCAGAAGTCTCAAACTCCGCGCAATGGCCGTATTAGTACAAGTTTAATTACCAGCTGTAAAACTCTGTCATTGTATTCTTTCCGGTAAACTGGACGATGACTTAACGCACCACAACTTTCTCTGTTGTGAATTGTCTGTTAATGTTCAACGAGACATTCCACTGCTTCACAAATACTGGCCTCCTTTACAGAGACATCATTTTTCTAGCCATCCATGGTGTTATACTGGGAATGAACGTTATATTATGTTAGTAAATTTATCGTTTAATTAGGAGGCTGCGTGGCTTAGAGATGAAACTGGCTCGGTTTTCATAATCCTAAAGCACCAGGTTCGAATCCCACAGTGTCCAGTTTGTCAGAAATTATGTTTTTTTTTCGGTCGATTGCTCCTCTACATAATGGCAATCTACCACGCTGCACACTTGCCAAGAAACACATAACAGACAAATAGATGGCGGTTGTAAGAAGAGACGTTCTGCAAAGGATATTCTACTTACTTCGACTGTATCAATTTCAAGTGAGCATTGAACTTTTATCTGAAGCACATTCACTTATTTATGCCAGATCTATTCTCCTTCCAGGAGCGTTCTATTTTTAGACGTCACTATAGCATGAGTTGGGGGAAGATAAACACAGCACTGAAGGGAACTTGCCACCCCACCTCACATACGCTGCTGCTTAGTTTATCGAAGAGTTATCTTCATCCCCGATGGCAATTATTGCCATTGGACTGACCTTGACCTTTATAATATAGTATCATTGTAAAATACGGATCATTATTTCTCCAGACTTAATCTATGTTTAAAAGTGATATCAGGAGAAAGAACAGTTGACAGTAATTAAAAATGGAAGCCACATATTGAAAGTCTCTCTGCATCACTAATTAGTAACGGTTCAAAAAACACTAAATAATGCAAAAACAACCTTTACCGCTTGAACAAACTTACCACAACAATCATCAAGACCTTTAAAAGCTTCCTACAGATAAAAGGTCAAGAAATACACGGCAGGTCATCAGGTGCTGACCTCTCAATATATGTTGAAGTTGTTGTGACTTAAAGTGTATGCAGCAATGTGATAACTCGCCCGTCCATACTAAGTCTTCTCTTATTTTAATTTTTAATTTTTTTTTAAACTGTCGCCTTATTTCTGTGTTCTCCAAGGCGGTGTGCGTTGCACTGTTTTTATTTCCTGCATTTTCTAAAGGTTTACCTCCCCCGGTAACGGACGGAGCTGTGATTTTGGTGAGCGTCTTCGAGTTGTGAACCGTGTTACTTAACCACTAGCCCACCCCATCCCCAGTCTCCTCTTATGACATTCATGGTATGTTGCAGTGTTACTATTCTTTGCACCCCTTTCGGACCTTTTGGCTGATGGCACAAATACTTAGTGATCTGTTACTAGAACAGTATTACATTTATGAAGAATTTGCACATAATAGCACCGCAAAGGAAAATGGAGATCACAAACTTAAATACTTTGGCTTGGGTTGGCCAAAGATGTAGAAGCTTGACAGAAACCTGCCGGCTTGGAAATGAGTTGGACAGTGAGACTTACACATACTTTTCACATTGTTGTTCATGTCTATCTAGTGTTCTGGATACTTTATGCAACGGATATTAACGGGGGGGGGGGGGGAGAGGGGGACTCAGTGGTCTCGGGATAAGGTGTCCGCCCCTGGTGCCGGGAATCGCATGTTCGAATCACGGAGGAGACAGGGATTTTGTTTTCACGTGAACCTTCTGGTAACAATTCCCATGGTGTCTGGGTAGTGAGATCGGACTCCTGTGTTCAGTGTCGAGCACGTTAAAAATTCCTTGTCAGATAAACATCTAAAAAAGTAGTTTTAACGGCCTATGCCCGGACAATATGCTAATTAAAAAATCTATCCGTTATTTGTACCTTTCCCGAGGTGGTTTGTTAAGAGCAACTATAGACGGCGCCTAACTGGCTGTGGGTCTACTACTTAGCTCTACTGTTTGAGTCTATTAAGATGGACTCACACATCGGGGAAAAAAAAACCACACTCCAGGAAACTGGTTGAATACACTCTGTAGAGTCTTCTACACCAGTATAAAAACGTTAAGTTAAGTTAAATAAAATGTGCCTTACAATCCATTTTAGGTATTATGTACACTAAGCAAACTAACGTGTAGTCTATATCTACCCCCTGTTAGACTGTTTCTGTTTTGGAAACATGTTTATTGCTTCTAATGTGGTATATATTGTAACATAATATACCAACTGTATTATTCCTAGCCATACTATACAATTCGCAGAGTGAATTCCAGGGTTCCTTACCGAGCAGGACAAACATAAAACAATTGCATAACGATGCATGTCGTAAAATGCATGTCGACTAATAAGAATTGAACATTTGGCTAGAAACTTCAACATGTAAACAAATTGCTACAGTTACCATCAGTGTAAAAGCACACACACACATCCTAAAAGGATGCCGACTGTTGTGATTGCCCTATACTTCATCTGGAGTAAAGAAGGAACAAATAGAAGATGACAAGATAAAGCGCCAAACGAGAGGTGGTCCACAGAAAATGGCTATACAGCCGTATACAGCAGGCGAATCACGAGTTTGAGATCTCTGCTCTAGGCAGTGTCTGAGTATCGCAATGGTTAGAGTTCAAATCTTCTCACGGCATAACGCTGAGTTGTTGTGGTTGGTTATCTGGGTTTGCCGAGCTGTTCGCTGTTTTGCAGTCAATACCGAGTCTACATGTGTTTCATAGAAAGTGTGTGGAGCTGTATAAAGTGTGGATGACTGTTAGGATGTCCGGCAATAGCTTCACTATATGTCTATGGCGAGCACCTAGCAATGTAGTAGTACATGTTGGTGACACTGTCTTATTTGGATAGGTGTAACTGTGACAGTTAGATTCGCGTGCATGGTCTTCTTCTTCTTCTTCTGCGCTCGTTCTCAATCTCCCGCTACCAAACCCTGAAAGAACCTAAGTAGAAGAATGTAGTCCAGAGAACGGAATGCGTTGTGTCGTAGTTTACAGCTTGGCTGCGATATTTGCACCTTTCGGTCCAACACATCCGACTTCAGCAACCATTTTTTGAGTACCGGATTAGCATTCCCTCTTCAATCCCTTCTCCTTAGCCAGTCTGCCCTGCTGCAGCCTGTTATCCAGGATCACCGCGTGGAGATGTAGAAGGGTCTTGGCAGCTATGGTTCGCTGGCCCTGACGCTAGCATCCAGCTATGGGTCGCTGACCACTGCAGCTCGTGTGCTGCTCAGCATCTTGATTCCGAATGGTGGTGTTTAATCCTGTTATTTCTGCTTGGTTGTTATAGTTTTCTCTAGACCATTCGAGTAGCTAAAATAGTTAATCACTTGCGAACTTAATTAAAGCCTCAGATCCTGCATTTATAGGGCCTTGAATGCCAAGTCGTCTGTAAATACGCGTGATATTATGTTAAGGTAGGTGTGTTTTGTTGTCAAGGTTAATGGCTTTAGTATTGCTGGGGTGGTTTCTTTTGTTACGGCACTTTAAAGACACCTGCTTCTATCTTTGGTCTCGACAAGCCTCTGCCTACCCAACTAAATTGCACCTGATATACTGTTACAGGTCGGTTAGAAAATAAAGTGCTTCCTCAATCCCCCACCCCTCCCTAAACAAACAAAAAATAAAAATAAAAAACAAACAAACGAGGACTTGGCAAAATGAAGTTATTCTCTAGAACTACCGCACAGAGGTCGGTATCTGCTATGACACTACCTCCTTTTTGTAATAAAACTTCTTTATATTCCCCAATTCGGTACTTGTGTCTTAACTCATTCCAAACAAACGAAATATATATATTTTTGTTTAACACCAATTTTGAGGCAGTGATGTTACAGAATAGTCCACTTTTTAACTGTTGGGGGGGGAAACATTCTACCAGAATAGACGATAATGTTTTGAATCTGTCAACGTTAGTTCATGATAAGGAGAGTATCATCCAGTTTCTACAGCAGCATCCTATTATCAATACTGTCGGACGATGTAATAACCCTAACCCTAAAAGTAACTCTGACCCTAATGCTAACCCTAAGCAGAAACCTAACTCTAACCATAACCCTAACCTTTGCAAAACTGAATATAACCATCTTTCCTACACTTCAATCTTCATCTCAGTTTCACTTATTTATTTAAAATAAAATGATATCAACCTGTCTTTTCCTTAAACCGAAGTGGAATGTCCCGTTAGGTACGATGGGAACCCAGTGAATTCTGTTTGGGGTGAATTAAGACGCAAGTACCCCGATTCTCCGTCATCTTTATCTTCTTCGTCTTCTTCTTCTTGCTCTATTTCTTCTTCTTCTTCCTTTTCTTCTTCAGATTCCAAAGAAACATGTTACTGCCTCTTTTAATGACGTTTCAATATAAATCCGATACGTGTGTTATTGCTGAATAAAATAGAATGTAATAGCACCGCCATTTACTCGTATGTTCACTCCAGAATCAGATTGAAGAAGACAGTCATGCACCCTGAAGAGCAAAAGTACTTATGTACTTTAACATTACTAGTTTCTATCAGAAGTTGGGTTATTACAATAAGGTAGTTTAGTTTAGTTTTAGTCGAAGAACCAACGTTCTTGCATGTGGTTTAACCACAGCGTAGTTTAGATACATGCCTTTTGACTTACGAAAAAATCAATTTGAAGCGTCACATTCCCCGGCTGACTAAATAACGAAACATGCATGTGTCAACTCTCAGTACAACTATAACAGTTTGGTTTCCTGACAGGATTCTGTGAAAGGATCACTCTCAACAGTGATGTGTTGTGTTTTGTACCGTGAACTTATTTTTGGATCTCTGTGTGGAACATGGATTGATTATAAACCTTGGCACAATATGAGTTCCGTCATTTAGTAAGCCGTGGAATATGACGTTTTAAAGGGATTTCTCAGTGGCTCAGAAGGCCTGTATCTGCAGTAGGTTGTGGTCTAACCCATAAGTGCTCTGTTCTCCATATTTCTGCAGAATCTCAGCACAATGCACGAACTCTATAGACTGACGAGAATCCCGTAATAGATTGGATATATTTTTAAAATAATTGTGAATTTTGCCCTCGCAGCGGTCAAGTCCACTTTTTTCGTTTTCAACTGCCGATGGATTTTTAACGTGCGTGAAATTGCACACGGGTGTCCGATCCCTAGTACTCAGAGATCCTGGGAAATACCAGAAAGTTCACGGGAAAAATTCAAGGTCTCCACCGTGGCTTGAATCCACGACTTCCAGCACCCAAGGCCGATGTCTTACCTTGAGACCACTCAGTCCTTTTACAGGTAACGGCAATACAGAGACAACTTCGGTTGTTGGTATAAAAATGCCTACGGAGGCTAATGGCTATAGGCTAGCAAATCATGGTGGGGAAAGAAGACAGAAGGGTAAGGAGCCAACAACCAGTGGAGCAACAAATAAAACATGTTCGTCTTTTTACCAACAGCGCAGTGCGTTGCATTCTGTTTTGTGGCTTACTACGCTGTGCATCCGTCTTCATCAACTAATTTTACAAACGGGGTTACATCCCATAGGGCTACGACCTTGTCTGATCATTAATCCGAACACGAACCACGCTCACCCGTTTCCATCCCTTTTTTACGCATCACTTGCTTTTTAAAATGCAAATCTTACACGCTGAGCTGTACAATAAGTACGGACTTTGAGCGATCCAACTACGATGACGTGGTTTAAGTTAAATTTAAAACTTGAGAAAAGTTGACAACATTTGTTGCCCAAACATTTTCTATTTCATATAGAAAGATAGCATTTAAGCCAGCGATTTTAATAGGATTGTGTGATCAATTGAAAGTACTGTACTGTCGTAGATAAACGTTTGTATTAGTATAAAATCCACATAGAAAACAAGCATGCGCGATTCAACCAGCGCTGGTAACAATAAACAAATCTCTCACACACACATACACACAGACACACATCAATGGGACGTAATATGAACAATTAACAAAGACCAGTAAAGCGCGTGCGTTTGACCTATATTTACACCGTCAATACGGACGTCCGTCAAGTGGTAGACGCCGGTCTATTTGCGTTTCTGAAGAATTAATATTTGAGCAATGGCTTCATAAGCTTTATTTGGAATTGCCTTAGAACAACTTCATAAAACCAGCGTTAGCATAATGATAATATTGAATATGCTCGACAGATACAAATGAAGAAGTTCT